>CM076578.1:1533491805-1534091805 GCA_034641835.2 Pinus albicaulis
TTGTCGATCCTATGTTGAAGATCCCTCCTGATGTGTTTTTTCTGTCTGATGGACTACCTTCCCAATCTGCATCCGTGAAGCCTTGAAGCTTCACTCCCTCTATCTGTCTGTACCATAATCCATTCTTTTTAGTGCCCCTGAGATATCTCAAGACATGCTTCCCTGCCTTCCAAAAGACCTTGGTCAGCTTAACCATAGCTTGAATCAGCTGGTGACTGCGTAGAAAATTTCTGGTCTAGTGTTCACTAAGTACATCAGTGAACCCACTAAATGTCTGTAGACAATAGCTTCCACTAATTCTCCTGAAGTAGCATCCTCTTTCCTCCAATTTCCTGGAAGAGGAGTGTCCATGGGTTTAAAACTCTCCATGTGAAACTTACCCAATATCTCTTTGGCATACTTGCCTTGAGAAACAAAAAGTTCACCATCCTGCTGCCATATTTCCAAATCAATGAAATAGTGAGGGAGTCCCATGTCCTTCATTTCGAACTCCCTTGCAAGATCCTCCTTGCATGAAGTTATCGGCTTTTCATCACCTGTCAAAATTAGATCATCAACATAAATTACAATAATCAAGAGCTTACCATCAACCAGAATCTGGTATAGGTTTGCATCTGCTTCACTTTTGGTGAAGCCCAACCCAGTGAAATAGCTGTCAATCCGACTGTACAAAGCACAAGGTGCTTGCTTTAGCCCATACAATGCTCTCTTGAGTTGGAACACATGCGACTCACTGTCAAAGATCTAGAAACCTTCTGGCTGATCTATGTACACTTCTTCCTCAATAACTCCATTGAGAAAAAAAAATTTCACATCCATCTAATGAATGCGCAACTCCATCTACGCAGAGAGTGCAAGGATAGATCTAATGGAAGAGTACCTTGCAACTGGTGCAAAAGTCTCCTCATAATCGATCCCCTCAAATTGTGAGAATCATCGGGCCACAAATTTGGCCTTGTACTTCTCCACACTTCCATCAGTAGCTTGCTTCACCTTATAGATCCATCTAGATCCAACCACTGATTTTCCGACCAGTCTTGGGACAATCTCCCATGCACTGTTCTTGATGATGGAGTCATATTCCTCTACCATAGCGTCAACACAAATTGGTTGCTTCACTGTTTCCTGAAAGGAATATGATTCTATCACAATACACTTGCTCATAAGAGCCATGTATCCAGTAAACCTGTCTCGAGACTGTCTCTGTCTGCGCAGTGAAGTAGGGGCTTCTACATTATCTGCTCCATCAGGTCTCAATCTATCAGCTTCCATGGTGCACCTTCTACCATTTCTGGTGGATGGCTCTACATAAGTGTTTTCTTCCACTCCATGATCCTCTGCATGTGGCTTCTCCTCATCTTGAGGTTCATTCTTTGGAACCAAGAGTTCCTTCTCTACATGTAAATCCAGCTCCCTCTCAAGGGACAATCACATGGCTTTCTCCTCATCAAATTTTATATCCCGTTGCACAACAATCATTCTGCTATTTGGAAGATAGTTTCGATAGTTGTGGGGGGTTTTGGTGCACCCCCAAAATATCCCAATCTCAGTTATTGGTTCTAGCTTCTTCTTGGCGTCGTTGGTCACATGCACATATACAAATGAGCCAAAAATAATAAAAAGTGAAACATCATGTTTCTTACCGATAAAAGCGTCTTCTAGTGTACTCATGCGAAGTATCCAATGAGGACAATGGTTTTGCACAAATACCATTGTGTTGCATACCTCCACCCACAGATGCAATGGTAGGCCCTAATCATGCAACATCGCTCGTGCTGCACCCACAATTGTTCTGTTCTTTCTTTCTACGACCCCATTCTATTGTGGGTTATGAGTCGCAATCAGTTCTCTCTGGATTCCTTCTTTGCTACAGAATTTCTTGAATTCATTGGAGATGTACACACCACCATTTTCGCTCCTAAGAACCTTCACATGTTTCCCCATGTATTTCTCCACCGGTGCTTTGAACTCAAGAAATTTTGAGAATGTCTGATATTTCTTCTACATGAAGTAGATCCAACAATTTCTAGAAAAGTCATCAAAAAATATCACATAGTACTTATTCGTTGCTGTCAAAGCAGTAGAGAATGGTCCACACACTTTTGAGTGAACTCTCTCAAGGATCTTCGAGGCTCGGTTCTCCTTCTCATGAAAAGTGGCCTTTGAATACTTCCCCATAGTACACCCCTTGCATGTGTTTAACTACGCAATAGTACCCTTGGGAAGACCCGTATAAATTTGCAATATGACCTTCAAGGCTCCATGGTGAAGATGGCCCAATCTCCTATGCCATAACTCACCCTCATCCCAGCTCACCACTTTGTCCGCCTTACCCATCAATGCTGCGCAACCATCTACATCAAGTTTATATAGATTATTCACCCGAATCCCAATATTCTTGGCTTGTTCTGTTGTTTTGTGTCGCAGTAAATCTTTTCCCTTATTGAAAACAACATCATAGCCTCTATCCTCCAACATTGTGATTGAGACCAAAATTTTCTTCAAGGCTGGTACATGCATTACATCTTTTAATTGAAAGGGTTTACCTGAATGTCTCTGGAAGGTAAATGTACCAATCCCGGTAGCATTGTACCAGCCGTCATCACCCATTTTCATATGCATCTGGAGGTCCTTCTCCTCCAAGATACTAAAAATTTCTTTGTCTCCCATCATGTGAAAGGATGCACCACTATCCAAGTACCACACCGATCCCATTGCACTTGACACCTTGCATGAAATGAGTGAGAAGTCAAGCTCAATTTGCGAGGCCAAAGCCTCACCAGGTACAGATCCTGAAGCCTTATTTTTCTTCTTCTTTTGTGGAAAATTAGTGGCATAATGTTCATGCTCGTGACGATGAAAAAACTTCACTCTGGACATGTTCGTGCTTCTTGCCATATTTGTTGGACTCAGATTTGGAATGGAATTTCTTTCCTTTCCCCTTCTTCACCTTGGCAGCCAAAGCACAATATTATTCATCCTCATCCTTAGATGAATATCCCTCCCTGGTATTACTCCTGAATTCTTCTTGCACCAAATCCGACAAAAGTCGTCCCCAATCTGGCAAATTTTCCCTTCCATTGACAGAGTCCTGATAACTATGCCAATACTTGGGAAGTCCTAGAAGAGATAGGCTCACCAAGTAATCATTAGCGACAGTAATTCTGACTCTCCTAAGATCATCCCGACATTGGACAAACTTTGTTAAATATTTCGGTATGGTGTCGCCTTTCTCCATTTTTATTTTCCTGAGTTTATCCTTCACTGCCAATTTTATATGATCACTGCTGCTCTGAAATAGAATTTATAAGTGAAATAGACATTGCATATGGTGTCTCTTGCCATGGATACTTGAGACAATGTGGTCTCGTACTCCCTCAAGTAAGATCCTCCTCTCCTTTGCAACTTTCTTTTGCCAAGCATCAAGATTTGCAACATCTGCTACAATGGGGTTGGGAACATCATTATCAATGAATTATTTCAACCCAATGTCCTCCAGTACTGCCTCCATCCTGTCCTTCCACGCAATATAGTCAGAGCTTCCCTTGAGTGCATACTCCAATCTCAAGCCATTGAAAGCCATTTCGATCCTGATTCACTTTTCGCGCCAAGAATACTTTTTCAAATTCGAATTCTATTCAGTCAGAAACTCAGCTTCTCCTCCACTATATTGATTTCCTGTTCTCTGATACCATGTAGAAATTATACAAACATATGCATATCAATGGATTCAATCCGATCTAATAATGTACTAAAGCTAGATACTGAATCCTTCTACAAATAGTTTGCGGAAATTAAACACAATTGCCAATAACATGAAGCAAAGAAAGAATCAAATCAAACCACAACACAAATAATTTCCTGGGGAAAGCTTGATGCTTAAAACCCCTCTATCTTCTATTGTATATTAACCATGGAATCATGAAACAATTACAATGCACTCTTCTCACAAGAGTCTCCTGCACTCTCACAACTCTCTGACACTGTCCTCGACAAAAATGGCCAAAACTTAGCCAATTCTCAGCCTCTAAACAACCTGCCTAGCTTGTGAAATTCCCGATGAATGCAATCCCTATTCTTTAGGAATTTTGGCCTTCCAAAACTGCGTAAGGATCATGGGTACTGTAATGGATGTCTGGTTGCATGCATGCAACCTACTAATCACACAACTGATAGTTAACATCCCTTTAACCTTTTTCTCAACTGGGTCTCCACTGGAACTGACATGCATGTAGCTATTAATAGTAAATCATCAGTTGCATGGTAGATCACTGATTGTGAATTAAATAATATTTAATTCACTTGATCTCTCACTAGTGCAACAAACAGTTACTACTATTTCAACTGACTCTAACTCACCTAACTGAGTTAACTGATTACACATGCATTAAAATAATGCATCAACTGCAATTCAGACTCCATAACTAATAGAATTACTCTGCATGCCTCACCAACCACCCTTAACTCGAAATACATGAGCTAACTGAGTTTATCACACTCAGTTAACTGTTACAAGTGATCATGAGATAAGATTACATTTTATTATCCAATTTAATTAAGAGGAAATTAAATTAGACATTCTACCAAATTAATTAATTAATTTGGCCATCACACTAATGTATCACTAGGACCTATTGGTACCACACTAGTGCGTGTGTTGCAATTTCTTGTTGGACTTCAATAGTCAAAGGTAAAATGTTTTCACTATCATGAGCTTGGACAGTATGCTAGAAAGTGTCCGTATAAGAAAACCAACAAGAAGCCCTTAGGTGGAGAAGGATCTCCAGATGCACATCGAGATGGGAGATGATGGCAGGTATAACACTACCGCCATAGGTACAGTTACCTTTCAGAGGGAGTCAGGTACTCCTCTCACATTAAAAGATGTCATGTATGTTCTTGGTTTAAATCATAATTTGGTTTTTGTTGCTATGTTGGAAGACCGTGGCTATGATGTGATATTTAGTGAAGGAAATGTGTTCCTTCATTACAAAGCCACGGAATAGGTGAAGAAGATTGGGGTTCAAGTAAATAACCTCTATAAATTGGATGTAGAATATAGTGTTGCCTTGAGCACAAAAGCAGAGAAGGTGATGAGCCAAGACATCAGTGATTTATGACATATAAGGTTGGGCCACCTACACCATGGCGCTTTGAAGATCATGCAACATATTTATATAGGACTTCCAAAGGGTGAAATTGAGCAACGAGATACATGAAAAGTGTGTACATTGGGGAAGTATACAGAAGGAACCTTTCACGATAAGGAAAACTGAGCAAAATTGATCCTTGAGAGAGTTCACTCAGACATGTGTGGACTATTATTGACAAATTCCACAACAAAACACAGGTATTATTTGACTTTTTTAGATCATTTTTCACGCAAGTTTTGGATTTTTTTCATCCAGAAGAAATATCAGATGTTCTCAAAGCTTTTTGAGTTCAAAGCACTTGTCGAGAAAGATACAAGGAAGAAAGTGAAGGCTCTGAGGAGTGACAATGGTGGAGAATATGTCTCTAAGGAATTCAAGAACTTCTGTGCTTCAGAAGGAATTCATAGGGAATTGATAGCACCTCTTAGCCCATATCAAAATGGGGTTACAGATAGGAATAACAAAAATATTTGGGATTAGCACGAGCTATGTTGCATGATCAGGGCCCACCGTTGCATTTGTGGGCGAAAGCATGCAATACAAAAATATTTATGCAGAAGAAAATTCCTCATCGGATTCTTGGGATGAGTACACTAGAGGAAGATTTTTTAAGTAAGAGACTAGATGTGTCGCATTTTAAAATTTTTGGTTCATCAGTTTATTGCCATGTAACCAAAGATTCTAGGAAGAAGCTAGCGCCAAAAATTGAGTTGGGGATATTTTTGGGGTACAATGATACAACTCAAAACTATTGGGTGTACTTTAATACACACAGGATGACAGTGGTCAGAAGAGATGCGAATTTAGTTGAAGAGAAGGCCATGTGAATTTCCCTTGAGAGGGAGCTTTAGTTGCATGTAGTTGAGGAGATGTTGGCTCCAAAAGGATAACCTCAAGATGTGGAGCAACCACAAACAGAGGTACAGAGAGTGGAAGAACCCACTCATGTAGAGTCATATTGAGACAGAAGGAAGTGCACCAGAGATGTTGACAAGTTGGTGCTTGATGCTAGACAGAATGTGGGAGCACCCATATCACAGCACATGCAAAGAAGGTCTCAAGAGCGATACACTGGCTACATGGATCTTATGAGTGAAGGTGTAGAGATAGAGGCATCCTCTTTTGAGGAAGCAGTGCAATGAGAAATTTGGGTTGATGTCGTGGTTGAGGAGTATGACTCCATTATCATAAACAGTCCATGGGAAGTTGTCCCAAGACCGAAGGGGAAGTTAGCTGTAGCATCCAGGTGGATCTACAAGGTGAAGCAAGCAACATACAGGAGTGTAGAGAAACAAAAGGCCAGATTTGTGGCCAGGGGGTTCTCTCAGGTGGAGGTGATTGATTATGATTTAACCTTTGCACCTGTTGCAAGGTACTCATTAATCAGATCCATCCTTGCACTTTCAGCTAAAATGGGATGGAAGATACCACAGATGGATGTAAATACATCCTTACTCAATGGGGTGATTGAGGAAGAGGTGTACATTAAGCAACCAGAAGGTTTTTAGACCTTCGACAGAGACTCACATGTGTGCAGACTCAAGAGAGCATTGTATGGGCTGAAGCAAGCACCTTGTGCTTGGTACACCGAGATCGAAAATTACTTCATCAGGTTGGGCTTTACCAAGTGTGAAGTAGATTTGAACCTTTACCATATTGTGGTAGAAGGTAAAATTTTGGTCATTGTACTTTATGTCGATGATTTGATACTAATAGGAGATGGGTAGCTCATCAAGTCTTGCAAATAGGATATTGCAAGAGAATTTGCGAAGAAGGACAAGGGGCTCTTGCACTATTTCCTGGGATTGGAAATTTGGAAAAGAGATGGGGATCTATTTGTATCTCAGGGCAAGTATGCCAACGAGATTATACGGAAGTTCCACATGGAGGGCAACAAACCCATGTAGACTTCCCATGGAGACTCCTATAATAGGACAATGGAGGAAGGAGGATGCTACTTTAGGTGAAGTAGTAGATGCTACTGTCTATAGGGAGCTTGTGGGTTCACTTATGTATTTGGTGAATACACGACCAAACATATGCTATGTGGTTAAACAACTTAGTCCAGCTATGGTTAAGCCTACCAAGCTCTTTTGGAAGGCAGGAAATCATGTGTTGAGATACCTTAGAGGCACTATAGAGTTTGGGATATGGTATAGATGGAACGAGTGAGTGAAATTTAAAGGCTTCACAGATGTAGATTAGGTAGGGAGTCCATCCGATAGGAATATCACTTGGATCAACAAAAATTTCCTGGTACAACAAGAAATAGAGATTAGTTGCACTGAGTTCAATAGAGGTAATGTACATGGTGGTCAGTCAGGAAACATGTGAGGCCATCTAGATGAGGAATATACTTTTTGGTTTGTTTGGTCGACAGATGGATCCGAGTGTTTTATTGTGATAACTAGAGTTGCATCAAATTCTAGGTTAATATAGTTTTTCATGACCGATCCAAGAATATTGACATCTAGAATCACCATCTCATAGACTGTGTACAGAGGCTGATTATGCCATTCGAGTACATTTCCATGGAGGAGAAATATGCAAACATCTTGACGAAGGCACTGTCAAGAGGAAAATGAGTTCCTCAGAGGCAGGATCAGGGTAGAAGACAATCCCTTTCTTGTTAAGAGGGAGAGTTGAAATTGGAAACAAGAAGGGTTTCTAATTTAATTTTCCCTTAATTAAATTAGAATTAAATTGTAATTCCACATGACATGACAACTTGTACGAGTTAACTGAGTCGAGAAGACTTAGTTATCTCAGTAAATTCTATTTGGGGGTCAGACTGGAGGCATGTAGAGTCCACTTTAAGTTTTAGAGTGTCCCATTACAATTTATTTAGAGTTGTAATTTTTTAACTTGATTATTTGAGTTAAAATCAGTTTAACTAGTTCTAACTGAGAGACGAGCTAGTGAGATTTCTAGTGAATTAAATTTGACTTAATTCACATGCAATGATCAATCAGGTAATTGATAATTCAGTATAAATATTTGTTTCATGTTAGTTCTAAGAGTGACCCAATTGATATTGGAGTTGAAGGGAAGATAACTATCAGTTGTATAGTTATAAAATTGTATAGGTCATGCATGAGGTCAACAAGACGTCTTAGATGAATTACTCAATAAATTATTAGGAATTTCCTAATTAATAGGGGCTCAATTCCTCCAGGAATGTGTAAGCAAGGTTGCGTAACCCAGAGGCAGGAAATTGGTTAAGTATCATACCATACTTGCTGGAACCAGAGTGGGACAATTAGAGATAGTGCAGAGAGCTCTCAATCCTGAGAGAAAAATTGGATTGTTTCATATCCTTGAATTAATGCAATATATAAATAGCGAGGATTTTAGCTGAGGCTTTCCCCAGATACATATTTGTGTTGTGTGATTAAAATTATTTCTCTTTGTTGTTCATGTGATTGTGCGATCGTAATTGGTTTCCGCAACTCGTAGAATTGATTCAATATTTTGTTTTAGCATATTACAAGATAAATTGAATCTATTTAGATTTTCTACATAATAGGGGGTAAAGGGTTTTAATATGTTGAGTATAAAAAAAGAAACTCAAATTTAATGAAAAAATCCCCACAAATATCCCAATCTCAGCTGTTGGTTCCAGCTTCTTCCTGGCGTCTTTGGTCACAGGCACATATACAAATGAGCCAAAAATATTAAAATGTGAAACATCAGGTTTCTTACCAGTAAAAGACTCTTCTGGTGTACTCATGCCAAGTATCCGATGAGACAATGATTTTGCACAAATAATGTTGTGTTTCATGCCTCCACCCACAAATGCAATGGTAGGCCTTGATCATGCAACATCGCTCGTGCTGCACCCACAATTGTTCTGTTCTTTCTTTCTGCGACCCCATTCTGTTGCGAGTTATGAGTCACAATCAGTTCTCTCTAAATTCATTCTTTGCTGTATAATTTCTTGAATTCATTAGAGATGTACTCGCCACCATTTTCACTCCTAAGACCCTTCACATGCTTCCCCGTCTCTTTCTCCACCGATGCTTTGAACTCAAGAAATTTTGAGAATGTCTGATATTTCTTCTACATGAAGTAGATCCAACACTTTCTAGAAAAGTCATCAACAAATATCACATAGTACTTATGCTTTGCTGTAAAATCAGTAGAGAATGGTCCACACACTTTTGAGTGAACACTCTCAAGGATCTCTGAGGCTCGGTTTTGCTTCTCATGAAAAGTGGCCTTTGCATACTTCCCCATAGTACACCCCTTGCATATGTCTGACTGCGCAATAGTACCCTTGGGAAGACCCGTAAAAATCTGCAATATGACCTTCAAGGCTCCATGGTGAAGATGGCCCAATCTCTTGTGCCATAACTCAACCTCATCCCGACTCACCACTTTGTCCGCATTAGCCATCAATGCTGCGCAACCATCTACATCAAGTTTATATAGATTATTCACATGAATCCTAATCTTCTTGGATTGTCTTGTTGTTTTTTGTCCCAATAAATCTTTTCCCTCACTGAAAACAACATCATAGCCTCTATCCTCCAACATTGAAATTGAGACCAAATTTTTCTTCAAGGTTGGTACACGCATTACATATTTTAATTGAAAAGGTTTACCTGAATGCCTCTAGAAGGTAACTGTACCAATACCGGTAGCACTGTACTGCTCGTCATCACCCATTTTGATATGCATCTGGAGGTCCTTCTCCTCCAAGATACTGAAAATTTCTTTGTCTCCCATCAGGTGAAAGGATGCACCACTATCCAAGTACCACACCGATCCCATTTCACTTGACACCATGCATTCAATGA
Organism: Pinus albicaulis; assembly: GCA_034641835.2. Classification (NCBI taxonomy): domain Eukaryota; kingdom Viridiplantae; phylum Streptophyta; class Pinopsida; order Pinales; family Pinaceae; genus Pinus; species Pinus albicaulis. Next base: position 1,533,501,758 of record CM076578.1, read on the forward strand.
GCGAGAAGTCAAGCTCAAATTGCGAGGCCAAAGCCTCACCAACTATAGATCCTGAAGCCTTCTTGTTCTTCTTCTTTTGTGGACAATTAGTGGCATAATGTCCATGCTCATGACATTGAAAACACTTCACTCTGGACATGTTCGCGCTTCTTGCCATATTTGTTGGACTCAGATTTGGAATGGAATTTCTTTCCTTTCCCCTTCTTTGCCTTGGCAACCAAAGCACAATTTTTTTCATCCTCATTCTTAGATGAATATCCATCCCTGGTATTCCGCCTGAATTATTCTTGCACCAAATCCAACCAAAGTCGTTTCCAATCTGGCAACGTTTCCTTCCATTGACAGAGTGTTGATAACTATGCCAATACTTGGGAAGTCCTAAAAGAGCTAGGCTCACCAAGTAATCATTAGTGATAGTAATGCTGACTCTCCCAAGATCATCTAGACATTGGACAAACTTTGTTAAATATTTCGGCATGGTGTCGCCTTTCTCCATTTTTATTTTCCTGAGTTTATCCTTCAGTGCCAATTTTCCATGATCACTGCTGCTCTGAAATAGACTTTCTAAGTAAAATAGACATTGCATATGGTGTCTCTTTGCCATGGAGACTTGAGACAATGTGGTATCGTACTCCCTCCAGTAAGATCCTCCTCTCCTTTGCAACCTTATTTTTCCAAGCATCAAGATTTTCAACATCTGCTACAACGGGTTTGGGAACATCATTATCAATGAATTCTTTCAACCCATTTTCCTCCGGTACTGCCTCCATCCTGTCCTTCCACACAATATAGTTAGAGCTTCCCTCAAGTGCATACTCTAATCTCAAGCCATTGAAATCCATTTTTATCCTGATTTTCTTTTCGCACCAAGAATACTTTTTCAAATTCAAATTCTATTCAGTCATAAACTCAACTTCTCCTCCACTATAGTGATTTCCTATTCTCTGATACCATGTAGAAATTATAAAAACATATGTATATCAATGGATTAAATATGATGTAATAATGTACTAAAGCTAGATACCGAATCCTTCTACAAATAGTTTGTGGAAATTAAACACAATTGCCAATAACGTGAAGCAAAGAAAGAATCAAATCAAACCACAACACAGATAATTTCCTGGGGAAAGCTTGATGCTCAAAACCCCTCTATATTCTATTGTATATTAACCATGGAATCATGAAACAATTACAATGCACTCTTCTCACAAGAGTCTCCTGCACTCTCACAACTCTCTCACACTGTCCTAGACAAAACTGGCCAAAAATTAGCCAATTCTCAGCCTCTAAGCAACTTGCCTAGCTTGTGCAATTCCCAATGAATGCAATCCCTAATATTTAGGAATTTTGGCCTTCCAAAAATGTGCAAGGATCATGGGCACTCCAATGGATGTCTGGTTGCATGCATGCAACCTACTAATCACACAACTGATAGTTAACATCCCTTTAACCTTTGTCTCAACTTGGTCTCCACTGGAACTAACATGCATGCAACTATTAATAGTAAATCATCATTTGCATGGTAGATCACTGATTTTGAATTAAAAAATATTTAATTCACTTGATCTCTCACTAGTGCAACAAACAGTTATTACTATTTCAACTGAATCTAACTCACCTAACTGAGTTAACTGATTACACATGCATTAAACTAATGCACCAACTGCAATTCAAACTCCATAACTAATAGAATTACTCTGCATGCCTCACCAACCACCCTTAACTCGAAATACATGAGCTAACTGAGTTTATCACACTCAGTTAACTGTTCAAAGTGATCATGAGATACTATTACATTTTATTGTCCAATTTAATTAAGGGGAAATTAAATTAGACATTGTACCAAATTAATTAATTAATTTGACCATCACACTAATGTATCACTAGGACCTATTGGTCCCACATTAGTGTGTGTGTTGCAATTTATTGTTGGACTTCAATAGTCAAAGGTAAAATGTTTTCACTGTCATGAGCTTGGACACTATGCTACAAAGTGTCCGTATAAGAAAACCAACAATAAGCCTTTAGGTGGAGCAGCAGGTGAAGCACTTGCTTCATAGTTCGAGTTGGATTTCACCCTCATCACATGAATTGTGTCATCGGTGATGGGTTTTATGTGGTACTTAGATAGTGGAGCTTCATTCCATATAACCGACAACAAATAATTCTTTAGTAACTTGGAGGAGAAGGATCTCTAGATGCACATCGAGATGGGAGATGAAGGGAGGTATAACGCTACTGACATAGGTACAGTTACCTTTCAGAGCGAGTCAGGTACTCCTCTCACATTAAAAGATGTCATGTATGTTCTTGGTTTAAAGAAGAATTTGTTTTTTGTTGCTATGTTGGAAGACCGTGGCTATGATGTGATATTTAGTGAAGGAAATGTGTTCTTTCATTACAAAGCCACAGAATAAGTGAAGAAGATTGGGGTTCAAGTAAATAACCTCTATAAATTGGATGTAGAATATAGTGTTGCCTTGAGCATGAAAGCAGAGAAGGTGATGAGCCGAGACATTAGTGAGTTATGACATATAAGTTTGGGCCATCTACACCATGACGCTTTGAATATCATGCAACATATTTATATAGGACTTCCAAAGGGTGAAATTGAGCAACGAGATACATGAAAAGTGTGTACATTGGGGAAGTATACAAAAGGCACCTTTCACGATAAGGAAAACTGAGAAAAGGCGATCCTTGAGAGAGTTCACTCAGACATGTGTGGACTATTATTGACAACTTCCACAACAAAACACAGGTATTATGTGACTTTTGTAGATCATTTTTCACGCAAGTGTTGGATTTTGTTCATCTAGAAGAGAGATGAGACGTTCTCAAAGCTTTGTGAGTTCAAAGCACTTGTCGAGAAAGATACATGGAAGAAGGTGAAGGCTCTGAGGAGTGACAATGGTGGAGAATATGTTTCTAATGAATTCAAGAGATTTTGTGCTTCAAAAGGAATTCGTAGGGAATTGATAGCACCTCCTAGCCCACAACAGAATGGGGTTACAGAAAGGAATAAAAAAAATATTTTGGAGTAGCACGAGCTATGTTTCATGATTAGGGCCTACCGTTGCATTTGTGGGCAAAAGCATGCAATACAAAAATATTTGTGCAGAACAAAATTCCTCATCGGATACTTGGGATGAGTACACTAGAGGAAGTTTTTTCAAGTAAGAGACCAGATGTGTCACATTTTAAAATTTTTGGTTCATCAGTTTATTGCCATGTAGCCAAAGATTCCAGGAAGAAGTTAGAGCCAACAATTGAGTTGGGGATATTTTTGGGGTACACTGATACAACTGAAAACTATCGGGTGTACTTTACAACACACAGGATGACAGTGGTTAGAAGAGATGCGAATTTAGTTGAAGAGAAGGTTATGTGAATTTCCCTTGAGAGGGAGCTTTAGTTGCATGCAGTTGAGGAGATCTTGGCTCCAAGAATAACCTCAATATGTGGAGCAACCGCAAGCAAAGGTACAGAGAGTGGAAGAACCCACTCATGTAGAGAGGTATCGAGACGGAAGGAAGTGCACCAGAGATGCTGACAAGTTGGTGCTTGATGCTAGAGAGAATGTGGGAGCACCCATATCACAACACAGGCAGAGAAGTCTCGAGAGCGATACACTGGCTAAACGGATCTTATGAGTGAAGGTGTATAGATAGAGGCATCCTCTTTTGAGGAAGTAGTGTAATGAGCAATTTGGGTTGATGTCGTTGTGGTTGGGTTGATGTCGTTGTTGAGTATAAGATCCATTATCGAGAAACGGAGTCCATTGGAAGTTGTCCCAAGACCAAAGGGAAGTTAGGCACAGCAGCATCCGGGTGGATCTACAAGGTGAAGCAAAGCAACATACGGAGTGACAGAAACAAAAGGCCAGATTTGTGGCCAGGGAGTTCTCTCAGGTGGAGGTGATTGATTACGATGAAACCTTTGCACCAGTCGCAAGGTACTCATCAATCAGATCCATCCTTGCACTTTCAGCTCAAATGGGATGGCATATACCACAGATGGATGTAAAGACATCCTTCCTCAATGAGGTGATTGAGGAAGGGGTGTAAATTAAGCAACCATAAGATTTTAGACCTTCGACAGAGACTTGCATGTGTGTAGAATCAAGAGAGCATTGTATGGGCTAAAGCAAGCACCTTGTGCTTGGTACACCGAGATCGACAACTACTTCATCGGTTTTGGATTTACCAAGTGTGAAGTAGATGTGAAACTTTACCATATTGTGGTAGAAGGTAAAATTTTGGTCATTGTACTTTATGTCGATGATTTGATACTGATAGGTGATGAGCAGCTCATCAAGTCTTGAAAATACGATATTGCAAGAGAATTTGAGAAGAAGGATAAGGGGCTCTTGCACTATTTCCTGGGATTATAAATTTGGCAAAGAGATGGGGATCTATTTGTATCTTAGGGCAAGTATGCCAACGAGGTTCTAAGGAAGTTTCACATGGAGGGAAACAAACCCATGTAGACTTCCCAAGGAGACTCCTATAACAGGACAATGGAGGAAGGAGGATGCTAATTGAGGCGAAGTAGTAGATGCTACTGTCTATAGGGAGCTTGTGGGTTCACTCATGTATTTGGTGAACACATGACCAAACATATGCTATGTGGTTAAACAACTTAGTCCAGCTATGGTTAAGCCTTCCAAGCTCTTTTGGAAGGCAGGAAAGCATGTGTTGAGATACCTCAGAGGCATTATAGAGTTTGGGCTATGGTATAGATGGAAAGAGGGAGTGAAACTTCAAGGCTTCACAAACGTAGATTAGGTAGGGAGTCCATTCGATAGGAATATCACATTAGGGGACATCTTCAACATTGGATCAACAAAAAATTTCCTGGTACAACAAGAAATAGAGATCAATTGCAGTCAGTTCAACAGAGGCAAAGTACATGGTGGCCAGTCAGGAAACATGTGAGGCCATCTGGATGAGGAATATACTTTTTGGTTTGTTTGGTCAACAAATGGATCCGACGGTGATTTATTGTGATAACTAGAGTTGCATCAAATTCTAGGTTAATATAGTTTTTCATGACCAGTCCAAGAATATTGATATCTGGTATAACTATCTCATAGATTGTGTATAGAGGTAGATTATGTCATTCGAGTACATTCCCATGGAGGAGAAAGATGAAAACATCTTGACGAAGGCACTGTCAAGAGGAAAATTCGGTTTCTCAGATTCATGATCAGGGTAGAAGACAATCCCTTTCTTGTTAAGAGGGAGAGTTGAAATTGGAAACAAGGGTTTCTAATTTAATTTTCCCTTAATTAAATTAGAATTAAATTGTAATTCCACATCACATGACAACTTGTATGAGTTAACTGAGTCAGGAAGACTTAGTTATCTCAGTAAATTTGATTTGGGGGTCAAACTGGAGGCATGTAGAGTCCACTTTAAGTTTCAGAGTGTCCCATTACAATTTATTTAGAGTTGTTAATTTTTTAACTTGATTATTTGAGTTAAAATCAGTTTAACTAGTTCTAACTAAGAGATGAGCTAGTGAGATTTCTAGTGAATTAAAGTTGATTTAATTTGCATGCAGTGATTAATCAGGTAATTGATAATTCAGTATAAATAGTTGTTGCAAGTTAGTTCTAAGAGTGACCCAATTGATATTGGAGTTAAAGGGAAGAGAACTATCAGTTGTATAATTAGAAAATTGTATAGGTCATGCATGAGGTCAACAAGACGCCTTAGATGAATTACTCAATAAATTATTGGGAATTTCCTAATCAGTAGGGGCTCAATTCCTCCAAGAATGTCTAAGCAAGGCTGGTCAACCCAGAGGCAGGAAATTGGTTAAGTATCATACCATACTTGCTAAAAATCAGAGTGGGACAATTAGAGACAGTGCAGAGAGCTCTCAAGCCTGAGAGAAGCATTGTATTGTTTCATATTCTTGAATTAATGAAATATATAGATAGCGAGGATTTTAGCTGAGGCTTTCCCCAGATATATATTTGTGTTGTGCGATTAAAATTCTTTCTCTTTGTTGTTCATGTGATTGTGCGATCGTATTGGTTTTCGCAATTCGTAGAATTGATTCAATATTTTGTTTTAGCATATTACAAGATAAATTGAATCTATTTAGATTTTATACATAGTAGGGGGTAAAGGGTTTTAATATGTTGAGTATAAAAAATGAAACTCAAATTTAATGAAAAAATATAAAGGGGTATAAAAAATGTTTATGAAAAAATGGATACCTACAATATCGAGTGAAAGTAGGGATTTTAAAATTAGGAAGGTGTATTAGGTTCATATTGGTAGGGGGTTAAATAAAGTGTTTTTTAGAGGATTTTCCACTATGTAGTCAAATTGAGGGTATTGTTTAGTTTTCCATGAACGCACGTGATATGTCAGAGGTTCATTGAGTGAAGCCATCGCAATCTATAGCCTCTTGAGTAGGCATACAAACCTCCATGTATCCTTCAAGATGAATGAAGGAATCCTACATCATTGGATAATTTTAACTAACATACAATAGGCAACTTAATTGGACGAATTTCCATATTTCACCTTGTGTAATGTTCAGACTATGTGAATTGGTTTTTGGAGCCATGCTCATTCCTCTCACTTTAGATCTAGTGAAGTTTAGTCCAGGTTGGTGGCCACCCTTTGTTTTCTCACTTTGGACATGGCACAATAATCCTTAGAGTCTATGTTAAGGCCTTGGCCATTCTCATCAAGAAATTTTGTGTTCAGACTATTTTCTCCTTGCCTTAAGAAATTTCCTTTTTTCATTTTTCCCTACTGCGCCTGCAAAAATATGGAGATTTATGTTCTAGGGTTGGTATGGCATAGTCTATTTGTAGCGGCCCAAATTTCTCTTTTCAAGTGACATTTGCACCAGTGATTCAGGGCTCTAGAGGTTGGAAATGTCCAAAACCATTGAAAAGGCTAGATTTCATCTGGGGCCTGATTTCCTTGTTTAAGTGTTGTTCACATCCTGTATCCTAGGACTCGAAGGTCAACAATGGCCAACACCATTGCCAAGGCTAGATTTCATTAGGGACAGATTCCCCTGTTAAAAATTTATTTGTATCTAGGATTTTGGGATTTGGGGTTGGGAGAGGGCCAACACTTACGTGGAGGACAAGTTATGCTAGGGACATATTTGCATTTTTTTTGTACTCTTCGTATTTCAGGATCTAGGTGTGGTGAGGGTGAATACCTATGTGTAGGCTTGGATATGATTTGGGCCATATATCATATGGTGGGCCCTTCACTAGATTCAATACATAATAAATGGATTCAGAGATACGGAGGTGGTGAGGGGCTGATACAAAGTTAAAAGGTCTAGATGTAACGTGGGTTGGACATAACCACGAAGTAACCTAGTTTGCCATGGTGTGAACACTTTGGGGACCTAGCGCAATTTTGGCATGGCAGTGCCATGTGGTCCAAACAGGGACCACATGGATGCTACATGGAAGCATAATGATGACATGGCCTAAATTAATTGGCTAAAATTTTTACGGGCATAAATTTCAACTCAGGAGTCAGTTTGAGGTGAAATTCACATCGCCATAAATCTCTTGATGAGTTGAATGTGATGGTGATGTTTGTTTTGAGTTTTTAATACTTTGATAGAAATAATTTGTTTTAACCCTTCCTTCATAATAAACCTTGGAGATCAGGTAAATGAAAACAAGTAACACCTCCCATAACTTGAGGTAGGAGAAGGGGGTGGAAGGGTAGATTACAATAAGGAATTTTTTTCCATAATTTAAGATAACTTTTGATCCCTTTGAGGAGATTATGCAATCTCAATTTGAGCTTGCTTAATATACCCATAGTGCCTAGTTTCTCTCCGAAGGCACTTCCCTCAATCCCTGCTCTGGTCACTTTACGAGATTATAAATATCTTTATATAATTTACAGTGGGAGGAGCCGGAAGGGTTGCACATACACCATTTTACTTTGTCATCAATGCAATCCCCTATATATTAATTCGACCTTATTCAACCCAATACAAGCATGTGCAATTAAAAAAACATGTGTGCTAATATTAATTATAAATCGATCCTCTTTACCTTTTTCCCAACGCTACTCGTATAGCTTGGATTTTCCCTTAAACCCCAAAGGATTCTTTACTTCCTACGGTCGTCCAAACTCTTTCCTTGTTCTAAATAGCCCCTGGAACTAATATCCTTTATACTTTTTTCTGTTGCCATATCCACCCATTTTATAGAATGTCGCTCCTTTCTTTATGCCAATTATTGTACCTCCAGGTTAAAGCTCCGGGCTAGGCCACTTCTCCTTGTTACCGCTTTCATCCTGCTCTCAAAATCCAACTTGATGGAATAAGGGATTATTAATAATCACTTGGGTAAAAAACCTCTGGGAGATTCCCTCAATCTAATTCTCTGGGTCGCTGAAAAAAAACCGCACGATGGAGAAAAGTATTACCAAATACCATTGACTAGAAACTACCGGGTCAGACCCACTTAATTACTTGTTTTATCATGCCACATGATTCCGCTATTTTGTGTTACCAAATGCTGAAGGGTTATAAAACCTCTAGGCGAGGTCCACTTTTCCATGTCCTCTTCACATGTAATCCTAATTCCTTGAGCTCGTTATTTATTATTAGGTGCTCCTCTTATCTTTCTCGGTTAAAGCCTCCAACCCAATGCTGTTAATTGACGTCCTCCTCCCAAAAAAACTATAAATTATATTTCCTGACATTGTTAATAAACAAAATCTTGAAGATTTAAGTAAATCTCAGTATTTTTCTCCTTCCTTATTTATGCACTTAGTTGACATTGTGTTTCTCCTTTAAAATGATCTCGTGCCTCTATGCTTCCACTGCGCCTTTCCTCTGCGAATTTTGGTTAAAATGAACCATTGATCCGAATCCTGAACCTCAGATCAAAGGATTAGTCTCAGCCTTAGTCTCTCTACAACTTAATACTCCAATTGCACCACATTGCAATGGGATCATTGATCACTCCGTTTATCAATGAACTTCATTTCCAACTCAGTCTAGGAAACTTAAAGGGTTCTCGCCTTCTCACCTCTAAAATTATACAATTTTGCTTCAGTCTCACTTTCCTTTGTTTTGATCTCGGCCACTGTGTTCATTGAAATTTCGAGACCTTGCTCACACAACAATTATATCACACATATGAAAGCGCGAACCCCTCTTGGGCTTTGACACATTCAAACATAATGTCCTCTTGCATTTCAAATAATTACAAAAGGCCTTGGCCAAAACAAAATAATTGAACCTCTCGACCTTGTGGCCACTCTTAGACCTCAAGTCCTCTCTCTAATCCTCCTGTTATCACTTTCCTATATTCATTTTTGCTTACAACACATATATATATATATAAAGGAATTTTGAACTAGAATTATTTCAGATCCATAATTTCATTAACAAAATCCTATCTTAGACTTCCTAGATCCACAAAATCCTCTAAAAAATACAACTAAATCTAGTATATCTCTAATCCTCCCAAATTCTCTCGATATCTCTCATTTAGAGAAGATATGATTACATCAATCCTCACATAAATATTTTATGTACAATTTTTCTAGAAAGTTAGGAAAACACATAAAATCAACTAATTCCACACATGTAGGGAACCAACTCCCTTGGTAAATGAAAGACCCTTATTATCATTAAAATACATTTTTTCTAGGAAGTGTAATGCTCATGCATCAGACTCCCATGGTGCAAAAAATTCATGGTTTCTTGACCATGTGCTTTCATAGCTAGTTGAAATAATCGTAGATCCCAAACTTTCAATTGCAGTAAATCAAATTAATTTTCAATTTGTTCCTGCCCAAGTGTTGTTTCAATAATCCTCATTGGTCCCCATATCTTGTGCTGTAGTCTTCTTCCTTCCATGCTGATGTTGTTTTTCTTAGCTAACTGCAACCTGCAGTCAGGTTTCCTTCTATTTGTAAAATATATCCTTTCAATCACCTTCACCATCAACTTTATAATCTTCTCAAACTCTCTATCAAAATTGAACCTCTTGCTAAATATTGTTGTCATTCGCTGGATGCTGACTTTTATAAGGAATCCGTATGGTTATTGTCATTTTCTGCTCACCATATTTCTGCTGCATATCCTTGAGTTGCAATTTCAAGTCGTCTTCCTGCTCCAATAACTTCATATTCTTCATCTTGTTAAAATGAAAAATTTTCCACAAACAACTCATACCTTTGTACAAGGTTTACTCCAAAGTTTTGCTCCATTCTTCTGCTGTAATTTCCTCTTTTGCTAGTGCCATGCTTATTCCCTTGTAGTCCTGCATAACTTCTTCCAAATTCCCTTGTACTTCTCCAATTGAAGTATTTCCAAGCCAACATATCATTCCTTGTTCATCATCATTATCCTAAAAAATTCCACTATTTGTATCTACACATTCTTTCAATGTTGTCTCTATGAAAACAATATTAATTTTCCTGTCTTTCCACTATTTATGACATGCAAGCACAAAATATTTGTTAATTTTAAAAACATGCGACTTTATATTCTCTGTAGATGCCTCAAATATATCCACCTCATGCAAAAATTCATTCCTCACATATCCGTCTACTTCTTCCAATGTAAAAAATTTCTCAACATATTTAGTGCATGAATATACATACTCATTTGAAATTTTATCATAAAAAATCAAAAAATTCTTTTTTTCATTCATCTTGTCTAAAAACAAAAACCTTTCTGCCTCAAGAGTTTCTTCCATAAATGTATTTATCCACTTCTTATTTTGATTGTCTTTATAAGAAAATTATGTGTTTATTTCCTTCTCTATAAGAATACTCAATAGTTGTTCTTCATCCTTGCACCGAACAAAGTCAATGCTCTTTTCATCTCCTCTAAAAATTGCAACCATGCACCAATTATTATATTTGAATACACAAGGCTATCTAGCCTCAATTGATGTCTCTGTCATCATATTTTGATCCTCAAAAGGCTTCTCCTCAACATCTTCATCATTTTCGCTTTCTCCTAAGATTGATCCCTACTCAAGTTCACAATAAACTCCCATCTCACACTCAGCTGCTCTAAGTTCTTCATTCATCCTGGCACACATCCTCTGTCTCAATTTATTCTGCAATGAATGCCATCTTACATTCTTCTTCTTAATTATCCAAACATATCCCTGGTCTCATAATAAGTGTCTCAAATGATCGAATTTTGTCTTCAATTCAATCATCTCTTTCTTAAACTCTTCATCACTCATCCTGCTAATGCCATCTTCCTTGGAATTTTTATTTATCTAATTGTGAATTCTCCTCGAACCCTGCACGTGACTATGAATAACCATTCCTTCTTCTTTTGTGAACACTCCTTATCCACTTGTGAGTTGCAACAAGCCTCCTATCTCTCTCCATATTTGGCTTTGTCTGTAGGAAATTCTACCCACAATCACTGTGGAACTACGTGTAAAAACTTCTACCTAAATCTATATGTTGGAATTTGTCCTCTTCCTTCGGTACTCTACAGTAGAAACTCCTCTGCTTTCTCAAGAGCACACTTGCTCTTCAACTGAAAAAGTTGTTAGGTTGCTACAATTTCCTCTGCTCATTTCCTCCTTTGAGAACTTATGCTGTCCTCACCTTCAACAATTCATCTTGTTGTTGGATTCTGTCACATTTAAAAATTTTCTACTTTATGGCAGTTACTTCTCCACGATTTTCTACCTGCAAACAAACTCATAAAAAATTCATAACTTTTCCAAGATCTCCTTCAATCGTTTCTATAAATTTGTTCTTCCTGCTTCTTTACTCTCAACACATTCTTCTTAGTTGCTTCTTAGATCAAATATGTTATGTTTCTTCACAAAGTAGACATCCTCCATGTTATCACTCAGAGAAAACCCTGGTTGTGTGGGAAAAAATCTAAGGTAACCTCTAACAACTTTGGGATCGAATATTTCCCTTCAATTCGGAGGATGATCTCTCCTCAAACTCAACTACCCCAGCTCACAATGGTAGCAGGTCTGTTAAACACTCTATGGCGATATTAATGCAAAAATTTCTGGTGTTGGCTGGAATATGTGGAAAAAGAAACACCATTGGGCGATGGAGTCTATTTTAGCTTAATGTAAGATCAAAATAAAACAATCAACAAAGGCAAGGTAGCTAAACAACTATGAATTATTAATTTGTTGTAATGAAAGTCAGAATAAGTGAGGAACACCCCACTGAGAAGGATCATCAAATAGATGAATTCCAAAACCAGCTTTAGAAAGAAGAATGCAAACAATTGAACCTATAAACAAATCAATGAAATGAACTAATTATGTTTATGTTCTTCATTCAATCATTATAAGATCATACATCATGGAAATATAGGAGAAATACATCAAACAAGAGAAAACAATTTCAAAATACCCAACACAAGAATCTTTGTTGTAGCTTCACGCTTTTTTCATTAAAATCTTCCAATATACAAAGTGAAATAGTTTTTTCAACCAAAAAAACCAACGCCTATTACATTAAATAGCCTTGATTAAATAATAAAATAATATCCCAAACAATTTCTATCTTTATAGAAACAAAATCAAATCATAAATTAAAATTAAACTAAATCTAGACTTAGTTGCAAAAAAGTCTCAAACCCTGGAGACGATCCTTCACAAAAGTTGTGCATTTGAATACTAAGGTGGTACCTGAATATGTGGATATCATTTCTATCTATTGATTTAATTCTCAATTTGAATTTGATGAGGTGTCTCTCCAACTAAAAGTATATTAGGCATTTTTCTAAATATAGGAAAAATTAATTCTAGTAAATTCCTGAAAAATAGGCTCCAAATATTCCTTCACATCTCTCAAACCGTGATAGCTGTGAAAAATATGAGAGAGGTTGTTATTAATAAGCCTATTCCAGACAAAAAACTCTTTGGGTTTTCAAAAACTCATCCCCAGTTGCTTAGAAAACTATTTTTAAAACAATGACTAAAACAAAAACAAACAAAAAAAACTAAATTGAAAAATACTGAAAAATAGTCTTCAAATATCCCTTCAAATGTCTCAAACCATTACACTTGTGTAAAAAATGAAAGATATTTTATTAAATGATATTTTTATCAACAATTATATATATATATATATATATATATATATATATATATATATATATATATATATATATATATATATATATATATATATTTTAAATTTTTATATATATTTTATTTATTTATTTTTAATTTCATTTCTAATTGTTCAAAATATGCGCCCAAAGTTACTATTTTTTACAGGAAAAAATATTGTAAAACAAAGTTTTGTTGTTGCTAAATTAATTGTCAGCGCTCACTTGATCAAGTGCCGACTACTTTACTGATATGTGCTCCATCAATGCCTTTTAATATTGACCACAAAATTTTAAAATTTCCTTTTAATTTTCCAATTTTACATATTTATGCTGCTACTTTGGTTGTTAGTGAATTTTTATTTAATAACCTACAATAATGTTGATATTCTATTTGTTAGCGCTTTTAGACTATTTTTACAAATTGGCACTAATATTGAAATAGTCAATGCCTCAAAACCATTAACTAAAATTGTGATAATAAATAGCTCCATGGGGATGTTTTTGATCATAGATGACAACAAGAACCCCTATAGACTAGAGGCTTGATCCATTGGCCTCTTTCGACCTTCTTATTTGAAATCGACAACCTTACTTGCAACTAATTAACTTTGTAACTGAAAACCACACACTGCTTACTACAAATTGAAAATTAAAACTAAAAATTCATGCTTGCCCCAACAAGCTTATTGCACCCTCATTTTACACTAAATTTCTGAAATAACTACTCAATCAAATAATACATAAATTCCAGTACAACCAATCCAATAGCTGCTAATATATTGTGGATTTTTTATTGTGCTTCAGCAAAATCAAATCTGGAAAGTGGAGTGGCAAGGTCAACTCATGATGTAATTTGTCTCCACAGCGAAAAAATCGATGAAAATTCAAACTAAAAATCCCTCCATGTAGTCAACTACGAGATCATAAAAATGATGATCTATTTGATGACCCTTAAGTTATTGAATGGCTGGATAATTATGGTTGAATTTCTCATATCTATTCACTATATCAAACCATGAATTCAACTGTGAATGGTCAAACTCATTCCAAAAAATAAAAAAACTCTTCAATCTTAACAATCGAGGGCAACACTACCTCCTCTTGACTTGGATTAAAAAGACTTTCAAAAGACCAATTCTGATCTTGGGAATTATGGGATTGTATTTGAATCTCTAAGGCTTCAAGATCATTTTCAAATTTCTCAGCAAATGCTTCTAAGAAATGAATTTTATCCTAAAAAATACATTTGCACGACTTTGAATAAATAGGTAAGAAACTTGAGAAGGCTTCAACAATTTGATGATCATCAAAATTGTCCCAACATTCCTTAAAACCTTTAATAGAAAAAAGATCCCCAACATACCAAGTCATCTTGATTGATTAGGAAACTAGATTTGCAGTTCAAGCTATGAATTATTCAGACAGTGGAGCTGCCATGAAATTTCTGACTTCTAGAATCTGACAATGGAGTCTCCAGGTGAATGAAACACAACTTGCTTATGTTTGAAAAATTTTCACCATCAATAATCATATTTGGATATTGTTGTTATCCCTGGGAAAATTTCACCTTCGCTCCCCAAAGACAACGCCAAAATGTTATCACTCAAATAAAACCCTGGTTGTGGGGGAAAAAATCTAAGGTAACCTATAACTGATTTGGGATTGAAGTTGGCCCTTCAATCCGAAGGGGGGTCCCTCCTCAAACTCAACTACCCTAGGTCACACTAGTAGTAGGTTTGTTAAACGCTCTATGGCTTAATGTAAAAATTTCTTGTGTTTGCCACAAATATGGGGAAAATGAAACACCATTGGGTGATGGAGTCTGTTTTAGGTTAATGTAAGATCACACTAAAACAATCAACAAAGGCAAGGTATTTGAGCAACTATGAGTCATTAATTTGGTGTAATGAAAGGAAAAATAAGAGATGAACAATCCATTGAGAAGGAGCATCAAATAGATGAATTCAAAAACCATCTTTAGAAAGAAGAATGCAAACAGTTGAATCTATAAACAAAGCATTGAAATGAATGAATTATGTTATTCATTCAATCGTTAGAAGATCATACATCATGGAAATATAGGAGAAATACATCAAACTAGAGAAAACAAATTCATAATACCCAACAAGAATCTTTGTTGTAGTTTTAGGATTTCTTCATTAAAATATTCCAATATACAAAGTGCAATAATTTTTTCAACCAAAAAACCCAACCCCTGTTACACCGCATATCCTTGCTTAAATAATAAAAATAATATCCCAAACTATTTCTCTCTTGCTGGAATTAAAATTAAACTAAATCTAGAATTAGTTGCAAAAAAGTCTCGAATGTTGAAGTTAATCCTTCACCAAAATTGTGCATTTGAATACTAAGGTGTTGCCTAAGGATGTGGATGTGATTTACATCTATTTATTTAATGCTAAAGTTGAATTTGATGTGGTGGCTCTCCAACTGAAAGTAGATTAGGCGTTTTTTCTAAACATAGAAAAAAAATAATTTTGGCAAATTCCTGAAAAATAGGCTTCTAATATTCATTCGTATATCTCAAACCGTGATATATGTGAAAAATTCTTTGGGTTTTCAAAAATTCATACCCAGTTGTTTGGAAATTTATTTTTAAAACAGTGGCTAAAACAAGAAAAAACTAAATTGCAAAATCATGAAAAATAGACTTCAAAGATCCCTTCGAATCTCTCAAACCATTACATTTGTGTAAAAACTGAAAGAGGATTTTTTAAATGAGCTTGTTACCAACAAAAACCTCTTTTTGTTTTTAAAATTTTGTTTCCAATTTTTCGGAATCTGCACCCAAATGTACTATTTTTTACAGGAAAAAAACAAAGTAAAATAGAGTTTTGTCACTGATAGATTAATTGTCAATGCTCACATGATGAAGTGCCTGCTCCTTCGCTGACTTGTGCTCCGTCAATGCCTTTTAATCTTGACCATCCAAAATTAAAATTTCCTTTTAATTTTCAAATTACATATTTACACTGCTACTTTGTTTGTCAACACATTTTTATTTTACAAGCCTACAATAGTGTTGATATTCTATCTATCAGTGCTTTTACACTATTTTTACAAATTGGAGCTGACACTAAAACTTTCAATGCCTTTAAGCCATTAACTAAAATTGTGATAACACTCCATATCCTCAACACACCACGTCTACACAACACTTCATTCACAATCATCAGTTTTCTATTCAAATTGAAAAACAAAATTTTTACCTTAACCAGATCTAATTCTGCCACAACTCTGCTTTCTGTTTCCTTATTATGAAATTTCAAAGAATTCTCACTCTGATACCACTTTGTTGTAAGTCCAATTTGAGCTCGAAATAACCATAGTTCCCAGTTTCTCTTCGAAGGTGCTTCCTTCAATCCCTACTCTGGTCGCTTTGTGAGATTATAAATTCCTTATATAAATTACAGTGGGAGGATTTAACAAATAGCGGGAGGAGCCGAAAGAGTTACACATACACCATTTTCCTCTGTCATCAATTGAGGCCCCTCTATATTAGTTCAGCCTTATTTAACCCAATACAAGCGCGTGCAATTAACAAAACGTATGCCCTAATATTAATTATAAATCGATCCTCTTTACCTTTCCCCTAGTGCTGCTCGCATAACTTGGCTTTTCCCTTAAGCCTCAAAGGATTCTTTACTTCTTGCAGTCGTGACTCGTCCAAACGCTTTCCTCGTTCTAAATAGCCTTTGGAACCAAGATCCTTTATACTTTGGTCTGTTGCCACATCCACCCACTTTATAGAATGCCGACTTCTTTCTTTATGCCAATTCTTGTACCTTCGGGTTAAAGCTCCCGGCTAGCCCACTGCTCCATGTTACCACTTTCGACCTGCTCTCAAAATCCTGCACGATGGAATAAGGGATTATTAAAAATCATAGGAGTAATAAACATCTAGGTGGGGCCCTCAATATAATGCTCCGAGCCTCTCACAAAACCCTGGTCGATGGAGAAAGGGATTAGCAAAGACCGCCAGGTAGAAACTACCGAGCGAGACCCACTTAATTACCTGTTGTGTCAGGCCAAGTGAGTCAATTCTTTTGTGTTACCAAAGGCCGTCAAGTGATGAAACCTCCAGGCGGGGTCCATTTCACCATGTCCTATTCACACGTAAGCTTGATTCCTCGAGCCCACTATTTCTTATTAGGTTCTCCTCTTATCCTTGGGCCACGCACTTTCGTGTGCCAACCTTGCTTTGCCTTCGATCATTCAGTTAACTAGTGCAGGTGCTCAGAGAAGAAACGCAGAGCAGGGCTGAAGAAAAAATAGAAGCAATCAGTCAAATTTGCTTTTCTATTGACCAATTTTAACGCAGTTACAAACATCTCCAGATAGTTCTGTCCTTGCGTCTTTAGAATCATAATCGAATCGACGCTTCGTGATCCATTCGTTCACCAGCATAAATCATGAATAGATTGGCTGTTCGCATTGATACAATTGTTAGTTATATTTAAGAACATTTCGGGAAAATTTTCTGACAGTAGAAATTACTGTACAAATTGTCAAATGTTCATAGCCATTTCCGCAGACCTAACGGAAATATTCGACTCTTGAGGCCACCATCCCTTTGGTCTCTACCTGTTCTAGCCCCGTTCTATCCATTTTCGAAAGGTCCATGCCTGTCATTTCTCCAACGACAGACAGATGAGTTTCTTTGTACACATTTTTTCTCTTCTTCCCGCTTGTTTGGTGATGATGGCGCAGATTGGACAGGGACAGAGCAGCAAGGGCAGAGCATAGAGGACAGGGACAGTGGGCAGAACAGCAAGGGCAGAGCAGCTAGTTTTCAGTGGATAGCGGGCAGAGCAGCAAGGACAGAGCAGCAAGTTTTCGTCAGTTTTGGGCAGAGATTTTGATTTCCCTTAATATCATCATGAGAATGGAACAAGAAACTTTAGAACCCGTAGAAACAAATGATATAGGGCAAGTGAAAATTGCCTCATCAACGAAAACTGGGAAGTGGGTTTGGGTCAATGCCAAACAATATCAGGGCATTCTAAAAAGGAGAATAGCTCGTCTAAAATGGGAGCAGACAAAGAAGAAAAAGTCTCAAAGGGAGAGTATTGTTCGCAAGAAACAACATTCAAACAAGTTTTCTTCGCAAGCATGTGGCAACAAGTCCAAAGGAAAAGGAAAAGTTAGTGATGAGTATGCTTTATATAGTCCTACATCCACACCTCTCACTTGGTCATCTGACCTTTATGTGAGAGAACTCTTAAATGTAAAAGAAAGGTTGGAAGTAGTAGAAGCTAAAGCGCTGGAAAGAGATTGTACAATCCATATAATAATAGCTGAAAATCAGGCTTTAGCAGAAAGCAACAAAGTTCTGAAGGAGCAAGTGTCATTACTGCAGGAAGCTCTCCGAATAGGGAAAACAGAATGGCAACGCATGAAAGTGGAGGTGCAAAACATGAAGAAATTTGCAGTGGAAAACACAGAGGTGATGAATGCGAAGCCACCCCAGGATAAGGGGAAAGCAGTTGCTCAAATAGACAACAATGAAGAAACATCAAGAGAAGGGAGGAAAGAAGATCCCACAAAACTTTCCAAAACTTGGGCTCAAGTTGTTGGCAATTCTGCTAAGAGGGAAGGAGAAACAAACATCCAGGTTAATAACATGCAAGATAGAGAAAGCAAGGAAAGACTGGATAGAGCAAAAAACATAATTATTAAAGGGGTGAAAGAGTATGGTAAAAATGAATGTACTCTTGACCTTGCAAGAGACTTCTTGAAAGACAAACTCCAATGGCAAGGACAAGTATGTCAAGCATGGAGAGTAGGTAAGCTCAACGGTGAGAGAGCCAGGCCCATAAAAGTCATCTTGCCCAACTTGCATGATAAAGATATCATTCTGAGAAAGAAGCAACTCTTAAGGGGTTCTCAGTTTTTTATAGAAGAAGATTTAACTGTAAGACAGCAAGAGGAAAGGAGGGATGAAATGACAAAAGTTAGGGCAGCAAGAGATGAGGGAAAAAGAGCATGGATCTATAAAGGTAAAGCCGTGATTGCGCAATTTGGACCTCCTTCCAAAACAATGCAACAAAATGATAACAAAGAAGAGGCAACAAACTCTTTAGCAAGAAATGAGGAAGAAAGGTCATTATGGGCAAGCAGGGACAAAGACTCAACTGTGAGTCTTGCATGTCAAAACAAATAGCAATCAAGTCTTACCCAGGTTTCCTTAAGATTAGTTTGTTGGAACTGCAGTGGTTACCCATGGAGACGAGGACCTGGGTTAGGGCCTATTGCGGAAGGTAGAGACATAATTTGCCTCATAGAAACACATGAGCATGAAGGGTGTAAGACACCTTTGTTTGAAGGGTATTGGAAGATAGCAATGTGGAACAAGGCAGCAGGGAATGGCAAAGGGCACGGGGGTATCATGGTATTAGTAAGAGAAAAAGAAGGTCGTTTCATTCAGCTAGAAAAAGAAGACCCAAATAAACAATTTGTTTGGCTTAAAATATCAGAAAATGGGAATCTCATTAGAATTGCAGCATGCTATTTTGCACCGCAAGTTTCAAAATCCTACAAAAGTAGAGGGCTTGACCACAAAGATCCCTTTGCAGCCCTAAAAACGGATATTGCAATATATTCTCAGCTAGGTGAAGTCCTTATAGTGGGGGATTTCAATGCTAGAACTGCAAGTGAACAAGCTAGCATTTTTTGTTGTAAAGAAGACAGTGACCCTATCTGGCTTACAGAAGAGAGTAATCATCAGTGGAAACGAATTTCAGAGGATAAAGGCTGCAATATCTTTGGAGAACAACTGCTTATGTTATGTGGGGCTTTCGATTTAGTCATTTGTAATGGGTTGACTAAATGGGAAAAGTCCGGTAATTTCACTTGCAATACTTACAATGGAGCAAGTGTAGTAGATTATGTAATTTGCTCGCATAGTTTGTGTGAGAAAATGGAGGAAGTGTTGATCGGAGATCAAATTTGGGACTTAAAATCAGATCACAAGCCAATCTATTTAAGTTTCTCTTGGACCGGAAAAAAGCAATTAGGGTCGAAAAATCAATGTGTTCAACAAAATCCCCCAAAGGGCAGAATTCTTTTGAATCCAGAGAATTGTAATACCTTCAAAATAATGCTAGAGAGGCTCTTCAAGAAGGAGGAAATCCCATCTCATGGCCTTCACAGTCACAGATTAACACATTTAATTCAAAGCGCACTTGCCGAGTGCAAAAGAGCAAAAATTAAGAAGTCCGAAAAAAATTGCTTTCCGGTTAATGCTTGGTTTGACGAGGAATGCAAAAAGGCAAGGAGAAGGTGGAAGGAATCAGACACGGATAACATAAAGCTCAAAGCTTACAAGCAATTAGTAAAAAAGAAAAAAGCCGATTTTATGGTTTCAAGGAGAGAAGAACTAATCTTCCTCGGGAAAAATAACCCCAAATTATTTTGGAAGGAGCTCCAATCGAAAAAGGTGCAAACTGAAAACAACATTACAGCTTCAAAATGGTTTGACTATGCAAGACAACTTTATGAGCAGGATCCCAAGGTTGACCCTCCTCCCTTGGTCAACACAGACACAAAACTCTTCACGGTGCAAGAGGTAGAGATGGGTATCAAGAAGTTGGGCGCCGGAAAAGCAAAAGACTTAGATGAACTCCAAGCAGAGTATCTAAAGTGGGGCTTAAAATTTCTTTCACCTCACATCACAAAAATTTTCAACAGCATCTTACAGCAGGGGTTCCCCACAGATTGGACAACCAGTATGGCAATACCTCTTTTCAAGAGTGGTGACGTCAATAATCCTTCCAATTATAGAACCATAATGATAAACCCTTTGTTTGCAAAGTTATTTGGAAGCATGTTGGAAAAGAAAATTAGCAAGTGGGCAGAAGAAAGAAATAAACGTGTTAAAGGGCAAGCAGGTTTTAGACCTAAACATTCCACAGTTGATCATTGTATAACTTTAAGGCACATCATTGAAAAAGGTTGGGAAAATAAGGAAGAAGTTTTTTGTTGTTTTGTTGATTTCAGAAAAGCCTTTGACACGGTTCCTAGGGATAAGCTTTGGGGCAGAATGGAGGAACTCGGGGTTCCCAAGCATTTGAGAGCAACTGTGCATAGGTTGTATGAAGAGGTGAAAGTCAAAATCAGAACTTCAGCTGGCATTTCTAAAAGTTTTAGAAGCGATATCGGGGTCAAGCAAGGTTGCCCATTGTCTCCTACCCTTTTTGGGTTATATATTGACAAGCTTGAAGAGTGGCTAAATTCGGAAGGGGGTGACGGTATCCATTTGGGCAAGTTCGTTATCAGGCTTCTTTTGTATGCAGATGACCTTATATTGATTGCTAATTCGGCTCTTGGTTTGCAAGAGCATTTACATTCCCTTGAGCATTTTTGTAAAAGGGTTGGGATGCAAGTCAATATTAGAAAAACGAAAGTAGTGGTTTTCTCTAACAAAAGAAAGCATAACCAACATAAGTTCTATTTTGGAGGCAGCATTTTGGAAGAAGTTGCAGATTACAAATACCTCGGAATTGACTTCAACAGAAATTTAAGTTGGGATGGTTGTAGAAAAAAAAGAACTTTAGGAGGTTGGAAAGCATTTTATGCTCTTCAAAACAGGTGTAGAGAGGCAGAGCTGTGGGACTGGAAAACCACCCTAACTCTTTTTGGGCTTCTAGTGATTCCGGTGATTCTCTACGGTTGTGAACTATGGGCCAGCAGCACAACCAAGATGCAGTGGAAACAAATTCAGAAAATTCAGAAACGTTTGATTACAAACAAATTCAAAATTAAAAGTGCAGTTCCTTATGCTATCCTGTTAAGTGAAACAGGGGCTGCTCCTATTGAAGCAATTGCTATGGTGCGAGTCATAAGGTATCTAAAAAAAATTGAGCAAATGGAAGAGGATAGATGGCCTAAGGTTGTGTTTAGTGACAGATTGTGCAAAAGACAGAAGACTTGGATGCGGCAAAATAACAAATGGTTTAGTAAATGGGGTATTTGCTTGAGCATGTGTCCTACAAACAATAAAGAGATAAAAACTTTTGTTATGGATAAATTCCATAAACATACTTGGAAGAAAGAGCTAGAGAGAAAGAAGAAGTACTACATAGAAGAGTTTAACCCCACACATAACCATCAACAAAAGGCATACATAGGGGTTGATATTTCTTTGAGATCTAAAATTCTTATTGCTCAATTAAGGACTAATTCTCATCAACTCCGTTGTGAAACAGGGCGCTGGAAAAGGCCAAAAGAAATGTGGGAAGAAAGAGTATGTATTTTTTGCTCCTCCGGAAAAGTGGAAACAGAGAAACATTTCATTCTAGAATGTGAGGCTTTCAAGGACACCAGAGAAAACTATGCAGGCATTTTGGCAGCTAATTCTTGGGATAATCTATTCAGCGAAGAGTTTGTCGATAAGCTGGGAGTGCTCATTGTAAAACTTCACAGAAAAAGGGCCGAATACAAGAGTCAGATAGAGAAGCAATCTGTCCCATAGGCTATTTTTAGCCTCGTGGACATTAAAAATTCTTTCTTTCTTTCTTTCCTTTCCAGTTAAAGCCTCCGACCCGATGCTCTTTAATTGACATCTTCCTCTCGACAAAACTCTAAATTTTGCTTCTTGACACTCTCAATAAAAAAACTCTTGCAAACTTAATTAAATCTAAGTCTTTTGCTCCTTCCTCCTTTATGCACTTGGTCGACATTGTGGGTCTCCTCTAAACTGATATTATGCCTCCATGCTTCCGTTGCGCCTTTCCTTTGCAAATTTTGGTTAAACTGAATCATTGGTCTGACTCCTAGACCTCAGATCAAAGGATTAGTCTCGACCTTGGTCTCTGCGCGACTTAATACTTCTACTGCGCCACATTGGAGTGGGATCATTAATCACTTCGTTGATCAATGAACTTTGTTTCCGACCAAGTCTGGGAAAACTAAAAGGATTTTTGCCTTCTTACCTCTGAACTTATACAATTCTGCTTTAATATCACTTTCCTTTGTTTTGATCTCGACCTTTGCGTTCTTCGGCATTTCGAGACTCTGCTCCCACAACAATTATAACATACATATGAAAGTGCAAACCCCTCTTGAGCTTTGACACATTCAAACATAATGCCCTCCTACATTACAAATAATTAAAAAAGGCCTTGGCCTGAATACAATAATTGGCCCTCTTGGCCCTCCAATCCTCTCTCTAATCCTCATATGATCACTCTCCTATATGCATTTTGACCTACAAAATATATACAAAAGAGAATTTTAAACTAGAATTAGTTCAGATCCACAATTTCACCAACAAAATCCTATTTTAGACTTTATAGATCTACAAAATCCTCTCAAAAATCCAACTAACTCTAAAATCTCTCTACTCTCCCAAATATTTTTGAGATCTCTCATTTAAAAAAGATTTAATTACATCAATTCTCACATAAATAATTTATATACAATTAGTTTAAAAACTTATAAAAACATATAAAATCAACTAATTTCACACAGATAGGGAGCCAACTCCCTTGATAAACGAAAGACCTTTAGTCTAATCAAAATACATTTAATCTTAGAAATGAAATACCCCTGCATCAGTAGATGATGAATTATACATACGCTTAAAAGGAGATCACTATCACCTAATACCTAATACTTAATAGTGTTAGTACACCAAAATGCTAGTTGCAAAAATGAATGCGTTCAAAGTTATCATTTAACCTACTAAAATTCATGCTAAAAAGGTGTGGAACGAAATGCTAAAATTGACATCTATATATTGAAAAATAACATTTTACACACCATTTTAAAAACAAGCAATGTGAGATGGGAATGTGATAGTGCGTGACCGAGTAAAACAAACAACGTGATGCATCATTCCATTAAAAACAAACAATACCATCCAGAAGACCATGGGTATATTCATGGGCTCCACGGTATTGGTTGGGATGAGGAGCCCAAGCCGACGTTAAATGTAAGTCACCAGTTGGAGTTTGAAGAAGCTTCTTGAAAAGAGGCTAAAGAGTGGCTTGACTTGCAAGCTTGAGTGTCCTTTACTCAACCCATTTATTACCTTCACACGCAAACCATAACATTTCGTGTAACTTTTGATGCCAAGTCAAATGGAGGAACTTTGCATTCCAAAACAAGCTTTCGTTGGAACCATGCATTGATGTCAGCATTGCAACCAACCAAAAACCCACCAGTGTATTCAAACATGTGAACGAGGTATCTTGAATCTAGAACTTAGGCCCTTGTAAGTCATATACTAAGTGGTGAAAGCATTGATTGTGAAACTAGAGGGGGGCCATTAGATTGCTGCATTATTATCATTATATTTTTAATGAAATTGTTTTATTATTATTATTTAAATTTATATTTATATTTATGAAGTAAAATTGTGATTCGTAAATTGTAATTTTAGATTAATTTTGAGATTTTAAATTTATTTAAATATTGAAAATTGTAATTTGAGTAAATAAATTAATATTTTAATAATTTTTTATTTAATAAATTTAAGGAAGATAAGTATGTTTTGCTTTATAAATATTAATCTCAATCAAATTCATAAATATAAAAGTTGTATTTTAATGAATCAAGATATTGAGCAAGAAAGCATTAATGGGGCAAAACTTAATCAAATAACATTATGAGGAAGTGTTGTTCATTGCTATGACTGCTATTACTCACGAAAACATCTAAGTAGAGTTAGGCCTTGCTTAGGAATATTGAAAATATGACAAACTGAGAACCCAACATAGGTTTATCTAAGTAATAGAACATGGTCTTGGAGAGTTAACATAATTCCAAATTCAGCATTGACTTTGGTGTGGCCATGATAAAGGATGAGAGGTTTCTAGGATGAGTTAGCTAGCTCTAAAGGCTAAAAAAATTTGAACATCACACATAGTGACTAGATGCATTAATATGTTTTTTGAAGGGCATAGGAAAGTAGGTTATGGGAATGATGTAGCTAAGGGATAAGGACACATGTTATAATTTCTATTGAATACCATATTGCTTCCAAAATCATAATTAGACATAACTATTAGATTTAATAATAATAATCATCATCTAATTTTGAGATTGACATTAGTCAATTTCTAAATTAATGTGTGAGACCCCCTTTTTTGTGGGATAAAGAATCCTTAATGTACCAGACATCCCTGTTTGTAGGATAAGAGACCCTTGATGTATGAGACCTCCTTGTTTGTGAAATAATATACCCTTAATGTATAACAACTCTTTGTTTGTAAAATAAGAAACCATACATAAAATAAAGGATACTTATATCTGAGACTTCATTAACTATAAAATAAAAGATCCTCTATATATATAGTGATTTGGTTACTTAATTTATAGAAATATACATATCCTACTTTCTATATATTAAATCTACGATATTAAAAAAAACATATATTTTTAATTTTATATAAACATATTAATTTTTATAATATATTTTATTTTGGAATATAAACATGTTATATTAATTTTTATAATAAATTTTATTTCAAAAATACTAATATATAATTAAAGTTTTCTTAAAAAGAAGAAAGAAGAAAGTTACTTGCCTTCAAGTTCTATTGATTAACACAAAGTTATTACAAAACAACTGAACTCATGGTAAGGACTGTGATCCATCCATTAAGGATTTAAATGTGGGAACATATAATTTTAATTCAAGAGTCCAACTTTCTCATATGAATATGGTTATGATTCAAAGCCAATTTTATTATTATTATTATGATATTTTTTTATGGATTATGAAAAAAGAATTGGACAATGAGTTTATAATATTAATATAGTGGTTAAATTTAATGATTATTTATTTGTTTTTCACTTATTAAATTGAGAGGTTTATTTTACAACTCACTATGAGGATATATATGTTTTATTCTTTCTCAACCACAAATAAAATGTTTAGATGTCTATATAAAATAACATAATCTTATACCAACTTTATAGAGAAATAAAGTAACTAAAATACAAACTTTTATTTTTACTTTGAGTAGAAGAGATTGTATAAACTTTTTAAAAATAGTTTAGTACATGAGTCAAATGATAATTTTAAATATGCATGTTGACAAATTTATTTCAATCTCAATTTCATGAGAAAATTAAATGAAAAATTAATTTAGTGTTGATTATAATAAAATATTTCAATGGTAGGGATGGCGCTGGGCGGGAGAAGGTGGGGTTTGAATGGCGAAGGGCGGGCGATTGCATAGGGTCTGCGCGCCTCTGCAAATGTAGAATAGGCTAGATGCGTTCAGTCTGGGCTGCGTTCTCAAGGAGAGGAGGAGATCCCACTTTCTACTGCTGAAGGGCTGTCGTTTACTGTTTATGAAGGCGGACATGACGGGAAGGCGGGAGGAAGTTTGACAGACAGAGGGAGCGCAGATCCATTGATAAAGGGACTGTCTCTTTGCGTGAATGCTGAAGAGAGGGAGCTCGATCTGCAGGGGAAGGGACTGTCACATTGTTTGAATGCGGTTGAAAAGGATCTTGAAGTGGGCGATTATCAGAGATCTTATTTTTCAGAGTATGTATTGGAACATGACCCTTCTGTGCTCTCGAATAGAAGGGTGAATGGATTCAGTGAAAGGGAGAGAGGGAGAGTTGTCTCAAACCATTTAAGTCTGGAAGAACAGTGTGGGAAACCTGTTTCTGAAGGCTCAAAAGAGACAGGCTCAAGCAAAATAAGGGAGGCTGGAGAGTCGAAGAAGGGGGGCAGAAAAAAGAAATGGATCAAAGTCAAAAGAGCAGAGATAAACTATGTTTTGGGTGAAGATATAAGCTGGGAGCAGGTCTCTCAAATGGCTAGCAGAACACTGGTAGGCAGGGCCAT
This sequence comes from Pinus albicaulis, assembly GCA_034641835.2. Taxonomy (NCBI): domain Eukaryota; kingdom Viridiplantae; phylum Streptophyta; class Pinopsida; order Pinales; family Pinaceae; genus Pinus; species Pinus albicaulis. The sequence continues at coordinate 1,533,528,669 of CM076578.1, forward strand.
GGGGAGGTATTTCGTTCTGAAAACTGTTGTTGCATGGGCTGAAGCGAACTGGAAAGCTGACCTTCGATATGTCCCTGAAGTGGTGTCCCTCTCAAAGGGGTGGTTTGCTTTCAATTTTCTGCATCCTGATCATATCCAGTGGGTGATGCATCGGTGCAAGGCACTGGACCACACTCCAATGCTCCTCAAACATTGGCACCCTCTTTTTGATGCAAGTAGGGAAAGGGTGGACTCTGTCCCCTTGTGGGTTCGTATACCTAGACTGCCTCTTCATTATTGGACCGAGGAACACCTTCGAGGTATCGGTAATACGCTTGGGGTTTTTCTAGAGGCTGATCTCTCCTTCTTTCAGACAAATCACAGGTGTGTTGCTCGAATATTAGTCATGATTAATATCAGAGAAGGCCTTGCCGAATCTCTGAATCTTCAGTGGGGGCAATATGTCATTAAGCAGCTTCTTGACTATGAAAATTTTCCTTTCAGATGTCGTCGATGCCATGCATATGGCCATCATGCCTCCGAATGTGGCTATTTCTCTCGACATGTAAAAAGACGGTGGGTTAGTCACTCTGAGGTGGAACCAATCTCAAAGGGGGCTGGCTCTGGCCCTTCCAATGCGTAGTCATTGCCCACTACAACCCTTTCATGCACTTCGAACCCTGCTGCCAATGGATACAGCATTCCGATTGATTTGGGCTTCCAGGCGTTGGGTGTGGAGTCTGTACACTCATCTGGGCAGGAGCCGCTCTCTCAGATTTCTGATGGAGGTTTGTTACCTGCTGTGAAGATCCATAGTCGTCATTATGGAGCGGATTTCCAGTTGAGGGATGATGGCATGTTGAAGGCAGTGTTATCATTATTGACATCTTCTCACATGGGATCTTTTCCATTCTCCCCCAACATCAATATCTCTCTTAACTTGGTCTCGACTTCAGTCTCGGCTGGAAAGGATGACTGTGGTATGTTACCTATTGCTGCTCCTATTTTTTCTCAGCCAGTTCTCCAAGAGAAGGCTACTGTTTTCGATCCATGTGAAGGATTGCTGGCTCCTTTGGAAAACTCCGCTCCTTTGGTCATTGGTTATAACCTGAGATCTAGTGCTAAAAAAAGTGCAGGTGGGTTTGGGAGGGGGAAACCCCCAGCAGCTCGAGGCAGGGGTAGGATCTCCTTCTTGGCGAGAGCATAGGATAGAGCTATGATGGATGTACATGATGGGAGGAAGATTTCAATTGAGAGGGCGCTTAGAGCAAGCCAATCCCTGAAGCCTAGTGTGTAATGAAGATCATGTCCTATAATTGCAGGGGCTTCGCAGGGCCCCAAAATAAATCTACTTTCCGGCAGATTATATTTCTGGACTGTCCGGATATAATACTGCTTCAAGAGACTTTAGGTGAAGGGACTGTGGTCAAAGCTAGATTGGAAGGTTGGTTGCCAGGATGGACTGTTGAGACGTTGGATGTTAGAGGGAGGTCGGGTGGTTTGGCTGTGGGCTGGAATGAAAGAACAATCAAACCACTGAATTTATGGGGTATGGAGTCGGTCCTGGGTTTAAATTTTCTGGCGTTGGAGCTAGGTGATGCATTTAATATTTTTAATATCTATGGTCCATATCAAGATAGGATCCCTTTCTGGGACTCACTCCTGGGTAACTCTCTACTCAAGGGGGACTCAGTGATTTTGGGAGGGGATCTGAACTTTTCTTTGGGCCAGTCTGAGGTCTGGGGTCCTCATGCTCATACTAATTCATTGTCTGGGTACTTCACACAAAAATTGGTGGAGAATCATTTGCTCGATATTGAGCCCTTAAAGATGAAGCCCACCTGGAGGAACAATAGATGTGCTGAAGGAAGAATAGAAAAGAGAATTGATCGTTTCCTCGTGGCTGAGCAGATTGTGGACATGCCTTTTCAGATTAGGCAGTGGATTGGATGTGGGGGTGCATCTGATCATTTTCCTATTTTTCTTGAATTTAAGATCGGGCCTAGGCAGCTTCCTAGCCCGTTAAAGTTTAACAAAATCTGGCTCAGGGATGATTCTTTTAAAGCCCTTGTTCTTGCTAGGTGGATCCCTTTTAGGGCAAATAGTACTCTTTCTGCGGCTTTTCATTTTGCTGAAAATTTTAAGCGTATCAAGGAAGCTGTGAAGGTATGGTTGGCTGCTAAGAGACAGAGGGAGGATTTGGATTTAAAGCAGGTAGAAGAGGATCTACGCTTGATCTATGAGGGGATTGGAGGAGGGTTTCAATCTCAAGAAGATAAAGATACCCTTGTTTCTCTTGAAAAAAGAAGGAACTCTCTACTTATGGATAAGGAAGAATCTTGGAGGTTGAAAAGTAGGGCCACATGGTTGGCATGTGGGGATGATAATACAAAATTTTTTCATGCATTTGCTCATGGTCAGAAGGCGGCTAATACTATATGGAGTTTAAGAGATAGTCAAGGCATTGAACATTCTACCTTTGAGGCTAAAGCTAAGCTGGGAGTTGAGCATTTCAAGGCGCTATTTAAGGCTTCAGCTCATGCATCTCTTGCGGAAGTAATTAGAGTGGCTCAACTCTTCCCGAGATTTGTGGAGGAGGCCGATAACAGATCATTGATGGCTGAGGTTTCTAAGAAGGAATTAAAGGAGGTTCTTCATAGCTTTCAAAAAGAAAAAACTCTTGGGTCAGATGGATGGTCGATTGAATTTTTCTTGGCTCTATATGATGTGTTAGGGGCAGATTTGCTGAAAGTAGTGGAGGATACCATAATTTCAGGGAGGATTCTGGCTTGTTTTAATTCCACTTTCATAGCTTTAATTCCGAAAGTGGATAACCCTCTTTCTCTGGCTGATTTTCGTCCAATCTCTCTCTGCAACTGTATTTATAAAGTGGTAGCCAAGGTGGTTGCGAGAAGACTCAAATGCATTCTGTCTACTCATATCTCTGGTGAATAATTTGGTTTTCTGGATGGTCTTCAAATACATGAAGCAATCGGAACTGCTCAAGAGGCTCTCCACATCATGAAGACCAGGAACCTCAAAGGGACTGTGCTGAAAATAGATCTCTCCAAAGCATATGACCGGGTAAGTTGGTTATATATTCGTATGCTCCTGACTCACCTTGGCTTTGGCATTGGTTTCATAAGATGGATCATGAGCTGTATTACAACTGTATCTTTCTCTGTTTTGCTTAATGGGGCTGCATCTCCCTTTTTTCATGCTGAAAGGGGCCTTCGCCAGGGCTGCCCCCTTTCTCCCCTTTTGTTTTTATTGTTTGCTGAGGGCTTGAGCAGAGCTCTTAAGGAGGCCAAGAGAAAGGGTTCCTTGAAGGGCATTCAGGTTGCTCCAATTTTTTTCATCACTCATCTACTATTTGTTGATGATGTTTTAATCTTCTGCTCTGGATCGGTGCGAGATGCTATTACTCTTGGTGAGATTTTGGACTTGTTCAGCAAGGCCACTAGAATGGAAGTGAATGTTGTGAAGTCTTCCATCACCTCTCATTTTCTGAGGGAGGAGGAGAGGCGTGAGTTTGAAAGGATTTTTCCCTATAACTCTGCTGGTTTGGATGTTGGGCTGATTTATTTGGGGTTCCACTTAAAACCCAATGATTATAGGAAACATGATTGGAGCTGGTTGCTGGAAAAGCTGGAAAAGCGCTTAAGAGTGTGGTGTCATAAATGGCTGTCTAGAGCCGGGCGCTTGACTCTAGTTAAGTCTGTTTTGGAGGCTGTTCCAGTATATTGGTTGTCCCTCTCTTGGATCCCAAAGGGTACTTTGGAGGCTGCCAGGAGGATTTGCTTTAGATTCCTTTGGAGTGGGAAACAAGAATCGTTGGTGACCCCTTGGGTTCGGTGGGAGAAAATTGCAGTCCCTAAAGGGTTGGGTGGATGGGGACTGAAAAATATTTTTCTCTTTGCACAGGCTCTTGCAGCAAAGGGTGGGTGGAGGCTCATCAATGTTGACAACCTTTGGACTCAGGTGATCACACAGAAATATATTGCTCCTTTTTCTATTGTAGATTGGATAAGGAATCCAAGAAAAACCTTTGCGGGTGGATCAGTGATTTGGAAGGCTCTAGTTAATTCATTTCACATTCTGGAAACAAGTCTGGCTTGGGATGTGGGTAGTGGTAGGAAGCTTCGGGTTGGTGAGGATCCTTGGATGGGAAGTGAACTTCAGCATCTCCTTCCCAGACGTATGGTTGAGGCCTTAAGGCAAAGGGGGATTACTTTTCTCTCCCATCTTGCTGATCCGGTTCGGAGAAGGTTGGGCATTCAGTCTTGGATATTGGCCTCTTCTTTGGGACTGGATGTTCTTGATGAGAGGGCACTGACTGATTATATCCGTGCATTAAAACAGGCTCATATTTTTCTACAGGAGAGGGAGGATAAGATTGTATGGGATTTTGATTCGTCGGGGATCTATTCTCCTCGGGCTGGCTACACAAAACTTAGTGTTGGGGCTGTCTTGGGTGAAGAGCGGTGGTGGTGGAAGAAACTTTGGAAACTAAATTGTCCTCCTAAGACTCGCATTTTTATGTGGTGTGTCCTTGAAAACAAAGTCCCCACCTGGGATGTTCTGCAACATAGATGTTTTCAGGGCCCTGGCTGGTGCTGTCTGTGTAATTCTGAAGAGGAATCTGTAAACCACCTTTTCCTCAGCTGTCCCTTCATTAAAGGGGTGTGGTTGGAATGCTCCAAGTTATTGGGTCTCCTTTGTAGATGGGAGGGCTTAACTGTGTCTCATGCTTGGGATTCCTGGTGGGTGTCTTATGCTGAGTAGAATCTAAAAGCTCTGCCTCTCCTTGTCATATGGGGTTGTTGGTTGGCTCGTAACCACTTACTATTTGAGGGGATGGTCAGTACACCAGAGGTCATTGGTGCCATGACTATAGGACTGCACTATGCTTTTCCTATCCATATCCGTGCCGCCAATCAGAGGGAGGTCCTACTGTTGGACATTGATAGGAGAAATCCATGGGGTTTTTTTGATGGGGCGATGCAGCAAAATGTTTGTGGTGGAGGGGCTCTGCTGTTTCTTTCTGAATCACATTGGTTTGAGATCTCTGTTGGGCTTGGGGAAGGAACTAATAACAATGCTAAACTGTTGAGCCTCAAGATCCTTCTATTGTTCGCTGCGGAGAAAGGCTGCAGAAAGTTAAATTTTTATGGGGACTCATTGAATGTGATTAATTGGATAAAAGGAATTCAGCAATGCAAAGTGCACCATTTACAAAATCTGCTTCGCTCTATTAGGGAGATCCTTCTTTCACTTGAATCTTTCTCCTGTCATCATATTTATCGAGAAAATAATGATAAGGCAGATCGAGCTTCAAAGAGGGGGATCCAGCAGGACGTGGGTTTCTGGAGGATTAGAGAACATCTGGATGGCGATATCTCTGAATATTTACATCCATCTTTATTTGACTGAGAGGCTACAGTGTTCCTTTGTTGGCCTGACAACAAATTGCCAACAGGAAGCATACTCATGGTGTGCGTTTTTTCTCTACAATTTATGTTGAAGATGGCTTTGAATTATCACTGTTTTTATATAGGCTTCTTGCTCGGTGGACAGTTTGCAGTGGGCTGAAACTGTCTAACAGGCTTGACTTGTAATAGCTAACAGGCTGCTTACACTTGGTGAGCGCTTTCCCAATATTTTTGCTGTTGGAGACTGTGAAACCACTGGTTAATTTTCGGTATTTCTCACTTGAAGGGCTACAACAGAGGGCTGGACACAATTATTAATTGACAAACAGTGACATCGTTTCCCCTGGGCGGTGCTTTATTACAGATTTTTATGATGCGTCTTATCTGTTGGGTGCTTCCAGAAGGTCCGATTGAATGACTGAGCTATGTCTGGATTCATGATGAACAGTTGAAATCTTTATTCTCGGCAATGGATTCTTGCTGGACTGTTTATAGTAGAGCAGTGTGTCTGTTTTTTATGATCAACTTGTTCTCCAAAGGGACTTTATGATTAGCTTGTATAAGCCAGCTTCTGGTTCTGCATAGGCTTGTTTTCACTCTGTAACTGTTTTTTGTCTACAAACTCCTGGGTTTGTCTCTTTTGAACACACATCTATGTGTTTCACAATGTAATTTTGTACTCACCTGCAGTAATAAAATTATGCTTTTTCTCGAGGAAAATAAATAAATAAATAAATAAATAAATATATATATATATATATATATATATATATATATATATATATATATATATATATATTTCAATGGTTAAAGAGAAAGAGTAAAGGTAAAAAACCCAAAGAGACATGTAATTCATTTAATTTTTAATATCAAATTAATACGCAATGTTTAAAAAATATTCTTAATAGTAACCAATTGAATGTGGCTCATAAATAAAATATTTTAATATGAACAAGAGAGTCCATAAATAAATTATTTTAAGAAAAATCTTTAAATGTGTATATATTATATATGATTAAAAAATGTATATATACATTATACAAAGCAATTGAAAAAACAATTTTTTATGGTTAAATGTTGTCTCATTGTGGCCATTAAGCATATTTTTTGGTCAAATTTATTTCAAATCAAGCAAAGATGTATTGTAATTACAAGTTTAAGTTGTGTACACAATCCAAGTTCTAAGTAAATTTTGAAGTTATATATATAATTTTTTAATTAATGGTTAAGATGGATCTATACTAGTTTAATCATTTTTTATTAACATTTTTAAAACTTGTAATATAAAGAGGCATGATTTTGGAAGTTCGTGTTATAGCTGTCAAGTGTCAAGCTTTGAAAAAATGGCTAGATTCCAGAGATTTTCAGCTATCAAAATTAAATTGACTACTGGATAGACAACACTTTAAAATTCACACTTATTAGTAATATTTAATTATTATTTTTTAAATATAAATTTAATGGGAATATTTAAAATTTACCCATATTCATCCATATATGTATGTATGTACTAGCCTAGATTCACAAGACATTATATTACATCTCTACCATACATTTCTGAGTGCAATAATAAATTCTTGCTTGAAAAAGTCCCCTGAAAAGCTTCTAAAAAATAGTACTAAAAACAATTCGTATACTATATTAATAATATACTTTACTTTAGATTTCAAATAAATAATAACTTGGAAATTGAAAAATCAATAATGACTTTTTCCTAATTAATAATAGAGAATTTGATTTTTCCAGTGAATTACGCATTCAAACTTTTTCATGGAAAACTATAAATCCCACATGAATATTCAATTGAATTATAATCTATTTCTATATATTGATCTAGTCAAACCAATATACTAAGTTGATGATAAATATGTAAATTCTAATTTTTTCAACCTGTTCAAATTTTTTTAATACAATTGTGTTTTTCCAAAAACTCATTTTTTTAATCTATTTTAATTAAAATTAATATTAATAAATTATATTTATTATGTTTAAGTTATTTACAATTACGAAGTTACCAAATTGTACCAAGTTGTTTAATGGGAAATCTGTACCTCTGAGTATCACGGTCCTTCGACCTTCTAGCCTTCTTGCTTCCAGTTTGTTGGCTTTTTAACCCATATCCCCACATGCACATATTAGGGCCATAAAAGGGCTTGAGAGCTGGATACTAGGTTGGGACGTTCAGGTTGTAATCATTTGTATGTGGGTGGAACAGCGGCACATTGGAATTCTATTTTTCTCCTCCCAATGCACAAAAGAGAATATTCTTTCATTAAAGAGAAGAAAAAGGAGAAGCGAACTCCTCCCGAACTTTGCAACCTCTTCCATTCTTTTTGGTTTATCCTCCTTCCCAAGAAGCTTAGTTTCCAAGTCTGAGACCGTCTACTATAAAGCTTGTTGCCAATGAACCAAAACACCCTGCTTTAAAATTCAATTTTAAAATTTAAAAAATTTATAAAAACATATTTTTTAATAATAATAATTATTATTTCTAATTTATAAAATTTATATATATGTGTAAAGTTTATTTATATTTCTAATTTATAAAATTGATATATAGTCTATTTATATTTTTAATTTATAAAATTGATAAATTTTTAAATATAATAATTATATATTATTATACAATGCACTAAATTAAATATATAATTAAAAAAAATCAACTTCTTCACAACTATTTCTATTTTTATTTGATCTAAATTATATGGTATAATAATAATTTAATTTAATTTAATTTAATTTAATTTTTTTTATTTTTTATTTATTTTTTCTTTCTGAATAAGACTAAATCTATTAAGTAAGGAAATATAGTACAATCAAAGCCTGCATAGAAGCAAAGCAAGAGAGCAAGGGAGCCGAAAATGATAGACTATCAACCTCGGTCCCAAAGAACATCCACGACATAAGCAAAAGATAACCAGAAGAACATAAAGTAAAGAACTAGACTAGGGAGTCGATCCAGAGTGGGTAGAATCTCCCAATCGACATTTTTTCTTTTTCTTTTTACTGACTATGACCCAGCTATTGTGAGCTGGCTGGACGAGAATCACCTGCAAACTATTCTGCGCAGAAGGAGGAGATTCCTTATCCGAGTCAGAGGACGAAGACCCATGAGAGCGTTTCTGAGAGATCATCAGGGCAGAGGGGTCCGCAAGACCAGCAGAGGGGGCATTCGGCGGAGCTCCTTCATTCAGCTCATCTGCTACTATTTCCTCCTCATCCGAGCTGGAGGAGTCTGAATCATCCATGGGGGGAGGAACATAGGGATTCCAGCTCTTAACTTTGGGTTTGCGAATCAAATTCTTCTTTTTGTCGAGGATCTGGGTGCAAGCCTTTTGGAGGTGCAAGCCTTTTGGAGGTGCCCCGTTTGATGACAATGGCGGCAACGGAAGGCTGTATTTTCGTAATCCAGAGTTTGAGTCCAGTGGAAATCCCCAATCTTGAGGTTGATCTGATCCGGCAGTCCTTTGCTGATGTCTATTTCCGCACAGATTCTGCCGTAGGTGTAGAGTCCATTGTCCCTTCTCGAGGTATCTGTAGCGAGGAAGCGTCCTAGTGTGTCTCCAATGGCTATGAAGACCGAAATATGCCATAGATGCACCGGAAGGTTCGGGAGTCTGACCCAAATGGGAAGTTTGGTGATGACAGCTGTAGAAGGGTCGAAGTCTGGAAACCATGGGGAAAGGAAAAGCCGAGCCGTGCCCCAGAACCAAGGGCCTCCTGTAATGGCTTTATGGTAATATTCATTTAAATTAAAAGCTACAATGAAGGAGCCTTTCGAGCATAAGTAGATCTGGCATTTTTTAGTCCAGTTGTTATGGATCCATTGGTATAAATCTGCAGTGCGTGGCCATAGACCATTAAATCTGCATATGATTGCAGATTTTGCAAAATTCTGGTGGAGTTCTTCAATCCCAGGATCAGAGAATGCTATAGAAGGAATTTCCTCCAATTTGTCCACCAAAAATGGCTTGGGAGCCATAGTTGGTTGAGCTGCTTTCGAAGAGGACTGAGGGTGGGGGATCTTAGAATGGAAAGCATCTTTGTAGGAGAAGGAGGGGGCTGAAGATGACTGTCCAGCTACACCTCCTCTCAGACGAAGGGTTAAAACAATAGAATCATTTCTCTTAATGCTGTAGACAGAGAGAGGAAGGAGGTCCTCCAGTTGTTTACCTTGGAATAGGAGTCGCTGATGGACAGTGGGTATCCCAATCCTTTGTTCCAGGTTTAACTTAAGGTTCTGCACCAAGTCCGACGAGCTAACCCATTGCACAATGGTGTTGCTTGAAATAGATGAGATCAGGATCTGAAATGGGGCAGAGTAATCTTTGGATCCCTTCTTATTAGTGCAGCTCTGAGAAGAGAAGGAGTTAGATCGCATGAAATCCAACTTGACCTGGCCCTGCCGCGGTTTGAAGGAGGAAGAAGGAAATTTTTTGCCACTCAGAATCCCCACTGCAGGTCCAACGAGTCGAACCAAGGGTCGCCGCTGCCTTAGGGTGCTAACGGAAGCAGAAACAGAGCATTTGGTAAATCTTACAGAATCTGCTCTTTGAAGAGCTGCACAATGACTTCGGGGCAGAGAGAAGCCGTTATATTCAAGGGAAGCCACCACCGACACCAAAGGGTAGACGCAATGATTCTTCGCTGCATTCAAACCTGCTTCTTCCCTGGACTTAGCAGATCGAGTGCCCTCTGAATGAACAATAACATACGTAGAAGAGGCGTTCAAATAAGGCAAAGGCAGTGTTGAGTCTCAAATCTGCATTGTTCTTATACATCTTCCTATACCTTTTTCATTCACTTGAACCTCCCAAGTTGTCAATATCATTGTATATTAATTGCAAAAGAGCATCTAAAATGGTTTTTAACTATATTTTTGTGTCTGCTGTTTGATTTAGATTTTGCTCATTTAGCCGTGCAAATTTAACTATTTCCGCACTCGCCTAACTTGAGTTCTCCATGTTTTGTGAAACTCTATGTTACAGGTGTCTACAGGAAAAACGAGCCACATGGGCAAGTCAGAAATGATGTGGACATGGATCATGTCCTATTGGCTCGAGCAAATTCATCTAAAGAGGCTGCGGTCAAAGGTGTCCAAATGGAAGTCAACCATAGAGTCCCACGGTGACAGGACTCTGTTTCGTGTCACGTGAAGGTTCATATGGCCATTTCTGAGTTGCGGAGGACAAATCAACATCTGTACACGGCTCCATAGCCGAATTCAAACATCCACTCTTCATAGATTTACTCCTCAATGCGGCCATGATCCTAGATCTCTGGACGTAATGGTTTACGTGTTCTCTATCAGCATAAACTTTAGGGAATTAGTTATATTTCCTTTGTTATAAATAATGCGTTTTCATACGCATATTAGATTAGTCTCTGTTAGTTTTTATTAATCTCCATTAGCCTCCATATAGCTCTGTAATGTAATTACGTTGCCACTATGCCGTAATATCACCTTTATGTTATGACTGCATTTTAATATATAATAAGACTCTGTTTCCAAGCGTAATTCGTACTTGAAGTCTGTTGCCAAGGCTGGTGTAGAGGGCCCCTGCACACGCTGAGGTTTTGTGCATTATTGTATAGTTCTTGTTTTATTTCTTTAAGCTCACTGTGCCAGTAATCATCTCACATGTTTATACATCGTATCTTTCATGGTATATCTGCTTCACTACTGCTTTATAATCTTCATGCTTTACATCTGTCAGTCTACAATCTTTCATGTTTTATGTTATTTTTAATCGATCATGTTCTTGTTTTAGGTTATAACAGGCAGCCCGGCATTTGTATAGCTTTTTAATTAATGACATGGAATTAATATTTGTCACGTTAATCTACTTTTCTTAGTTTCTGCTTTACTTCAAAAGACGCTGGTTATTTCCACCTGCACATTTGTTTCAAGTAGTTGCATTTAGATATATCAAATGAACATGTCATTTTCAAGCATTCCGAAAGTCAAGCACTGGAACGATGGTGAGGGATTGAATTATGAATGTGTAGTTTGATATTAGTTTACTTTCTGCAAGTTAGAAATATTACATTGCTCATGACATCTTCAGTTACCTCCGAAAGCCACAGCTGGACTGATGGTGAGGGATTGAATTATGAATGTGTAGTTTGATATTAGTTTACTTTCTGCAAGTTAGAAATATTAAACTGCTCATGACATCTTCAGTTACCTCCGAAAGCCACAGCTAGACTGATGGTGAAGGATTGAATTATGAATGTGTAGTTTGATATTAGTTTACTTTCTGCAAGTTAGATATCAGGTTACTCAAGTTGTTTATGGTTACCTCCGAAAATCATAGCTGGACTAATGATGAGGGATCAAAAGATAAGTTGATGTAATTTGATTTAGATTTACTTTGTTGCAACTTTTGGATTTCTTTCAGCATAGTTTCTTTTGTGTTTGAACAACAGCAAGAATAATGAGTTTCATGATCAGTAGTTCACTGTTTGTTTGACTATAGTAGTGATGCAATTTCATTTTATTTGAAGAATTAATTTTGTCATTGTGTGTTTTTAAAATTCTTTTGAAGTTTGGAAAATCATTAGAAAGACATTGTTGTCTTGAATATTTGTCTCCATACTTGTCTTTTAGAATTTCACAAAAATCCCAAAACGACAAAAAAGTAAGAGATAGGTTATCTTGCACATATAGTGCGCCACACTTCGTCAGCTTACGAATCCCGGATTGACAAATTAAATGTAGCAATTTAGGACACACTAAATTGACCAAACATTTTGGTGCCGTTGCCGGGGAAGTGTAACTAGGTAGCCAATTTCTTAAAAAAAAAAAAAAATAATAAAAGAAGGGAAAACTTGATAACTTCTTGAAGTATGCTCTCCTCTTGCACCTAGTGTGATCTGGAGGATCAGAAAAGAGAGTTATTGGTTTAGTAATTTCTTAAGTATGCTCTCTTCTTTGCACCTAGTGTGACCTGGAAGATCAGAAAAAGAATTATTAGCCCAACTTTTTAAAAATAAAAAAAATGACATGCATAGAGCAAGAGATTCTAGGGGAAGGTTTATAGCTAAAGCCAAGAGTTCGATTTTCACAACTCCATCTTCTTCAAGGCATAGACAAGAATCACCACCATCTACCCTAGCCTTAAGATTTTTGGAATTCAAGGAGCAGCTGAATTAGAGGATTCTCCTATACCACCTACTAAATCTCATTTAGAAAAGGAAGAGACTCCCTCTCATCCTCATTTGATAGAAGAACTAGAGGACTTTAAGGACTCTAAAGAAACTATCATGGCAGAGGAAATAATAGATGGATTTGGAGGTAGAGGTAGAGGTAGAGGAGGAGGAAACAATGGAGACAACAATGGTGAAGGAAGTAATGGAAGAAATAGGGAAGGAGACAACTTGTTTGGATTCCCTATAGTTGATGAGGAAACTCATACAACGATGAAAAATATCTCACCATCTGTCCTCCATAACTTTTATGGATTGCGAAGTGAGGATCCTGAAACATTTCTGTTTGAGTTTGAAGTTGTGTGCCGAACTTATGACTATATGGAAGACTCTCAAAAACTCAAACTGTTTCCTTCAACATTGAAGGGAGCTGCTTTGAAATGGTTCATGGGATTAGCCACTCAATCTATTAGGACTTGGAATGATATGAAACAAATATTTTTGGATAGATACTTGGACTATTGTATGCCCACCAATCACAAGGATGAGGTATTCAAAATGATGCAAAAAGAAGACGAAAATTTGGAAGATTTACTTGAAAGATTTCAATACAACTTAAAAAGAGCAAAGATGAGAAACTTAGATGATGAAACCTTGAAAGCCCTCATATTAAAAGCCATTAGAGATGAATGGATAGATATTTTAAACATGATGGGGAAAGGAGACATTTCTTAACTTCCACTTCGTGACATAACAGAACTATGTGTCCATCTCTCAAGAGGAAAATCTAAAACAGGAAAAGGGCCTAGGGATCCTTCTCTTATTAGGGCTAACAAATCTGCAACTGGATCAATAAGTAGGGCAGAGATTGGTAACATGCTTGATGAATTCAAAACTGATATCTTAGGGAGCCTTAGTGAACAACTAGACACCCTTAAAATCCAAAACAAGCAGAAAGCAGAAACAGACGCTTTAGCCATCTTTTGTCCGAAATGTAGGAAGAAACATGCTTTAAGGGAATGTCCCTTGGATGCAAAAGTTGTAGAAATATGTATGATTTTCTCAGAGAATCATGAGATCAAGGATTTTCCTTCAATTCCTGGACTCAAAGCTGTTTTTCAAGAAGACCCAAATTCAGTAGAATCTCTCTGTTTTGTTGCAAGAAGACCTTGGCAGGGACAACAAACTCAAGGGTTTAACAACCCTATGAATCTTCAAAACCCACCAAATTGGAATCCTTGGCAACAACCTTGGCTCCAACATCAAAATCCATATCAGCCATGGGTACAAGGGATGCAAAATCCTTATGGGAGATTTGCTCAATTTTATCAATATCCTCCATCTTTTCAAAATCAACAAGCTCCATAACTTCCAAACCCAAATCCACAACTTTCATTGCCATTTCCACAACAACAACCTTCTCAACAAAATCCAAATCCTCAACTCATGCTCCCATACCAACAAAAGACAAATCAACTTCCAGCTCAGCCATTGCCAAATCCTAACAATAAAAATCCTCAGAACACTTACATGGTAGAAGGACAACAATTTCCTACCTATATGATTGTTCCTCTCAACGATGTACAACTCAGATCTGGTAGAGTTTTAGAAAAACCTTCTATAGATATTAAAGAGCAAGATACCACTGAGGAGGACTCTCTTAAGGCCAATAAGGGTACTGAGGAAGAATCTCTTCAAAACTCAAATATTCAAAAAGAAAAAGAAAATTTAACACCCACAACTCCTATAGTTGAGCAACCTGCATCTTCATCTACACCTCCTTTTCCTGAAAGACTACAAATTGACAAGGGGGTGGAAAAACAAATCTTGTTGCCTAACTATGATTTTCTAGATGAATTGAAGAATGTTTGTATCAAGATTCCTTTGTTACAAGCCATTCGAGAGATTCCTATTTTAGCAAAAACAATAAAGGAGTTGAGTTTCAAAAGACTAGGAAGGAAACTAAAAGACACAAGAAGAATCCACCTGGTAGGAAAAATTGCAGATATTATGATGGGAAAAATTACCATGCAGAAGTATGTAGATCCAGGAAGTCCAATTGTCAAGACACATATAAATGGGATAGAAATTCCAAACACATTGATTGAATTAGGGGCTGCTATTAACATTATGAGTAGACAGACTATGGACCAGCTAAAACTTCCTAACCTTATTTTTACACCTACTTTACTGCAACTTGCAGATCGATCAATTATTAAACTATATGGTGTATTAGAAGATATTTCAGTCTCCTTAGATTCTTGGGAATATCCAGTAGATTTTATGATTTTGACTCCCAAGAGTAATCTAGGAGGGCACCCACTTATCTTAGGAAGACCTTGGCTAGCCACAGCTGATGCTTTTATTAGGTGTAGATCTGGGGATATGTACATTTCTAATGGTAATTCGACAAAGAAATTCAATTTGTATCCTCCAGCAAAAGCAATCACAGAAGTAGGAGACAATGAATGGGTTGATGATGAGGACACTATACAACCCGTCTTTACCATTTCTGAAATTAGTGAGGATAGTCAAATTCTGAACACATTAGAAAATTTTGAGACATCTTCAGAATATGACCCCACACAATTTCAGTTGGAATCTGACATAGAATATTTATCATCAAGACAAATGTCTCTTTACTCTATGGAAGAGTTTGGTAGTTCTACTATTGAGATTTTTCCAGTAAAAACATTGAATATCAACAAACATTTGGAAAAGTCACAACAAGAAGAACTAACCAAAATCTTGCAAAAACATTCTACTGCATTTGCATGGGAGTATACTGACATGAAAGGTATTGATCCTAAGACCTGCATTCATCATATCTATATTGAGGAAAACAATAGACCAATCAGACAACCTCAAAGAAGGATGAATCCAAATCTTAGGGAGATAGTGAAAGAAGAGCTCCAAAAACTACTCAATGTAAACTTCATTTATCCAATTTCGGATAGCCGATGGGTTTCTCCTTTGGTTATAGTACCTAAAAAGAATGGTAAATGGAGGGTATGCATTGATTACAGGGAATTGAACAAAGCAACTTTGAAGGATCACTTTCCTTTGCCTTTTATCGATCAGGTATTAGATACATTAGCAAGTAAAAAGTACTTTTCATTTTTGGATGGTTTTAGTGGTTATAATCAAATTCAGGTAGCACCTGAAGATCAAGATAAGACCACATTTACTTGTCCATGGGGAACTTTTGCCTACCGAGTGCTTCCTTTTGGGTTATGTAATGCACCAGCAACATTCCAAAGAGCAGTACTAGGAATTTTTTCTCATCTAATCCATGATTGTGTAGAGGTTTATATGGATGATTTTACAGTTTATGGTAATTCATTTGAAGAGGCATTAGAAAATTTGGAAAAGTTCTTATAAGATGCAAAGAAACAAACCTTTCATTAAGCCATGAAAAATGCTTTATGATGTTTACTGAAGGGATTGTTTTAGGACATCATATTTCAGGAGATGGGATTAAGGTTGATAGATCAAAAGTTGAAGTCATCTCCAAGTTGCCTATTTCAAATTGTCAAAGAGATGTTAGAAGTTTTCTAGGATTTACTGGTTACTATAGAAGATTTATAGAAAACTTCACTAAAATAGCATCTCCACTTTTCAAATTGCTTACAAAAGACTGTGAATTTAAATGGGATCCTGATTGTCAATCAGCTTTTGAAACTTTGAAAACAAGAATATTTGAAGCACCTATCTTGAGAGGACCAAATTGGAAACTCCCTTTCCATATTTCTACGGATGCTTCAGATACAGCTCTAGGAGCTGTGTTGGGTCAAAAAGACTTAGTTCCTTATGCCATTTATTATACCAGTAAAAATTTGACTCCCACAGAGTTGAACTATACTGTGACTGAAAAAGAGTTTTTAGCTGTTGTTCATGCAATTAATAAGTTTAGACATTACATAACAAGCTATGAAACTTTTATTCATACTGACCATTCTGCAATTAGATATTTAATGAACAAACCTGTTACTAATGGCAGAGTGACAAGATGGCTCTTAATTTTGCAAGAATTCAATATTACTGTGTTGGATAGACCAGGAAAACAAAATACAGTAGTTGATTTCTTGTCTAGGATTCAGAATACTAAAGAAGATTCTCCTGTAGAGGATAAGTTTCTTGATGAATACTTGTTTGCAGTAACTATTAAGACTCCTTGGTATGCAGATATTGCTAACTATTTGGTTACAAGGAAACTTCCTTCACATTTATTTCCAAGTGAAAAACGAAAAATTATTCAGGAGAGTTCAAAATATTCATGGATTTCTAACGAATTGTTTAAAACAGGGCCAGATCTTGTGATCAGAAGATGTGTCAGGGAAGATGAAATGGTTGATATTCTTAAGGCATGTCATGATGAACCATGCGGCGGACACTTTGCAGACAAAAGGACGGCCTATAAAATCCTCTCTTTAGGATATTATTGGCCTTCCCTCTTCAAATATGCAAAACAATATGTCAGAAGGTGTGACAGCTGCCAAAGAGTAGGGAAACCTACCCTTTCAAATGAAATGCCATTGCAAACACAGGTACTCATTGAACCCTTTGAAAAATGGGCTTTAGATTTCATTGCACCTATTAATCCACCATCTAAGCAAAAGAAGTATATATTGGTTTGTACTGATTATGTTACTAAATGGGTAGAAGCCAAAGCATTAGTATCTGCTATTGAAAATTCAGTTGTTCATTTTCTTTATGAGGATATTTTTACTCACTTTGGTGTTCCAAGAGAAATTGTGACAGATCAGGGAAGCCAATTCACATCCAACTTGGTGGAGAAATTGATGGAAGAATACAAAATCAAGCACAGAAGATCTACTCCTTACCATCCACAAGAAAATGGTCAAGTGGAGTCCACAAACAAAGTTCTTGAAAGTATCATCACCAAAACTGCTCATCTACATAGAAGAGATTGGGCAGAAAGGCTTCCAGAAGCCTTGTGGGCCTACAGAACTACATGGAGGAATACAACAGGACATTCTCCCTATGAACTTGTTTATGGGAAAGAAGTCTTGCTTCCCATTGAGTTCCAAGTCAAGACCTTCAAGATAGCAGTTCAATTGGGGATGAATTTATCAGAAGCCCAAAAGCATAGAATGGAGCAATTAAATGAGCTAGATGAGATCAGACAAGAGGCAATTCTAAGAACTGATCTAGTTCAATATCAAAGAGCTAAATGGCATGACAAGTACATCAAAGAGAAGAAGCTTCAAGAAGGAGATTGGGCATTGTTATTTGATTCCAAGTTTAAATATTTTCAAGGAAAATTTCAGACTCATTGGCTTGGGCCATATGAGATTGACAAGATCTTTAACAATGGAGCGGTAAGAATCAAGACCATTGATGAGTTTCAAACCCCTCTTATTGTGAATGGCCATAGATTGAAAGTTTATCATAAGCCACTCTCAAAAGAGGATTTTGTCAAAATGTTTCAAGAAAATTCTGCAATCAGGCTGGTACAGAAGAATTCTTCTTCTCCACCAACCTAGCTTTTGTTCTTTTCAGTTAAAAAAAAATAATAATAAAAAATAAAAAAAATAAAAAATAAAAATAAAAATTGTATAAGCCTGAAAACCAATCACTGATTGGCAGTCTTATACAGAAAATATAGGGTGAAAATCAGGAACACCTGACACTCTATATTTTCCAAAAAAAAAAAATCTCTCTTTCATTTCACAAGTTTTGTGACCATCCATTCCACTTCATTTCACTTCATTTCACTCCATTCCACTTCATTTTATCTATTTCATTCCATTTTCACCAATAAAATTCTTTTTCATGACCATTTCCATCTAGTCATTTGTCATCCGTTCATTTCCATTCACCCAAATAATAACTGTGTCAGTTTCCGCAGCTGACATCTGTTTCCGCAGCTGACACCAGTTTCCGCAGCCAGAAGCAGATTCCGCAGCTACTACTCTGTTTTCAAAAGAATGTACATCCAGATGTTATTTCCATAATCATGAAATAAAATGCAGGTATGAGGACCAAAAATGAAGACATGGAGCATTCAAGATACCAATGAAGAGAAACTAATTGAAGACCAAGGAAAAAGGCAAAGATTCCAAGGTATGAGTAAAAATTCATTTCAAATAGCATTGAAAACACATTTTTATATAGTTCTAAACCATAAGCTCCATCCATTATGTGAAATGATTATATTGACAAATTCCGTAACCCTTTCACGATCTCCATATGATCCTCCCGCATTCATTCTCAAACGGTTCCATAATTAAACCACCGATCTTCATTCATACTCCGATATTCCACCGGTGACAATGAGACGTAGTTGATTTGACCACGGACTCTTTCAGCCGCATAAAATCTATAGTCGTTGTTTAAACGTGCTTACATTTATTTTGCAGCCACCAAATTTCAAAACACTGTCGGATGTATTATACTCCTCCTGTTGTTCTGTTAATCTCACAGCCGTATCTCTGCCGTGCTCACGAAACCCCTCTCTGTTCCGCCTCACTCCATTTCGTTCTTTGTTACACTACAGCCTGTATACCCACTCTCTGATATCTACCTACAATCATTGTGCTCAGTTCTGTGCATTCAGCCATTCTACTTCCATTGAACCCTCACGCAGGCAAATTTTTGAAGAGCATAAAGAAGAATGGGTAAATTGCTAAGAGCAGAACCAGAAGGACCTAAGTTCATGGAAGGATATCCACAAGTAAGGGATATATTGAAAAAAGCAAAGTGGCTGCGGTTTATCCAAAAGTTCAGAGGCTATCATAAAGAAGTGACAAAAGCATTTGCAAGGTCGTTCAATGGCCTGGAAGTAGAGATTGGAGACCTTAAGTTTGCGGTGAACGAGGCATCTATAGCAACTGCCATGGAACTTCCTCAAGAGGGTGAGCGTTGGTTTAAGAATAAAGGCATTAGTGATGAAGCCTGGAGAATAATCTTACGAAACCAAGGTATGGACATAACTATTTTTAAAACAGGAATTCCTGTTCATGCTTTGAAAGAGGAATGGGCTACTTTGCTGCTAGTTGTTCAAAAATTCATTACCTGTGAAGGCCGTTTTGGGTCCATGTATATGTACCATACCAGATTGCTGATGAATTTTCTAGAAAATCAAACTCTCAATCTCCCATATTTTCTATTAAATAGTTTGAAGAACATGTCTGTGACTGTTCAGAAACATTTAGGAGATGTAGAACCACATCTATATCACCACGGTCTTGTAAAAATTTTGATTGAAAAAGAGTTAAAGGAGAAGAAGGACACATGGGAACAATTTTTTATTAGAAATTTCTTTGAGGAACCTCAGGAAATTCCTGAAGGTAGCATATCAAGAAGGAGTAGGAGAAAAAGAATAAATGATGAAACTCAAAGTACTCCTACTCAAGAAATTCCTGAAGGTAACACATCAAGAAGGAGTAGGAGAAAGAGAACAAATGATGAAATTCAAAATACTCCTACTACTACAATTGAAAGAACTGACAGGGAAGAGAGACTGTCAAAGAGGAAGAAGAAAGAAACTAAAGTTAAAAAGCCAATAACACCAAAAGAGAGAAAAAGTATTGAGGCTATACATCAAACCCCTTCTTCCGAAGAAGAAGATCATCAAGTGTTATCTGAAAGATTAGTTCATCTTCAAAAACAGTCATCTATGGCCAAGAAGACAGAGAAAGGAAAACAAAAGCAAAAGGACAGTGGTCCACAGCGTGTGAGAAGAAGTTCCAGACTTAAGGGGAAATTGAGGAAAACGCAAATAAAAGGACCTCATTTCATTGACTTGGGAGAAGAAACATCTGAACAATCCCCAGCTGACCATAGTCCATCTCACTCTCAGTCAGTTAGTGAACCTGGTTCATTTCATTCTCAGTCAGACATTGAACATAGTCCATCCCATTCTCAGCCAGATGTTGATGTGAGCCCTTCTCAACCAGATTTTGAAGACAACTCTCCTTCACGGCATTTTGGGGACAGCCCAATAAAAATGACACCTGATATAGACCCCAAGCAGCAAGAAGTATATGATTATATAGAATCTTTAGAAAAAGCAGCTACAGGTCCCAGTACTTCATCCATTCAGCCTCACATATCACAAAATGATCTAGTCCAATCACTGAAACAGGAAGTCTTTGAGCTAGAGCTTTTAAATAGACACATTAAAAATGAAAATGAGACATTGAAGGAACAAAGCAAATTGGACAAAATAATTCATGATAATACCATGCTACATCTGGGAATATGGCAGAAGAAGAACAGGAAATTGAAAAAGAAATGCCAGAAGTTAAGCAGAGCACTGGTTAATATCAAATTCAGATGCTTAATGAAGAAGCCCAGGATGTTAGCAGCACCAAGGAAGAGGAGGAGAGGGCTGGATGTACTGGTTGAAGTGTCAAGGCATATGAACTGAATAAGGATTATCAAAATTTTGGTTGCATGAGGACATGCAACACCTTCACAGTGGGGGTATGTTGAGTCTCAAATCTGCATCTTTCCTATACACCATTCTAGACCTTTTTCATTCACCTGAACCTTCCAAGTTGTCAATATCATTGTATATTAATTGCAAAGAGCATCTAAAATGGTTTTTAACTATATTTTTAAATCATTGTTGATTAGATTTTTTGTTCATTTAATGCGAACTCCTGTTTACTCTTCACACGTCGCAACTTTCCGCAGCCATTTTGTGAAACTCTATGTTACAGGTGTCTTCAGGTAAAACAAGCCACATGGGCAAGTCAAAAATGATGTGAACATGGATCGTGTCCTATTGGCTCGAGCAAATTCACCTAAGGAGGCTACGGTCAAAGGTGGCCAAGTGGAAGTCAACCGTAGAGTCCCACGGTGACAGGACTCTGTTTCTCGTCACGTGGAGATTTATACGGCCGTTTCTGAATTGCGGGAGACAAATTAACACCTGTACATGGCTCCATAAGCCGAATTCAAACATCCACTTTTCATAGATTTACTCCTCAACGCGGCCATGATCCTAGATCTCTGGACGTAATGGTTTACGTGTTCTCTATCAGCTCAAACTTTAGGGAATTAGTTACATTTCCTTTGTTATAAATAATGTGTTTGCATACGCATATTAGATTAGTCTCTGTTAGTTTTTATTAATCTCCATTAGCTTCCAGATAGCTCTGTAATGTAATTACATTGCCACTGTGCCGTAATATCACCTTTCTGTTATGACTGCATTTTAATATATAAGAAGACTCTGTTTCCAAGCGTAATTCGTACTTGAAGTTTGTTGCCGAGGTTGGTGCAGAGGGCCCCTGCACACACTGAGGTTTTGTGCATTATTGTATAGTTCTTGTTTTATTTCTTTAAGCTCATTGTGCCATAATTCATTCACATGTTTATACATTGCATCTTTCATGGTATATATGCTTCATTTCTGTTTATAATCTTTCATGCTTTACGTCTTGCTTCTGTCCATAATCTTTCATGTTTTATGTTATTTTTAACTGATCAATGTTCTTGTTTCAGGTTATAAATAGGCAGCCCGGGCATTTGTATAACTTTTTGACTAATGACATGGAATTAATATTGTTCTGCTGCTAATTTACTTTTCTTAGTTTCTGTTTAATTTCAGTACTGCTTTGTTTATTTCAATCTTGCACATTTGTTTCAGTAGTTAGATTTAGATATATCAAATTTTTCATGACATCTTCGCCATTTCCTCGAAAAGCCATGCACGAGACCGATGGTGAGGATTACATGAATTGCATAGTTTGATATTAGTTTATCTTCAGTTAGAAATATTAAATTGCCTATGACATCTCCCCAAGCATTCTCCGAAAGCCACAAACGGACCATGGTGAGGATTTGAACCCATGAATGTGCATGGATATTAGCTTATTTTCCGTGTTAGAAATATTAAATCGCCCATGACATCTTCAGCTGATTCGAAAGCCACACCAATCGATGGTGAGATTGAAGTATGAGTGTGTAGTTTGATAATGGGTTTACTTCTCTCCATGTTAAAATTCAGTTACTCTTGCTTATTAGATACAAAATCATAGCTGGACTAATGATGAGGGATCAGAGGATAAGTTGATGTAATTTGATTTAGATTTACTTTGTTGCAATTTTTGGATTTCTTTCAGCATAGTTTCTTTTCATGTTTGGAACAAAGAAAGAAGAATAATGAGTTTCACACCGCAGTTCATTGTTTGTTTGACTAGAGTAGTGATGCAATTTCATTTTCTTTGAAGAATTAATTTTGTCATTGTGTGTTTTTAAAATTCTTTTGAAGTTTGGAAAATCATTAGAAAAGACATTGTTGTCTTGAATATTTGTCTCCATACTTGTCTTTTAGAATTTCACAAAAATCGAAAAACAACAAAAAAAAGTAAGAGATAGGTTATCTTGCACATATAGTGCGCCACACTTCGTCAGCTTACGAATCCCGGATTGACAAATTAAATGTAGCAATTTAGGACACACTAAATTGACCAAACAGGCAGCGCTTGGCAAGGGGCTAAAACGAGAGCATATCCAGAAGACTTCTCAACGGCAATAGCGTCAAGGCGGAGAGCAGGTTCTGAAGTCCGAGCAGCTGCGTCGGCGAAGGCGGCAACAACGCAGAGCGAAACCGTAACGTCGGCCATCGTTCCTCTTTCACTTCTCTCGATTCTTTACTAGTTCACCTATATGGTATAATAATAATTAATATTAATAGTGTTCCAATTTTTACATGTTGTTTCATGTTTTAAGTAGGAATTATAAATTTTATAGTATGATTATATAGTATTTAATTACTTTCAATTTTATATTATATAGGTATTATATAAAAAGTTGTGTACAATAAAAGTCAGTTTTTTATAATTTTTTTTTTTTTTTTTTTTTGGATAATTTACTACATCACAAGTTTTAACTTCTAATATAAAAAGGGTTTAATTTTGATTTAAATGAAGACAATGAAGAATGTATTGAAGAAATTCAAGGTGAAGAATCTAGCACACAAAAGAGAAAAAATGAAAGTGAAACAAGAGTTTTGTGAGGAATGGAAGATTAAGCACAAGTGGTTGAGAGAGACAATACATGAAGGAAAAGTAGTCATGAAATGCATATATTGTGAAACACATAAGGCAACTGGACCCAGGGGGATCAACATTTGTTGCTATACCATGCAATAAGATTCACTAGCCGTTCATGCAAATTCAATCTAAATTTATTTTTGCTATATCTGAGTATCTTGAAGTGAACACCTTTCCTCCCAATGGTCTGATTATAAACAACCCAATGACATACTAGTGGTTATGTAACAACCCTGGTGAAAACTCTATGTAATAAAAGTTAATAAAGGAAAAATAATAACCACGTTTGATGGGACACTTATTCCAAGTTGAATGGTGGGCAAAACATCCTAGTGAGGGTGTTCATTGGTTTATTACAGTTAAGGAAATTGGCAAAGGCAATGGTAAAGACTTTGGAAAGACAAAATGGCATTTTTGGCACATCTATTTATGAAAATAATGGAAAATAGGAGAAAAGGAAGGTGGAAGGTCACAAGTTGCATGTGAGGAGGAAAATGAAGGAAAATAATAGAAATTGAAGAAAATAGAGGTCTCATTGATAAAATGGCTTATGAGGATCAGTGGGCAGGTTTTTGGCTCAAATCTTTTGTTAGTTCAGTTTTGGAGCTCTCTCGTTATTGTCTCTTTCTCTCTCACCCTTGGACGATTTTTCTTGGAGCACTTTGGCATTGGATCAAGAAAGGAAAAGAAGGCAAGAGCAAGGAAAGAGGGAGCAAGGAAGAGCAGGATCAAGCAACTACAACAAGATTCTTTGTAGGTATTGATTTGCATGTGTGATTTCCTTGCTAGATTTGGCATGCATGGTATTACATGTAGTTATTTGCTGTCATGGCATGAATTTTTCCAGTTGTGATAGTGTTTTCCTCCTAGCCTTGCAATTTCTAGATAACCATGGTGTGATGGGGTTCTCATGTTTTTGGTTGAGCTGGATTGTTGGATGGATTCGAAGCTGAGTGAGGTGGATCTTTGAATGAAATAACACAAGGCCTAGTAGACCTTGAACCAGACAGTGGGTTGCGGTAAATCCAGATAGTGTGTTGCCTCGGTGGGCCTAGGAATCCTCGACCGGTGAATGGCAGGATATACGATAAAGCATATAGGTGGGTGCTCTCCATCAGACTTAGGAACCCCAGGATGAGATATACGGTAAATCCTAGAGAGTGGACTCTCGATTATGGCCTAGTGATCCAGTGTGGATTGTGGTAAAGCTTAGAGACTAGGAGACATGAAAATTCCTCACGGTGTAGGTGGAGAAATCCAATGGCATTCATGCTTTTTTATGGCCTAGTGATCCAGGATGGATTGTGGTAAATCCTAGTTTCTATTGATGAGGGTGAGGTGGTTTAGCCTCAGGATGATCCGGTTGGTTCTTTTGTTTTGAGACCCACGTTCATGCTTGGAATATGTCATGGGGGTGATTGGATGAAGAGAGATTTAGCTTAGCCAATCTACGATCGGGTGGAACGTGGTAGTCCCATCCCAACTTGGTTTTTGCATTCATTAATAAGAGGTTCTTTTCTTGACATCTTATGTGTAAATGTACTCGTTTATATGTGGATTCTGTGACTGATGTATCCTTGATATTTATGTTGTTATTATGTTGGTTATAAGCATGTATTATGATAGTGATAATGTATGGATCTCCTCATGTTTTTATTTGTAAATGAATTAATAATGTATCTACGACCTAATGGATGATAATGCAACTAATGATACAAGGGAACAATGCTTCTTAGCGATTCTCAGATAAGTATGAGACCCTTATGCTCAGATATGTTATTTAAACCTGTAGGTTACATATTTGTGATATGTTTGACGAAATGCCTGTCATGGCTAGTAGGGGTCCAATTTAGACCTTGTCAATGTTTTCGCAAATGTATCATTGTTTCATTGTTATAATTCATTTATGAACCTGTTAGTGAGTTATAGGCAGTGACCTGGGCTTTGGGCCTAAAAAAGTGTCTCAACTCTCAGGGATGCTAGCACATGTCTGAGGAAAAATTTCTTGGATGCATGCATGCCCATGCTGTGGGAGCGTCCACAGCTCACTAGATGCACCTGGGTCCATATCGATGGAGCATACAGGGGTTTAATGGTCTAAAAGCTTAGTGGGACCCAAGGGTTGGTTACCTGAGCTGTTGGGATGGCTCCTGGAATTTTTTTTGTTGACGTGTAAGGTCTTTTTGATGTGTTTTCATTGATTCCACTTCCTTAAGGTCACTTAAAAGGTTGAATCCCATTATAGTAGCCTCTCATCGCATATTTATCCCAGTTGGACAGTTACTTGGGTAGATGTGGGATGAGGGTGTTACATAGTGGTATCAAAGCATGTTCCATTGTATTTGGGTGATGTATGGTTTCCGTTCTCTTTGTGTGATATCTGATACCACATAGTGGTATCATAGTAGGTTGCTCTCTCTTTGGGTCATATCTGAGACCACAAAGTGGTATCAGAGCATGGTTCACCCCTTGGACTCGATGGGCGATGTGTGTTGGTCATGCATCATGTCGATTGAATATGTGTTCCTTATGCTTGTAGTATATGTGCTTGTTGCATATGCATGGTGTTGGTCATTGTTACAGTGGTTTCACCATGTGAAATTTGATGGCGTTGTTGATTGGATGGGGTCATCATGAATGCATGTCAGTGTCTATATGTTGTTAGACATGCATTGTCATGGTTAAGACTGTTGTCCATGAGGTCATTGTATGCATTTTAGGTCATCATGATGTTTTTGGTATGTTATGATTCTGATGTGTTGGTTGAGATAAAGCAAGAGATGCAAATCATCAAGTGAAGTTGCAGCTCTAGACTTTGGATAAGGTCAGATCGCCATACAAATATTGTATGTTTGGCATGAAGGTATGTTGGTTAATGGTTGTTATAAGAATTAGGGTTATGTATATGTTTTTCAGTCTATTGTTGTTGTGGTTACATGCATGGTATATGCAAGTGAATCAGTGTGGTCATATGTGCATGTGTCGAATAATCATGAATTATAGTAACTTGTTGTTATATGCATTGTTGTTGTTGTTTTATGTTAGTTAACTTGATGGTTATGTTATATGTCATTGATGGATACGTTATATGTTAACTTGTTGTTGTTAATATACGTTAGTTAACTTGATGATTAGGGTTATTGCATTAAGATATTGATCTTATATGTATCATGTTAATTTGGATTGGCCTATGTAGATGTTTAGGGTTATTATATTCATGTACGAGTCGATATATTTGTGATATTGTGTTGTACTAATCTAGAATGACTGTGCATACGTGATTGTTTGACAATTGTTTATGAGCTTATGATGTGAACATGTTAGTTAGTTACTGTTCTGGATATCTGACCTTATTTATGTTTGAGTTGACGTGTTGTGAATTTATATCGTGCTAATCTAGATTGATTTTGCAGACAGGATATCCCCCCTTGAGATACATTAAGGTATGGGTTTGCTTATGTCATGTACTTGATGGTTAATTGTTTGATTATGTCTCTATTTGGTGTTGAGTGTTTGGTGTCTATTACGTTGTCTAGTTGATTTATCTAACATGGTACGTTTATAGTTTGTTTGAATGTTTGTTTAATAGTATGATATGAGTATGTGCCTGTAAGATTACATGGAGTAATGATCTTGTTTTAAGATGGTTTTAACATATGTGTTGAGATAGTTGATATGTATTTGAGTGTAAGTAGGTGATAGTTATAGCATTATGTATTATGACTGAAGAATGTGAGTTAATTATTGACTATGACATGGTTGTTAGAATTGGTAAAGGTTGGTTTCAAATTGATAGATATGTTGTATTGATCTTTGGAACATGTGACTGCCATGTGTAAACAGTTGTAGGACGATATGCTTGGTATTAGCATGACAAGGTAATATTTGATTTTCTTATGTAACTAATAACTGGGTGATATGATTGCACATAATAAATACTCAATTGCAGCAAGGTAAATGGTAAGAGAAAGGAATTGGGTCAGAATTCCTTTGGCTATATTTGGAAACCCTAATTCCAAACGAACAAGAGATTTGCATACAAGAAGTATTCTTAACCCTAATATTGTATGGCATTATGTGTATATGTGCTATATTTATGAACATGTATTTTACATGTATAACAATTGGTTTTTAGTTATAGCTAGACTTGTCAAGGGAATTGGAGCCCCTTGAGAGATGGTATGGATGTGTTCAGTTAGGAGGCAATGCTATTGGCACAAAAAGGTAAGATAACTAGTATATTGTTATATTTATTTATGTGCTGACAATTATGTGTTTATAGCAGTATGATGCAGGGGATTTCCTAGAAAGAGATTGCCATGAAATCTTGAAGAAGGCTTGGGATGAACTTTCCTTTGGAAGTATTGGGAACCATGGGGATTGAGTCATGATGTTTTTTTCTAGTCTTGTTATTTTGGTCTTTTGTGATTTTTTTGAGCTTGATTATTTATTTATTTATTTATTTATTATTTATTTATTTATTTTTATTTTTATTTTTAATGTCCGGTGCAAGGCCTTGCAACTTTTTGTGGTGTCATATTGCTATTGGTTTTCCATGGTTTTATTATTTTGTTCTTGTGCTTGCCTTTTATATATCGAGAGTTTTGGGAATTGGTTTGGGAAAGAGGAAAGTTAATGGAGCTTAGGGATAGCTATGTGGTACCCAACAGGTAATGTAAGACATGGATGGAGCTTGGTGCATGAGTAAGGGTAGTTGAAGGCAAGAGTATGACAATCGGTTGGGTCCATTTTGGTAAATGGACATTGGCAGTAAAAACATGAGAAAGGTATTAGGAAAAGTAAGGTAAATGGATATGAGGCTTTAGATGCCTTGGCTAAGTTTGGAACTGTTGTTCTCAATGTTGTGCATGTTGTGCACAAATAAGAAAGTTCTCTTAACTTTTACCTTGTGTTATCTGGTAATTATGTTGTGATCATGATTATGCCGACATTTATATATGTATACATGTATGTATGTATGTATGTCGTGTTTGAAGGGTCATCATGGATCATGGTTGCTTAAAGCTAAATGTTTATATGTATATATGTGTGTATGTATGTCATTTCTCACACGATGATGATTTTTTTATGCTAATGATTATATATGTATGTATGTATGTATGTCTGTCACCATCTGACAGGGTTGTTAGGGATCATTCTCATGGAGGAATGATTGCTTATGCAGGTGAATGGTATGAAGAGGTTCATGGTTTATGAGGAATCAATTGGGAAGAGTAGCCCTAACAAATCTAAAAGGTGAGCATCATGTGGATATGAATTGATGTTATATGCTTGTATTATGCCTATGTTTATGTTACAGACAGGTAATGTTGAGGGGTACATCAACGAAGTGAACTTAGTGTGATATGTGACATGCTAGGATAAGCATGGATAGTGGAAAGACACTAGAAGAAAGGTTTCTTTGTGGGGTCATTGTGTGGTCTATGGATGTGCAATACTACTATTGTGTATATGTTGTGCATGTTGTCTATTTAGTGATTTACCTATGGTGATGTGTAAATGTTGTATATGTAGTATTGCGTACATATCATGTTGTGTGCTTGTTGTATATATAGTGTTGTGTGTATATTGCATGTGCAATGCTGTATATAGATGGTGTTATGTACATGTTGGATATGCGGTGTTCTGTACATATCGTATCACACACATTTTGGATATGCGGTGTTCTGTACATATCGTATCACGCACACGTTGGATATGCAATGTTGTTTGCATATGGTGTTGTGCTTATGTTGGATATGCGGTGCTGTGTACATATAGTGCTATGTACATGTTGTATATGCAGTGCTATGTACATATGGTGTTGTGTGCATGATTGTACATGTGGTGATGTGTGCCTGTGATGTTGTGTATATGTGGTTTCGTGTACATGTTGTGCATGTGGTTATATGTACATGTGGTGTTGCATACACATTATAAAAGTGGTGTGATGCACATGTGGAATTGTGTACACATTGTGCATGTGGTTTCGTGTACATGTGATGTTGTACACATGTTGTGCAGGTGGTTCTATGTAGAGGTGGTATTGTGTACATGTTATACATATGGTACTAGTGTACATGTGGTATTGTGTGCATGTCATACACTCTATGTTGCGGGCATGTGTTACTATGTATGTGCATTATGTAGTCGTGGTATTGTGAAATGGGTATCATTGTGTTGTACACCTGGTGTAGGTGTATGTATGTGTTTTATTGTACACCGGGTGTAGTTGTATGTGTTGTGTTGCATGCCAGGTGTAGATGTTTGGTTGTGTGGTGTTGTACGCTATGTCTGGATGTATGTGTTGTGATATACATTGTGTGTATGTTTACATGATTGAAGAGAAGCAATGGCACTGGCTGCTTACCAGGTGTGGAAATCGATCTGGTATGTGTAAAAAAAAACAAAGGCATAAGTAAGGACCAATGAAGGATAAGTATCAGCATTCTATTTCAGTTTAATTATGTTTGTGATCTATGATTCTAAATTATTATGGTTACATGTGATTTATGATTATGGTTTATGCTGATTTCATGCAATTCATGATTTTAATTTATGATGGTTTCTTTTCGAGCTAACTAGATGTTATATGTTTATTCATGATGATTTGGTCAAATATTTGGTTTGACTTTTTGTGACATGAAGTAAACATTATTGCAAGTGTACCTTATTGACGAGCTACCAATGAGGTATGATTTGAGTTTATTTCAATTTTTTTTGAGTCTAACGGGGATTATGTGCTTGGTATAGGAAATCATGGAAATGTACAATTGGGTGGTTGAAATTGACTGCAAGAATTTGTAGTAGCAACAAAAGGAATTGAAACATGCAACAATATGCTGGTAAAGCACTTTAGGAGCAGTGCCATTGTGGGACACTAGTACCCAATAGTTTCCATTGATTTCCATAAGCATGCTACGCCCGATATGATGGTTTTGAGGAAGGTATATGCCTTGGTTTTTGTATCCTCGATGCGGGGAATCCTTTCCAAGGGATGGATCCCCCAGGATAGGGGATGCCGAGGAACTTGGAAGGTGAGTGACTGCACTGAAGGGGATGACTGTATTTCCCGAGGGACTGTGTAGCAGAGAAGGGAAGGTGGGGGAATGTATTTGTTTTGGTCATTAGAATTTCTAGATGGAGTCAAATACACATTGGGAGTGTGACCTGGAACAATGAGCTGATAACTGTACACTGAGGGTATAATGGCGCATGATTGTAGCATTGGAAACTAGATGCAACTTTGACTTTAGCATAGGATTCTAGACTTCCTGGGAAGGAGGTTAATCATGGTATTACTTTGAGAGTGGAGGTGTTAGCCCCTGGATTCCATTTTTGCGGATGCAGGCATCATATCCTTTTAATTTTTGGCTAAAGAAAGTGTGTATGATTATATGTGTATATTATTGTAAATACCGTAATGAGTTGTGTTATAAAGCTCTAGTAAACGATATGATGGTCATGTTTTCAGCAAGTGGTCATTGTAAATACCGCAACGAGCTATGTTATAAAGCTCCATGGGCAGTATGTTTTTCTTTCAGCAGTCTTGGTGGTTATAGGTGTCATTGAACACCGAGGACGATGTTCCCCCAAAGGGGAGGGTTCTCTAACAGCCTTGGTGAAAACCCTATGTAATAAAAGTTAATAAATGAAAAATATTAACCACGGTTGATGGGACACTTATTCCAAGCTGAATGGTGCGTAAAACATCCTAGTGAGGGTGTTCATTGGTTTATTATGGCTAAGGAAATTGGAAAAGGAAATGGAAAAGGATTTGGAAAGGAAAAATGACATTTTTGGCACACTTATTTATGAAAATAATGGAAAATAGGAGAAAAGGAAGGTGAAAGGTCACAAGTTGCATGTGAGGAGGAAAATGAAGGAAAATAGTGGAAATTGAAGAAAATAAAGGCCTCATTGATAAAAAGGCTTATGAGGATCAGTGGGCAGGATTTTGGCTCAAACCTTTTGTCAGTTCATTTTTGGAGCTCTCTCATTATTCTCTCTCTTTCTCTCTCTCACTCTTAGACACTTACAGTTTTCTTGGATCACTTTAGTATTGGATAAAGAAAGGAAAAGAAGGAAAGAGGAACGAAGGAGCGAGAAAGGAAGAGCAGGATCAAGCAACTGCAACATGATTCTTTGTAGATATCAATTTGCATGTGTAGTTTCCTTGCTATATTTGGCATGCATTGTATTGCATGTGGTTCTTTGTTGTCATGGCATGGGTTTTTCCAGGTGTGACAATGCTTTCAACCCAACCTTTCTAGTTCCGAATAGCCATGGCATGATGGGGTTCTCATGGTTTTGGTTGAGCTGGATTTCTAGATGGAATTGAGGCAGAGTGAGGTGAGTATGAATGAAACAACACATGGCCTAGTAACCTTTGAACCAGACAGTGATTTGTAGTAAATATGGATAGTGCGTTTCCTCGGTGGGCCTGGAAATCCTCGACAAGTGAATGATGAGATATACAACAAAGCCTAGAGGTGGGTGCTCTCCACCATCCCTAGGAATCTCAGGAAGGGATATACGGTAAAGCTTGGAGAGTGGAGTCTTATTTATGGCCTATTGATCCGGTGTGGATTTTGGTAAAGCTTAGATAATAGGAGACAATAAAATTCCTCATGATGTAGGTGGAGAAATGCGGTGGCATTCATTCTTGCTTTATGGCCTAGTGATCCAGGATGGATTGCAGTAAAGCCTCATTTATATTGATGAGGGTGAGGTGGTTTAGCCTCAAGATTCCCATGTTGGTTCTTTTGGTTTGAGACCCACATTCATGCTTGGAATATGGCACGGGGGTGATTGGATGAAGAGTGATTTGGCTAAGCCAATCTATGGTTTGGTGGAACGTGGTAGTCCCATCCTAGGTTGGTTTTTGCATTCATTAATAAGATGTTCTTTCCTTGACATCTTATGTGTAAATGTACTGGTTTATATGTGTATTCTATGGTTGTTTTATCCTTGATATTTATGTTGTTATTAAGCTGGATATAAGCATGTATTATGACAATGATAATGTATGGCTCTTTTCATATTTCTATTTGTAAATGAATGAAAAATGTACCTATGACCTATTGGATGATAATGCAACTAATCCTATAAGGGAACAATGTTTCTTATTGATTCTCAGATAAGTATGAGACCCCTATGCTCATATATGTTGTTTAAACCTGTAGATTACATATTTTTGATATGTTTGACGAAATGTCTGTCATGGCTCATAGGGGTCCAGTTTAGACCTTGTCAATTTTTTTGCAAATGTGTCATTATTTCACTAACCTGTAAGTGAGTTCTGGGCAGTGACCTGGGCTCTCGGCCTGAAAAAGTGGCTCAAATCCCGAGGAAGATGACACAGGTTTGAGGAAAATGTCCCTGTACACATGCATGCTCATGCTGTGGGAGCGCCCAAAGCCTCCCAGATGCACACTGATCCATATCAAGGGAGCCTTTGGGAGTTTAATGGTCTAAAAACTCAATGGGGCCCAGGGGATGGTTACGTGAGTGATTGGGATGGCTTCTAGGAGTTTTGTTGCTAATGTGGAAGGTATGTTTGATGTGTTTTCATCGATTCCACTTCCTTAAGGTCACCTAGGAGGTTGAATCCCATTATAATAGCCTCTCGTCGCATATTTTTCCCAGTTGGATGGTTACTTGGGTAGATGTGGGATGAGGGTGTTATAGGTTAAGTTTGACACAAAACCTTAACTAGAATTACAATATGGAATCTTTTACAATATCCTTTATCATGATCATGTATCTAGCCCCTTTTCCAAGAATAATGGGAGGTGAAGTGGCATCCTCTCAAATTATGGTGGTCATAATAAAGGTCAAATTTCGAGTGTTATAACATTTGCATATAGACTCCAATTGAGGATATTATTGCACTGTTAGAAACGTATTTGTGTGTAGAATAGTTCTAGAAGGTGAAACATTAAAATGAAAAAGTTTTTCCCCCAAAAATTTCCATTTGATTCCTAAAACTGCTTACAGAAGGTTTCAAACCCTAAATTTCCACACTGCGTTATGGTGGTAAAAATGGTTTTGTGAGCTGATTCCTCCACTTTTTCCTCTTTGAAAGCATAAATATGGATGAAAAATAATGTAATGATCCAATGTAGATTAGAAATCCCCAATTTGGGAGGCTTTTGGTCCCCAAAAACTTCTACTAAATGAGGTGAGTAAATTTCCTTCGCCTTCTCTCGACTGTACCATTTAGCTTTGCCTAGAAGCTTTCCTTTCAACCCATTCTACCAAAGGTCATGCTACCCTTGTCTTGTAATTCATGACCTCTTCTAAAAAACAATATCCTCTTTTTGACTCTGCACAAGAATTTTGTTCCAAATCCTATATAGAAGGTAGGACTTGTTCCTCTTCCTGATCTAGCATGGAAGGCTCACAAACTTTCAGATTCTCTATATTCACCACTATGTAAATCCACATGTATGGTGGTAGACTGAGTCTATAAGCATTATCTTCCACCTTTAATAATATCTCAAGGGGACCATATCACATAGCCTTTATTTTATTACTATGACCCCTTATCCGCTTCTTGTTCAACTGTAACCATACTTTGTCCCCCACCTTGAAGGCATTCTCTATTATGTGCGAATCATGCATGACCTTATATTTTTCTCGCGACTTGTGTTGCATATCCTGTACCTATAGATGGATTTTCCTAATATTCTCAATAATTTTTTCTACCCTTGAGGCATCCCTTGTAAGATACCCCATCACTCCTCCTTACTTCCCATATGAAATATCCAAAGGTGAAGGTTGTAGATATCCAAAACAAGTTTCAAATGGTGATTTATTAGTAGAAGTTTGGACTGATATATTATAGGAGTGCTTTATATATACCATATTTTCATCCCAAGTATTCAAATGCTTCTGATTGTAACCCCTGAAAATATGCACCAAATTCATCATTGACTACTTTTGTTTTCCCATATATTCATGGATGAAATGTTGTAGACCTATTTAACTTTGTATCCATGTTCTCCCACAATGTAGTCCAAAATGCATTGAGAAATATTGTGTCCTTATCTAAAACAATGCTCTTGGGTATCCTAAAGTGCACCCAGACCTATCTAAAGAACAATCACACTGATTCTTTCCCGTTGATGGCCTTTCTATAGGGCATTAGAGCACACATATTTTTGAACTTGCCAACTAAAATGAATAGGTAGTCAAGTTCCTTCCTGGTTAATGGTAAACCTCCCACGAAATCCATGGAAATGTTTTCCCAAGGATGGAAGGGTACAAGAAATGGATGAAATAGACCCTATTTCATATTACTAGGCTTGTTGGTACACCAAATCATCTTATGCACCTAGCTACATGTTCTTGCGTCTTGGTACAATATACATACCTCTACAAGTTTGCCACTATCTTCCATACACCAAATTTCCTTGAAATCTTAGAGGTGTAAGCCTCTCTAATCAGTTGTAATTTCTCACCTTTAGGAACACATGACTTATTCAAGTTGTAGAGTAACTCGTCTTGGAAATGGTACTGAATTGTGTTGTCACCATTGTGCATATGAATATGGGTTTGAAATTGTTGAAACACCTCCTTGAATTCCTCATCATCTGAATATGCCTCTCTATATGAAGCATGGGTGAATGGATCAAGGTGTGCCAGATTTCCTAAAGATGTGATCTTTAATGTGGGTGGCCTTGTCAAAGGCACATTGACCAACTTGTTTGTGTTTCCCTTCTTGTACTTGATTACTAAATGAAACTACTATAGAATCCCATCCAATTTTAATGCGTAGTCTTTTGTATCTTACTCTGGGTTAGCAGGTACTATAGTGGCTGGTGATTTGTGTGAATTATTGTCTCTTTTCCCATAAGATAGTGTGTTCACTTCTTCACATCTTGCACCAAGGCATAAAGCTCCTTGTTGTAGGTATGGTAG
The DNA here is from genome assembly GCA_034641835.2 of Pinus albicaulis. Lineage (NCBI taxonomy): Eukaryota > Viridiplantae > Streptophyta > Pinopsida > Pinales > Pinaceae > Pinus > Pinus albicaulis. The sequence goes on from CM076578.1 coordinate 1,533,564,184, forward strand.
TTGAGAACTACCCCTTGAAATGGTTTAGAATGGTAGCATACAAGCCTTCCTCCTTATATCAAGTCCGCTCACATAACATACCACTCACATTTGTCTCCACTTCAAAGGGTTGTTTCAAGTTTAGTAATTCCAAAATGAGTGTTTGAATCATCTTTTTATTTAACTATAAAGGCCATCTACTAAACCTTTCCCCACTGGAAACTTTTGATAGTTTCTATTATGGAATGGAGTGGTACCAATATTTCTAAAAGCGAAGCTATGAATTTCCTCAGGTACTGTGCCACCCCAAAGAAACTCTTGACTTCAGAAATATTAGTAGGCACCGACCACTTTGTGATGGCATCCATCTTGGTAGGATTTATATTCAACTCTTCTCCACTTATCACATACCCCAAATACACCACATACTATTGTGAAAATCACACTTCTTTATATTTTTGAGTAGTTGGTGCTTCTTTAATGTCTTTAGCACTTGTGTAAAATGTGAGAGGTGGTCTTCCAACATAGCATTGCATACCAATATATTATCCAAATAGACAATAACATCTGAATCTATAAAATGAAACAATATATCATTCGTTAACCTCATAAAATTTGTTGGTGCATTGCATAAGAAAAATAGCATGACTAATCACTCATACAAACCTTTCTTGGTTTTGAAGGCCATATTCCAGGTATCTTTTTCTCTGACCCAAACCTGGTGATATCCTGACTTTAACTTTAGTTTGGTAAAGTATTTGGCTTGTTGCTACTGATCCAACATATCATCTATTTTAGGCAAGGGGTACTTTTTCTTGAGCATAATTTTGTTTAATGCCCTATAATCAATACACATATACTAAGTCCCATTATTCTTTGGAAAAATTATGATGGGTGACCCACATGGCGAGGTATTTGGTCAAATGAAACCTTGTTCCAATAGTTATTGCAACTGCTTCTTCACCTCACTTACTTATATAAGGGATTGCATGTATCTTCAATGTTTGGCAAGAGGTAGTCTATAAATAGCTACATCTTGTGCTCCACTTCCCTCTTTGGCAATATCCCTTTAAGATCTTGGAACACATCCCTATATTCCTATAACAAATCTCATAGTTCCTATTTATGTTTCTTTTTACACCCCTCCAAGGATGAATTTGATCTCACTGACGCTTATACATATTAATTTTCTCTTAAAAATAGTAAAACATACTTCTTATCGGAATGGTTAATTTCTTTGCTTGGTTGGAACTTACGAGCGAAATTTTGGACTTTCCCTTGTGCACATTAATGGTGAAGGGTTTTACATCCTTTATTAGGGTGTACTACTTGGCTCTCTACAGGAATATTTCATCTTTCATGTATATATAGGGACTTCAAAACACCAATCACATACATTAAGGGGAACTACATCTAGTTATACTTCATCAATAAAATCAACGCTGATAGCAAATCCAATTTTTCACTAATTTTTTACCCTTATTTCCACGTCCTTATTTATCCACAACAATGATTATGCGATTGGATCATCACAAAATTCCATTTTGAATAGGGACTGTGAATGGTTCATAACACTCAAATTGGGTTGATGCTTTTTGGATTATTTCTTAGATTCCATCTATGGTTCTTCCAAATTTGACAATTTTCCCTCTGATCCAACCTCCCCATTAGAACCTCCATCTCCTGTGAATAACCTAATCTTATTGGTTAGGGCTACCATGAGGAGGATCACATTATGAGTTTCCAACCACATAAACCTCTCCTCTGTAGTATCATGAGGGTTATTCACAGATTTGTCAGCCATGACTGGGGTTTTATGACTTTTGGATCAATTGATATGGATCCCTTGAAACCAATATACCCAAAGAAACTTGTTATGATGCCAATATGATTTTAACTATTGTGCATATTCCACTATACAATTTTTCACAACAAATCTACTAAAATATATCACAAAATTTTAAATCTACACTATAAGGGTTTACTTCTCCTTAGATTTCTAGATATATCAATTGTTATTTATTGTGTATGCATGCAAATTATAATTATGTGGAAAATAGAGAAAAATGAAGTAAAACCCACAAACCACAAGTGGTACAAAATATAACCTAGGAAACCCTTTCAGGAGAAAACCCAGCTGAAAGGTGAGGTTGCTATGTTATTTTTCTCTAAATGGAAGATGGATGCAAGTACAAAGAAGTGAGGCTTGTGGCTGTTGGATGCTACAATTCATAAAACCTATTTGGTTTCTCTCTCCTTGTCCATAAACAACTACTCTGCTAATATATGGACCAAAATGCACTCGAATAGAATGAAACCCCTTTCTTCCTAGTGGCCTGGTTATAACATAGTCCGATAGTCTATGAGTAGTTAAGTTTGACTCCAACTCTGAAATAGAATTACAATATGATATATTATAGAGTATTATTCATAATGATCATGTGGCTAGCCCATTTTCTATGAATAATGTCGGTTTACATGGAATCCTCTCGAATTATGGTGGTCAAAATAGGAAGGTCAACTTCCAAGTGGCATAACGTTTGCATACAAACTTCGATTGAGATATTTCTTACATCGTTGGAAAGGTATGTGTGTAAAATAACATATAAAAATGCATCAATTAAGTGGCAAAGTTTTACCACCAAAAAATGCCATTTGGTGCCTCAAACTGCTTCTGGTAAGGTTCAAACCCCAATTTTCCAAACTGGATCCCACTAGTAAAAATGGTCCTGTGAGTTGGTTCCTCCACTCTTTCCACTTTGAAAGCATCAAGATGGATGAAAAATAATATAATGATGCAATCTAGATCATGAGGAGGTAAAAACTACAAGAATATTGAATACTCCTTTTATTCATCAATGTTATATGAAAGTATAGGTCATAGTTTAAAGAAACATCTCATGGTTTATGCCACATTTCCAGGTTCATAGGGTTGGGGCTGTTGGCCCTCGTTTTTTATCCAATTTTGCTTAATTAAATACACTTAATTTCCATTCTATCCATCCATATACCATCTATATACACCTTATTTTGACCAATTTATGCATATTCAAGTATATAAATTATGTTTTGCAATTTTTAGATGTTTTTACAAAAAATGGATTTTAAGTGCATTTTTGGACAGGATTAAAAATTCCCATAATGGCTTTATTGAAGTCATACTTGCAGGACACTTGGGCATGAGTTGAGCACATATTTAGAAATATTTGGAACCAAGGATTGATGTGTACCTATTGGTTCGGTCAAACCGAGCTAAAACATGCCCGGTCAAAGCTGGTCAAAGAGGACCTGTCATTCAGGGAATCCCTAGGAAATAGGCCAAATTTAGTATTTTATGGGATTTTACAGATTATGAGTGATTGGATGGATGAGCTTGACCAATATAGATGGGATAACGATAGACATGGCTGTTAGATACATTTCAGTCAAGTTTGTTTCATATTTTTCTATTTAAAAAAAGAACATTGAAGGCATGAACATGTAGAATTTGTATGATTTCACTTTGATATTTCTGAACTTTGTGAGTTAATTGAAGAACTAGTTCTATATTTTTTCTAATGTTTTATATGGTTAATGCTTGATTGAGTTTCAGTAGATGAGAATTACTTTCAGTGTGTGAGGCAAGGGTGGAGGGCCCCCACACCGAGCTAAGTGCACTTTCTGGTTAATTTAGTTGAAATTTCATGAACTAGTTTTTCTTCATGTTTAAATTAGTTAATTAGATGTATGATGATATGTTATGTTTGTTGACGAATCTTAATCTAAATTCTAATCTGCATATGAAGGGTCAAATCAATGCTTAATTTAAACTCTCATTCTATCTGATCAGAGAATAAAAACTAGAATTCATCTTTCTTGCTTTTGTTTATAGTGATTTTATGAATTTCCAGTTTTCATAAAATGACATTAATGATGAATGAATTTATAAAGAAGAACAACAAGGACCTCCTTAGTTAGGAGCCTCTTCTATTATTCTTTTATGCATCTTGAGCTATTGTTCATAAGTGACTTTGATTTTATGTTCATGAAGTAGTATTGTAAAGAAGGTCAACCTAGTTCTTCTAAGTTAGGAGCCTCTTCTTTTTCTTATTACATATTGAATTAGAAATTATTTAGTTAAGTTTTATATTTGTAATACAATAATTCATCTTCTAAAATTGACTATAGTTGAAATCCATATATTTTGGACATGCTTCCAAGTTTTACAATCCCGGATTGATAATAAAATACTTGTTTTATTTTACCCAGTAAACATACATAACATTTTGGGCGTCGTTTACAGGGAAGCATATTTCAAAGTAGTCAAATAGGAAGATTAAAAAAAACAAAAAACAAAAATACATCAAAAACAACAAAAACATAGTTTTTCTTTTAAGTTATGTTTCTTTATGCCTAGAGATAGAGATCAGAAAGGTAGATTCATTAAACAAAACCCCCCAACAATCCAATCATCCATAAGGGTAGGACCATCAGGACTAAAAATGCCAGTTTTTGGGAGACCTACTCTAGAGAATTTAGAGGAAAAACAGAGATCAAGACAAAGATTAACTCTAATTGAAAGACATACCTTGATGGCCTTGGAGGTAAAAAAAAAAGCAATCACCAAAAGAAACTCCTTTCATAGGAAGACAAAAGGAAATAAGAAAACTATTTTTTCAACAATTAGAACAACCTGTCTTTGAACAAATTAAGAGAGTTGGGGAAACACCAAATCAGCCTCATATTGAACCATTAAAAATTTCTGAACAGGAAATGATTGAAGAAGGAGAAGGATCTAATATGCCACTCATGACTCCTGCACAAATACTTGAATATGAGAGACAACAGAAGGAATGGAAAATAAAAAGAGAGAAAGAAAGGAGATTAGAAGCAGAGAGAAAGAGAAAGGAAGATAGAAGAATAGAAGCACAAAGAAGAAGAGAGGAAGAAACAAAAAGAGAAAATGATAAAAAAAGAGTACATGATAACGAACAAGAAAATGATAATTATCAGGAAGCTACTTTTGGCTTCCCAATATTAGACACCAGAGAAATACTAGGAGAAGAAGTGAAAATGGAAAAGATTCCACATTTTGTATTGAAACTTTTATGGAATGTCAAAAAAAGATCTCAACTCATTTATGTTCGAATTTGATATCTTATGTAGAACTTATTGATACACAAATGACACAAACAATTTTCTTCTCTTTCCTACTACTTTGAAAGCAGCAACATTAAAATGGTTTATGGATTTAGGTGAACATACCATTGCTTCTTGTGATGATATGAAGAGATTTTTTCTTAAAAAGTATCAAGCCTATTGTAGGGCTAGAGACTCAAAAGAAGACATTTTTAGAATGACACAACAAGAAGATGAAAGTTTGGAGGAGTACTTAGAAATATTTCTTTACAATCTACAAAAATCCAAACAACGTTCTTTGAATCTCGATACCATCCACACAAATTTTCTTAAATTTATCAGAGATGAGTAGTTAGATATTCTCAATGTGATGGGAAAAGGTGATATCTAAAACCTACCATTTGATGAGATTGTTTAACTTTGTCAAAAATATTCTAGGGGAAGATCAAAAAATGGAAAAAGGGATGTCACATCAAGAGTTTCCAAATCTGCAACAAGTGGAGTAGCAAGAGCAGAAATAGGAATTTTATTAGAAAATTTTAAAATTGATATTTTAAGCACTTTGGGAACACAGGTTGATGTATTGAAGGCAAAGAAGAAGAAATAAGAACAAGATCAAATCTTAGCAATATTTTGTTCAAAGTGTAGGAAGAAACATCCACTTCGAGAATGTCCTTTGGAAGGTATACAAGTGTGTGGACTCTGTACAGAGAATCTTGCAATTGAAAACTGTCCAGAATTGAAAAAATTGCAAATGGAAGAAGTAAAATGCATAGATTCTCTTTACTATATGGCACCAAGGAGACCTTGACAACCAAGGATGCCTCAACAATTTCCTCAACAAAATCCCCAGAATTATCAGTATCTTCCTCAGAATTCATGTAATACTTCATTGCCATGGCAGGCTTGGCCTCCGCAAAAATATCAAAACCAACCTACACAAGGTTGGAGAGGATATAGTTATGGAAAGCAACCATCTCAACAAATGTATCCTCAAAAATATCAATATCAATAGCCATACCAACAACCACACCATCAATAACCATTCCAATACCAACAATTCTAGCAACATCCTTAACCAATTCCATTTCCACCACAAAATCCCGCACCAATGCTAATCAACCTCAACAACTTCAGCTGCCTTCTAACCAACCACCTCCTAGACCAACAATACAACTGCCAGATCAGCTAGTAGCTAATGCAAGTAACAAAGTGGATAAACCAACATATAATGTGGAAGAAGCAACATACTTTCCTACATATTCTATTTTTCCCATACAATATGCCCACTTAAGGTCTGGGAAAGTGTTACACAAAGATTCTCCACCAATCATAGAAAAACAAACTAAACAAGGAGAAAAAACTCAAAAATCTCATCCAGAAAATAAAATTTAGAAAGGAAAATCTAATATGACTCAAACACCACCCTATCTAGAGAGGTTAATACAACAAAAAATTCCAATGTCTCTGCCTGAATTTGATATTTTGGATGAATTGAAGAATGCTTATGTCAAAATTCCTTTGATATAAGAAATTAACGATATTCCAATTTATGAAAAAACAATAAAGGGGTTATGCACCAAGAAAAATGGCAGAAGGAAAAGAGATCCACCCACAATCCAAGTCATTGGTAGATTGGCTAGTCTCATGTTTATAAAAACAACAATTGAAAAATATATTGACCCTGGGATCCCTGTGGTTACCATCTCGATCACTATTTTTTCAGTTCCAAACACTTTAATGGATTTGGGAGAAAATATAAATGTTATGACTACAGAGACTATGAAACATTTGAACTTGAACACTATTAGACCTACTACTACAATTGTAGAGCTTGCAGACAGATCTAAATTTGTACTAGAAGGAATATTAGAAGATATCATTGTCTCTATGGATTCATGGGAGTATCCTATAGACTTCATTATTTTGCAGCCAAAAACAAATTTAGGAGGCCATCCTTTAATTTTAGGCAGACCATGGTTAGCCATTGCAGATGCCTTCATTGGATGCAGATCGAGAAGTATGATTATTGCACATGGGGATGAAAGGAAACATGTTACACTCTATCCTACAGCACAACATTCTTCTTTACTATCATGGCTTGATGAAAAAGAACAACATGAAACTCAATCTATTCTCAGTATTAATAAAGTCTGTAATTTTAGAGAAGAGTAAGAAAATGAGGATCTATTAGACCTTTTCATCTAAGAACTTGATATTTCAGAGCAGCTTAGAATAACACAATATGAAGCTGCAAGCCATATTTTAAATTAGTGTTTCCAGGAAAAAATTTCTATTCAAGCACTGCAAAATTCATTTAAAATTATTTTTCCTGTTACCAATTCACAGAGTAAAATCATCGAAATCAGTCTTGGAAGGAATTTGGATATTGGTAATAACTTACAATCATCACAAGAACAAGAGATAATAGCACTGTTACAAAAGTACTCAAAATATTTTTCCTGGGATTACACAGAAATGCATGGGATTCATCCAAAGAAATGTATTCACCACATTTACATTGATGATCATGTCAAACTAGTGAGACAACCGCAAAGAAGAATGAATCCTATGATGAAGGAAATAGTGAAAGAGGAATTGCAGAAATTGTTACAACTTGGATTCATCTATCTTATTTCTGATAGTCAATGGGTTTCTCCCTTAGTCGTGGTGCCTAAGAAAAATGGAAAGTGGAGAATATGTGCAGACTATAGGGAGCTCAATAAAGCCACATTAAAAGATCATTTCCTTTTACAATTTATTGATCAAGTACTAGATTCATTAGCTGGGAATAAATTATTTTCTTTTCTTGATGGATTTAGTGGATACAATAAAATTAAAATAGCATTGGAAGACGAGGATTAAAAAACATTTACTTGTCCATGGGGAACATATGCATATAATGTTTTTCCCTTTGGGTTATGTAATGCACCTGCTACTTTTCAGAGAGCAGTCCTTACAATCTTTGTTGATCTAATCCATGAATGTGTAGAGGTCTACATGGACGATTTCACTGTATATGGAGGAACATTTGATGATTGTTTAAAAAATCTTGAAAAAGTTTTGAAAAGGTGCATAGAGACAAATCTATTTCTCAGTAATGAAAAATAATTTATGATGTTAACTGAGGGGATAGTGTTGGGACACCATATTTCTTCTTTAGGAATTAAAGTGGACCCAACAAAAATACAAGTCATTTTGAATTTAATGCCATCCACAACATAAAAGAAAGTAAGAATTTCTTGGTATATGCAGGCTATTATAGGAGATTCATTGAAAATTTCAGTAAAATAGCTCTACCTCTATTCAAGTTACTTGAAAAAGATGTTGAATTCCAATGGACAAATAGTTGTCAAAATGCATTGGAAATATTAAAAGAAAAATTGTCAGTTGCACCCATTCTTCGAGGACCAAATTGGTCATTGCCATTTCATATATCTACTGATGCATCTAACACAACTATAGGAGCATCACTTGGACAAAAAGAGAACCAGTTTAATTATGCCATATACTTCATAAGAAAAAACTTAACATCGACAAAATTGAACTATACAGTTACAGAAAAAGAAATGTTAGTTGTAGTGCATGTAATTTATAAGTTTAAGCATTACATAATAGGTTATCAAGTATTCATTCACACAAACCATTCAACCATAAGATACTTAATGAACAAAACAATTACAAATGGAAGAATTACTAGATGGTTGTTATTGATGCAAGAATTTAACATCACTATACAAGATCAGCCAGGTAAGGATAATCAAGTAGCATACTTTCTATCAAGGCTTCATTCACCTGGTGATCCAAATCCCGTTTTAGATAATTTCCCAGATGAACATCTATTTTCTATCATTGTTAAAAATCCATGGTTTGCAGATGTAGCCAACTATTTATCATCTGGAATACTACCATCCCATTACACAAATAAACATAAAAGAAAGATAATTAGAGAAAGTGCTAGATATAGTTGGGTCAATGGTGACCTCTTTTATACTATTTTTGATCTATTAATAAGAAAATGTGTTAGAAAAGACAAGATTCTAGATATTTTGAAAGCATGTCACGACGAGCCATGTGATGGTAATTTTGCAGACAAGCGGACAACATAAAAAATTCTCAAACTTGGCTGCTACTGGCCAACAATCTTCAAGGATTCCAAAGCCTATGTTAAGAGATGTGACAACTACCAAAGAATTGGAAGACCAGTGGTATCAGATGAAATGCCATTGAAGCCACAAGTACTCATAGAACCATTTGAGAAATGAGCTCTAAAATTTGTGGGACCAATAAACCCACCATCAAATTATGTTACTAAGTGGGTGGAGGCAAAGGCAGTGGCAAGAGCAATATAAGAAACAATGGTTTCTTTTCTATTTGAGGAAATATTTGTAAGTTTTGGAGTTTAGAGACAAATTGTTACAGACCAGGGAGCACAATTCACCTCCAAGATTGTAAGGGATCTTACAGAAAAGTACAAGATCAAACACAAAAAATCTACTCCGTACCATCCCCAAGCAAATGGGCAAGTGAATTCCACTAACAAATTTTTGGAGAATATCATGACAAAAACTTTGCAGATGAATAGAAAAGACTGGTTTTAAAAGTTAAGAGATGCACTGTGGGCATACAGGATCACATGGAAGAACACAACTGGATTTAGTCCATACCAGTTGGTATATGGTAAGGAAGTCCTGTTACCCATAGAATTTCAAATACATACATATAAACTTGCAGCAAAATTGGGAATGAAACTATCTGAAGCACAACAACAAAGAGTGATTTAATTAAATCAGCTGGATGAAATAAGACAACAAGCAGTGGAGCATACATCTCTAGTGCAAGAGCAAAGAATAAAATGGCATGATCGATTCATCAAGAATAATTTTTTTCAAAAGGGAGACTGGGCATCATTGTTTGACTCCAAGTTTAAAGATTTCAAAGCAAAGTTTACAACTCATTGGTTTGAGCCATATGATATAGAAGAGATCTTTGACAATGGAGCAGTCAAAATAAAAATAATAGATGAAGCGTCAATTTCATTTTTAGTTAATGGACATAAGCTTAAAGTCTACAATAAGCCTATCAATAAAGAGGATTTTCTGAAAATAATTTCAACAAAAACTAATATGGAAATAATGGAACATCATAATGTGCCTTCCTTACTTCCATATATATATATATATATATATATATATATATATAATAAAAGAGTTTGGTTGTGAAAATCTAGAAAACTGGCACAATACAAACTCAAATCCATATCGGAAAACCAACTTGTTTGGCCAATATGAATTCTATATTTTGTTTTTTTTTTACTTCAGTATGATTTTGCAGAATTAATCCTACAAGACATGCAAGACTTGAGGACAGGTCTTAACATCAGTAAAGGGAAAGTTTGTAATAAAACTATGCAAATAGTTTGAGCAACTGTATTGAAGAAGAAACCTGAATTACATGTCAGAAGGGACTTGAAACATTATTTATAATATCACTACAGAAGGGACTTGAATAAAATCAACATTCAAGCCTGAAGTACATGTTAGAAGGGACCCGAAACATCAATTACAAATTGCAGAAGGGACCTGAAAAACATCAACATTCAAAGATCTTGAATCAATATCATATGCGAAAACATGAAAGAAGAAATAAGTATCTACATTTCAATATATATTGGAAGAACCATCATTATGATAATGAAGACATTGCCAACCATCAACCAATATTTTGACTAGAGGACATCATTGAATATTATTGACAATCAAGCTATTTATGGGAGTGCAAGTACAATAAGTGAAAAAAAAATTGCTCTTAAAATCTCGATTTTTTAAATTTTTTTTCTAGAAATTGTTAATATTAATTTAGCTTGATATGCATTTAATTACATTTTACCTATATCCTACCTAAATTTCAAAAAAATACCTTCATTATCCTACCCATCATAATCATATTCATTATAATTCTATCCCTTTTCATTACCCCTTTCCTACATTTACCCTCATACATTAACCATCATTCAATATACCATAACATTAATTCCAATCATTTTTTAAACCATCACATTAAGCCTAATCATTTTTTAAAGCATTTGGATAAAAAATTAAAGGCTCAATATTCGAATTTTGGTTAACCTACAAAAACAACAGAGGTTAGTGTCATACTAGAAAATTTGATTTTAAAAATGACCATTCTAGGGTAAAATCAAATTGAGCAATAAAAATTTGAAAAGCTAAGCTACAAGCGCAATATGCAAAAATATATCATATGAAAAAAATCTAAGGTATGGAATGAGCGTACAATGAAAATGAAAAACCTACGTATGAAATGCAAAAAAAATGCAACTAAGGACATGAATTATGATGCATATAAGTTAAGGTGTGGGAATGTAAAAGCAATGCAGATGGCTATGAATAAACAACAAAATGACAGATAACGTGAGAAGTGGTGACAAGACATATGTAGACACCGTGGAGAAAGGACGTCATGCAAAACAGAGAAACGAAGCCACGGAGGCATCCGAGTCAAGAGTCGACATATGAGAAATGATTAACATATTTTCAAAAACACAGTGTCGTGCCAAAAATCAAACTGTGTGCAACTACTGAAAGCCTCCACCATTAAAACAAACATACCTCTGTTTTGCATTCTCTTTCACCATCACAACCATACCAAGCTTAGAGAAAGGAATTTGACGCTGTGCAAACCATAGGCATGCGTTCAAACACCTTGTGAAGAACTAAATTGTTGAGAAAACGTAGAAGAGGCTGTGAATGAAACAAAGAAACTTAAGCCGAGAAGGAATAGCATAAGAAATAGCAAAGGAGGCGCGAAGAAATAAGAAGAGGGCGCATTGATTTTAACAGAGATTAGAGGTCGAGATATATGTCCGCTGTGTTGATCAAACACTCCAACAAAATACAGAAATCTCGTTGAGAAAACAGGTAAGCACTGACTCCTGATTTTCCTCATTGATGAACAAATCTTAGGAATAAATGAAACTCAGATTGTGTTGTTGAACAAGAGTTAAAAATCCAAGTTATAAGTTTGAGTTTCTGCCACCGTTTAGCCTGACTCTGCCACCTATTAAAACATATCCTGAGATGTGAAAGAGGAGTTTTAACAAAAGTGATATTGTGAAAACGCGGGAATACAAGGTTGAACTCAGAGAAATCTCCGGGATTGTTCCAAAACATGTAAAATGAAATTGAATTCCTCCACACAACCAAGAAATTGTCACATATTTTAAAAACAGAGTTTTACACAGTGGATGAATTTTGAAAAACACAGTGAGCCATTTGTTGTTGTTTTATACAAACAATGAGCCTAAATTGTTTTAGTTTGAATGCACAATGAGAATTTGTCTCTGTAGAAGAAGGATTAAGTATGAATTCAAAGAGAAGGAGGACATTATGGGATGAATTTTTATAATTTTCACACAGTAAATTTCATCTTAGAGACAAATAATTCTACACCAAAACAAAGGATATTTTTTAATTTTTTTTGATAAAATAGAGAAAAGAAAATGAAATATAGAGCAATAAAAACATTTTTACAATGTTTTTATGATCTTTATATATAAAATATTTGTGTTTTTATCAGTTTTTGGAAGCAGTGGGCTCCTTCTTGCAGAGAATAGAGGTTGAAGAAGATTAATTTCATTTCCTTTTTAGGAGCATCAGAGAAGAGGTAAGCATTATTATCATGAATAAAATGCAAGAATAAGTCAACAGAGATATATATGTGTGCATACATTTTTTATTTAAAATGAGAATGTTGACAGTGCAAGGATATGTAAATTGGTTTTCAGAGCATATGGCTACCAGAGTATAGCTAAATTATTTCCAGATAGAGCATTGGGAAAAGGATACCATTGAAAAACTACATCATGCTAGACTAATAGGCTTCCTCCAAAAATTTAATGGGCACAATGAAAGTATCACCAAGGAGTTCATAAACAATTATGCACAGGAAAAAACCATGGTGGGGAACCTAGTTATTCCATTAAGCCCAGAATTCATTTCTTAGGCTTTAGACCTTCCATTTTTAGGAGAACAATATCATAAGGGCTTACACTTCAAAGATAAAGGGTGGACTTTCTTTTTGGAACAACATAGGAAGGGATCATTTGATAGGACAAAGGGCATCCCGAGGGAGTGGTTTAATGAGCCACGGGAAAAATTGGTGTTATTTATTCAGATATTTTTCACATGTGACATCAAGCACAGTGTAATGCATCTTTATCTTATCAGACTATTCCAGCATATTAAGGGAGATTGAAAGTCGATTTACCATACTTGTTCTCCAAAAAATTGGTTAAAATGATAGAGAATGTGAGGAATGAAACTAAAACCAAGGAAGCACAAATATACCACCAAGGACTTATCAAAATTCTTGTAGAATATCAAATGAAAACCAATGGAGTAGTGTGGAGAGAGTTTTTAGCCCAACATAATTTTGAGGAACAAATAATAGAGGAGAAGTTGAAACCAGTTCATGAGACAAGAAGCATAATGAACTCTCCTCTCTATCCTAGGACAAGGTCCAAGAAACAAAAAGATAATATCATGGTTGAGATAGAAGCACATTTTCTATCTATTCCCAGGAGACATAGGAGAAAAATTCGAGAAGAAACAAGTAGTAAAGAGAAAGACCCTGAAGTACAAATTGTTGAAACACCTCCCACAACAAAACAAGTTGATGAAATCATTGAGAGATTGAAAAAATAAGCCTATGAAAAGACATTGGAGAGAGATTCATACTTTGAAAATGTTGAAGTAGAAGCCACCTCATTTTCCAAAGACACAAGAGAAGAAGAGAAAGAGTTGCACCTTAACAAAATAAAAGAGTTAATAGAGCAATTGGAGGTGAGCATAATTTTAGAAAGGCATTTGAAGAAGGAAAACAAGAAATACAAGAAAAATATTGCAAAATTGATCAAGGAAAATGAAAAGATGAATGAGAAAGTTGGAAAACTAGAAACAAAGAATACCCTTCTTTCCAAGCAAGCCTACAGGTGGCTTAATGAGAAAAACACATGGAAATACAAGTATGAGAGAGAAAAGGTCATGGCTTACATCTACAAGGGAGAACAGTACAAAGGGATTGATTGTATTCTACAAGAAGCATAACAAGAGGCATCAGGATTAGGTACAATGTCTACATCAGAACTTAGAAGGTCCAATATAAGGAAGCAAGCATGAGGACATGCTTGGAAATCAACAAGGGGGAGATGTTGGCCCTCTTTTTTGATCCAATTTTTCTTAATTAAATACACTTAATTTTCATGCTATCCATCCATATACCATCCATATACACCTTATTTTGACCAATTTATGCATATTCAGGTTTATAAATTATGTTTTGCAATTTTTAGATGTTTTTACAAAAAATGGATTTTAAGTGCATTTTTGGACAAGACTAAAAATTCTCGTAATGGCTTCATTGAAGTCATACTTGCAGGACACCTGGGCACGAGATGATAACATATTTAGAAATCTTGGGAACCAAGGATGGAATTTTACCTATTGGTTCAGTCAAATTAAGCTAAAACGGGTTCGACCAAAGTTGGTCAAACAGTACCTGTCATTCAGGAAATCCCTAGGAAATAGGCCAAATTTAGTATTTTATGGGATTTTCCAGATTTTGAGTGAGTGGATGGATAATATTGACCAAGATATATGGGATACGGATAGACATGGTTGTTAGAGACATTTTATTCAAGTTTGTTTCATATTTTTCTATTTAACCAAGAACATTGAAGGCATGAACATGTAGAATTTGTATGATTTCAATTTGATATTTCTGAACTTTGTGAGTTAATTGAAGAACTAGTTATATCTTCTTTCTTGTGTTCTTTATGGTGAATGCTTGATTGAGTTTCAGTAGCTGATAAGTACTTTTAGTGTGCAAGGCAAGGGTGGAGGGCCCCCACACCAAGCTAAGTGCACTTTCTGGTTAATTTAGTTGAAATTTCATGAACTAGTTTTTCTTCATGTTTAAATCAGTTAATTAGATGTATTATGATATGTTATGTTTTCTGATGAATCTTAATATAAACTATAATCTGCATATGAAGGGTCAAATCAATGTTTAAGTTAAACTCTCCTTCTATCTGATCAGAGAATATAAACTAGAATTCATTTTTCTTGCTTTTGTTTAAAGTGATTTTCTGAATTTCCAGTTTTCATACAATGGCATCAATGATGAATTAATTATAAAGAAGGATATCAAGGACCTCCTTAGTTAGGAGCCTCTTCTATTATTCTTTTATGCATCTTGAGTTATTTTTCATTAGTGATTTTGATTTCTGTTCATGAAGTAGTATTATAGAGAAGGTCAACCTGGTTCTCCTAAGTTAGGAGCCTCTTCTTCTGCTTATTACATATTGAATTAGAATTATTTAGTTAAGTTTTATATTTGTAATATGCATTTCCTTTAAATTCAATAATTCATCTTCTAAAATTGATTTTATTTGAAATCCATATATTTGGACATGCTTCCAAGTTTTACAAACCCGAATTGATAATAAAATACTTGTGTTAGTTTACCCAGTAAACAGACCCAACAGGGGCCTCAAATTTCATAGTTTTAAAAAGTCATAATTGTTTATGATGGATGCAAGAAAACAATATATGAGTAAAATTAATTATATAATGAAAGCAAGGGGCCTTTCAAATAAAAGACTGATAACTGTTTCCCTAGATGGTGCATCATCAATGGTTGGCAATGAAAATGGTTTTATTACTTTATTGAAAAATTATGTATCTAATATTCTAGGTATTATTTATATTTCTCATCATGAATATTTATCTCGATAGCCGCTTCCAAAGGAATACCTAAATTATTATTTGTTGAGAAGTTGGTAAACAAGGTATATTCTTGGGTGCAAAATTCTACTAAAAGAAATAATCGACTTATTGCTTTACAAGAACTTATTCAGCTTGGAACTCTTTAAGATCTTAAAATCCATAGAGTTAGATGGCTTTCAAGAGGACAAGTCATTGAAAGACTTGTTTGATGGATGCCTCTCATATTGACTTTGCGGAAAAATGAAAGGAAGGACACATGGTATGATAAGACAAGGATTTTTTTTGTTCAATTTTGTTTGCATATGTTTGCAGTTTTAATGTGTGAACTAAACATGTTGAATAAGAAATTCTAGTAAGAGCATGTTGATTTTAATTCTTTATGATAAAACATAGATGTTAATATAAACACTTTAAAATGATGGTTGTTAAGAAGTGACACATTTATTTATGGAACATCTTACTTATCTAAATTTTTGGATGCCTCTAAATTTGTTTATCTAGAAATTATTGATAAAGAGGGACTTGTTCATAAGCATGAATTGTGATTTGTAGTAATTCCACATGAATATGGTGATTTTCCTGATACACAAAAGTAATCATGGAAACCGTACATTTTTTCACACGAGTGTTGCAAAGAACTTGCAAAAAAATATGTTCAATATCTACTAGAGAGTTTGAATGGAAGATTCCTTGATTTTTCATTTTTTTAACTCTATAAAATCATTCATCTCTTGTCATCATGCATGGGATGTTCATGGTAGAGAAGAGAATTCAAAGTGTTGGCTTTAGAAGATTTTGTAACACGTGCAACATACTATATGTGAGATGGAAGAAAACAAAACATTTTTTTATTTAGCAGTTTGCTTGAAAGAGTTGAATGCATTGGTTGATCCTGGTGGAGGGGAATTAAATCTACTAGCTACCACTCGAAATATTTTCCTTTGACCATTTTATTTTAAAATTTATTAGCGTGATTAAAAAAAAATGATTGATAGAATTGAAATAAAAAATATTAGTTTATATAATTTTTATTTTGAGGAATAAATGACAATTATTTTGAATTACTTTAGATTTATTTTAAATTTATATTTATAGAGTACCGAAAGGGATTAAATTTCATAATGTATAATTTTTAATCATCTAACTTTATACATTAGTTTCTTCATTTTAACTAATTTAAAAAATTACACATTAAAATTTCAATCCTTCTTACTATATAATAAATCTAAATTTAAGACAATCTAAAATGATATAATTTTTAAAATCTTCTTCTTCTTCTTCTTCTTCTTCTTTTTTGTTTTTGTTTTTTGTTTTATCTATCCGAGAGGAACTTGGCAAATCACATGAATCATGGCTACCAATAAAGCTCCGGGGATCTACAACTTATCCTCCTCTCCGTAAACCGAGTCAAAACTCGGGGGATTTGAAAAACGTTGAACATATTAATTTCATGAAAAATGATGTATATAATCTTCTAGGTATTCTTTATATTGCTCATCATGAAGTTTAGCTACTTTAGATGTTTCCAAAGAAATACTTGAATTATTATTTGTGAGAAGTTGGAAAACAAGGTATATTCTTGGGTGCAAAATTGTATTAAAAGAAACAATCAATTTATTTCCTTACAATAACTTATTCAACTTGAAACTCTTCAAGCTCTTCAAATCCATAGAGTTAGATGACTTTCAAGAGTACAATTCATTGAAATAATTCTTGTACTGATGCCTCCCATATCGACTTTGTGGAAAAATGAAAGGAAGGACACATGGTATGATAAGGCAAGGAAACTTTTTGTTCAGTTTTGTTTGCATATGGTTGCAGATATAATTTGTGAACTAAACAAGTCGAATAAGAAATTCCAAGAAGAGCATGTTAATTTTAATTCTTTAGGAGCAACCATAGATGTTAATACAAACACTTTTAAAGGTGGTCTTAAGAAGTGACACATTTATAGATGGCATATATTACATAGCTAAATTTTTAGATGCCTCTAAATTTGGTTATCTAGAAATTACTGATAAAGAGGGACTTGTTCATAAGCATGGATTGTGATTTGTAGCAATTCCACATGCATATGGTGATTTTTTTATACACAAAAGTAATCATGGAAACCGTACACTGATGGTTCACATGAGTGTTGCAAAGAACTTGCAAAAGAATATGTTCAAGCTCTACTAGAGAGTTTGAATGGAAGATTCTCTGATTTTTCATTTTTTTAACTATATAATATTATTCATCTCTTATCATCATGTATGGGATGTTCATGGTTTAGAAGAGAATTCAATGTGTTGGCTTTAGAATATTTTTCAACACATGCAACATACTATATGTGAGATGGAAGAAAACAAAACATTTTTTCATTTTGAAGCTTGCTTGAAAGAGTTACATGCATTTGTTGATACTCTTTGTGTTAATTGTGAGGGGTCATCCATTAAATATGCTTGGATTATTTTTTTCCATCGAGTTACATAAAAATTTTCTAATCATGTTAAAATTATGACAAGCTATACTTATTATACATGCAAGTATAGTGGCAAGTTTGAGGGGATTCTCAAGGCAAAACATAATCAAGGATGTGTGGAAAAAATATCATTGGTTAAATTAAATGCCTCGATGAGAGCCTCATGAAAAATAATTCATTCATCAATGGTTGAATGGGATAGGGTATGTGAAATTTGGAAGGATCATAAACAAAGGAGAATTTTAAATATTTTAAAAATATTATTTTCTCTTAATCTTTTTAATTGTGTTGTATTCCTTACTATATATGACACATCAAATATTTTATATGAAATTTTCAATTTCATGATACTATGTTAAGTGCAATTTCATAGTAACAAAATTTTCTCTTCTGTTCATGAAAAAAATACACAAAAAATCATATAATATATACTATTAAACTAATGGGAAAAAAGAAATATCAAACATGACACGAAGAGCAATTTTTTTTTTGTATCCTATAAGAACCCAACAACCTGCCTAACACATAACTACTAGTAAACCTCTGGGGGTTTACGACCTATCCTCCTTTCCGTAAACCAGGTCAATTCAAGGGGGGAATTGAATGTTGAAGTTTGCAACAAGAAATAGTAAAATTGGCATACATAAACACCATCCATGATCCTAGTGAAAATTAAGCACCTACACTAGGGTGGGGCCGACACATGCTATTTTTAGGTGAATTTATATTTATAGGTGTATGTGCATGTATATTTATAGATGCATGTCTATTTTTATTATCCCTTAATATAGATGGACATTAAACTATAATCTATCAATGAGAACTTGAAAATAGTTAACTAAAGTGGAAAATAAGTTAGCTAAGTGAATTTTGAGTTAAGAGGTTGGTTGGTGGGACATGCAGGTTGAATTTAGTTGTAATAGAGTGATTCTAGTTGTAACAAAGTTGGAAGTGCAGTGGTGCATGTGTTGTGCGAGGTTGTAAATCAGTTTAACTCATTTAAGTGAGTTAAAGTCAGTTGTGCTAGTTGTAACTGCAGATACACTAGTGAGAGATCAAGTGAATTAAATATTAATTAGTTCACATGTAGTGATCTCACATGCAACTGATTTTTTTAATATTATTAACTGCATGCATGTCATATCCATTTGAGACCCAGTTGAGTTCTAAGTGAAAGGGAAGTGTAACTATCAGTTGTGATCTTAGCAGGCTACCCAGGTGTAGTTATCATACCACAGGATGCCCATGATACTAAGTGCAGTTGAGGAGGGCTGAAATTATTTGTGATTGAGGATTGCATTCATCAGGAACTGCGTGAGCAAGGAAGTCTGTCTGGAGGTAGTAAATTGGTTATGTATTGGCCCAATTTTTGTATGACAGTGTGAGACAATTAGCTGATGTACTGAGGACTCTTGTGAGAAGAGTTTTGTATGTACTTGTTTCATGATTCCTTGTGTAATATAAAATATATGATAGAGGGGTTTTGAGTAGTAAGCTTTCCCCGAGAATATCTGGTGTTGTGATTTTGATCTATTCTTCTTTGCTTCATGTGATTGGAAATTGTGTTGTTTTTAATTCCGCAAAATATTTGTAGAAGCGATTCAGTATTTAACTTTAGTACATTGTTAGATCGGGTGAATCAAAGATATACATGCTTGTTGTATAATTTTCTATATGGTATCGGAGTTGTGTTATAAATTTTCTACATGGTATGAGAACAAGAATTATTTGGGTGTGCGAGTTTGCAGAGAATACCTGAAAATTTTGATGCAAAATTTTTAGAAACAAATAGCATATTTGGATTCCTTGTGAAAAAAATACCCAAATTGAAGAAAAAAAATCGATCGAATCGGAGCTCGGATGAGGGAGATATGGTCGATTTAAAATCATCTCTTTTGTTAGAAAATTTTGCGATGACGGGACAATTACAATGTGCGTGAGCCAAGAACCTACATGCACTGAGGTAAAATATGCATGCAAAGCTTTGAGGAGAAAAGCATAGGTTACTGGCTTGGTGGTTGAGAGGGAGCCTCTCAACATGCAACCTAAGAAGCTGTCTCAGAAGGTTGTGGAGCAACCACAATTGGAGATGCAGAAGAATCTCTATAGATTTGATGTAGATGCAATTTCTACAGAGCTTCCTACCATTGGGAAGTGTCAGAAAGCCATGCAATTGAACCTTGAGAGGGATCTAGATTTGCATGTAGGCAAGAGTGAACCTCAAGATGTGGAGCAGCCACATGCAGAGGATCATGGAGTGGGAGAAACCACTCATGTAGAGAAATTTCGAGCCAGATGGGCAGAGGGAGTGCATGCAACTACACCACTAGGTGAGAGGTGGGGCGACATGCATGAATAATCCCAAGAAGAAATTTTGGGCAGGATTCATTGAGATGGTGTGGAACTCATGAATCGAACCTGGCTACGAGGAGCCCACAGAGTAGCAGTAGCAGGATCAATTCGATTGATGCAGTCAGATGTCAGGAGGACATGAAATCAAAGTGACAATATCAGATACTGGAGCATAGATCAGAGTTGGTAGCAAGTGTAGAGTGCATGGATGCAGATGTCAATAGTGCGGTGGATCCAGAAGACATGTGCAGTAGCTAGCAGAATTCATAAGACTTTGATGACAGATGCATTATATTGATTCAGTTTTTTGGAGGCTATTTAGTTTCTAAAGTGTTGCATGCAAAGGTTTCATGTGCGAGAAACACTAGAGAAGTGTTGCATGCAAGAGTTGCATGGCGCATGTAAGGGTTTCATGTCGCATGCATGGAGTTGCATGCTGCATGCACGGACATTCATTTCTTGTTGAGAGGGAGTGTTGAAGTTTGCAACAAGAAATAGTAAAATTGGCATCCGGAAACAACATCCATGATCCTAGTGAAAATTAAGCACCTACATTAGGGTGGGGCCCACATAGGCTATTTTTAGGTGAATGTCTATTTATATATGTATGTACATGTCTATTTTAGATGCATGTCTATTTTTATTATCCCTTAATAGAGATGGACATTAAACTATAATCTATTCTCAATGAGAACTTGAAAATAGTTAACTGAAGTGGAAAATCAGTTAGCTAAGTGAATTTCGAGTTAAGAGGTTGGTTGGTGGGACATGCAGGTTGACTTTAGTTGTAACAGAGTGATTCTAGTTGTAACAGAGTTGGAAGTGTAGTGGTACATGAGTTGTGCAAGTTGTAAATCAGTTTAAGTCAGTTAAATGAGTTAAAGTTAGTTGTGCTAGTTGTAACTGCAGATACACTAGTGAGAGATCAAGTGAATTAAATATTAATTAATTAACATGTAGTGATCTCACATGAAACTGATGTTTTTACTATTATTAACTGCATGCATGTTAGATCTAGTGGAGACCCAGTTGAGTTCTAGGTGAAAGGGAAGTGTAACTATCAATTGTGATATTAGTAGGCTACCTAGGTGTAGTTATAACACCACAGGATTCCCATGATACTAAGCATAGTTGAGGAAGGCTGAAATTCTTTGTGATTAAGGATTGCATTGATCAGGAACTGCGTGAGCAAGACAGTTTGTCTAGAGGCAGTAAATTGGCTGTGTATTGGCCCAATTTTTGTATGACAGTGTGGGACAATTAGTTGATGTACTGAGGGCTCTTGTGAAAAGAGTTTTGTATGTAATTGTTTCATGATTCCTTATGAAATATACAATATATGATAGAGGGGTTTTGAGCAGTAATCTTTCCCCAGGAATATCGGGTGTTGCGGTTTTGATCTATTCTTCTTTTCTTCATGTGATTGACAATTGTGTTGTTTTTAATTCCACAAAATATTTTTAGAAGCGATTCGGTATTTAACTTTAGTACATTGTTAGATTGGGTGAATCCAAGATATACATGATTGTTGTATAATTTCTACATTAAACCTAGGTCTTCCTTGTTTCAATGATTTCACAAATTTCAAATTAACCAATTGAGCTTCCCCCTAGGTCTTTCGTATCCCAGAGGTCCGACAACTCACATGATACGTAACTACTAATAAACCTATGGGGGTCAATGACATGTCCTCCTCTTAGTAAACTGGGTCAAAATCGGGAGGATTTGAACCTTGGATCTCTCAAGTTTCATAGATTTCACATTACTTCGATCACTAATTAAGATGCCCCCTTAGGGCCACACGAAGAGCAATTTTAAAAATATAGCTATCATAAAAAAATTAGTTGATGGGTGCCCATTAAATTTATACCTTGAATTTAATATGATTTAAAATAAGGAATTGAATAATATAATGTAATTGCTATTTTTTTCATAGTAATTAGTGAATCAATAACTTCAGAACACTGTTCTGGGCAAGACCCAAGATTGAATCACAACGAATTCCACTATTTACCTCAATATCAAGATATTCATATTTTGTTTCCCTTTGTCCTTATATGAATTACTCGTCAAGATTTTCAACTTGTTCGATTTTTTTCCACATAGGCTAACATGTATTCGGGGAATATAACCTAGGTGGAGCGGGATTTAAATCCACTGGCTACCACTCGAGCTATTGTCCTTTGACCATTTTATTTTAAATTTTATTAGTTTGATTAAAAAAAATGATTGATAGGATTGAAATAAAATTAAAAAATATATCAATTTATATAATTTTTATTTTGAGGAAAAAATGATAATTTTTTCAATTAGTTTAGATTTATTTTAAATTTGGATTTGTAGAATACTAAGAGAGTAAATTTATTAATGTGTAATAATAATTTAATCTTATATAGTAATTTCTTCATTTTAACTTAGTACAGATTAAAAAATTTAATCCTTCTTACTATATGATAAATCTAAATTTAAAATAAAATGATATGATTTTTTACATATATTTTTTTGTATCCCAGAGGAACTTGGTAGCTCGTGTGACACGGGGCTACCAATAAAATTTTGGGGGTATAAAACATGTTCTCCTCTCTGTAAACGAGGTCACAACAAGGGGGGTTTGAACCTTGGATCTCTTAGTTTCCACATACTCACATTAATTCGATCACCAATTGAGCTATCCTCATGGGACTTATAATTTTTTAAATCTGATCACATACATATAATTTTTTATTATTATCTAATTTATTTAATTTTTAATGTCACATAATTCTATATAATAATACTTTCTTCATATTAATTTTTGTTTTTTTGTAAGAAAGCATATTTATATTATATTAAGATGGAACAAATACATAGTTTACAATCTTGAGAGCATGGGATATCTGAGCCTCTCACCCATCTAAAACCTCTACCTCTGTGTAGGGAAACCAAAGACAATTTTTGTTGGTCATGCTTACATCTAGTGAAGATTTGACAAAAATCAAAATTGAAAACTGGGGGCCTACCAACTTTATTACAATAGCCTGAAAACCAAACAAAATCACCAAGTTTGACCGACCTGAGACACACCATGGTATTCGGGGAGCCAACAATTTCCTGTGGAGGGGATGCACTTGAGCTGCATTGTGGCTATGCTAGAGTAGCCTTGCTCCTGAGCGCTTCCTTGAGCCTAAGCACTGCATAAGTCACTTGGAACTTCTTCAAGATTGTAGAAACC
The DNA here is from genome assembly GCA_034641835.2 of Pinus albicaulis. NCBI lineage: Eukaryota > Viridiplantae > Streptophyta > Pinopsida > Pinales > Pinaceae > Pinus > Pinus albicaulis. The sequence continues at coordinate 1,533,588,110 of CM076578.1, forward strand.
ATAGGGGATGGGATGAGGGCCAGAAGAGGGTGGGGGGAGGGGCGGGTGGTGAATCTACTACAAGGGGAGGCGGAGCATGAGAGGGAGAGGGGCGAGCCACTAGAGCTTGGGTGATAGGGGGTGAAGACGAGCCCACAAGAGGAGAATTCAATGACGAGAGATCAGGAGAGGTGGGGGATGGCACATTTGGCGGAAAATTGATTTTAAGGTCCCTGACTAGTCGCTTGAGGGAAGAAGAGGCATGGCTATGATAAGTAGAGAGCTCAATAATCCACTTTGTTTCTTTCAATTTATTTTTCTCTTTCTCCTTAAGCTGGTGAGCCAAGAGGCTGCGAAGTGCCCATAGTGTGGGCCAACCTCAGCTCATCTTTGCCTCCTCTAAAGCCAACACCTGACACATAATGTTGGTGGGAATGCCATAGTCGAATGAAGTAGTTATAGTGGACTCATTGAAGGCAGCGGAGGGACGTCTATGACCCCTCCATTTGCTAGAGCAACGTGAAAAACCCCTATCCCGATTCATGGAAAGATTACGGAGGTTGCAAGATGTTGATTGGGAGTTAGAGAAGGTAGAGGACAATGAGGGAGGAATTTGTAGCCGAAGGGACCTGGCCTCGAGTAAGACAACCAAGGGAATGAAATGCAGGTAGAACATGGCACAAAGAGATATACTCGCTAGCTTGACATGCAAGATAACTGGACAAGTGTACGAGGAAATAATTCGCTTGGTGGGGAAGTTATGACGCATTGATGCCATTTGGAGTGAGGCAGGTGCCACGTGGGGAGCGCTGCCAATAGGTCTGAGAGCACGTTTCAAATTCCTGACATGCACTCGGATCCAGGGTCTTCATATTAAATTTTAAAATATTAAACACACTTAATATAAAAATTATACAAAATAATCAAATCAATTTACCCATAATGATTTAAAATATTATTTGCTTCTTAGAATAGCCCAAGTTAAAACACCCCTAAAAAAGGAAGTTACATTAAACACCCTGTAAAATGGTGAATTTCATACATAAGGGTGAGTAACTCATATTCATATTGTTGTGAATATTTTGCCAAATAGTTCATCATAACATATCTATGAGAATAAATAAAAATCTATATTATGAAGGGTTAATTCCTTTTAGATTCTAGATCTTTTATTATTATTTTGTTGTTTATGCATGCAATAGATAATATGTGTAAGATAGAGAACATGTAAATATAATCACCCACAAACCACAATGAACACTAATATATGATTTGGTAACCCTTTTGGGAGAAACCTAGCTGGAAGGTGAGACTGCTCTACTCCCTTTTGTCTGGAATGGAAATGATGCAAATATAAAGGACAAGACACCCTTTATGGAGTTACTTCAGACCTGAGGCCCATGGGAGACTACAGAAAATAAAAAACCCTCTCTATTATGCTCTCTCTCTATCCACTCTCAATTACACTGCTCTACTATGGAAAAAATACACTAGAATAGAATGAAACCCCTTTTCCTCCTAGTGTCTTGATAATAACATAACCCCATAACCAACTAAGGGTTAAGTTTGACTCCTTCAACTCTTAACTAGATTTACAAATTTGACCATTATAGAATCTTATTCATAATCTCCACGTGGCTAACCACTTTTCCATGAGTAACGAGGCTAACGTGGCATCCTCTCGAATCATAGTGGGTTCTGGGGAGCATGAATTTTTCATATAGACTCATTTTGATGTATTTATTACATTATTGGAAAGGTGATCTATGAGAGTAAAGAAATGCCAAGGTGTCTAGTAAAAGTGAGAGTTTTTAGATCGAAAAAAACTTCATTTAATGCCTCAAACTTCCTTCATAAGTTTTCAAACCCCAATTTTCAAAACTAGGACCCACTCGTAGAAATGACCCTATAAGATTATTCCTCCAATTTTTCCATTCTAAAAGAATTGATATGGATGAAAAACAATATAATGATCCAATATAGATTAATAACAAAGTGTCTTACAAGATGATGATGATGATTACGTAAGTCATCTCCTTCATAAGATGCCGAATTTTGACAATTATATAGTTGTCGTACACCTTTTAGACTTGCAAAAATAAAATCAAAATGCAAAAAACTAGCAAGTAAAAGTGCTCTTGAGGCCACCCAAAAGTGTGGAAACAAAATAGATTGCTAAATTTATGGGTGGTGAAACTGGAATAACGAGTTATTTACAAACAAAAATAACCCAACAACCTAAATATGTAAGTGAAACTAAATATATAATAATAAAGAAATTAATTAGGGTCAAACCTATAAAAATTTCAGAAAAATATTTAATTTACTGAAGGTTGGAAAGTATGTTTCTAACCACAGTCAAATAATTTTAAATAATATAACTCATTTTTGGAATAAAATAAGAATTTTAAAGGTAATGTAGCGTTACATGATCAAACCCTTGAGTGGGGGTTTTGCCGTATCTAAAAAAATAATTATGAAAGACTGCAAATCTGCAAACACTTCAACGACACCCTCAGAAAATATGATTTGTTTGGAAAATATGATAGATGGAAATAATTCCTTGGGTTGACAAATAAATCTGAAAGCAACGTTCTAAGGATCTACTAGCTTTAAAGATACAAATTTAAGCAATAGCTAGATTTATTTAATTATTTGTATTTATTTTATAAAAATGGAAAAGAAAATTAGGTTGCATAAAAATGGTTGTTGTGATGTGAATTTTTGTGGCCATGCTTTTTACCATTTTAGGGTGTGGAGTCAATATCAAAACTATCTCTTTGTTTATTATTCAATGTGGAATAGAAAAGGGGATTAAAGCTAAGGTTTCGATCAAATATCAATCTAGACAAAATAGTGGTTCAATTATTGGGTCCCACTAGGAAGGATCTATATAAGAGAAGCCTACAACCATTGGATTAACTGTGATACTTAGTAAAATAAAACCCCTAATAAATAAATCTTCGATAAGTGTTTGTATCACAAATGGGTTTGATAGTGCCTTGTACTAGTGAAGGAGAGATGGAGAATAGCGCCTTAGCCTCCTCTTCTATGTGACAATATTTCCCTTAATGGGTCAAACCAATAACTTGGTGGTCATCTATAAAGACTCATTCTTGTTCCTTGAAAATACTTTTATGACATAAATCGAGAAGAGAAAGAATAGAAAGTTGACCCAAAAAATTTCATTGAAAAATGAAAAATATTATTATTTCATATGATCTCATAGTTCAACAACAACCTATTTGGGATGAAAATATAGCCTTATATATTTATTTTTTAATGACTTGTTCATCCCTCTCCTTAAAATAATATATCTTTACTTTTCATCCACATAAATCTCGGGGAGTAAGTCAATTACAATAGAAAATGATTTCTTTTACATGAAACAAATCACCCAATTAGGATCGAATTGACTTAAAGAAGCAACCATTTGCTTGAACTGAAAACGACCTAGCTTAGAAGAGGTAACAACTAGCTGAAATGGCTTGGAAAATGCACCAAAATTCCATTTAACAGTCAATATTGACTACCTTGATGAGGGTTAACAACTTCAACATTCTAGTGATAATGACTAGTTGAAGGAGGCTAATAACTAACCAATACCTATCATAAGTGATTTAAACTTTTTCAAGCTTGGTTGAGTCAATATTCAACTTCTTTTAACCTCCTTTTTCTTGGGATGTTGAACATGACCACATTTTTATCCTCACGTTGTAGCTAGAAGAGGTTGAATTTTCTTGCATGGGCATGAAGAATCCAATATTGGTATTATTTTAGGATTTGGAATGTGTGAATGGGTTATAAAAGGCTTCATTATCCACATGAAACATAGGATATAACACATGCAACATTGATTTTACCACCTTTCACCCACATGACTATGGGAGACAAATCAACCTTCTTCGAGGTTTAATTTTTCTTTATAGGACCACTTTTTGACCAAAAATCAATGTGGCATATTAAGTACACCTCTTACTAATCACTTTGAGCCCTTTTTGTATTTTGGAGTCAGAACCTTGTGCATTGGTATCCATGAAGTTCTTGATAAACATGAATTTTGTTGTGAATTGTGAGACTATAGTGTAGATAAATGAATATACCGTTGCCAAGGAAGTGCATACAAACTTTATAAGCTTGACCATGTGGAAAAGACACGAGTTCATGTAAAACCATGGGTTTGACAACCCTTACAAAGTATTATCACTTGCACATATCAAACAAGAGGTTCACATTAACCATGTATCCTAGTGGATCCATCTCAGGGTCTCCACTCCTATCCAATATAAAAATGATTGAGAGTGGGGACTAAAGGGACCCGACATGGCCAACCATCAAATGGCCTAAGACACCACATACATAATCATCCACATGGTGTGTAGGGATTTGGGACTTTGAACCTCCTTTCAATCTTATAGTGGTGTTTTTAATTAAAAAAAATGTAGGGTACCTCCTTGGTGGTAACAAGTACATTAATCATTATTTCATATAAAGTGCCTACATTCAATGTTTTAGGCATGTAAGTATGGTTCATAGGTTTAAATTAGATAATGGATCATGATGTTTGGAAATTATATTTGATGCCTTATTACACCTTGGTTTTCATCGCTTTTAGTAGAGTTCAAGCACCTTGGGGATTTTTTTTCACTATTTAGGAGGGGAATATATAAGATGCATTGATATAGGTAGCATAATCACATCTTTCCATTCTTGAAATTTCCCATATATTCCTTATCTCTTATCCTTTATTTGGTTTTATTTTTGTTAGTCACTTGTACTTGTTCCATGTTTTACTCATCCTGTGAGAAGAGGGGCTTCGAAATTCCCAAAGGTTGATGTAATTGTAAAAAGAAAAGAAAAATTTTAAGCATACGCCAATTGTTAAAATGAAAAAAATAATGGATAAATGATGATTAAAATACAAGTAACTTGAGTTATATCCTCTCATGTGAGTCCATCACCCTAGTCCCATGCATTTCATGCCTATCAAAGTAAAATTTCCTTAAAGAAAACATCCCAACCCCTAGCAATGAACAATCCATCTAAAAATTGGATTTAAATGAATTCAATGAAAGCTTGTTAAGCAAGCCAATTTAAAAAAAATAAAAATGCTAAGTAAAGAGTGGAATAAGTAGCTCCAAGTAAATGGTAACTAAAGTAATGCAAGATTTCCCTCCAAAAAGGTGATAATTTATGATGGTCTTGCATAACCCATGTATAGGACTATGATACCTCTCTTGAAGTACACCATAGACTATATCAGTTATCATTTACATCTATTGATTAAAGGGTTTTCCTATGAATTTCTTGTCCCTGTCAGGCTAGGAGCACCTAATAAGGGCACTTGATGATCCTCCCATACCTAAATATGGTAACTTGTGTAAGTTCTTAAGCTAGTGTGAAGTTTAAAGAAGATATTTTCTGTGATATACTTACATGGCTTTAATGTTGAAAATGGTCCACTACTTATGATTGAATTACTATTGTGTCCATGCTAGTTGGTATTAATTGATTACTTGAGCTTGCACTTGATGATTATCCAAACATGGTAATGATTGTTTAGAGGATGTTAATGATGCTTCTCCTAAATTTCATGGATGATGATTACACATCCTTTGGAGAGCATTCTACTTTAACTAGGATGTTGAACACTTGATGATAAGTGTTGAGCTTGATGATGACTTGGAATGCACCTAGAGACACTCTTGTAGCCCCAACACCTTGGATTTTTCCCATTGGAACAAGGATGTTGCTCCTAGATGATGATGTGGTACCTTATTGCATATCATGGGACTTGAGGAGGATGACATGGGTTTGAGAGAGCACTTTTTGGTGATGAGATATGACCTTTGATGAGAAGACATGTCCTTGGACCATTCATTGTACATTTTAATGGAGAGACATGTATTTTGAGAATTATGTCACCATTTTGAGGCCTATAAACTCACACATGTGATTTTTGAGGATATTTTTCATTTTTTATCATTATGTTTTCATATTTGAGGCCATATTAAGGGTTTTATTGATGACTTATCCATCTTGCATCATGGAATTATTACCTTTATTGGATTTTAGATCACTTATATCTAAAGCACTTGGTTTCCTTAGTATAAATAGGGGACCTCTTAGCTCATTTGTATCAATCCAAAACTTGAGAGACACACATCTCTTTGATTAATACTATTTTCTTTAGTTCACTTCGAAGCACTAGTAGAGTGACTTGCTTGGGAACTTCTTGGATGTGGATTTGATATTTTTTTTATTGATGACTATGGTGACACTTGTATGAATGCACAGATGATCAGGAGATCATGTGTTATGCTAAAAAATGAAAGTGCTCGAAATAGGTCCAAACCTGACTGACCAGAAAGGTCTCGTTGTTGCGATTGCGACACCACAAATGGTTTGAAAAACCGATGTCGTATGAGGAAGATATCACGTTCTGTCCATTTTCCCAAACAACAAAATTTTTTTGACTGGATGCCCAGTTAGCATGCAGGTACAGTGAGCAGGCATATTTCGGGAATATTCCATTTTTCTCCCAGCCAACAGGATCACGCCATGTGGCATGTTGTGGACCATTAATTTTTGTGGTACAAAGGTGTTCTTTGGGCCATTGGATGTGTTTTGATTAGCCATCAGATGAGCGACACGTGGCAAGCCCGGAGGCCGCCACGTGTCCTCAGGATGGTTCAATAAAATTTATTTCGAGCTGGCGGGAATGGAACAACCAACCTCTGCACGCAAACGCACGAGTCTTGACCATTCCTCCTACCGCATGTTTCTTACCCTATAGGGCATCCACATTATCATAAAGTGTTAGAGTTTTTCATATGGGGGAGGGGACCGTCACCAGTCCCAACCTGCTTGTTAGGATATTCCGACACATAGGAAATAGTTAAGAATAACTTAGTCTAGTGTAGAGTTAGGTAAAGTGTGTTTCTTTACCATGTACATTTGTAACTTATAATCCGATGGTCACGATTTGTAGTGATTCGACGATTATCTCTCACCTCGGTATTAACAAAACTTGATCCGTGGCTTAGCACTCGATTGGTCCATGTTCTTTATTTAAAGAGCATGGAGGGTCATTTTTCTGGTAACCATTTATGAGAGAAACATATGTAACTTTTCTTTTTATATTAATAAATTGCCTGAAGTGGCCGCGTTGGCTCAAGATGTGGACTGTTTCCCTCTTTGAGGGTTTTAACCACGTGATTATATTGGTGTACTAAATTGTGATCTTTTTGTGAGAGGTGACCTTTGGTTCTTGATCTAAGGAACTTACCCTGTAAATTCCTACATGGTATCAGATCTATTTTGAGGGTCGCATCCGTTGTTGATCAAAATCTGAAGTTAGTTTGACTACATGCGAATGCTGTTTTTTAGATCTACTATTTATGAAAAATTTTGGGCTTGGAGAACTGCTCGGTTGTGTCCGGAGCGTCTGTTACAGTGAGGAACACCTTTCATTTCATGTGAAAAGGGTTTCGGTTGCCCAAGTTATGACAGTTTAGATCTGGAGGTATAAAGCATCTGTTTTGCAGTTATATTTGTTAATAGTTCTGCTTATTTTGGTTCTCATTTTTATTTTTGGTTTTTAGGTTTTATTTATTTTCCGAATCTATACCCTCTTCTCTATGTATTCTCTTTGTTGTGCACTGCGTACGATCTCGGAAAATCAGAAACAAGAAAAATGGATTTTTTTGCTACGTATGCTCTTTCCCCGCATCTTTGTGCTATCTCGGGAAATCAGAAATAGTGAAAAAAATTATAGTTTCTAGTAAGGCTAATCGAAAATATAACATTTTGCCATAAGCCTTTGCATTTCATTTTTTTTTCTCGGTTTTTGTGTTATTTTGTGCAAGAAAAGGAACGCACACCGAAGAGTAAAAAAAAAAATTCCTCCTTTCAAACAATAACATGATCCTTTTACTATCTCACTTGGTGTTGGTGAGGGGTTAGTTTATGAGAATACAGGTCTTGGGTTCAAGTCTCCTTCTCAAGCTTCTTTTGTAAAAAAAAATTGTTCAAAGGGGCGGATTTTTTAAAAAAAAAACCGCACTTCATCCCGTTCCCGTAACTATTCGGCATCTACAACTTAGATTTTTCAAAAGGCATAACTTATTCATCCAAAAGTCGTTTTTCGTGCTGTTTTTTTTTTAAACGACCTAATTTTTCGAGATATTTCCATTGGAGAAATTAGTTTCATCTTTTCTCAACTTCAATTAAAAAAAAAAATGGAAAGTGCATGCCCAATTATTCTTAACAACACCAATTATTTCCAATGGCTACCTAACATGGTAGATATGCTTAGAAGTAAAGGGATTTATAGAATAGCCACAGGGCTAGAAACTAAACCTTCTGATGATGATAAAGTTGCTAAATGGGAAAATAAACAAGATCATGCACGAGGGTTGATAGGAATGTCCATTGCACAAGATCTTCAATTTCATATCCTTGACATTGACACCCCTCATGAAGCCTTGGACAAGCTAAATATTGTCTTTGGCATTCAAAATCAAATCAAGGCCCATCAGCTTGAAAATGAGTTGCTTACTTTGGACCCCAATAATTTCTCCTCTATTGAAGATTTTTTGTCCAAATTCAAGACCCTCGGAGTTCTTTTAGAAGGTTGTAAGGTCAAAAAGGAAGATGGTAGCCTCATCTATTTCATTCTTACTAAGCTTGGCCCTACATACTCTGTATTTGTTTTCGCCTTCCATTTCACTAGAGAAGCCATCATTTCTTCAGCAACCACCTACAAGAACCCATATTTTGATGCCTTCTATGATTCTTTGAGAATAGAGCAAGAAAAACTCTTACACCTTGGTCTTATCACTTCTGGAAACGCTTCTAAGAAAGCCTTAGCAACCCAACATCAATCATATCAAAAGAATCCCAAGAAGCAGTATCCTAAAAAGTATGGTCCGAAACCAAACAAAGGTCCTAAGCAATTTCAGCCACAAACTGAAAAAGCAACTCACCAAAATGATAAGGCATATAAAAGCAAAGGAAAGAAGACAGATAGACATTGCAACTTTTGCAATCGTGATGGCCATTTAGAGTCCAAATGTTTTAAGAAGATGGAAGCCTTAGAAGCAGCAATGAAGAAGCACAACATCAATTCGGAGCACTCTTCACCTTCATCTTCAGGCATGGCACTTTCTGCTTGTGGTTGTCAAGCATCAAGATCTGGTTATGCATTAAATGTATCTTCTTCTTCTCCTTCTCATGAGTGGCTCATTGATTTTGGAGCTTCTTACCACATGGCTAAAAATAAATCCATGTTTTCTTCTTTAAATGATTGTAACACCAAACATATTTATGTTGGTGATGATAGATCTCTTAGTGTTGTAGGATCCGGAACCATTCATCTAGATAATGGTCAGTTTAATGATGTACTATGTGTTCCTACCTTGTCATGCAACCTTCTATCTGTTTATTAGATAACTCATTCAGGTGAAGGGAAAATAGTATAATTCTCACCTCATGATGTTGTAATCAAGGACCTCAAAGATCCTAAACATATTTTAGCTACTGGCATTGCTGATGATTCCACAAGGTTGTATAAGTTTGACAACTTTGGGTCATCATGTCTTCCCTCCGTTTTTGTTGCTCACAATGATGAAGTGAGCAAACTTTGGCATGAGCGATTTGGTCACTTAAACTATCGCTCTCTTCAAACTCTATGTAAGGAAAATATGGTGACGATTCTTCCTATGGAATCTTTCCGAGATGGTGTTTGCTCCGAATGTGTACTTGGAAAACATCATCGCGATAGTTTTGACAAACGTGCCTATCAGCACACTTCAGCCCCTTTGCAGCTTGTGCACAGTGATTTATGTGGTCCACTTCCTATTGTTTCTTTCTCTAGTAGCAATTACTTCTTAACTTTCATTGATGATTTTTCCAGACGCACTTGGGTATACTTCTTAAAACTCAAGAGTGAATTTTTTAACATGTTCTTGGCCTTTAAGACCTTTGTTGAGAAACAATCTGGACATCAAATTCTTAAGTTAAGATCAGATAATGGAGGAGAATATGTTAACAACAAATTTATCAACTTCTGCACTGAGCATGGCATTCAATTGCAACATACTGTTCCATATACTCCACAACAAAATGGTGTAGTTGAAAGGAAGAATCGCACCTTAAAAGAAATGGCTAATTGTATGCTTCAATCTAAAGGACTTGGTCTCAATTTTTGGGCAAAAGCCATTAACTGTGCAAATTACATAGTAAATCGCACTCCTACTAAGGTTTTAAAGAATATAACTCGAGAAGAAGCTTGGAGCTCAATCAAACCAGATGTAAGTCACTTTCGTGTTTTTGGAAGTGATGCTTGGGCCCATATTCTAGATGCGAAACATAAAGCCTTAGAAGCTAAGAGTGAAAAATGCATTTTTGTTGGATATTTTGAAGATGTCAAAGGATATATACTTCTTCAACCAAAATTCAAAAATATAATCATTAGAAGAGTGGTAAAATTTGATGAAAATATATCGGCCTGCAAGCCTAGTTTGGCGGGTGTGCCACCTTTGGCCTGCAAGCCTGATTCGGCATATGTGCCACCTCTCTCTCTCTCTTCTATTTTTAATAGCATTCCTTCTAGTTCAGATGATGACAGCGAGGATGACAATCCTCCTCCACCTCTTGAAATTTTTCCTTATACTCCATCGCTTCCAAGATGAGTCCGCTCTACTCGGGATGTAGCAGGTTCTCTTGCAGGTGACCTTGCCGATCGAAGACATACACGTTCTCAGTTCGAAAGAGCTTCTTCCTTATTGGCTCAAGTTCTAGAAAATCCTAATCCAGAAACCTTTGAAGAAGCCTCCAGTCATCTAGCTTGGGATGAAGCTATGAATGAAGAATGTCATTCCTTATTGGCGAATGATACTTGGGATCTTTTTCCTCTTCCAAAAGGAAGAAAACTTGTTAGATGCAGATGAGTTTTCAAAACAAAGTTTGGACCAGATGGAAAAGTGGATAGACACAAAGCTCGTCTTGTCGCTAAAGGATTTTCACAAGTTGAAGGCATTGACTATACTGAAACCGTCTCCCCTGTTGCCAAAATGAATTTTATCTGCCTTGTTCTTTCCCTTCCTGCTTCCTTTGAAAGGGAAGTCCATCAGATGGATGTTAAATCTGCCTTCTTACATGGATATTTACATGAAGAAATCTACATGGAACAACCCCCTGGCTTTATCCAAAATGACTCTAGCATTGTTTTTCGCCTTAGGAAGTATCTCTATGGTCTCAAACAAGCTCCTCGGCCTTGGTATGCCAAAATGGATAGATTTCTATTAGATAATGGCTTTTCTAGGTGTCATTCTGACAACACTATCCACACCAAGAAAGGGTAAGTCCTTCACCATCCTTGTTCTTTATGTTGATGATCTTATCCTTACTGGTAGTGATCCAAACCATATAAACCATGTGAAGTCTAGCCTAAAAAAGAAGTTTGAAATGACAAACTTAGGACACTTGCATTATTTCCTTGGTCTTCAAGTCTTGCAATCCAAGGAAGGAATTACCCTCTCTCAGTCCAAGTATGCCTGTGATATTCTACACCACTTTCACATGGAAGACTATAAGCCAGCCCCTTTTCCCTTTCAGTCTGGAGTCAAGCTTTCAGTCACTTGTACTACCCCTGAAGTTGATGCCACCTTATATCGTCAACTTGTTGGTAAAATTCTGTATCTAACCCATACCCGTTCTGACCTTTCCTTTGTTGTTAGTCTTGTCGCTCGGTTTATTCACCAACCTCATGAAAGTCACTGGAAAGCAGCTAAAAGAATACTTCGATATATTCGAGGTATAGTTCAGTTCGGGATTCATTACAGTGCAGGAGCATCTCCATTGTTGATTGGTTTCACTGATTCTGATTGGGCTGGGGACCCTGATGATCGAAAGTCTACTACAAGATATGTATTCACTCTTAGTTCAGGAACTATTACTTGTCTTGTAAGAAACAAAATTCCATCTCTCTTTATTCAACAGAAGCAGAGTATCGTGGTGCGGTTGAAGCAGCAAGGAAGCCATGTGGCTTCGTCAGATTCTGTCTGAATTTGGTCTTCATCAACAACATCTACTACACTTTGGTGTGATAATCAGAGTTCCATTCAGCTATGTAAAGATCCAGTTCAAAATTAGCGTATGAAACACATTGAAATCCACATACACTTCATCAGAAAGCTCATTCATGATTGTGTTATTGAAGTGCAGTACTGTCCAAACAATGATCAAGAAGCCGATATCTTTACGAAGGCTCTCACAAAAGTGAAGTTTACCAAAGTTGTAATTAAGGGGGGATAGGCTCTAATTCCTCCTTCCTTCTCCTATTGTGTCACTTTTGTAAATCCTTCAATCTTATCCCAATTTGTTCTTAACGGGGGATGTTAGGATATTTCGACACATAGGAAATAGGCTCCTTTTGTGTCACCTTTGTAAATCCTTCAATCCTATCCCAAGTTGTTCTTAAGGGGGGATGTTAGGATATTCCGACACATAGGAAATAGTTAAGAATAAATTAGTCTAGTGTAGAGTTAGGTAAAGTGTGTTTCTTTACCATGTACATTTGTAACTTATAATCCGATGGTCACGATTTGTAGTGATCCGACGGTTATCTCTCACCTCGGTATTAACGACACTTGATCCGTGGCTTAACACCTGATTGGTCCATGATCTCTATTTAAAGAGCATGGAGGGTCATTTGTCCGGTAACCGTTTATGAGAGAAACATATGTAAATTTTATTTTTATATTAATAAATTGCCTGAAGTGGCCGCGTTGGCTCAGGCCATGGACTATTTCCCTCTTTGAAGGTTTTAACCACGTGATTATACTGGTGTACTGATTTATAATCTATTTGTGAGCGGTGACCTTTTGTTCTTGATCTAAGGAACTTACCCTGTAAATTCCTACATCGTTGGCGGCCCAAAAAAACATTGGTCACATGGAACATAACTTGCAACATTAAACGTTTAAACCGGCGGGTGTATTAACCTTAACCATCATCAGAGGAATCGTTCACATGACCTAACTTCTCCGACAGTTAAATAACACGGTGACATTAAACTTATCATCGACAGTTTCAGAGTATGCAGTCACATGCTGCGGTAAATTATAAAGGGTGCAGTTAACGGTTTCGTGGCGGTCGTGTTAAATGAAAAACTCCAACGGAATCAACACAATCACATGGTGTGGGGGTATGGATTTTAATTCCATGGTTATCGGAACCGTGCCACTCTGGGTTCTGCCCACCTCGTATGCGGAGTAGTCAAACTGTTAATGCGGAGTTATGGCAGGGGGTCGGTATGTGACCACCCCGCCCCAAACTGTTTTATGTTTAAACCAAACGGTCATTTCGGCGGGAATAGGTAGCGGAGCCCTCAAATTTATGGTTTTCATCAATTTAACTTCAGTTAAGTGCCTGTCTCCACATTTAGTGGAGTTTTTCTAGCTGTCATTGGGAAAAATGCACTGGGAGGTCAATTTTCGACCAATTTTGGTGAAACAAGAGTCTACCTAGAATAATTTGAGCATTCTGGAGCCATTGGTGCAGAGAAAATAGCCATTAGAGGCATGTAAACACATGTGATTTACAATTTTGAGCATAATGATAAAGAGGGACATGCCATTGGGAGTTGGACCAACAGATGTAGCCCAGGAGGGGTGAACTGATTCATCATGCCTAATGTGTAAAACTCATGTGTGATTGTTTTTCTCTGTTATACACTATTGTTCAGTGTTTTTAAGGATATTTTTCATGCTCAAAGTTCACTAATTCATTTATATTTCATGGTTAAATCTCTCATTCCTTAAGAAAACATTTGGAGACAAATTTTACATGTTTATATTAATGAAAGGACACTTAGCACAATAGAACTAATACACTCCTTTCAGATCAACAGAAAATATAATACGTTAATTTCTTTTATCTTAGTTATATGTTTCGTTGGATGGATGAATCATATATTAAGCATGTTAATATGATATTTGTTTCATGATCCTCGTTAAACTAACCCTATTTCCAAGTCTTTGAGGAAATAACATGTTAGATCATTCCTTTAATTCATTTTTATAAATTGAGAACCTTGAATGAAACCCTGAGGTAAATAGGTTAACGTTCCTTAGCTATTTTCAACATGCATCTACTTCAAACTTTCCCTAAGTTTGTATATTTGTAGACTCCGTCAACCCTAGATTAAGAAGGCATTAATAATATCTTTCTTGTGATAGTCCTTAATTATACCCTAGTATGTATGTATGTATGTATATATATTTTTTCTAAGGTAAACTAATGTTTAATTACAACAAAATCATATATTTTCATGTTTTGGATGTTATTACCTTAGGGTTACGAATTTTTTGGAATGCACTGAATTATTAAGTAAATGTTAATTTTTTTGTGCATTTTCCAACTCTTAATTAAGGTTGGTGTCTAGGGTTTATATAGATTTTAAAAATATAATATTGATGTAATTTAGTGTCTTGTTTACTCATAATTTTATTTTACATTTTATTATCATAGTTTATAGGGTTGAAATTGCTACTGCCATAAACTATTATATTGATGCAATATCTTGTTTCTCATGCTAGTTTATGATAGCCAAATGATTTTTTTTTTATTGTGTGAATTTGGGAACCTATATTGAGCCATTATTGGTTGACCTAAGCCTCTAGAAGAGCCATAGACACCTCTGAACTCAAATAAGAATTACTCTTAAATCCACCCTAAAACCTAATTTCGTTTTCTTATCCTTGGGTGGAAGTCATTGTAGAACACTTTGGGGGAGCTTAGTTTAAGTTAATTATGTTGTTTGATCCCTAAGATATACCACAGAAGAATCCCTTGTGTTGGATTGTATCCATCAGTGAAAGGAGTGGAGTTGCTCCTAAGGTGGAAGTGGTGGCATTCCCAATTTTACACTTGGTTTAAGTCACTTAGTGAGGCTTAGCACTAAGGTGCTACATTTTTTCTAACATAAGAAAGACAAGAGGAAACTTGTTGAAAGGATAATGAAGGGATCATGTGAGCTTCCAAGAAGTATCAATTAGTTAGGTAACATTAAAAATGATGACAATAACTAAACAAGTATAAAATTGGTCATGCCAAAATAACAAGTAATCTAAAAGGAGTTGAGTAAGAGTTACTTCAAGTATATTTTGTAATATTTATAGATAAAAGCATGATCAAAGGCATATATATTGCTATTAATATTTGAGTAGGGTTATGGTTAGGGCAGGATGCTACTAGCATATAAATATTATAAAAACCTTAATAATGCATCTATAAATTGATATGTCATGACTAACAAGTATAGGAGTAGTACACATGATACAAATGATGCATACACATTAAGGGAATGCATGGCTAGGTGGTACATCAAAAATCAATGTAGGGATGCATTGTGTGCATATGGTTGTGGGTATTGGAACATTACTTTAGTAATGATTGTGTAGGTAGTATATACATAATGAATGGTCATTTCATTTTGTTTTTTAACATTGACCATGGAAAGTGACAAAACTATTGGTGTGCGAAAATTTTGAGGCATTGTGAAAGCTACTAAAAACATCACAGTGAAACATTATAAACATGAATATTGGAATTTTTTTGGCTATTTATAGGTTCAATTTGCAAGTAGAATTAATGCAAGTCCATAGGAAAGACTGAGTGTTGGGCTAGTTGCAACAAGAGTCAAATGTTGCAAGGAGAAATCTCATACTTATGAAATATGATTTCCATTATGAAGTAGAGTTGAAATTAATAAGTGAAGAGTGATATCTCTATGAAATAGTTTTAAGAAAAATTCTGATTAAAATTTCCATAATGATATCTCATGGTATCTTTATGTACCTGATATATGTGAGATGATGAATTTGTACAAAAACAAATGAAACACAATTACCGATCAAACGAGAACTATTACCTCAAAACGAGAACTCTAGCCCAAAAAAACTCAAAAAACATGCAAAAGCATCCCAAAAATGAAAAGTGTGTCTTCCAGAATGCACTTTTTTTAGGGTCAAATTTCAACATTTTTTAAATTATGCTAAAAACCAATTTTTTTCTTGAAAAAAGGATTGGAAAAACACTCTTGAAACAAAAAGTGTTGATGGTGGAATAACATCGCCAATTTTTGTGTGTGCAAAAAACAATGTGAAAACAAAAAGTGTTGAAAGTGTTGATGCTGGAATACCATCGCCAATTTTTTGTGTGCAAAAAACAACCTAAAAACGAAAAGTGTTGATGCTGGAATAACGTCGCAATTTTTTTGTGTGCAAAAAGCAACCTGAAAACGAAAAGTGTTGATGCTGGAATAAAGTTGTTAATTTTATGTGTGCAAAAAACACCTTGAAAACGAAAAGCATTGATGTTGGAAGAACGTCTTTTTCTTTTCAGGGTAAATTGTCAATAATTTTTTATAATGACATTAAAGATAAAATATCACGACTCTGAAAAACCTTAAAACTTCAACGATAAACATGGCATTAAAGATAAAATATGAAATTTTTTAAAATTGTACCGATTTATAAGCATGGCATTAAAGATAATCTATTATAATGTCTCTGAAAAGCCTTAAAAATCCAAGAATGACATTAAAGATAAAATATTACCTTTATGAAAATAAAATTTCAACGATTTTTAGGTATGGTATTAAAGATAAAATATCACTTGTAAAAAAAAATGAATTTTTTTGAAAAAAACATACAATTTAAAGAAAAAAATATTAAAAATAAAAATAAAAATTTAAGTTATAATAATAATAATAATAATAAACTTCATAATTAAAAAACAAATGGTAAAAAAATAATTAAAATAAAATTTTAAAATTATTTAAAAATAAAAAATAACCTCTATATATATATATATATATATAGAAAATAAAAATAAAAAATTTAAAATAATAGAAATTTAAATTTAAAAAAATTAAAAATAAATTTTGAAAAGTAATTTAAATTAAAAAAGTATATAAATATATGAAAAATACATTTTTAAATGAAAAAAAATAACAAAATCATTTTTTTTTGGTAATTAAAAAAATTAAGAGCATATATATATATATATAAGTTAAATTAAAAAAATAAAAATAAAAAAAATAAAAAATAAAATAAAAAAAAATTGAAAAAAATTGAAAAAAATAAATCTAATAATAATAATAATAATAATTTTTTTTTTTTTTTAATTTAACAGTCGCTTTGGGGGATGTGGGGCTTGGCCACCAGGCGATGGGAGAGCTGGCAGCTCCCCCACCACCCAATTACCGAGCCCCATGGCCTGCAAGGTGGAGGGGCTCAGCCACTAGGCAGGGGGAGAGTTGGCAGCTCCTCCCCCCGCCCAACGGTCGAGCCCTACAACTCCTAGGGTGGCAGTTAAGTTTATTTATTATTATTATTATTATTATTATTATTTTATCTTTTTAATTTAATTTATTTGTTTATTTTTATTTTTATTTTTAAATTTAATTATTATTATTATTATTATTATTATTAATTTAAAAAAAATCAATTATGTTTTTTTTTATTATTATTATTTGAAAATGTAAAATTCATATATATATATATGTTGTTTTTTTTTTTAATTTTTATTTCAATGTTCTTTTTAATTTAAATTTCTGAATTTTAATTAATTTTTATTTTAGTATTTTTATTATTTTTATTTTATTTAATTTTAAATTTTTATTATTTTGTTTTATTATTATTATTATTATTATTTTTAATTATGTTTTTTTGGTTAATTTTTTTCTTTAAAAAAAAAATATATCGTTTATTTATTTGTTTAATTTTTTTATATTTACAAGTTATTTTTGTTTTTTTTACACTTTTCTTGGTCTTTTTCATATTTGTTTTTTTTTGTCATGTTTTATTACCAAGATGAAAATCACTACTCTAAACAAAAAATATTGATGTTGCATCAACATTTTCCAAAATGAGCATGAAAATCTCTAACATTTTAAAACAAATGTCTATACTTGATATATACAAAAACTTAAAGTGCCAAAAAATCACCATTTTTCTAAATTGACATGACATTATTAAAAAAAATAATAATAATAAAAAATAAAAAAAAAATAAAAAAAAAATTAAAGTTCCAAAAATATGCTAAAAAAAAAGAGAGGTTATTCTACATTACCACTTTTCAAAATCGACATGAAAATCATGACATTTAAAAAAAAAAGTCATAAAAAAATTTAAAGTGCCAAAATTATGCTAAAAAAAAAGCGTGATTCTGCATCACCACTTTTCAAAATCGGGTGCTTTTTTTGCTACCTCAAAAAAACGGGTATCGGGTAATTTTCTCGTTTGATCGGTAACTATGTTATGATGGTTGTTGAGCTAAAAATAATGGATAAGAGGCTACTATTAGGACATAGGAGCCTTATGGTTATCAATGATCACCATTGTAATAATATATGCAATGTTATATCAAGTTGGGGGATGCCTTGGATGTAAGACTTTGTAAGTCTCAATACTCCGTTGCGAGAGTGGCTTGGAAAATGATGGATTTACCAAGGGTACCTAACACAGAAAGGGATACTTGAGCTTGGATAGTGAATGACTACAAGGAAGAAGAGACTTCAAAAAATAACATGCTAGATGGGATAATGAGCAGATGGGTTATGTTAAAGGAAAAAATGAGTTGAGTTCTATTCATAACAAACATATGGATATGGATCCACAATCATGCAAACTGGTATGTATTAAAAAGCATATTATATTTTGAGTTATGAACATCAATGGAATACTTATGCATAGAATAGGTTCCAGTATGCATGATTACTTGATGATGGTTGTGGGTATATGCTAGAATTCAAAAGCTTGGTGGCATACGAAGGAAAAGAAAAGGAGATGATCTTGTTGGTGAAACTAAAAGGGACATCACAAATATGTTGTAGTACATAAAATACCAATGATGCAATATTGTTGTAAAACAAAGAAGACATTGAGGATGATGTTATTCCAAGGGGGATGGTGTGTCATGTCCCATTTGATGCCCAAAATTAAATGTGTAATTAATTACATTAATCATGGTTTTAATTTCCGCATGGATAATTAATTACAATGTCATGGTGATATGTAGACATGTTAATGTTTTAATTATTATATATTTTAACTAATAAGAAACTACTAGTAGCTAACTAAGGAACTAGTGCCTATAGGGACCATGATCCCCATGAGTGGGGAATAGTGAGGTGGCCATGAAGGGGGTTCAACATTCCTAATGATATCAAGTCACCCTTGCCACATTATTTTTGTGATGCAAAATCAAATTATGAGAATTATCCTCCATTTCACTTATTGAGTTGACAAGCCAATTATCAAATGCAATTTGTGGGGACGACTACCACCTTCCACAATTATGAGAGGAATGGGATCAATACGATTGCTGGGATTGGTGGTAAAATAAACCTCTAGAAGTTTTTTCCACATATTTTGAAAACATGCTCACCATTGAAATGGGTGAATCGCATGAGATCAATAGATTGTGGGATTGGAGGGACAACAAACTTGTGTGTGTAGGTGCATTAGAAGAGAAGGTCATGTGCATGAGTTGAGATCCAAGCCGAGCATTTGCAAGTGGCAAATAATTTCAATCCTTGATAACAAAATAATACTCTCTATAAATTATTGAATATTAGGACTGTAACTTGAACCTTGTTGGGTGCACACAAAATATCATTGTAAGGAGGGGTCTTAACAGACTATGTAGTAGTGAACACATATCACTCTTATGCTATGTGGAGGTAGCAAGGAGGAGGATTAATCAGTTATGTGGGTCTAGTGAAGTTGTTGACAAGATTTGTTTGTTGGATCATACCTAGGAGGGACCATTAATCACTAAGAGATTTCATGTTGCCCAAAATTTGCAGATGTGGTGTCATGGTATAACTAGGGAGTGGCTAGTTGTAGAAATATAAGGTGCAAATGTTCTTACACTCGGTGGAAAAATTTCTCATCCTCAGTCAGTTGGATGGACTAGTATAAATTTCAGGTAAATGTCAAATCTTGCTTTGGTTGTATACATTTTTCCATCAATTGAATTTATGAAGGTATGCATACACTAAATGAGTTGTACCATTGATTTTGATATTAAATGAAAGAGTAAATGTGCATGTAAAAATGTTATTGCATAGCAATGAATTTTTTCATTATAAAAAATCATTTTTAAAATTCATGTTACAAAAATTAATTAGTAAAATCTTTAAGTGGTGTAGATGTTAATTAGGAAGCTCAGGAACAAATTTCCTCCTTTGGACAACCTTCCTTATCAAGAATTTAATTTTCTCAAGGAAAAATTTATTTTTTGAAGTAAAACCCACAAGTACACAAAAGTACAAGTCGACCTGGGCAAGGAAATTCGACCTCCTTGGACATGTATAAATACACCTCATGTCACATCATTTGGAGGCATCATCATCACACATCTTATTCTTGTCTTGGACGTTCGAATACTTATTAAAATTGTAGGTCTCTTTCACGCGTGCGAGGAGGAGAGATAAGATTTTTTATTGGGCCAAATTCTATCTTTGACAGTGTTGACTTTTTGGAGTTTGGGATTTATTTAACTTGAGATTTTGCATCTGTTTGGGAGATCAAATTATTTAGCAAGGAGGGTGAACTTTTCTGAGAGCTTTGACCTTGGTTGATTGCAGAACTGTAACTAGGGTTGCAACAGAGTTTGACTAATTTTAGAGGATTGTTTTGGGACTATTTTGACTACACTTTGACCATAATTCAAAGACACATTTTTTGTCTATTAACCAAGCTCTTTTGGAGTTTTTTTTTACCGTTGACCATTGACCATTTGGGACTGCTACAATTTCTGTTGACTTTGACTAGAATTGTAGATTTGACTTGTTGACTAATTTTTTCTATTGGGCTCATCTTTTGGATATTGATTGGTTGGTTTTTTTGGTTAGTCAAAGGTTTTACTTTGACTCTTTATTGATGAATTGGAATTTTTTAATCTCTCTACTAAACATTTTATCACAATCTAATAAAAGAAGAATTTAAAAGGGTTTTCCCCCTTATGGGGTTTTCCTCTGGTATTTGACCAAATCTTGTGTCTCTTGTTATTTTCACTTGGTTGTCTTCTATTGTACATGGGATTTACTGTTTTATCTACAATTGTTATTTTTTACTGGAAGATTAAATTGATTTGAAAGTGATTGCTAATTAAAGGAAGAGTTGGGCTAAGTGATTGTACTAAGCATAGAACAATGGAAATTTAACATGGAATCAAAATTGAGGTGAGGACAAGCCCAAGGAAACAAGAGACAAGAACAATCATATTTGGAAGAAGCTAAAGGAGCTTATTTTATTTGGTCAATATGTCTACCTCTTACTTCAAGGATACAAAGAAGCTGGGTTACTCATCAAATTGTGTTGCTTGGAAGATCAGGTTGGAAGTCATATTGGATGACAATGATGTTTTGGAATATGTGGAAGGAAAAGTACCAGAGGCACCAAAAAATGCTCCTGCTGCTACCAAGACCAAATATAAGAAAGGTGAGCTCAAAGGAAAGACAATTTTGATTGATTCTTTAAAATATCATTTGCTTAATTATGTTGGAAAATTGAAGAAGTATAAGGATATCTTTGATAAGTTGGTTGAGATGTGTGAGGTTAAAAATTTGAATCATATTCTCTCCTTGAAGAATCAACTCAAGGACATTAATATGAAAAAGGGAGAGAATATGTGCAATCCTATTTCATGAGGATATCTCAACTAAGGGATCAATTGCAGACTGTTGGAGAGCCTATATTTAGAGAACTGGTGCTTTTTATTCTTTAATGTATTCCTCCTATTTTGGAAACCTTCATTACTACTATAAGCAACAATGACAAGTTCCCAACATTTGATGAGCTCGTTGGAAAGTGAACTCAAGAATAAACCAAAATGATCTCTAGAGGGAGGATTCAAAAGCATGAAGAAGAAGAGCCCTCTACATTTGCTACTCAAGGAAAGAAGAGGAAAGGAAGAGGAAGACAATCTAACTCTAGAAAGCTTGCTTCATATTCTAGGGATTCTAATAGAATATTCAAAAGGGAATTGTCAAAATTTGAATGTTACAACTGCCACAAGCATGGTCACTGTGCTTGATATTGCCTCAAAAATAAAGATGCTCCAAGGTCAAATCGTGGCTTTAACAACAACAGGTCTAATGATAGAAGAAGAAGAGACACTCCTAATGATCGTGAAGAAGGCTATTGTTCACAAAATATATCAAGGAACTCAAGGTATTGAAATAATGTTGATGCCATGCAATCTAAATATATCATTATTTATGATATTTCTATTTCTTCTCCTCTGGATTTGTGTGATAGTTGGTTGGTAGATAGTGGGGCTTCTAGGCACTTCTCTAGGTACCAGGAAGTCCTCTCAAATTTGATTGAGAGGGAGTATAATCTAAAGATCATCCTTGGAGGAAATTCCACTTATCCTGTGAAGGGTTTTGGTTCCATCAAATTTCATTTGGACTCTAGGGAATCCATTCTTCTTCACGATGTTATGTTTTTTTTAGGATTAAAGAAGAACTTGGTATCTATATCTGCCTTGGAAGAAAAAGGGATGAGAGTTACCTTCATAAGAGGAAAATTCCTCACCTGGCCCATGAAATCTTGCATGAGGGACTCATTTACCTTGGGATCTAGAGTTGAAGGACTCTATAGAGCCAGTGGAAAGCCACTGCAAGCAATATTTCATGGTAAAAATCATCAAATTCGGCCATGGAATCTTAGATTTTCACATCTACATTATGAAGCCCTCCCAAATTTAGAAGGCTAGTTTATGGAATGCCTGAGCTTCAAGCTAGTCATGATGGACTATGTCCGGGATGTGCCAGTGGAAAGAAGTCAAATGGACCATTCCCCTCTAGTAAAATAAATACAAATGATATCATACAACTCATTCATTTGTACTTATGTGGGCCCATTCCAATGCACTCCCTTGGTGGCTACCTTTAATATATAATATTTTTTGATGACTTTTCGAGTAAAACATGGATATTCTATTTGAAGCATAAGGAAAAAGCATTTGACATGTTCAAGGATTTAAATCATAGATAGAGAATCAAACAGAGAAGAGGATCAAGGTTTTCAGTTTTGTCAATGGTGGGGAATATACATCTAATGAGTTCGTTTACTTTTGCAAGAAGGCTGAAATCAAGAAAGAGACTATTGTACCATATAATCCAAAGCATAATGGTGTGGATGAAAGAAGGAACATGATTATCGTGGAAGCTTCCCAAGCTATTTTGCATGATCAAAAATTTTCGAAGTTTGTTTGGGGAGAAGTCACTAATACAACAATATATGTTCAAAATGGGACTCATCAATCCCTGGGTGACAAGGCTCTCGAAGAAGTATTTACAGGTGTGAAGCCTAATTTTGGTCATCTAAGGATATTTGGCTGCCCTGTGTACTTTCATGTTTTGAAGGAAAAGAGGAACAAGCCAAAATCCACTGGAAAGAAAGGTATGCTTGTTAGATATTGTGAAAATTCTAATGAATTTTTGATATATGTGTTTGGTCAAAGGAAAATTAAGTTTAACAGGTATATAAATTTTGATGAAGATGTTGCCCTTGGAAAATCAAGGGACCTTCCTCCGCCTCTTCCCGTTGAGAAGAAGGATGATGACATGGACCTAATACAAGGTCATTCTGTGCCAAAATCTAAGAAGGATATTATTGATGATCCCATGGAGCCAATGGACCCCTTGGATCCTCCTCCATATGATCCCTCCGCCGGAAAGAGACCCCTTTGGCTTCGTTATACATTGCAGGATGTTGAAAGACATGCCGCTACAAGAGGAACCTTTAGAAAAAGCAAGAAGCCATGCTGGTACCAAGGACACATTGTAGATATGAGCACTATCATACGGGATGAACCTCCCACTTTTCAAGAAGCAGTGGAAGAAAATGTTTGGAAGGATTCCATGGCCAAAGAGTATGAATCGATTATGAAGAATGACGTGTGGGATGTTTTTCCGAGACCCAAAGGAAAGTTTGTCATGACTTCTAAGTGGATATAAAAGATAAATCATGGAGTTGATGGAAGTATTGAGAGATATAAAGCGAGGTTTGTGGCTAGAGGTTTCTCCCAGAGAGAGGGAGAAGACTACGATGATAAATTTTCTCCCATTTCCCACTATACCACTATTAGATCTATTGTTTCCCTTGCTGCAAGTCATGGATGGAATCTTCACCAGATGGATGTGAAGACTAAATTTATTCAAGGCATACTACAGGAATAAGTATTCATTGAGAAACCACTGGGATTTGAAGTACATGACAGGAAGACTCACATTTGTAGGTTGAAGAAGGAACTTTATGCTTTGAAGCAAGCCCCCAAAGCCTAGTATGACCTTATTAACAGTTACCTAATGAAGCTTGGATTCAATAGAAGCAACGTTGACCCAAACCTCTACTTCAAAGTGATCCAAGGTATGCCTCTGATTTTGGTTTTATATATTGACAATTTATTCTTGACAGGTAATGAGCCTACGATGATCTAGTGTAAGAGGGATCCGAACTCTAAATTTGAGATGAAAGATATTGGTTTGATGTATTGCTTCCTGGGGTTAGAAGTGTGGAAAAAACCCGAAGAGATTTTCCTTTCTCAAGGAAAATATGTCATGAAATTGTTGGAAATATTTGGAATGGTAGAATGCAATTCCTTGGCCACTCCAATAGAGACGAATTTCAAGAAGTTATGTGGAGATGATGCTAGACATGACTTGGAGAATCCATCTGAGCATCAACAAGTGATTGGAGCATTGATGTTCCTTGTGAACATCCATCCATACATATGTTTTGCAGTGAAGAATCTGAGTAAATTCATGACAGAGCCTCTTCATGCACATTGGGTTGCTTCCAAGCATGTGCTGGGATATTTGCAAGGAACGATTAATCTTGGTATGAAATATACTCCTAGTGATGTGAAATTTCATGGGTATACTAATGCTGATTGGGTTGGAAATTTTATTGATAGGAAGAGCACATTAGGGAGATGTTTTAGTTTGGGTTCTTCCATGATACCTTGGATGCATGAAGAAAAATTTTGTATCTTTGAGAATGACCGAGACAGAGTATATTGCTTCTAGCACGGCTGTATGTGAGGTATTATGGTTAAGGAAGCTCTTTGGAGAGTTGTATGAGAAGGTTCTGTTAGCACTCCGTAATTTCCCTAAGCTGAGGAGATAAATTCACAAGTAACCACAAACCACTTGTAAGCTAGAATCTATCCCTTCTAGATTTAGAGAGGGTTCTCTTTGTCTGAAATGTTCAATCACTTATATATTAGGCTAGGTATGGTGCTCATTAGGGCATAAATTTCAAATATTTGCTGCTAAGAGAGAAGACACATCCATTGGGCATGGAGTCATGTCAAGCTGAATATGTTTCGAGTGATAAGATGAAAAGAAAGAGGATCTTCCACAGGGGCAAGGTAGGTAGTATTTCTGGAATTTTTCAGTCAAATTCATTGTAGGAGGGTGAGTTGAAGATGAGATGAAAATTACATACAAAACATCAAACAATAGGATGAATTCTAAATATCATTTTAGCAGAAAACATATATGTTTATCAAACTGAAACATAGTACCATTTAAAGTATTGAGAGTCAGTAAATATGTTTTAACTAAACAAGAAGATGCATTTCAAAGCATGATTGATAACATAAGGAACTTACAAAACCAAGAAACACATCTACAAAGCAACTAACACAGGAATCCCTGTAAAATTCAGCATTTGTCTTTCATTCACTGAAAATATGTCAAGAAAAAGTGAAGTACACAATGTCTCTTCTTCTAAACCTGACCAACTATTTTCTCAATAAAAATTACATTATAAATATATGAAAAAAAATCAATTCCTACCCCTATGAACCAAATTACTCAATAGGCTTTCATTTTTTACCTAATGCAATGAAAATAAAACTGATTTATGAAAATTAGGGACTGTTTGACTAAATCGTTTCCAAGTATATTACATTAAATTTTCAGTCCAAATCAACCCTACGAGTCATTAGATGCCTCATAATATTTAGCATGAGAATCAAAACAAATTTTATGAAGTTTTGACACGAAAATCTCGATCAAAAGGATGATTGTGTGAAAGCGCAGTGTTGGCGCTGCACAACCTCCTAGTTCAACAAAGACGCATTAGAGAAGCACAACGACTGATATTTTTTAATATCTCCTAAATGGTAATCCAGATTAAGATTATTTTTGAAAGAATGTTAATATAATCATAACCGTTCTCCACACAAAAATTGAACCATATCCGACTCATGGATCTCGAGAAAATCCAAAAATGGTTGTAGATGATGGTCGCTCATTTCTCGAAAACCGCGAAGCATTTTGACTTGAAATTAAGTGGGCTTATTCATCTCACCCCCATGCATCTACTGTAAAAATTTCATTTAAAATAGGTACATGGTTTAAGAGATATGGTGAAAATACGGTCGTTGTGTGAAAGCACAACACTCCAAGATTATACTATCTTCAGTCATCATCTGACATATTGAGGGTAATGGATGACATGGAATAGTTCATACAACGTTTTAAACCCATGAGAAAAATTCTAGGCCAAACACAAACCTTTAAACCCCAAACATTCTTCTTGCAGTAGAAGTGCAACACACCTCCATCCACATGACATGACCCAACACTTATCTTCTGACTAGGAAAAATGGCTTGGATAGGATTCAAATATTCACAAAAAACCTCCTACACGTCTTCATTCAAGGACCAAATGCCAAAAACCATGATTTATTCATCAAAATGAGTGCCTTGGTAAAAAAAAGAAAAAGAAAAAAAAGAAAGATCCATTACCTCATCACCATGCAAAAGAGTTGATTTCCACAAGATCCCCAAAGTCATCAAACCAACTAAAATTCATTAGAATTCTATGGCTTATATACTAATTCTCATCACCAACATAACCCCCTAAGTAGTTATGGATTGTATAAGAATTCTCATCAACAAAATAAACCCCTAAGACTAGTGTTAAATTTCCATTGTTTTATGCTTAGTACAATCACTTAGCCCAATTTTTTCTTTAATTAGAAATAACTTTCAAATAAATTTAATCTTCCAATAATAAATAGTAAATGTAGATATAAGAATAAATCCGTCAAGATACACAAGATTTGGTCAAAGACCAGGGAAAAACCCCATAAGGGGGAAAACCCTTTCAAATTCTTCTTATATTAGATTGTCATCAAATGTTCAACAGAAAGATTACAATTTTCCAATTCATCAATAAAGAGTCAAAGTCAAACCTTTGATTAACCAACAAAACCAACCAATCAATATCCAAAAGATGAGCCCAATAGACAAATCTAGTCAACAAGTCAAATCTGCAATTCTGGTCAAAGTCAATAGTAGTTGTTTTAGTCCTAAATGGTCAATGGTTAATGGTCAAAAAACCTCCAAAAGAGCTCAGTCAATAAACAAAAAGTGTGGCCTTGAATTTTCTTCAAAGTGCAGTCAAAACAGTACAAAAACAAACCTCTAAAATTGGCCAAATTCAAAGTCAAAGTCTATTAAAACCTTAGTTGCAGATCTACAGTTAACCAAGGTCAAAGTGCCCAGAAAAATTTGTCCTCCTTACTAAAGAATTTGGCCTCCAAAACATACAAAATCTCAAGTCAAACCAAGTGAAACCAATCCCAAAATCCAAAAAGTCAACATTGGTCAAAGGTTAGTCAAAGATAGAATTCAACCCAATTAGAAATATCCTCTCTCCTTGCATGTGTGAAAGAGACCTACAATTTTCAAAAGTAGTCGAACCTCTAAGAGAAGAAGAAGATGTGTGATGATGATAGGCCCTCCAAATGATGTGACATGAGGTATATTTATGTGTCCAAGGAGGTTGAATTTCCTTGCCCATGTCAACTTGTACTTTTGTGTACTTGTGGGTATTACTTCAAAAATTAATTTTTTCCTTAACCAAACTAAATTCTTCCAAGGGCTAGGAGGGGTATTTCTTGATGAGGAAGTTTTCTAAAGGAATTTGTCCTTGAGCTTCCAAATTAACACTCCATCTTAGCTAGTGAGAAGTTTCTGCATCAAGAATCTCATCTCAAACATCTCTTCATTCCATCACCAAATCAATTCATATCTTGTCTCTGCTCATGGACTTAACACTATCAAATATAAAGAGGAAGAATTTGACATTATAGGGGAGCTCAAGCTACCACCCTCTATCCAAGGACAATAGGCATGATACTACTTATCGTGAGGTAAGGATCACAACTATCTTATTTTCCATTGATCTTCCCAACTAGACCCTCAAGAGCCAGTGGTAGAACACCTGCATCCCCTCACTTTGGTAGGATACTACTTATCATGATGTAAGGATCACAATTATCCCAAGTATCCTCACCCATTGGCGAGATGGGTGGCAATCCCGACAAGCCCATCTTGTGGGTAGTACGACAACTGGGGTATACTCTATCAAATCCCAAATATGACAATTATCCTCCAATTATGTTATGCATGATGGTTGAATTCCATGCTAGTTAGGTTAGTTTCACTCATAAAAGTACGGGGATAATTTAGACATGTGTTGGATTGGTTAGTTTGTAGGATCTACAAATAAATATTTAGTTTGTATTATTTTATTATTTGCTATAGAATCTTGTGTTGCCACCTAATGTTGTATTTTTTTCATCAACATCAATTGTTTTGTAGTTTCTTATCACTTGTGAAGCCCTTAGCAAGAATGTAAATTATTGTTGCTTTGTAGTTTCTCATTACTTGTGAAGCCTTTAGAAAGAATGTAAATTGTTGTTGAGTTTTCTTGTAGCTATAAGATCAAACAAGAAACATACATTGTTGAGTGATTTCTCATCAACAACAACATTGATGTAAAAATTGTGATTATTTATTTTTATTGAATTGAAAATATTTGTTGTTTTGTCAAGTCAGCAAAATTACACATTAACATGTCATAATTATATGCTCAACCACCTAACTTGAGTATAAGGAATGGGTAAATCAATTAGTGCAATAGTTAGAGAAATTAACCCTTATGTAAAAAACTTAGTTTAAGAAATTAACGCTTATGTAAAAAGCTTATCTTTTGAAGGGGTAAATATGTTATATCTCGTTTATGTAAGGAAAGAATAGTTAGAAATCAATTTTAGGAGTTATATTTCTAGAGTTATATCAGTTTTTATATAAAACACGAGAAAAAAGGCTTGAAAGTTCGATTGGTTAATTATTACTTCTTTTGGAATTATAGAACATACATATGAGTTCATAAATTACTGCGTTGATTGATTGAATCTACGTGCACATTGATTTGACCGATTGTAGAACAAGAGTCACTCTACAATGATGGTAATCTTCTATCTTCGTTGTTATGGTTTTTTTTATTGTTGCGAATGTTGTGGGTTCTCATCTACGGATTTTGTGGATCCTTCATTTCTTTTCCAATTGGCAATTGGGGGATCCAATTTGACATCATCAACGACTCTATGCTTGATAGGAGTCTCATGTGCTGGTTTTTGGCCAGATCACATTATTTATGGTTTTAGGAGCAATGTTGCATTTTGGGAAGTGATTTCTCACTTCACTTTCTTATGATGTATTATGTACTGTTTTTATCATAATATAAAACAGCGTTTTTTTCTTTCTGAAAAAAAAAAAAAAAAAATCTTCTATCTTCGTTCTCTTATTCTTTTTTCTTTTTTTTGGTTAAGTGATTTCTTTTCTTAAATAGTAGAATGTGTGATTAAATTTTATTATGTCCAGCCATGGTGATCTTCTATCTTTGTTCCTTATAATTTTCGCGGTTGTACAATTTCTTTTTTTAAATACTAGAATGCGTGATTAAATTTTATTATGCTTATTTTCTTCATGCAGTTTAAACCTCAATTTTATTTTAAATTTAAATTGGTAGTTATTTATTATTTGTGATTTAGGATATATTTAATTTCAACTAGACTTTCTGGCTGAGTTATTTAGTTATTTCTAAATATTTACATTTAATAGGCAATGGGTGGTAAGAGTTTGGTCAATTGCTAATGATATTTTTTTGGGAGTTTATTTTTATTTGTTATAATTGTTTTTTTACAATAGTGTAGGTAGTTTATTTCTACTTTTGGAAACTTTGCAAAACCCCACTAATAAGGTACAATAACTTCATTGGTAAAGAGTTGTAATGTAGGTTGTTTATCTTCAATTGCTGAAATTAATTGAGAATAAAATAATTAATATTCAAGCTTATGAGTGAATAAGAACTTAATAGTCAAAAACTCCATGAAAATTATATAAAGAAGCCCTATCAAAATTATATAAGGAAATAAATATTGTAATTAGGTAAAAGGCAAGTAAATTAGGAATTCAAAAATGTATATATAGTGCACAATGTATTGAAAGTTTTATGTGTAGGTTTTAACCCTATATAATTAATCTTTGCAAGTAGATTATTAACAAACAAAAATGATACAATAGAAAACACACACATTTACACAAAGATTTCATCTTGGAAACCCAAACTCTAGAAAACCAACAAGTTTTTTTTGTTTTCATACTTTTTTTGTATAATATATTACAATACAATATACATCCCACGACATAAGAACTACCAATCGAACCGTAGTTCCATAACCAAAACTATAAAACTATGGTAAAAACCACCATTCGTCACAAAATCGCTTTCGGTAAAACCATGGGCCAAATGATCACCAAAAACGGACATAAAAAAGGCCCAAACCGCGCCCCCCCCACCCTTTTGAAACCTCTCTTTGTCTATGGTGCATATAAGTTGTGCAAATAATATAACACATACTCAACATTATCCCACTTGTAATTTTCTTTGCATAGAGGGGGCCATAAGAGTACACAGTCAACAGTTCAGGGCATTAATTCCCATTGTTTCTCTACACCAAGGGAAGTTTCAAATCTCACAAATTTTGTTAATGCATCTACAACATTCTTCAAATTTTCCACCTTTTCGAGCAACACCTTCTTGTCTTCGATCACATCTCTCAAAAAGTGATACTAGACATCAATATTCTTTGTCTTCGAATGATAAGTAGGGTTCTTCACAAAAGAACACACCTTGGCTATTGCAATTTATCCTTACAACTTGTTGTACCAACCCCATTCTTGAACACAATTTATGTAACCAAACTGCTCCTTTTCTTGCATGAGTGGCTACCACGTATTAAGTTTTTATAGTTGAAAGTGCTATTGTAGACTATCTCTTGCTCATCCAACTGATAACTCCTCCAAATAGGTTAAACACACACCCACTTGTAGATCCTCTATGATCCAAATCACCAGCCTAGTCTGCATCAACAAAAACATGTGTTTTCAACACTATATCTAGCCTGGTCTTCCTTGGCAACACAATCCATAATTAGTAGTTCCACACAGATACCTGAAAACCCTCTTTACTGTTTTCCAATGCTCTTTCATACTCCCACTGCAAGTGCAATATATGGTATTGTAAAGACCATTGTGTACATCAAACTTCAAACTGCACTAACATATGGAACACGAGACATGTCCTTTTCCTCTTCTTGTGTCTTGGGACACTGATCTGTATATAACTTCACAACTATACGAATATGAACCTTCACCAATTTCCTTTCCTACATATCAAACCTTTGCAATATTGCCTTGATATAATTCCTCTAATTTAGCCAGAGTTCCTTCTTTTCTCAATTTCTTTTAATTTCCATGTCTAGAATGAAATTTGCAACACCAAGATCCTTCATATCAAATTTAGAAGACAACTGGGATTTCACTTCCTGGATGTTTTTCCTGTCATTTCCAATTAACAACATATCATCTACATATAATACAATGATCCAGTGATCTGCTTTGCTCCTTCTGAATCCAAGTCCCTATATATATGTATTAATTTTTTGATACCACATCCTTGGTGATTGCTTCAACCCATACAAGGAATTTTTTAGCCTACATATGAACACTTTCTTACCCTTCATATAAATATCTTCTTCTAGATCTCCATATAGGAATGTTGTCTTCACATTTAACACTGTTACCGATGAAATAGGTAACCACATTGTTACCTACTTTTTTTTGGTAGCATAAAAAGCACCCGATTTTGAAAAGTGGTGATGCAGAATCACCTTTTTTTTTTTTTAAGCACATTTTTGACACTCTAATATTTTAATTTATGAAGTATGAATATTTTTTTTAAAATGTTAGTGATTTTGATGCTAATTTTGAAACGTATTGATGCAGTATCAACTTTTTTTTTTAGAGCAGCGATTTTCATGCTAATTTTGAAACGTATTGATGCAGCATCAACCTTTTTTTTTTAGAGTGGTGATTTTCATGTTGGTAATAAAACACAAAACTTAGATAAAAAATATATATAAAAACAATTAGAAAAACCAATAAAAATGTAAAAAAAAACAAAATTAACTCGTAAAAATAAAAAAATTTAAACAAAAATAAATAAATAAATAAACAAAAAAAAACAAAAATATTCGAAAATTATATCAAAAGAAATGACAAAATTTGAAAAAAAAAACAGATAGTTTAAAGAAAAAAACAAAAATTAACCAAAAAAAATAAAAAATAAAAACAGCAAAAACATTTTTTCTAATTTATTAAAAAAAACCATATAATTAAAATAGAAAATTTAAAAATAATTTAAATTACTAGAAATTCTTTCGGTAATAATCACATGCAAAGGAACGTGGTCGACGAGTTTCGAACCAACCAGTGTGATTCATCATCAGGACTATGTGAGAGATCAAATCTAGACATTAAGTATAAATAGATGTAGAAATGGCTCAACTAGCCGTTAGGATAACGGCTAGTTTGACTATGAAAAAGTAAATATTCCATTATTTATTTATTTATTTATTTATAAAACCTTTAATATATTTATACAACAAATTAACCAATTAATTAATATAATAGTAAGTAATTTAACAAATCATGGTGTATATATGTAAATTTTTATTAATTTAATTGATTATATTATATAATAATCAATTATTATTATTAATTAATTAATATAATTAATTCTTATTCATATAATTTAATTATAACAAACCATCTATCAAATAGTCAAACAAAGAGTCTAAATAAATAAATAACTAAAATAAAATAAAATAAAAATAAAAATAAATAAAAATAAAATAAATAAATAAATAAAAATAAAAACAAAATAAAATAAAAAATATAAATTAATAAATAAATAAATAATAAAAATAACTAAATAAATAAATAAATAAAATATTTTATTTTATTTTAATTAATTAATTAATTAATTAATTAATTAATTATTATTATTATTATTATTATTATTATTTAAATAAATAAATATAAATAATAAATAAATCAGAAGTAAAATAAAAATGTAATAAATAAAAATAAAAAAGAACTGAATAAATTTCAAATAAATAAATAAATAAATAAAAATAAAAAATAAAAATAAAAATAAATAAATAAGTAAATAATGTCAAGAATATAAGGCAGGAATCCAGCACCTGCTGATATTCCAACCGTCATCTCTATTGAGATTAACGAGCCTTTTTTTCAATTTCAATGGCCTCTCTCAACTTACGATGATGGAAATGGTCGATTCTAGCAATGACCTTAGCATCTTCTATGCAAACATGATGGTTAGTCTTTTCTGCATGCTTAGCTAAGGCGGACGAGCGAGATCTTCTATGCTTGATATCAGCAACATGCTCACAGATCCTTTGATTAATAGACCGACCCGTCTCACCAATGTAAGGAGTCCCATAGGAACAAGGAATGATGTAGACACCTTTTCCATCCCTGGGGTCAATCGGATCTTTAACCGATTTTAGAGAACTACGAATTGTATTAAGGGGCTTGAAACAAGAGGATACCTTATGATTTTTAAGGATTTTAGCAATCTTATCAGTGGTACCCTGGATGAACGGAAGGCTGACACTGCCATACCATTCACTAGGTTCTTTTTTATTTTTATTTTTAACAGAAGGACCTTTTTCCGCTTTGAGGAAAGCTTTGAGGCCTTGCGACATACTATAACCATTATTACAAAAGACATTTAACAGATGGGTCTTTTCCCCCTCAAGGTGAGACTCACCAGAGATTCTCAGCGCCCTCCTGGCTAAGGTGCTAAGGACGCCTAATTTTTTAGTAGGGAAATGGTGGGAGCTAGCATGAAGATATAGCTCAGTTTGAGTTTTCTTTCGAAAAACTTGATGGGAAAAAGAACCATCATCATTTCTAGAGATAAGGACATCAAGGAAAGGAAGGCTACCATCCACCTCATGTTCCATGGTGAATTTTATGGAACTAGATTGGCTATTAAGATGAAGGAAAAAATGATCTAACTTATCTTTGCCATGAGGCCAGACAACACAAGTATCATCAACAAACCTTTTCCATAACTTTGGCTGGAAAAGAGCTGAGGAAAGAGCCCTAGATTCAAAGTCCTCCATAAACAGATTCGCAACAATCGGGGAAAGGGGGGAACCCATGGCAACACCACAAGTTTGCTCATAGAATTCACCTTCAAAACTGAAGAAAGTGGAGGTTAAACAAAGTTTTACTAAATGGGTTGTGTTTCTTCGTGCTAGCTCCTAGCACCATTTCCCTGCTAAAAAATTAGGCGTCCTTAGCACCTTAGCCACGAGGGCGCTGAGAATCTCTGATGAGTCTCACCTTGAGGGGGAAAAGACCCATCTGTTAAATGTCTTTTGTAATAATGGTTATAGTATGTCGCAGGGCCTCAAAGCTTTCCTCAAAGCGGAAAAAGGTCCTTCTGTTAAAAAAAGAAAAAGAAAAGAACCTAGTGAATGGTATGGCAGTGTCAGCCTTCCGTTCATCCAGGGTACCACTGATAAGATTGCTAAAATCCTTAAAAAGCATAAGGTATCCTCTTATTTCAAGCCCCTTAATACAATTCGTAGTTCTCTAAAATCGGTTAAAGATTCGATTGACCCCAGGGATGGAAAAGGTGTCTACATCATTCCTTGTTCCTGTGGGACTCCTTACATTGGTGAGACGGGTCGGTCTATTAATCAAAGGATATGTGAGCATGCTGGTGATATCAAGCATAGAAGATCTCGCTCGTCCGCCTTAGCTGAGCATGCAGAAAAGACTAACCATCATGTTTGCATAGAAGATGCTAAGGTCATTGCTAGAATCGACCATTTCCATTATTGTAAGTTGAGAAAGGCCATTGAAATTGAAAAAAGGTCCGTTAATCTCAATAGAGATGATAGTTGGAATATCAACAGATGCTGGATTCCTGCCTTATATTCTTGACATTATTTACTTATTTATTTATTTATTTTTATTTTTATTTATTTATTTATTTATATTTTATTTATTTATTTATTTTTATTTTTATTATTATTTTTATTTTTTTTATTATTATTTTTGCTATTATTATTTTTAATTAATTAATTAATTAATTTTTATTTTATTTTTATTTATTTATTTAGTTCTTTTTAATTTTTATTTATTATATTTTATTTTACTTCTGATTTATTTATTATTTCTATTTATTTATTTAATAATAATAATAATAATAAAAATAAAAATAAATTAGTTAATTAGTTAATTAAAATAAAATAAAATATTTTATTTATTTATTTATTTATTTTTATTATTTATTAATTTATATTTTTATTTTATTTTTGTTTTTATTTTTATTTTTATATTTATTTATTTATTTTTAATTTTTTAATTTTTTATTATTTTTTTTAATTTATTTATATTTTTTATATTTTTATATTTTATTTTATTTTATTTTAGTTATTTATTTATTTTGACTCTTTGTTTGACTATTTGATAGATGGTTTGTTATAATTAAATTATATGAATACGAATTAATTATATTAATTAATTAATAATAATAATTGATTATTATATAATTTAATCAATTAAATTAATAAAAATTTACATATATACACCACGATTTGTTAGATTACTTACCATTATATTAATTAATTGGTTAATTAGTTGTATAAATATATTAAAGGTTTTATAAATAAATAAAATAATAATAATAAATAAATAAATAAAAATTAAATAAATAAATAAATAATGGAATATTTACTTTTTCATAGTCAAACTAACCGTTATCCTAACGACTAGTTGAGCCATTTCTACATCTATTTATACTTAATGTCTGGATCTGATCTCTCACATAGTCCTGATGATGAATCACACTGGTTGGTTCGAAATGCGTCGACCACGTTCCTTTGCATGTGACTATTACCGAAAGAATTTCTACTAATTTATATTATGGATCACAGAAGCTTAGATTCCAAAAATTTAAATTACATTATTAAAATTTAGATAAAAAAAATTAAAATACAAAAAAGAAAAAATTAAATTTAAAAATTTAAATTAAAATAATAATAATAATAAGAAAACAAAAATACAAATTTTAAAATTAAAAATAATAATAATAATAATAATAATAATAAATTTAAAAAAAAAAAATTAAAAAAAAAAAATAATAATAATAAAAATAATAATAAAAATTAAAAAAATAAAATATAAAATAAAAATTGAAAATTAAAAAAAAAAAAAAAAAAAAAAAAAAAAAAAACAAAAACAAACTATCATTAAAAAACAAAAAAAATGAAAAAAACCACTTGAAAATAATTAAAAAACAAATATCCTTAAATTTACTATTTTTTTTAAAATGAAACAATTTTAAAATTTTAAAAATGAAAAACTAAATAAACTAAAAGATTAAAAAAAAAAAATTTAAATTAAATTAAAATTTAATAAATAAATTTTAAATTTTAAAAAATAATTAATCTAAAATATTAAATTTAAAAACAAAATTAAAAAAAAAAAAAAAAAATAAATAAATAAATAAATAAATAAATTTAAAATAAAAATTTTGAGTGAAAAAAAAATAATTTTAAATTTTTTGAATTAAAAAAAAAAAACAAAAAACAAATTATATATATATATATATATATATTAAAAAAAAAAATAATAATAATAATAATTTTTTGATCGTGGTGGCGCCGCCAATCGGCCTCCCCAAGTGGCGGCAGAGGCCGGCCTCCGCCGCTACCTGGGCAGGAGGCCGATTCCGAGTATCGCCCTCACGCTACGGCAGATCGATTCCGGGAATCGCCCTCACGCCGCGGCAGGCCGATTCCGGGAATCACCCTCCCGTCGCAGGAGGCCGATTCTGGGAATCGCCCTCCCGCGGCAAGACGCTGATTCTGGGAATCGCCCTCCCGCCGCGGGAGACCAGTTCCGGGAATTTCCCTCCCGCGGCGGGAGTCTGATTCCGGGAATCGCCCTCCCGCGACAGGAGATCGATTCCGGGAATAGCCCTCCCGCCCCGAGAATCGCCCTCCCGCGGCAGGAGGTCGATTCCAGGAATCGCCCTCCTGCGGTGGGAGGTTGATTCTGGGAATCGCCCTCCCGCGGCGGGAAGCCGATTCCGGGAATCGCCCTGAGGCCGATTTCGGGAATCGCCCTTCCACAGAGGGAGGCCGATTCGGGGAATCGCCCTGAGACCGATTCCGGGAATCGACCTCTCGCCGGGGGAGGGCGATTCCCGGAATCGGCCTCCCGCCTAGTAGTCGGCCTCCGCCGCCACTTGGGCGGGAGGTCGATTGGCGGCACCACCACGATCAAAAAATTATTTTTTATTTTATTTTTATTTTGTTTTTTATTTTTTTTTAAATTCAAAAAAATTATTTATTTATTTTTTAATTTAATTTTTTTTGTTTTTTATTTTTTAATTTTTGTTTTTTTGTTTAATTTTATTCATTTTTTTTTTGTTTTTTATTTATTTATTTATTTATTTATTTTTATTTTTTTAATTTATTATTATTATTTTTTCTAAATTTTGTTAATAATTTTTAATTTTTATTAAATTTTGTATTTTTTTTTTAAATTTATTTATTTATAATTAAATTTTATGTTTAGTTTTTTCATTTAATTTTTTAAAATTTAGTACCTTTTGTATTTTTTTTTAAATTTATTTGAATTTAATATATATATATATATATATATATATATATATATATTATTTTAATTACATAATTTTTTTTTTCAATTAAAATTGTGTATTTAAAACTATATATATATATATATATATATATATATATATATATATATATATATATATATATATAATTAAACTTAGTATTTTCAAGTTAATTTGTTTTTTATTTTATTTTTTATTTAATATATTTTTTTTCAAAAAAATTTTAAAATTTTAAAATTTTAATTGATTTTCAAAGTTTTTTAACTTTTTATTTTAACAATGTTTTTTTTTTCTTTTATATTTAAAATTTATTTTTTATTTCAAAATTTATTTGTTTTTTATTTTTAATTAATTTTTCATTTTTTTACTTTTAATTTATATATATATATATATATATATATTAATTTATTAAAATTTAATATATTTCTTTAAATTTAATTTTTTTTTTTTTTTTTTTAATTTAAATTTAATAAACATTTTCATTTTTTTTAAAAATTTAATTTCTATATTTTATTTTTTATAATTTCTTTCTTTTTTAACTTGTTTTTCTTTTTAATTTAATATTTTTATTTTGTTTTTTTTTTATAAATTTTTTAATTTCTATATATTTTGAAATTTTAATCTTTAATTTTTATTTTTATTTTTTATTTTTTATTTTTTTCTTAAATTTTAGGTTTTTAAATGTTTGAATTAAAAATTTTATTTAGTTTTTATTTTTATTTTTTATTCCTATATATTTTTAAATTTTAAGCTTTAAAATGTTTTTATTTGTTAAATTTATTTTTTTCTCAAATTTTACGTTTTTTTTTAATGTTTGAATTTTAAAAATTAAAAAATGTTATTTCTATTTTTAAAAATGTCAAAAATATGACACAATTTTTTTTTTGTTATTCCAGCATCAACTGGTTTTGTTTTGAGGGTGTTTTTTCAATCATTTTTTCAAGAAACAATTTTGTTTTTAGCATAATTTTTAAAATGTTGAAATTTGACCTTCAAAAAAAACCAAGTGCGTTCTGGAATACACTTTTTTTTGTTTTTGGGGTGTTTTTTCATGTTTTTTGAGTCTTTTTGGGCTAGAGTTCCCATTTTGAGGTCAGGTTACCTATTTCATCGGTAACAGTGTTATTTATCTATTCTACCTCAAAATCAAAAGTAGTAGAAATAGATAAAATAAATCTAATAGAAGCTAAATTTTGCAACAAGAGAAAAAATATCACCAAAATCAATTCCCTGGACATGGGAATAACATTTTTCTACTAACCAAGCTTTGTATTTCTCCACATTTCCTTCTACATTCAACTTCTTCTTAAACACCAAATTTTTTGCAATAGTTTTTCTTCTAGCTTGCAAGTCCATTAGATCCCAAGCCTCATTCTTGTCCAAGGCCATAATTTCTTCAAGCAAGGTTGTTTTACATAGTTTTCCATAGTTTTACATCCTTTGAATCCACTACCTCCTTAACAATTCTAGGATCATCATCAGTAATAAACAAAGAAAAATTTGAATAGAAGTCAAGTGGAGTATACCTTTTTGGCTTGCGTTTTTGCCAAACCAATCTCCTCAAAACCAGAGTATGTGGTCCTTCTTATTATGATTCATGTTATTTTGTAGTTTAAGTCATCATCCTTTACTTCAAACTCTATCTCCTCTGGTTATTTCCCCCTTAGCAGGACTTCTAATTTGATAACGTATTTTATTTCTCTAAATACCACACTTGACTGTACATACTTCTTTGTTTATGGGTTCCTTGTAACCTTTTAAACCATTATAACCAATAAAGATGCACCTTTCAGAATTACTATCCAACTTAGTTTTGTTTTCCTTTGGAACATGTACATATGTAACACAACCAAATACCCTTAGATGTGTGAAATATGGTTTCTTACCAGTCCATACCTCACATGGAGTCTTATCATCCAACACTAACGAGGGTTATCTATTTACTAAGTCACATATAATATCCACTGCCTCTTTCCACAATTGTTTTTCTAACCCAACACTACAGAGCATGCTCCTTTCTTTTTCCACCAACATCTTATTCATCATTTCCGCAAATCCATTTTGTTGAGGTGCGTATGGGGCAATCTTATGCCATGTTATAACAATTTTTTTACAAAACTCTTCAAATTCCTTCTCGTATAAGGGCGGAAACGTGAAGCTGGGTTACACTTTTGTGAGAATCGGGGGCCAAAAACTTTTTTCGGTAATAGTTCGGCCGAACATTTTTCAAAGTTCGGCCGAACTCGTGATTTCGTTTAGATTGACGACACACTAACGGCGCGGACAAACAGAATTTTTTCTGGAGATGGGAAAACCGGCAACAAAAGTTCGGCCGAACTTCCAACAAAAGTTCGGCCGAACTTTTACTTTTAAAATAGTTCGGCCGAACTATTTTCTATAAATAAATCGCCCGCGAAGTTGATTTGTTTACCGGTTTCATTATTCATGTGAATTTGTGTCACTGTCGCTGCTACTCCCGTCCGCGCTATTGCTCCTCCCGTCTGTGTTATTGCTCCTTTCGTCGGCGTTGTTGCTCCTTTCATACGGGTATGTTCGACCTTAGTTCTGTGGTTTTTAACCGATACTTTAGTTCTGTTGCTCCTTTCATCGGGTATGTTCGACCTTAGTTCTGTGGTTTTTAACCGATACTTTAGTTCTGTTATGTTCGACCTTAGTTCTGTGGTTTTTAACTGATACTTTAGTTCTGTGGTTTTTAACCGATACTTTAGTTCTGTTATAAATACGTATTTCTATATTCCAAACTTTATACCTTAGCTGAAATCACATATATTTGCATCTTCTTTCAGGCATTTTGTAATCTTCCTTAGACTATCCGCAATCTGCATACTTAATTTAGAAAAGCTAATCTCAACAGAAAACAGGAAACTGATGTAGAAAAGATGCGAAAATGAAATTGCATAGGCCCAAAGTAAGAATGAATATATGATCAAACATTGTATAAAAAGATTACCTGTGCCGGGAGTGGCCTTTTACAACTCTGGAAAGCATCTGGTTCCACATTCATTCCTCCGACAGACGCTGCCTTGTAGATACCATACATCTGTCTAAGGTTAAAATCATACAAGAAGAGCTTCATTCCGGGCTTCACCTTTTCTACAAGCTCCTTTTTGGTTGGTGGCAACCTAAACACTTTGTATCGGAAACACTCCTGCTTTGTTTGAGAATTACACAAAAAAATCAAGCCGGCAAACTTATCTTTGCCACTGTCATCTTCATTGTTTGCTTCCTTGCCGCCTTGTTTTTTCTTCTTAATTTGATCAACCTTTGACACAGCAGGGTCAGATAAACCCTTGGGTTTGTTCTCCGTCTCTATTTTAACAGTCTTATCCACAACATTAACCTTTGACACAACAGGGTCAGATAAACCCTTGGGTTCGTTCTCCGTTTCTATTTTAACAGTCTTATCAACAACATTAGTTGGTGCTGCCTCCTGCCACATATATCCATAGATTTGTTTCAGGCATTTGTAATCTTCCTTCGACTATCCACAATCTGCTTCACACTATACACAATTTGCTTCATACTATACTATCCAGAATCTGCTTCAAAGATGACCGAACAATAGATCCACACTATTTTCAAACTCTTTAAACTTCACACTGAAAGCCCATCAACATATTCGTACTGAATCTTACAAGAATCTGTAAACTGTTTTCAGAGATTGTTGAGTTATTCCTTATCAAAAGAGCCACAGACAAGGTATATAAATATAGATAAAATTACTTCCTTTTAGGCCGACCAACACTTTGGCATGTAGGCTGACTTGTAACACATCATAATAGCTCGATTTTTCAACGTTGATGTAGAGATGAAATAAACCATTGGTTCATGTTTTCTTTGACTAGGTCTGGGTTTCTGACTGAATCTATATGGACATTTCTGTCTAGTTAAATACCCTTCTGTTTGCAAGATTGATTTATCTTTTAAGATTTTGCATTTGTGTGTTGTATGTATCAAATATTTCTATTCCCAGTTTTTCTATGCACATCAATTCAACTACACAAACAATTAAATCTAATTTAATATTATTGTCTGCTAAGTTAGTTTATGTTTTAAAAATGTGCAGTGTTGTATGTAGCAAAATATTCTATTACAGGTTTTGTTCTACATATGCATTCAGGTGTTTTGAGATATCCTTGTGTGTTAGGTTATTTATGTTTTTAAATTTTGAAATGATATGTTGTAATCTTTTTATTACAGTTTTTGGTTTGCATGTTCATTTTGGCTGCAGAAATATTCTCTCCATCATAATATCATTGTGTTTGATATCTTGATTTATGTTTTAAATTTTGCACTCACATGTTTTATCATTTTGTAGCAAAGTATTTTTATGCCTACTATATTAGGCTCTCTCTTTTCATTGAGCTATGTGTATGGTATGGTTTCATTTAGACCATTTTCAACCACAATAGTGTTCTCTGTCATTACTGCAGAAATAAAAAGCACATGTTAGACATTATCATATTCACATAGGCAAAAAAGGGTTTTCCTTAATTTTACATATTAAAATGTCTTTGAAATGTTATTTCTATTTAAAATAAAAAGGTGAAAGATTAGTTTCAGCAATTACTAGAACGAATAGATGGTAAGGCCCACAACAACAACTGCAAAAGCAATGCAATATAACCAATCAACCTACATAAACAAAACATATGGTCTTGAATGAGCTTTTGGACTCTTTAGATATAAATGTACACCGTGGCAATGTATCTTATATAGAACTTTAATCCATGTGCTTAACCTTAACATTGACACAAATGGAATACAATTTTACTCACTGCTTTATGATAGAAAAATATGTGGATGAGTATTGCCCACATATCCGAAGTCAAAAGGGATAGATTAAAAAGGGTTGCTTCGGTCATCTATAAAAGATAAATTAAAGAAGCATGACATATTAGTAATGCAAATTAGATATGTGTACCAATTATGTAAATATAACACAACAAATAGATGATTCAATACAAATGTCACATAGAAGTCATATTTATCTCATGGGCCTTCAACTTAAATTATATATCTAGCATTACATTAAGCTATAGGAGATAAATCAAAGAAGCATTTGAATGTAAATTAAACATGTGTAATAATTATGTCCTTTAGTTCAATAAATATATAATAATTTGCAAATGCCATATCTAAGCTATATTTCATCTAAGTAGCTTTCAATTTAAACTTATATCTAATGTTAAATTATATAAAAGAATAATAGTAATCCAAACTTCAAAATAATATTTAGAGTTAGTATAAAATGTGACATATAATTTTCCTGCGTGGAAAAACATAGTTACCGAGAGTTCAAAACTCATGCATTTGAATAGAAAGTGGGTATACGAATGAGCAAGTAGATTTTTTTCTAGAAATGAGGAAGTGAAGGTTGATAGAGAGCCACACAAAATTGCAAATTCATACCTTAACAAAATTGTTAGATCCTTTTAAAGAAAACGTGTCATATAATCAACTTTCATCGAAATATATGATAAACTCAACACAATTTTATGAAAAATAGTATACCATTTTTTACATTTCACATAATACAAATAGATAAATATTACTTAAGTATTGTTATAAAGATTTAACTACCCATCAAGAGATGGCCAAGTGATTGAGACAGGGCATCTTCACAATAAAAAACCAAGTACAAATTGTAGTAATCCTAGAATCATGCTTTACATAAGGTAAAATTGGGGAACTCATGACTTACTATAGATAAAAAAAAGCATTTACCCTTACCAAAAAATATATGATAAAAATCGACAAACTACATAAGCTTAAGCTTAAGGGGATATAGTCCTTTTTGCCTTCCATATAGATAATGAAAATGATTGTTCCAAGTCTCATGTTGCTTCTCATGTTACTTTATAAACCTTGATTGGAAAGAAAAATAGGAGGGCAGAAATGTAAGAAATATAAAACATAATGAAACACACACATACATATCTCTAGACAATCAACACAATTATTTTCCTAGGAAATCCTTATGGGAGACAAGCAACCCTAAAAATTAATGATGCTCTAGACTCCTTTTTCCCTGGGAAATCCTTATGGGAGAAAAACAACACTAAAATGTAAACATGCTCTACTCTCTCTTTTCTGGTATGGAAAATATGTAAGTACAAAGAAAGAGGTAATCTCTCTAGAGTTAGCTAAGACTTTTGCCATGAAAGGTTGCTATAAAAACTTAACTTCATACATTTTTCTCTCTAACTTCAC
Organism: Pinus albicaulis; assembly: GCA_034641835.2. Classification (NCBI taxonomy): domain Eukaryota; kingdom Viridiplantae; phylum Streptophyta; class Pinopsida; order Pinales; family Pinaceae; genus Pinus; species Pinus albicaulis. The sequence continues at coordinate 1,533,632,302 of CM076578.1, forward strand.
ACTCCTAGTTGTATTTTCAACTATAGAACAAAATACAATAACACAAAATGGAACTCTTATTCCTCCTAGTGGCCAAGTATTTAACATAGCGTGATAGCCAACTAGGTGTAAGATTTGACTCCGTCAACCATTAACGAGGTTTGTGATTTTAGACCTTTTAGAGTCTTGTTAAAATTACACATGTAGCTAGCTTGCTATGCATGAGTAATGGGGCTAAAATGACATTCTCTCGTACCATGGTGGTCAACATGATAGGTCAACTTACTAAAGGCATAAATTTTGAATGAACTTAATTTGATGTTTTTCTTGCACCATTGGATATGTCTTTAAGTGTAGAATAATGGTCATTTAATACCTCAAAATGACTCCAAAAGGTTTTAGACCCCAATTCTCCACCCACCATTAAAATGACCCTACAAGTTGATTCTTTCAGTTTTTTCACTCTATAAGCATCAAAATACATGAAAAATAATATAATTATCCAATCTAGATCATTATTTAATAATTTGTTAAAATTATGAGTAAGATATACATCATGGAATTTAAATAAATAGCGTTAATTCATTGAACACCCTTGTACATTCCTTGTTGATACTTTGAAAGTAATACGTTTTGAAAAATAATTTGTTTTTTGGATTCTTAAGATTATGTAACTTTCGAACCATAATTACAATTTTTTTTTTTTTTACTTATCATTTAGTTGCTAAAAGTTGAGGAATTTATGTTGGTAAATAATTAATTAGGTCTATTTAAATCATTTACCACTTTTGGGGATTTTGTTTTCGTGGTTTCATTCATAATTTCACTTTTTTGCAAATTGTCAATTTCAATTTTTCACACCACATGTGCACAATCAAAGGACCTAAGGTCTTTCCCCTACCAAAGTATGTTCTTTTAAAACATGTTTTCTTGGTGATATGGGTGATTTAGGAATGATTGGGAGAGCGAAATTCCTCATTTAATACACAATATGTTTGGTTCATGCCACTAAGCCAAGAATAAGGATGCACTCCCATTTGATTCTCATGATTAGGTTGTAATCATGAGGCTCTCGCTCAAGAGTGGACCTTCCCAAAATCTTGTGACGTCTTGTCACAAACAAAACCATCAAACTGAAAAACACATCATGCAAAAAACATAGCTCGCTGACATATCATTTTTATCCTTCATAGAAAAAAATTTCACATCATGTGAATATTTCCATGTACTCTTACATATTGGTGTACAAAACCATCAACCAAACACAAGTCGACAAAACATGCCTCTTCAAACAACTGACTCTCAAGTCAAATAATAGCTCATGTACAAATTTCCATATTTGTTGCATTTAAGTGTGTCAACATAACTCTACCTTCAACATCTTGCTTCATGCAACATGCACCATACTTTGAATTTGCAAAGAAATTCATGAAACATCAAAATACATGCAAGGCCTTAATTGGATAAGAAATCTAACCATCCGTTACCAAACCATTTCAATGGCGCTTCTTTTAGCTCCACTTCATCATCATGTGAATCATCCTAACCCTTATCGATTATGGAATCCTCTTTTCCATTCTTGTCATTATCTCTTTCCACCTTCTTCAAATGTTGTGGATGACTTATTGGATACAAAGTCCAACACTTGTCTACAAGGTGACCTTTCTTATGGCAATGAGTAATAAACAATTGCAACTTATTTTCAACATCATTTTCCTTGTCCAATGGGCCTTGGAATTTTTGCCTCATTTATTTAGAAAGTTTCATGTGCATGGATATCTTCTTCCAACATCTATAAACATTATGATTATTCAAACCACAAAAGGAACATGCAAGTTCTTTTCCAAATATTATGTGAATATTTACCATGTTTATCATAATCAAAAGCAATTTGATTAGAGGCAAATTTATACCTTGAACATTCACCGGTGTCTCCTTCTTGAGGAGGTGAATTTGATGAGGTAGTGGCTCTCCTCTGAATACTCGCAATGAATTCAATGACTCTAGAGCTTTCAACATCCTCTTCTTTTACATTCTCATTAGCTGCATGATTATTAACATCTTCTTGCAAAGAGGGTGTCAAACTTTTCCATTCATCATGAACAAAAACTTCACAAGCTTGAGGTAATGAACATGAAATAAAATTCCTTCTTGGAACAGCTTCATGTGCCTCCTTGGCTTTGGAGCATTCTCCATCATGTTTTCCATAACCAAGACCCAAATAATTAGACCCTTCCTCAACAACATTTGGCTCAACTATGCCTTGTACATGTTTGCCTTTAACCCTTTACTTTCATAGCACATATTCATCAAAAATTTGGACCTTATTCCTCTAGTGTGTCTCTCAAAAGCATGTACACATTCATTTTGAGAGGAAATTGAAGACAAAAACCAATAGCTAATTCTTCTAACTAACCTTGACTAAAATGAGCTAAATTGTGCTTTGATACCAACTTGATTTGAATATGGACAAACTAGTTTTGTTGGGCTATCTCCCTCATTAGTTAAATAAAAGTGTGTTTAGGATTGTCTAAAGTTAGCCAATTGGGAAGGGGTTTATGTGTTAAGATTTAAGTGTATTTTGTGAGAAATTTATGAGTTAATTAGCTTTTAAAAACTCATGTGTACAACAAATAAAATACAAAATTTTTATTTTGGAAATTTTTTTCCCTCAATCCAGATTCCAATCATTGACATGTAAGAGGAAGAAAGAGGGAATTCACTTTTCAAATTCTAGACCTTGTCTAAACCAAAAATAAACTAGAGGTTTGGTTTTCAAATACATTCACTTATTTGGAAAAGTTCTAGCTACCAAAAGTCCATATGCCAATCTAACTCCCAAGAAATCCATTTATTACACCACTGGTTAGTTTTTTGTCTTCCTATATTCTTTATCAACCTCTTCTAGTGATTCTTGAAAGGTGGATACTTAAATCCTTCCTAAAAATTTGAGCTCTAAAACGAGAAGACATACAAGGTCATTTTAAGTCATTCCTCTATCCAATTATAAAAACCAAATGAATATTTCTACATATTGATTTCTGTCCCATAAACTGTACAATATAGGTGGAGTTGCCTCGCCCTAAGCGAGATGTTTAACAAACATAATAATAGAGAAACAATTAGTGACGTCACCAAAAGATGTAGCCTCTTCAAGGTATCATATCCTCTCATCAAGGTCAAGAATCTATTCACCAAAAATGTCCTATGGAAATGATGGTTTAAGAAATAAAACTAGACAAAAACCTTCAGTGAGAACAACAAAATCTAAAACCTCTTCAAGGTCTTCAATCTGCTCGTAAAGTTAAATTGTGTCTTGATCAAGTCCAACAACAAAGAAACATTCAGTGACAACACCAAAATCTACAACTTCTTCAACGTCTTCTAAACTATCTTCAAATTCAATATTGTGTGCATCAAATTCCTCAGCAAGGTCATCAATGGAGTCATCAAAACTACTATTTCAAACTTCAATGCCAAAAATAAGTCAAAAGAATTCAATTTCTCCTCCATAACCTTCTTCTCTGAGCAAAGCTAGCATGATGTCGTCGAGAAATTCAGTAATTCCACAAGGAAATTATATCAAAGTTAAAACAAATCCTTTTCATCCATATTTAATGCCTACTTTTTCAGGTGGAACACCTCCAAATTTAAGGACCACAATGCCATAAAATATGTAACTTTACCTAATAGGTGTAGACCTAGAACCCCCAACTTTGTGTGACATGTACAATTGAAGATCTTATATGGTAAGCAGTGTGAGAAGAGAGTCATGGTCACTGAGTTGAGAAAGAGAAATAGTTTGGTATGACAACCTTACTTGTGATAGGTCTAGCTAGCAGACTACCAAATTACATGGTAATGGCATTCAAAATGTGAAAATTCTCATTTCACTTGGAAATAATATGGTAGAGAAAGGTATAGATGAAAGGAGATATCCATCTATGGTAAAGAAATCAAATAGTTCTATCAATTCCACCTTGCAACTCTAAGAGACATTGAATTAAATTTCATCTCAAGACAAGGCTTTGGGAGGACACTCTCAAAGCCAACCTTCGTTATGGCTTTGAAACACATGGTAAGTATCAAGAATTAGCAACCTTATTTGCATAATTTTTTCTAGAATGGACCTTAATGTCATAGCCTTCTTTTGCCTAAAATGAATGCAAATTTCCTTGCAATTTGGCTTGTGACATTCATAATTCATGCTCATGGAACATGATTGTGTTGCAATTGTGATAACATCTGCTGTATGCAGAAGCTAATAAAAAATGATCGAAAATGATATTTTTGCTCTGTTTTTTTTAAGATTTAAGGAAAATTACACCAAGTAGCTTCTAGCCTCATATGACCATCATGTCAAACTCATCTCAGGATATTGTCCAAGTAAGAGCCACTTAAGCAAGAAATCTAGTATACATGACTCTCCAATTTCAATTAGCAGCAATGACAGTTCTAAGTATGGTGCAAACATTGCTCCAGATCCTCAATGGGGCATGTTTGATGACAATAATTTGGGGAGTGAGAGAGGGAGATGGTAGGAGAAAAAAATCAAGGAATCCTCGAGAAATTGAAAAATATATAACTAATAAGGTGGAAGACATTTGTAACCTAAGAGAGAAACCTGTGAGGAAATGGGTGAAGTTGGTATTACACACCCAATTGGACAACCTCAAGGAGAAAACATTTCTCCCACTTTATTTGTTGGCATAACCTAGTAAGTGTTATTCACTAGCATGTATTTTGTAAAGGCCTTTCAACCTAGTTCCCATTCAAATCCATCCACCAGGTTGTAGAGGATTCCAAGCCTAATTTCATAAAAAGTAAGTTGGGGATGATCACATTGACTTGCTTGATGACATGTCTATGAAGATTAACTACCTTGAACTATTTTTTTGCGTAGGGAAAGAGACACATTCCCATGTCCGAGCATGAAAACGTTCTTTGATATTGTTAATGCCTCTAGTGTTTACTTCTACAAGTTCTATAGGCAGAGTCTGTAAAGGGCCAGGTAGCCTCTGGATCTCATCTTTTATGAAAGGTGACATATATAGTAAATGCCCCTACAGTCAATCTCTGGAATGGATCTAAATAGAAGTTCTTTATTTTAATATCCATAAAACACAACAAATTTAAGGTAAAATATGTACATGTGTCATTTCTCCCACAAACTAAAGTGTATAAGTGGTAAATTTTATATCAAGTGTGCTCCCACCATGTAAAGCACAATTTGGTGAACTTATCATTTTTATAATTTCTTTTTCGATTAAATTTAGTTTCACACATCAATTATTGCTTTGAAAGTTGTGTTTTACATAATTTGTGTACACTAAATTACAAATTGATTTTCTGAAATCTATTTTGTGTAAATGTCGACCAATAGATATATATCATGGAGGATGAACGATGAAGATCAGCCGAATCCCATATGGAGGTTCAGGGATCGGGGGATGTTCACGGTATTTAAATATAATCTTAAATATCCATACATGTGTGTACATATGGAATTGATTTTTTTATTAACTTTGTGAGTTAAATTAGTTGTTAATAAGTTTCATATTTTAATTTTTAGGAGGTAAGAGGAGAAGGGTTTCTACTCCATCCATGGAGCGTGCCCATGGTTCAACCAGTCGAGGTATGAGTGGTAGCAGGTTGCGTGAAGAGGGTGATATTTATTCCCCTGAATGCCAATCAACAACTGCTGGTTCTCAACAGGGTCATTTTGGGTCTGGTTCTCAGCAGGGTCATTCCGGGTCTGGTTCTTAGCAGGGTCACGTTGGAGAAGATGCTAACCAACAATGTCAAGGTTGCCATCAATTTCAATATTTTTTCATTAAATTTGTACAACTTTTTTTACACGTGTTTTTTCTAATATACAAAATTTTAAATATATATTGATGCAGAGGCCGAAAATGTTCGAACTAGTGGTCAAAATAGACGCAGGGCAGCCCGCTACATTCAAGAAGAAGGCTGTCAACCCAGCACAATTTATCTGGCTGAGATTACTGATATACCATGGGAAACCAACATGGCGGAATGCACCTTACAAAGGTGTGAAAGACTTCATGCAAAATTGCAAAGAGATCTTGTGGCTTTGTCTCTACGTGCTGAAAGTCGATAAAGCCTTGAAATAGTTACACATTCATTGGGTGAAATGGTAAATGTGTACAGAAATCTTTGGCCAATGACTGATTCATTTGTAGAAATGATGAGAAAAAGAAAAGAAATAGTGATGGGTTCTGATAAATGGGAGGACGTAAAACAAAAAGTTACAAAAGAAGTGGCCAAGTCAATGTTTAATTACAAGGAAGGGCCAAAAAGAAAAATGTTGAAGGTGTAGTATTTCAAGCACCCAGACATAGCTCGTTATTTGTATGATAGGCATCTTGCGGCCTATGGAAGGCTTCCATGGAACGATGAGGTTCTTGTTTATTTTGCACAAATGTTTTATGCAGAATTTTTTTTGGGTATGAAACCCAACTACAATGACCTTCCGTCAGAATTTTTTGGCCTGGAGAAAGGTCGATTATATGACCGTAAGGGCGCTAAGCGAGATGTGGAGTTGCCTCGCCTTGAGCCGCCATTGGTGAGTCGACCGTTTCGAGTCGAAACTCTGCGATCAGAGATGGATGTGACTTCTCAAATAAGTCGAGAAGCAAGGGATGTTATGATCGACAATGTTCATAGCGGATTGAGTGGAGTCGATCTTTGTTTAAATCGACAAAGAGCACGTGAAAATGCACGTGCCAATTTTGTTTATTGTACATATGAGGAGATTTACAACATGAATGTTGAAGATCTCCGAACATATGCAATAAATTGTCGCAATGGTCTGCAAGACCTAATTTTTCGTGAGGAAGAGGGCACCGGAACGGTATGTGTTAGTGACCTTAGGGTTTCAAATTATATTTACATATACATGTGTACAATTTGTAATAAATACATGTGTATGTACATGTATACACTTATTTGTATGTGTACATTAATCTAACAAAAATTTATGATTAGATGTTAAAACACCATTTGCATTTCTCACACATGATGCGTGACGAAAATGTTAATATCACGTTCGGGACCTCTGGTTCAAACAATGCAGATGGGTCTGACCATCAAGATATGTTGGAAAATGTTAGTGTTTTTAAGTGACTTTAAAATAAATAATTGTTGCCACACATGTACATGTATGTATATATATAATTTGATAAAATGTTTTAACAGGTACCGATTTTGTCTGATGTTTTTGGGATGGCGGTATCTTCTTCTTCCTTGGGAGATGTACCTTCTACTTCCTTGGGAGATGAGCCACAAGTATGGACAATTTTTCACAAGTTTAAAATTTATGTTTAAAATATATATATATATATATATTGAGTTATTTAAATTTTTTTGAATTTAGGTTCCTATAGAAGATTTCTTTAATCCGCGGACTCTAGTGACGGAGATAGGAACATCCACAACATTTGAACAAGTTGTCTTTAGTTTCTTTTTTTAATATTATTGAAAATAAGTTTATATATGTACACGTGCATTTTCATTTGAAAGTTTTTAATATATATATATATATATATATATATATATATATATATATATATTTAACTGTACATGTATATTGTACAGTTTACCACTGTAGATGTTCCTATGGGAGAACTTGTTCATCAAATGGAGAGGGAACCTCATGAGGTATTGCATGATTTTTTTGTTATATTTTGTTTTTTACATGAAGTTCTAGATATATATATTCTCATTCATTTTTAAAACATCAAATTTTAATGTTCAAGTACATGTGCATTGTGTATGTAGGTTTCCCATTCACATGATAGGACGCAGATTGAGACCCTAATAGGAAAGACACTAGATCCGTCTCTATTTGATGGACATGATTTGTAGATTTGATTTCAAAATTTAGATGGTCTTAAAATTTGTTAAACTTGATACAGTTTGATACTTGTGAGATTTACAATTTTTGGACATATTTTATTACATTGTTAATATAATTTGTTTTATTTAATTTTTGGATGGTTTTAGTACTTTTGGCATGTGAATGTGAAATAATGTTGTCATCTATAAATTAATGTTGTCATCTGAACTACATTTGGCATGTTATGTAATGACATGTGTTATAATTTGTTTTGTTTTTAAAATTTAAGTTTTGGAGGCTTGGAGTACATTTGGCATGTGAAGTAATGTTGTGATCTATATTTTTTTGTTAAATTAAAAGTTAAAAGTTTTGGATGGTTTCAATCTACATTTGGCATGTGATATTTAATGTTAAATGTTTTTATTGGATAGTTGAATTATAATTGATATGGCATGTGAAGTTTTTAAAACTCAAGTTTTGGATGGTTTCAATCTACATTTTGCATGTGATATTTAATGAACTTTAAATGTTTAATGTTTTAATGTTACACGATATATAATCAAAAGGTTTTTAAAACTTAAAGTTTTGGATGGTTTCAATCTACATTTGGCACATGTGATATATAATGTTAAATGTTTCTATTGGATCTAGTTGAACTATAATTGGCATGGCATGTGAAGTAACGATCTATATATAATCAAAAAGTTTTTTAAACTCAAGTTTTGAATGGTTTCAATCTACATTTCGCATATTATGTTTAATGTTTTAATGTTGCACGATATATTATCAAATTTTTTTAAAATTTTAAAGTTTTGGATGGTTTCAATCTACATTTGGCACATGTGGCATATAATGTTAAATGTTTCTATTGGATAGTTGTTCACTATAATTGGCATGGCATGTCAAGTAATGTTGCACAAATCTCTTTTGGATGGTTGAAGTACATTTGAAATTTTAAGATTGCTTTTGATCTCTCCATGTAGTTTTGTTTGAATGAAAAAATTTCCAATAGGAAGAACACAGCTTTTCAATGCAACTAACCATGTATCAATTGAACTCTAATTGAAAAAAGAGTTTAAAGAAGTAGATATATATACAAATTATCCCTTTAATTTTGATTGGAAATATAAGTCTAGTACATATATATGTTTGTTGAATTTGGGTCAATGTCGTTAATGCACTCAAATAGATAGCCTTGTCGATTTATTTACATTGTGGAAACTTTTTACCAAAAAATCCAACTAGTTTTTCATCAATGTGCATAGAAAAATTACTTGGAACAATTAATTGTGCATTCTAGAACATATCTATCCAAGGCAAGTAACATTTTTCATCAATGCACATTGAACATATCTGACCATTGCACAAGCAAATTTTATATTAGATTTTCAATCAGGATTAGAGATGTGGGTCAAATCCCACCAAAAGTCAGAGAAGTGCTCCAAGTCTCTTGTCTGAAAGGAATTTTCGTACAAAACTATACTGCAGATGATTTATTTACATTGTGTCCATACTTTTTACCAGAAAATCCAACTAGTTTTTCATCAATGCACATAGAAAAACTAGTTCTAGTTAATTGCATTCTAGAACATATATATTGAGTACGTAAATAAATTTTCATCAATGCACATAGTAAAACTAGAACAATTAATTTCATTCTAGAACACACACACACACATATATATATAACATTTTTCATCAATGCACATATATAGAAAAGCTACTTTCAGTTGATACTAGAGCACGTGCTTGTACCAAAACAATTTGTACATGTGCAAACACTTGCACAAATAACATAAGCAGCTCAATTTTTAGTTGAGTACTGGAATTTCTAAAACATATTTAATCCAAAGAGAATAAATTGTTGGACAATTCACTCAAAAAAATTCTAATGGAATTCCATCTTCAATAATCTGTTCATGATCGGATTTTGACATTTTCCATCTCTTAATTTTTGATTTTTTTTTTGATTGAACTTCTATCAACTTTATGTGTGCTGCACACACCAAGTGACTATATTGGCAACTTATGGAATCAGGTTCATAGTCTTCAAAGTAAACAAAGTCTCCACTTTGATGAGTTTGTCTGAAAAAATAACCTTTCAGTATAATAGACCCTCTGTCATATTGAAATCCGTGATCATTATAGTTTTGTAATAATTTCATTTTTCGTTCAGTGCAACGCATCAAATAATACTACACATTTTCATCGTTGTCAATAGGTGCAATTACAGCAAAAACATCTCCTGCACAATAAAATAAACTTAACAAAATTATACATATTTAAATTTATTTCTAGATTTTTAAATCATTAGAAAGTAATTCAAATGTTACCTTCTCTAACAAGATCAGAAACTCTATCACCATCGGATGATATTATAGTTTCCTCTGATTGCATTTCTTCAAACATTGCAACAGACATTTTGCCCTTTGTATTTAGCTCTGTATGTTTCCAATCTTTCACATACATTTTGTTTTCACAAACGTCATTGGATTTTGTGTTGTCTATGCAAACATCACAAAAACAAGAATATTTTCTTTTATCCAATGCAAACACATTTCTAGACGACTTTGTTTGAATTGAATGCAATTTTCGAGTCCCTTTTATTGTTTCAACGTCATTTCCAATTGATCTATCTACGTCTTCGATTCCAATATGCCAGAAAAACCTTTATATGAAAAATTAGAAGAAGAATTTGTAAATATGATATCAAAATACAATCAAAGATAATCATTGCATGATAAATGTACAATGTTTAAAATTAGATTTCCAATATAAATTAAATTGAATGTACCTTCACACTTCTCTTGATGGGTTTCTCTCATGGCTTAGAGCAGCGATGCACCATTGAACAACTTCTTCAGCATTCACAAGTCGGCTTGTGGAGTGGTTCATTTGATATCTTCGAAGTGCTCGTTTTATGCATGCTCCTGCACCGTCATGTTCTATTTTTCCATGGCCAGTCTCAAAGAAATTCCAACAATTTTTAATGTAGGTTTTCTTATGAAGACAACACAACCAAAAGAATGATCGTGCAAATTTGAATTGACCTGCGCATTCGTCTGACCATATCCAATGTTCATTGAATGTTATTCCACGATTTTTCAATGAATCATAATTTTTTCCAAAACAATGTTGTACAAAACATGTATCATGTGTACGATCGTCACTGATATAAAAGTGATATTCTTCAATGATATGTCGATTTTCACTCGTGCTTTCTATATGATCGACATTTTGTTCAACATGTCTATATAGAATATGGACAAGCATGGAGACTTGGTCAGAATGATAGTATTCACTCTAAATTTATTTTTGTGGAAAAAAATTGTAGTTTTCTGCAAAATCAATCACTGACAAAATGGTCCCTGGTGGAAAAACTTCACGAGATTTTTGAATTGCAAGTCTTTCCATTGAGCTCTATGGGAATGCTTGGTGTATTTGTAAATTTCTGCCTCAAACTTTCTCAAAAAGTCTATTAGAAAAATTTCATCTTCTAGTAATTCAATTCTTTTAACACTATTTGCACCTTGAATCGATGTATCGATATATTCATATCTCTTCCATTTTACTTTCATGTTGGACAATGATTGATCATTTATATCAATACGATATTTGTTTTGAAATTTAGTCAAATTTCCACAATCATCGCATTTTTTACCACTAACACATTTCTTTTTGTAAAATAGTTCATCGCTTTCTCTTTCACATAGAATTTGATATATGAAATCACGGATAGTGGAAGGAGGAGGTGAATCCTTCCATAATGTTCTACCGAAATCAAGGAATGTGTCATAATATAACTCAAATTCCACATGATAACGGCAACAACAAGTGTCGTGTACGGTGATAGGTTTTACATACCAAGGTTTTTGTTGAACAAAAGCACTGAGTGAAACATGAATTTGACGATTATCTTCTTTGAACTTGTTGAATAACTCTATCTGAGTGGTTTCCAAGAAATATTTTTTCTGTTCTTCGTACTGATTTTGTGCTATTCTTCTTCGCATCACATGCCTTGCGGTTGGCGAAACACGCGAATTGTTCTTCCAATATTCATATATTATTTTTTTAACATTTTCTCCAAGTCTATCTTTGTATGGTTGCCTACAAATAGCTCTCCAACAAGCGAGTTCATCATTTACATCTATTTGCAGCCGAAATTTCTGATCTTTGTGCAAATTTTTTCGCGAGGTTCCCAGTGCTCGTGCCATAGATGTTACCAAACGATTCTCTTGAGTACTTGATGAAACCATTGCCATCTGTATTCCTCTACGTACAATTGAAACATCTTTCTCTCTAGATCTCTTAATTGACTTTATAGCACTACTCATATTTTTTATCACCTCTTCCTTCATTTTTTAATCTTTGGTTGATTTTCGAATACCCAATAGTGTCGTAGCTTCTTTTAATTTCCTTAATGATAGGAGAACTTTCAACATTTGAGCTTGAACTGTCACCCGCTCATTTAAGAAATACTTTTCAAAAATGCAGTTAACACGATATCGTATAACATGGTCAGGTTTTTTATCTCCATATGTGTGAGTGTCAACATTTTCTAACATCTCATTATCGATAGTGATTTCATCTGTACATATTCGAAAAAAATAGTACATATTCAATAAATAACTAAATTAATAAATATATCTATAATTTCAATGATATGTGCATGTGTTTAATATATATATATATATATATACCTTGTGATTCAATTTCTTTATTTGGATTTCTTTCAATATTTTCACCATCTTCAATCATTGGTTCAATATCTCTTTCAAAATTTTGTATCTCATCATCAATGTTTTGAGGAATATCTCTGTCTGTTTACATTAAACAAAATATTTTTCAAATTAGTTCATCAAATAAAAATTAAGCTTCACATTTTACATTAGGAAAAATTTAAATATATCAATAGATCATAATATTTACATTTACATACCTGCTTCAATTTCTGCTTGAGGTTGATTTTCTTCTTCAATATTTTGAGGAATATCTCTGTCTGTTTACATTAAACAAAATATTTTTCAAACTAGTTCATCAAATAAAATTTAAGCTTCACATTTTACATTAGGAAAATTTTAAATATATCAATAGATCATAATATTTACATTTACATACCTGCTTCAATTTCTGCTTGAGGTTGATTTTCTTCTTCAATATTTTGAGGAATATATCTGTCTGTTTACATTAAACAAAATATTTTTCAAATTAGTTCATCAAATAAAAATTAAGCTTCACATTTTACATTAGGAAAATTTTAAATATATCAATAGATCATAATATTTACATTTACATACCTGCTTCAATTTCTGCTTGAGGTTGATTTTCCTCTTCAATATTTGATAGGGCTTCTAACTTTCTTTTGCGAGATTGTCTCGTCTCTTCTCTACGTTCCTCAGGGTCTCTTTTTCGATCATATTTTCTCGCACAAGTTCTTCGATTTCCCATGATAATGGGGTATGAAGTTCAAAAAATTTCCTTCAAAAAATTAGACCCTCGATTACAAAAAATATCACAAAAGATTTAATTTAAAAAAATTAAATTTAATTTTTTTGCAAAATATACATACTCCAATCCAAAACACTTACTTTAAAAAAATCGAGAGAAAAATGTCTTATAAAAATGAAACGAAGCTCAAAAGATTTACTTCAACTCAAAACACATACATACCTCCATGAAATGTCTTTTGAATATACGTCCAAGAAATTTTTTTAAGTTCAAAACAATTTTTTGCAAAATCAGGCCGCCTCCAAGAAATGTCTTCCAAAAAAATTCTTTAAACCCAAAACAATTCTTTGTAAAATCAGTTTGCTTCCAAGAAATGCTCTTAAATCCAAACTTTGAAGAAAATTTTTTAAACCCAAACCAAGATCTTTGTAAAATCAGATGAAACATAACTCTGCACTATTATTCGTCCTCAACACATTTATTTTCTTCTCTGTCTAATTCTCCACCATAACCTTAAAATCTTTAAATCTGTCAAAGACTTCTGATGTCTTCTTGTGGAAATATATCCATATATTCATTGAGAAATCATCTACAAATGAGATATAATTACACATATTTACCTAGTGATGGAACTGACACAGGTCCAAACACATCATTTTGCACTAGCTGTAGTATTCCCTATGACCTCTTAGCACCAAAGGAGAATCCCACCCAAGTTGGCTTCCCATATAAGCAATGTTCATAGAAATCAAAATCCAAAGATAAATTAGACATACCTTCTACCATACCATTTCCATGCAGTACTTGAAGGTCCTTTCCTCCGATGTGTCAAAATCTTTGATTCCATAATATAGTCCTTTTTCTTGAAGCTACAAGAGATTTTCCTTTTTCTGCTTCACTCTCAGGAACAATAGAATTGTTGAACTTAGCACTAACAATGTTTCCCAATAGATTATAATAGAGTTCCAATACGAACTCCCCTAAACAATACCATTTCTCCTCGAACCATCTTGTAGATATCTTTTTCAAACACTGTTTTTACACTTGCATAAATCATCTTGATTACAAAAATCAAATTTCTGGCTAATCCTATGATGTGAAGAACACAAAGAAGTGTTTTGATAGGCTTTCATCCATGGGATTCAACTTGCTTTTCCTCGTCCTATGATTTTGGCTCTTGAGTCATCTCTAAAGAAAAAATCACCATTGTCAGATATTTCATTCTCACAAAACCATTCCTTGTGACAAGTCATATGAAAAGGTGCATATGAGTCGATAAACCATGCCTCATGATCTACACGTATAATTGGATAATCCAAGTACACATCTTCTCCTCCATATGAGGAGGTTTTTTCTTCTACAGAAGGAGGATCTTCAGATCCCTTCCATTTCTCTGTAATTTTGGCTTTAGAATATTTCTTGTAATGAACTTCTTTTCCACATCTCCAACACACCTTTACAAAATTTCCTGGAGATTTAGATCTTCCTCTAGATTTAGATCTACCACTTGAGGAATTATTTATATTTTGTTTTGGGAGCATCCTCTTATAGAAAAGACATCTCCATTCCAAATCTCCATGTTTTTTTGTTTCATCTCCTCTGACAACAAGGATGAGACTATTTCATTGAATTTTAAGGTATTTGCATTACTACCTAGGGAAACAACCAGACCATCCCATGAATTTGGTAGAGAACATAACAAACTAATGCAGTTATCCTCATATGAAATATTAATATCAAAAAATAACAATTGATTCACCACAGTATTGAAGGTGTTCAAATGCTCTATCATCAAGTCTCCATCTTTCATCCTCAAGTTATATAATTTTTTGGCCAAGGACTTAGACTAATATAAATCCCCTAACTTGTCTCATAAAGCCCGATCTGTTGTTTCCACTAACACATTCAGTAACATTGAATCTGAGAAGCACACTAGTATTTTTCTCTTTTTCTTTCAATCCAAATTTGTCCAGTCTTCTATTGACATCTCCGTCGAGGCAATACCTGGATCCAAAAAAATCCATTGATCTCTGTCCACCGACAATTATTCCATTTTGAGTTTCCATAGCTCAAAACTTTTCCCATTAAATTTATCGATCTCTATTTTTGAACTACTCTCCATTTATTTTCACCACAAGAATCACTCTTGAATATTTCCCAATGTAACAGGGTCTACCATAGGTCTAAGCCAAACTCCATAGCCACAAAGGCGTCCCCTTGAAGCCAAAAATGATCTAATACCAAATGTAGTTTTTAACCCTATATAACTAATCATTTCCAATATATTTTTAATAAATCAAAAGGATAAAATAGAAAACACACACATTTACACAAAGATTTTATCCTGGAAACCCAAATTGAGGAAAACCAACATTTTTTTCATATATTTTCTGTACAATATATTCCAATACAATATACATGATGTAGCATATGCACCACTAATAGAACCATAGTTCCATAACCAAAACTACAAAACTATGGTAAAAACAATCATGTGCCACAAAATCACTTTCAATAAAATTGTGAGACAAAAAACCACCAAAAACGAATGTAAAAAACCACCCAACCACCCCCCCTGAAAAAACCCCTTTCTTTTGTATTGCATTTAAATCATTCGAATAATATAAAACATGCTCAATATTATGATCATGGATTGATACATAAAGTATATTCTTACAATTATTAAGATAATAACTTTATTTATTATTAAAACCTATCACTTTTTAGCACCATTGTAGACACCAAATTTTCAAATCTTTTATTTTATTATTTTCCATTTCAATAAGAACGAATGAGGAGAAATAGGGATAAGTTAGGGATATATCTTCCTAAAACTATTCCTAACTAATTTCCAGAAAATCAGGAAAGCAATAATATTTTGGTTCAACTACTTAAATTGTTAAGGACAAATTCAATACAATAGTGCAACAAGAGATTCAAGACTTTGATCCCTAGTGATTTGGATGTATTGGAACGTGATCTAAATATTTTGAATAAAGACTTGATATCTACTTTAACATGGAAGGTAGGCCATGAGGACATGAGGAACACCATGATGAGGGAAGATAAAAAAGCAAGACACGATGGGCGTTATAGGCATGAAGATGAAGACAAAGATGATGAACCTACTTTTCCTAAAATAGAAATGACCAGTGATACCAAAATGAAGAATATTAATCGTTCAGATCTAGTATTTCATGGGTTGCATACAAAGCACCCTGATACTTTCTTGTTTGAATCTGAAGTCATATATAGAACCTATGATTATAAAACATATTCTCAAAAGTTAAGATTGTTTTCTTGAGCTTTAAAAAATATTGCTTTAAGATGGTTTATGGGACTAAAAGGAGGAAGTATAGGTACTTGGGAGGAAATGAAAGAAGTTTCCTAATAAATATCAATATTATTGTAAAGGAAGGGAATTAAGATATGATATATCTCATATTACTTAGACCAGATGAAAACTTGGAATATTATGCTAAGTTGTTCTAGTTTAGTTATAAATGTTCCACAAATTGTAAATTATATGATGAGTTGCTTAAGTTGGTATTACTTAGAGGTGTAAGGGAGTACTTCAATGAATATTTTAATCTCATCATTTTTGGGGATATCAGTTTAGATGAAATTAGGGAACTCTAAAAATTCAAAAGCAATCATGAGAAAAGGAAGAGAAATAAGAAATTTGATAGCTCCAACATCAAGGAAAAATATTGGAGTAACTAAGGTTGAAATTAGAAATTTAATAAATAATATGAAAATAAACATTTTAACTTCATTATCCATGTAATTAGATGCTTTACGGACAATGAAAAATCATTATCCATATTTTGTCCAAAATGCACTAAGAAAATTTAGGAAATGAATTTCCACTTGGTGTAGTAAATGTTTGTAGTATTTGTTCATAAAATCATGATGTTAATAATTTCCCACAATTGTCAAGGTTAAAAGCAACATATAAAACTGCTAAACAAAATGTGGAACAAGTCAATTTTGCTAACCAACAAAGAATTGGACAACCTTTCCCACATTTTCCTAATATGAATCAAGATCCTCAAATTTTTAGTCAACTTTGGCGAAATTAGTTACCAAGTCAACCTTGGTATTCTTGTAATAAAAATAATCAGGGCCAACAACAACCATAATCACAATTTATAACTCATCAATTTTCCTAGTCATAATCACAATTTATAACTCATTAACTACCTTGGTAACCATATTTATCAACTCCTTCGAATATAAAATATCATATCATCAATAATCTTTACCCAACTCAACGATTACAACAACCTTGTCATATGTCAAGTGCTCAATGGTTGATTCAACAACAATCATATAGACCTTATTAGAATTGGCCACAATAGTAAAAACAATTGTCACCACTAAATTAATATAATACAATTATTTCAATATCCAAACAAATGACCATAAAAGTATGTTAATGGGATTGAAAAATGCATTAAATATGAATACAATGTAGGAGTGCAAAAGAAAATCCTAAGTATTGTTGAAAGCAAGAGAAAGAAAGTGAAAGAAAAAGTATAACATAGACGAGTGATCTAATCCAAAACAAAAGAGATATAATGGTGTTAAAATTTCAATATATAAATAAAAGTTTGACATTAGAAAATTGGACACCATGTTATTAATCAAGAGATAGACATAAATGAGAGTGATGTCAAGGTTTCTAGTCTTAATGACTAAAGGTGAGGGAGGCAACTAGCTTTCCAACAAATTCTTAGCCACAAGGCTTACATAAAAATTTTAGAGCCTATTCCCTAGAAAAGGCTTCCAAGCCTATAATCATAACAGACTATGATGTAAGGTCAAACATATTATTTTTAGAATGCATGAGTTTCACAAGGACTTATAGGACCACATTGTAATATTCCTAATGGAAAAATTTACAGTGATAACAAAAACATGCAATACAATTCAACACAAAAAAATTCAGTAAACAC
Organism: Pinus albicaulis; assembly: GCA_034641835.2. NCBI lineage: Eukaryota > Viridiplantae > Streptophyta > Pinopsida > Pinales > Pinaceae > Pinus > Pinus albicaulis. The sequence goes on from CM076578.1 coordinate 1,533,650,545, forward strand.
CTAATCAACTAGAAATGCTCCAAACATGCCAAAATGGGTAATTTTTATTATATAAATTTGCTGGTGTACAATATAAAATAGGAAGAGTGCACTTGGGTTTGCACAAGGCAAGCTACAAGCCTAAGGTGGATGCTCGATCGCTTCTCAACTGCTGTCGTAATTTTCCCTCTCAAAATCTGTGTTGGCTTTGTATTTTCTACAATGTTGGCTATGTTGAGACCCTAGTTAAAACCCCTCCAAACTATCCAAATTTGTTTGATAAATCATTTAGGAAATCCTTGTCAAAAGCCCAAAAAAACCCATAAAGCGTTTACCTTGGTTTTGAAGCTCCAAAATGGACCCCAAAATACTTAGCCCTCCTCGAGAGGAAGAAATTCAGAGCCGTGGAAGATGCTAAAATGATTGAACCGCAATGGCTGGAAAATTCTCCACAATTCTACTCCATCCCAACCCTAACAAAACCAACTCTAAAAACTCCTTCACAAGCCTCCCCATAAAATGCTCAACAATGACTACGCAGTATCTGGACAGGATGATGCAGTCTCTCCTCCCGGAAATCTACTTTTTGTTGTGTGGTGAATTATTCCCCTACAAATTTTCCTCCTCTGCCCAAAATTTTATTAGAAAATGCTCCGGAAACGCTTTAGCTCCAAACTCCATCTCTTTCCTGCTCAAATCACTGCGTGGATCCCTAAATTGCGTCCCAACTGACCCATAAGTCATACCATCTGCGTGACCCTCTCTCCAACTCCAACATTGATGCAAAGTCCACCAAAAAAAGGTTGATATTCCTCCTTGGGAAAATCTTGTTCTGAAAAACACTATGTGACTTTGCTAAACAACTAGAGCAACAATTCAATTGTCAATTTATCAAAAGGCTCGAACTACTATTGCATCCCTTCTATTTCTAATTGTTGTTCATCTTCTCCATGTGGGCCCCTCTTTAAGCAATTTGAACCTCTTCCCTTGGCCATACAATTTCTATAACCTCAAGGGGTGCATATTATTTGGGGAGGTGGCCCCCACATTCCATTAAGTTATGCATTTCCACCCCTTATCCTATTTTTTGCTCTCCAAAATTGTCTTAGGCCCAAAAATTAACAAAAATGGAAAAATTGTGGTACTATTAACAAAATTATTTAGGAAGGGACATTACAGTCTCCCCTCCTAAATGTTGTTTTTCCCCAAGCAACTATAAAGCCAGGGGCTGCAAAATCTTCTCACTTTCCGAAGTGGCGTCCTCAACTAGCAAATATTTCCACTTAACCAAGTGCTCCGGATGACCCTGTTTCTCAGCTTCCTCTCTGGGGTCTCCAATATGGCCTTGGGTGTCAATATTAGGTGCCCCTCATCATCCAACAAAGGAAACTCAATGGCTGACATAACCTGCTGCCTAGTGTTATTTTCAAGCAAGAGACATGAAAGGCATTGCGAATTCTGCTCTCCGTGGGTAGCTCTAACTCATAAGCTAACTGTTATACATGATTTACGATTGTGGACAAAAGTATCTCCCCTAGGTTTGGTGGTCAACCTAGAACAATAGAGAGACAAGGAACCCAATGCTTCTCCTTAAAGTAAATAGATGACATGGTGAGGCCTACCTGGAACCTTTCACACACTTCGCTCCTTTTTTAACTTGGAAGCTCCAATTCTAGCTCTGATTGCCAAAATTAAAAATTGCACAGTCAGATAGCACAAGCCAAGAAACTACGAGATCTATGCAGTATCATCTAAATACTCTAATCAATAGATCAACATGGTATTGAAATACATGAATCAACATCACATATAAGAAAGCAGATAATTTTTTGAATTAATATAAATAGAAAGAGATTACAACCACAAGTAGCAGTTGATCTTGCAGAAGAGCTCCTCGAAGTTGTTAACTTGTCCTTTCCTTGTCACAATATTCACCTCCAATCACCCTAATGCATGAGATGATAATCATTCACTACAACACCATAAGGGTAGAGTTTCTCCAAAGCCAACTAGTCATTCATTCTTCATCCTAACCTTTGCATAGACAAGATGGTAAATATATAGGAGAGTAGGGTAAGTTGGGAGTTCTTATCCCATTACCATTCTAAGGTTTTATATCCACCTTTGATGGAGGGATAGGATCAAAGGACAAGTGGTGAAAACTCCAAAGTAGGGTAGAATAGGATCCAAATGTTTAATCCAAGGTAAGCGGTTGAAACAACTTATGGAAACTCCTAGAAAGTGAAGCTTCCGAAATCCTGATCATTCTCCCGGATTTCTAGAACCAACACAGGTGCAAAGGGGAGAAACCTACTGGTGACCAACTCTGGCCACAGTGGAGTAACCTGTAGATGGTCACACCCCAGTAGGCTTACAGTGAGTGTTGGTCCTAAAACTGGCTTAGATGATGCAGTTCAGGGTTGAAATTCTGGGGGATGAAAGGTACATGATTAGGGATTTGTGCAAGATGATGCAAGGGGGAATAAGATGTTGATTGATCCCATTAGGAGGCTCACTGATCGGATATGACAAAATGGCCTATAACATAATCCCCCCCAAAGCAAAAAGTCAGAGGTGATGACTAATGACTGAAGTGCTTTAACTTGTAACAAGTAGGGATCAAGGACAACCGAAGAGCTTCATCTCTTACAATACATTTATCATGACATATTATCGTTGAGGGAGGCATACCCATACTCAACTCATAAGCTAACATAACATTTACAATGATCAAAAGACGTGTCCACAGATGAAACTGGCTGACCCATGACCGAATGATCACGACCATCATACATTGTGATCTTTGTATAACTCCTGAAATTTGTAGCCTAGATGGATGAAACTAAATCCAAGGTCTTCTATCTTGTTCACACGACTAACTAATGTACGAGTCTAACCATGTGAATCAATGGGCTGGAGTCGAACACAATAGACACCATCTGATTACCAGCCTATGATGTAAGTCGTTAACAGACATGAGAGAAACCACTGATGTTAGGTCCCTATAATACTAGTGCAACCCATTATTGTTATTGTTAGTGTAGTCCCCTTATTGTTATCGTTGTTCCCTTACACTATTATTGTTATGTAGGCTCTGATTATATTGGGACCCCTTTATATATAGAAAGTAGGTTTTGTCATTTGTATCATCTAAGAATTGTTCATTTATGTAATATAAAGGAGGTTTCCCCCTCGAAGAGGCTAATTTCTAAGTTGTTGATCTATCTTTTTTTCTATTTTGTGAGATGGTTTCATAACAATTGATATCAGAGCTTTGGATTCTAGGGTTTCGCTGCTGCAAACAAGCCATTTTGGCATTTTCGATATAAATTTTTTTATATGAAGGTTCAAAAGCTGAAATTTTTACCTCGAGAAGGAGAAATCCCGAGGAACTTCTTGTAAAAATTTCAGATCTTGGTTCGCTATATTTGGGGAGATATGATATGAGGAAGTTAGGGTTTTTGCAAGCTCCATAATTTCATCTCAAAAAGGTGACTGAGGGAAAATCGTCATAACTTTCGTTTCAAACATCATATTTGAAATATGTAAAAAGTGGTCGAAAATGCAAGAAACCAAGTTTATTTTTTATCAATTTCAGGTCTAAAGGTAAAAATAGTGACACGTGGAACACCGTACAAGTTCGCTCTACTGAACCAGTCCATACTTAGTTCATTGTGGGATATTGGACATAACTTTATCTTGAAGAATCCAAATTAGGTATGAACTATGGCATTTAAAATAAGACTCATAGGAATACCACGGGACTAAATTTTAGATCTTGGAGATCCAAAATTATAGAGTTACAACCGTCTCAAGATCGAGCTCCTAAAAGCAAGAAAAAATTATGTATTTTTTTAATAAAAATTGCATAAATTTTGTTTGAAAAACTAGTTTGAAGTGATTACAAGGGCATATTGAAGCATAGATATCTATATTGGATTCTAAAATTCCTCCAAAAAATAATTCTATACCCATTAACCCCTACGAAAACTATACTATGACACATGAAGAGGAAGAATTGCAGCATGATATATAAAAATTATGGGACCAAGTGCAACAAATTTCGATCCCACAAAGAGAAACCAAAGATGATGTAGATGGTTTAAAAGCAGACATGGAAGATAAGATGGATGGTTTGAAGGATGACATGAAAGCTAATATGGATGGTATAAAATAAAAAATGAAAGGAAACATGGAATATTTTAATAATGCTTTAAAATCAGATTTGACAAAGTTACTACAAGAAAGGATTCCTAATTGAAAAAAGGTATTAGATGAAACTCATGATGAGAACAAAAAAAATGTTAATCATGATTCGATAGCCTCTAGCATTGGATTGAAGATCCACCATATTCCAAAGATAGATGAGAAAGTTTGATGACAAGGATTCAATAACATGGATACTACAAACAGACAATACTTTGATCTCCATAATGTGCAACACACATAAAAGGTATACATTGCAACTTTATATTTAGAACACAATTAGTTTGGATGGTATTGATGGCTTTGTTCTCATAAACCACTCGTCACTTGGTCAATTTTTACGGAGGAAATGATAGCACATTATGAGGATACAAAGAAGAACACCTTCTTTAGCCAATTGATAAATCTCAAACAAAAGGGTTCAATGATGGAGCACATTGAGGACTTCCAAAATTTGAATATAAGGGTAAATGATATTCCTGAGGAACATAGGATTGATGACTTCATAGGGAATTTAAAGGATAACATACAACATGAGGTTCGACTTTGGGAACTTGATACATTGGAGAAGGCATTCAGGTTGGCAAGAAAAATTGAAAGAAAAATTATGGCAACAAGGAAGCCTACCACTCACAACGATAAAGATGGAAGTGTTGCTACTCCTAGCCTTCCACAACCTACAAAGTTGACACCACAACAGTTGGAAGAAAAAAGAGAAAAAGGGCTTTGTTACAGTTGTGATAGAAAATGCACTAAAGGTCATAAGTGTGCTGAGAAGAAATTAGCTTACATAGATTGTGAAGAGGAGGAAAAAAATGAACAAGAAACTTTAAAAGAAGAGGATATACACCAGGAATTGACCTTAGAGAAAGAATGAATCCGACCATATCTTGTAATGCATTGGCAGGAATTACCACTCCTTAAACTCTCAAGATAGAAGGACATATCAAGAATAAAAGGTAATAGTGTTGATTGGTTCGGGTAGTACCCATAATTTTATTCATTGTAAGATAGCCAAGGAATTGAATTGCTTCCTATATCTAGCAACAAATTGTCAAGTGATGGTTGCATATGGAGGAAATATAAATTGCTCTGGAAAGTTTCATAATATCAAGCTTACCATGGGGGAATATGTATTTAATAGTCCAATGCTTTCCATTCCAATGGGTTGTGTTGATGTTGTACTAGGAGTTCAATGGTTACAATCTTTGGGTACGATACCTTTTAATTTTCAAGAAATTTTCTTGAATTTTTTTTGGAAGGAAAGGAAGTTGAATTAAGGGGTATCGCAAGGAAACCATGAAAGCTAATAAGCTCTAACGGAATGAAAAATCTTCGAAAGAGAGAAGAACAAGGTGTAATTGCATAATTATGCTCACTAGAGTTTCAAACATCGAAATCATCCTTAAGAAGAAATTGTAAGGTTCAAGCAGTGGAAGATCACATCGAGCATCAAGAGAAATTTCTCCAACTCTTGCAGGATAACCTAACTTTGGCGGAGAATTGAAGGAAACAAAAGACAGATCAACATTGCAGCGAAATAAGTTTTGATGTAGGCGATTGGGTATTTTTACGACTACAACCATACAAACAAATTTCCCTCAAGCAAGCTAAGAAGGATAATAAATTATCACCAAAGTATTATGGTCCTTACAAGGTGTTGCAAAATATGGTACTATGGAATATAAATTGGATCTTCTTGCATCTTCCCGAGTGCACCAAGTTTTCCATGTTTCATGCTTAAAGAAGGTTATAGGTGAAAAAATACCAATTCAAATAATATTGGGAGAACTTGACGAGGAAGGAAAAATCATATTGGAACCTGAAGCAGTTATGGAAATAAGAAATTGATAGCTACGAAATCGATCAATTTCATAGTATCTCATCAAGTGGAAGAACTTACCCGTTGAAGATTCCACATGGGAGGATGATAATTTTGTACAGAAGCATCCAGAACTACTCAAGCGTTGAGGACATAACTTTTTTGAAGGAGAGGGGCATGTTATGTCCCTATAATACTAGTGTAGCCCCTTATTGTTATTGTTAGTGTAGCCCCCTTATTGTTATTGTTGTGCCCATGTAGTCGCCATATTGTTATTATTGTGCCCCATATAAGCCCACTATTGTTATTGTTGTACCCTTACATTATTATTGTTATGTATACTCTAATTATATTGGGACCATTTAGACTCCTATATATAGAAAGTAGGTTTTTTCATTTGTATCATGCAAGATTTTTTCATTTATGTAATGTAAAGGAGTTTTCCCCCTCGAAGAGGCTGGTTTCTAAGTCATTGATATATCTTTTCTTCTATTTTGTGAGCTGGTTTCATAACAAGCGATGATGTTAATGGCTCTCAAGGTACTACGATATAATCGGTATGGTGCAAGTAAATGAGCTGATGTCAAATACCATGTTGTATCTTAAGAGACAATTCCTTGGCTGTGGAAAGGAACCAATGCTTAAGTTTTTTTTTAAATGTGTCACAAAAGTAATTATATCAGGTGGTCTCCGTTAAATCCCTTTGGAAACTAATTCTTTAATACCCTTAACAATTTGGTATAATGAAATACTCTACAATGACATTAACTGCTGATATCTGAATGGAAAAGAAATAATTGTAGAAGAAAATTAAAATGATATGTTGTAACACAGAATATACCACTTTAAATTTCTGAATGAATTTATGGAGAGAGAGGAAACTCAAAATAATATGTTGTAAACACAAAATATATTACTTTTAAGTTCCAGAGAGAATTTGTAAATGGAGAGGAGTTCTAGTGAAGGAGCGCAGATTAATGTTATTTAACTCTTACTCACAAATGTAACTAAGAGACCGACAACTACTTCACTTCACTTCATTCCAGGAAGAAGGAACACAAAATGGCACAGGAAAAACGAATGACCATCAATAGTTGCAGGAAAATTGATGCTTCTTTCATTAATTCCTCAAAAAAATAAGTACCAAAGTTTTAGTCTTCCAGAGGTCCAAAACTCAGAAACCCTCTTCTTTCTTTCTGTATTGCTTAAATACATCCAAAACAGTTCATAACTGCTAGAAATTCTTGAAGTTACTTCGACTGCCTAAACTGTTAAAATTACTTATTACATTGCAATTGAGGACATCACTATAGCTTTGATATTAACAAACAAGTAAAAAAATTAGAACTTTAAATATTATTCTCTTTGCTGAATCTGATTTGTTGCTGATGCGTCTCCCTGAAGTGTTGATGTGTCTCCCTGACATATCGGACATCCTTGCCCTGCATTCCTTCCAGAGTTCAATATTTGTCTTTTTTTATTGCTATCTTGTCTTTTCTGTTTCTGATGTGGTATTCGAACAATTTTTCAATAACGCATCTTTTCCCGACTCATCTCGGCTGTTGTGTTTCCAACAGTGCCATCATGTGCTCCCTTTGCCCGAATCTGCCTCTGCCTCTACGTTTCAAACCATGTTATCATGTCTCCTTCTGCCTGAATATTCCTCTTCTACCCGTGCTTGCCGCATTCTGTCTTCTCTTCTCCTTTGCTCTGTGTTGGGTCACTTACCCGAGTCCATTGCTCGCATTCACGTTTCCTCATAAAATATCGCAACTACAATAATCATGGACTTTAAATAAATTTAAATTAACATTTGAATGGTATCACGTCCGCCTTTCCATCGCATTTCGGCTTTCCATGATGCTCCATTATAAGCCTCCTCTTACCTTTGATGCAATTTCTCAAAGGAAATGCCCTTACTTCTGGATTTGAAATCCTCTGCAGTTTAACTCTAAAACTACATCGCATCCACCCCTTATCGCATTTCGGCCTTTGAAATTTATAACATATTCCTTAGCGCCATACCTCCTGAACTTGCGATGCACGATGTGTGATAAAGCATTCGCCCCTTATCGCATTTCAGCCTTCGGCATTTATAACATATTCCTTAGTTTCATTCCTCCTGAGCTTGTGATGTACGATGTGTGATAAAGCATCCGCCCCTTATCACATTTCGGCCTTCGATGCTTATAACATATTCCTTAGCACCATTCCTCCTGAGCTTGCGATTCGCGATGTGCGATAAAAGGTAGGGATGACATGGCAAGTGGAGTTGGGGCCGATCAAAAATCGCAAGCGGTGATATGATACCTTGTCGCACTTCGCATTTCAGCCTTTATAACATATTCCTTAGCGCCATTCCTCCTGAGCTTGCAATTGTGATTTGTGATATGCGGTCAGGCCTTTTACATGCAATTGCGATTAAGCCTCCGAACACTGTTCTACACGTATATTTTCACGACTCGACCCTGGCCTGTGTGCAATGTTCTGAACGCATCAATCGGCCTGAGTCTTGAACTGCTTTGCACGCGAATAAGCCTGAATCAACCTGCCTTCACATCTTCGTACATAATGTTAATACAACAACATATAAATCAAAAGTTCTTTTTCTGTATACAAATTTTTTAAATTTTCTAACATATATGTTTTTTTTTTAGTTTTGAGAAATACTTCAAAATTAAATGCAAATGAGCCACAACACACCACATAGAATATTTTGGTCGAAGGCCATTGATGTAAACTTGTCGACGAGAGTGAGGAAGCTTGCCATTGATGTGTGCAAGCACCAAAGTACAAAAGGGGTGTTCCTAATTCAACTTCCTGGATGATGAGTTGATATCGACAGGAAGTGACCCGTCGCAGGAGGGCCTTGATGTATCCCCCATCAACGATACGAAATAGGTATCATGATTGAGACAGAATGACCAAAATTATGTTGCTATGGAACTAGATCAAGGAACACAAATATGAAATGAAGGCTTGAGAGTATTGTAGTGGAGATCAACTGAATGACTTCTCTTGAACACCGATGACACTGAGTGGAGTTGGCACCATTGACCCAAAACTGTAATGGAATATCTGAAAAACGGCATGATAACCAAGAGACAAGCATATTACCCGACCCAATGGTCATGAAGATGAAGTGGAAAAGTGTCGTGTTCAAAAGCGACTCACTGCCATTAGCAAAATGGAATCCCATGTTTTCCCAATTTCCCCAACCATACTAGTTAATACCTCTTTATTTTTTTACAAGCTTGAGGAGGATAACATATGCTTGATCTGTCAGTTCATCCTTCAGATGAATCCCTCCGAGAATATTTAACGAACCTTGAGAAGGAGTGGTTTAGCCTTGTCATGTTCGAAAAGTCCATCGTTGTTTGATGTTTTAACGAATCCAACAAAGGCAAAAATCGACATATTTTTCATGTTTAGAGAGTTTGAAAAAGAGGTGAAAAAGAAAACTTTAGATGTTCCTTTTTGTAGATAGTCTCTCGAGTTCGAAAAGGTAGAAAACAATACTCAAGAAAACCTCTTATCCATGTTCGACTAATGTATTCTTTTTTTGTAAATAGTCTATCTCAGTCCGGAAAAATGGTTAAACTTATATTGAATAGATATCTTTTCATTTACTTTAACGAGTTCGAAAATACAAGTGCTTGACAATATTTTCATATTTTGGGAGTCTGAAAAAGAGCTGAAAGATGACTCTTATATGAACGAGTGGTATAAAGGGTAGCAACTAGTTCCGGTCATGATGGAACTGCTCAAAACACGTAAAGGTCAAGAAACTGGCTAATAAGACCACTCATCGTAGCGGTTCCATGGGAAATGGTAAAAACCAAGTGAAAGTGTATGATCGAACAAGCAAATGGTCATGATGGAATGAGAAAACCAAGGCTCTTCTGGAAAAAATAGGCTGATAAAAATGGTAATCACGAGAGGTAGAAAATGGTTTCATTTTTATAGATGCTTGAAACATGGGAAACTATGCTTGAGATTGGTTTCATTTTTACACAAGCTTGAAACATGGGAAACTATGCTTGAAATTGGTTTCATTTTTACACAAGCTTGAAACAAAGACAAACTATGCCTAAAAATTAGTTTATATGCCCCCAATATAATGACTCAATTCGAGGTACATGCCACCCAAAATTCATTTCATTCACCTGTGTAGACCATTGATGGCTAAGAGGGGGATGGAAAGGTGGTCCATTTACGAGATAAAGTGAAATAATTAACTCGAAATTTACGAGATCTAATCAAAGACTCAAATTGTAAGGGGATCTGTTTCATTTTTTAACTAGCTTGACACAAGAAAAGAACTATGCTCATAAGACCTTGTTTCATTTTTAAAGAGCTTGACACAAGAAAATGAACTTTTCTCCAAGGCCTTGTTTCATTTTTTAACGAGATTGACATAATAAAAGGAACTGTGCTGCAATGGATTGATCATGACCTGTAAAAGGAAATGGCTTCTAAGAGGTTCTCATCAGATGGGAGAACAGTGCTCTGGAAGAGATACATATCAAGGGATCTAATGGAAATATCAAGCTCCAATCCCCCCAATACATGATGCACTACATCACCTACTAGATTATCAGTAGACGCAAGCATGGAACAAGTTGCCACATAATTAACCTATAGCAGGGAAGATGCCACTTACATATAAGGACAATTTAGGGATGTTGGTTGATTGGGAGTCAAATTAGAACTAATTAATGAAAGATGGTCAATGGTCACAATTATTCCTTCATGCGAGAAACATATCACACGAAAGAGAGAAGAGATAAGAGCTCCCATGACATACACATAGTCACGCCCCAAGAGTAAATTAAAATCCAAAGGGCCTTGGACAACCATCACATCGATATAGATGATTTTTCCTCACAAAGTAATGGGAAACTTAGGAAGGATCCCTAACGGTTGACTGGTTCCTCTATTAAAAGTAAACATATTCTGGGTAACGGGAACAAGTTGCAGAGAACATAAAGCTTGCTAAGTAGTTGAGGACAAAATACTAACTGATGCGCCTTCATCTATGATTGTGCCAAGTACATGCATATTATAAGCTTGTACTATGATATGGAAGGGAACATAAGGAGGAAGATGATATATTGGCAGTCAACTCCAATTAAAGGAAGTGACCATACTACTTAGAGGGGGAGCCTTGGGAACAGGATAACTGTCCCCTTGTGCCATGGGAATGAGAGAATATCCCCCCCCAATGTTGTTGGAATGAGAGGATTTCCCCCTAGCTCATTGGAATATGAAGAAACAAGAAGAACATGAGCAGTATGAACTTCACTCTCTTCGGGAAAGGTACGATCAACTAAAGGTGGAATCGAGTCAACTATTTTCTCAACCAATGATTGGTCGAGAAAAAACTTGTGGGATTCACATTTAGAGAGAGTGGGATTGATTAGATTTGAACTCTGATCAATCACTTCATCAATTAATGGAGGATTGGGAGAAAGCTTATAGTAACCAATTGTAAGATGAGGATGAAAAGCTATAAGGTTATCCAATAGTTTTGAGGTTTCATTCAAATAAGGACAAAGGTGAATAGTTGAGGGTTTATCACCAACATGATCTCTATAGGCTTATGACAAAGGTCAATGTGAGCCTGTGGACCACAATTCTAATATCTTGGGAATACCAGGGAAATCTATAAGAAGGTGGTCATCCGTAAATAACATGCAAGGGAATTTAACTTTGTAGGTCTGATTGGAAGATTTCTCCATACTAGTTGCATCGGTAGCAATGTATGCTTGGTTGTCCCCTTGCTTATTTTGCTTCTTCTTCTTCTTCCTTTTGTTCTTCTTCTTAGCTTCCTGGTCACTAGAAGCAAGACTTTCACCAGGCGAAGAGGAAGAAAGGGATGAAGAAAAAACATGTGAAGAAGGCAAAGGGATAACTTTAGGATCAACATGAGGTTGATGTTGTTCAAGTGGAGGAGAACTTGGTGTAGAAGCATTTTAGACATTCGAAACCATAGGGGTCTAAAACAACCAAAATGAAAACCAATGGTAAATCCTAGAAGGGACAACATTTCCATATAAGAAGCACAAATATTTCCAAAAGGAGGAAAAGGACTAGGATTCCATTTAGAGGGGTTTCTTTGATTGGTAGATTCAAGAACTGTTGTCATTAGTTTCAACCTAAGATCTAGTAAGGAGTTGTTCCATGGTAAGGATGTCGTTTCATGCCTAATTAATTGATTTTAGAAATTAAGGACACAAATAAATTAAAGAGGGTAATCTAGGCATAAAGGTTTACCAAGCAATCGTGAACTGTAATATACACCTCGGCGAACCAAGGACTTAACATACGTCAGTTAGTCTCCCGAATGTTGTGTTCGATGTATCATGGTATGAAAGGCGACAAAATTAGTTACCTAAAGATGGATAACAAACTAAAGGAAACTCCCAAAATATACTCGACAGTACGTGGGAGTGCAATCCATAGTAGTGTTGTCTCATGTGTAACCGTTCGATGAGAGCATTCCCATATAATTTTCATGCGTGGAGCGCCATATGATATACCTAAAGGTACGTGGAGAAAGATCCTATACACTTATGTACATGGAACACGATTTCACCCCGGGATGCAATGTTAAACAACGACAACTCCTACGTTTAGTGATGCCATAACACGTCTCTAGCCTAGACCTCTAAATGTTTGTGTTAATGTTACAAAAGGTTGGTTCAATAAATTTTACTGTTTATCTTTAATTAAGTTACAGTTTTAGGGCTCACCACGAATGTCACCTAAATATCCTAAAATGAAATTTAGCATGAGAAATAGAAATCTTTTCTCTTTTAATGAAAATCTAGTTAAGGGAAGAAACAATCAAGATGCAACACATAATATGCAACAAACAAGATGCAAGATGCAATTTCCCTTTTGATGCACTTGTTCCTACAGTAATGCACATACAAAACCCTAAATTCCAATACACAATTTTTCTTTTCACCACACTTAATTTTCAAGATGAAGAAAACTAAGATGCAAATGTTCAATTACTGACTCAATTGCACTTTTTAGAATTATGACTCAAACAACAATTCATTCAAGCAATCAATAATCAAACAAAATCATTTTGCAAGCAACCAAATGATAAGAACAAAGAAAAATCAAAACCAATTCTTACCAAATGTAAACAAACACAAATGAAAACTAAATGGACGTTTTGGAGAGACCACATGACACTCAAGACTCATGGAAGCTCAGCTGGAAGAAGGCTGATGAAATAGAGGCTCAAAAACCAAGGAAATATTTGTCCAAAAACAGGGGCAAACACTGGTGCAAAGGAGGCACCAATGCTTTGCAACGTTCAGACAAAGTGGGCCTAAGTGAGGTGCAACGCTCTGTCAAAGGCATTGGGGGAGCGTTGGGCCTAGGAAAGAGGATTCTGGCACAAGAATTGCAAAAAAGTTTGAATGAAACCACTTCCTAGGCCTATTCTTGGTTGGATGATACAACAAAGGTATGTCAAGGAGGTAATCAAACACAATGGACAAAGAAAACCACCAAGGAAATACTTCATTTCCCAGTGGAGCCGCCAATTTTTTATACGAGATTTATGATTGCAGACAAAAGTATCTCCCCTAGGTTTGATGGTCAACCTGGAACAACATAGAGACAAGAAACCCAATGCTTTTCCTTAAAGTAAATAGATGACGAAGTGAGGCCTACCTGGAACCTGTTGCACACTTCACTCCTCTAGCTTGGAAGCTCCAATTCTAGCTATGATTTCCAAAATTAGAACCTGCATAGTTAGATAACGCAAGACAAGAAACTACAAGATCTATGCAGTATCATCTAAATACTCTATTCAATAGATCAACATGGTATTGAAATACATGAATCAACATCACATATAGGAAAGCAACGAATTATTTGCATTAATATAAATAGAAGGAGATTATGTAGAGCCCTCAACCAAGACATTTAACCAGAATTTTCCTACTTGCAAATTGAGGCATCAATCAAAATGAATTGAGACAGGTAGTAAATCTAACTCACGTAAATAACAAATTTATTCACATAAGAATACCTGGGATGAATTTGGTGATGTGTTGGGCTGTGGCTCTTCCCGTTGGTGCAATGGACATGTTACCAAATCAATCTTCTCCTCCCAACCAATCTAAGATTTTCCAGAGATATCCTAGATCCATAAGATATATCTTTTGCCCCTGTGCCCAAAATTCCAAGAATAGTGAAGACTCGTTTCAGAACAATTCACACAACTCACTCTTTCCTCAGTCAATAGTTTTATTCTGTATTTAGAAACCAACAAAGAAAAAAAACTTTCCCCTCATTCGTATTCCTCCCTTTTTATCACTTTGAATCACCGCCTTCCCTGTCTCTTCCTCGGTTCTGGAGCCTTCTATCCACTAAACCATATCCCTCCCAGCAAGATACGATTCAATCATTTACATAGATATTATAGTCATTTATGTAGATATAACTAAGTCATTTATGGAGATATTATAGAGTCATTTATGTAGATATTATTAAGTCATTTATGTACATATTTTTTTTTTAATTACTTTAAGATTAACTTTATTATACTTTGTTTTTAAATTACTTAAATTAAATTTATTATATTTTGTTTTTAAATTAATTAAATTAACTTTATAATTTTAATCAAATTATATTATTACTTTATTTATTTTTTTAAATATAATTTGTACTTAATTATATTTTTCTTGAACAATGTTTTACCATGTATACGTATATAAGAGTGGTATACGTGTTAAGTATTTAACGTGATATTTCATTATATCTCGGCGAGATAGAAATGCATTACGATATTCAATTTGTTACTCTAACTCAGATATTACCCCGATATTTATTAAATGTCCCACTCGACATATTTATTATATCAAGGTAGTTAAGGATCTATTTTCATAATTGACATATTAACTTACTAAGCTATTCTCAATACTAGCAGGTATGTATACTAGTGCGGTGTATGCAATGTATGCATATTTTTATTTAAACACAGTATTATAGGCAGCAAATACAATCAATATAAAATATCAACCATAATCAAGGCCCATACTATTGTCTCAACGATTTAAAATCCACCTCACTTGCACAAAATTCATATTGTATTTCATGTATCTACCTTACAACGCTATATTGCTGACAAATCTCATAACCTTCAATGGAAGGAACTGAAGGTATCGGACGAGGGAACCATTACGGTCGAACCATTATGTATACTAGAACGTAGGGTTCGACAACTCATGAATTGAATGATAGACCAATTTAAAGTCCAGTGAGACAAATATAGTCCTGAATCGACGACCTGAGAAGATGTTGAGGCCATATGCCAAAAATACCCCAACTTATGCTAAATTTTGAGAAACTAGAAATCTTATTTGTATATGACTACTCTATTTTGATACTTGAGATCCTATTTTGAAATATCACGTAAAGATGAGTTTTACTTTGGTGGTACATGGATACCCATAAATATATGATGTTACTTAACTCTATTGATACATGATATATGTTATTTTCTTAACTTTATTAGTACATGGATACCAATATGAAATATGTTATTTAAATTAACATTGCGGGAATATGAAATCTAGATTGTAGATTATATTATAAATAAGGCTATCTATCAATTCGTTCCATTTCTGCATCTCAATAGGATTGAATGAATAAAAATAAAAGAGTAACTACATTTTAAATATGAAAGCTAAACTTATTAGTATATAGACTGAAAATGGCTAAATACATGTATCATAGATGACAACATGTATGAACTATACAGGAGCTGTTATCTAAAGAGAAATTTTATTGAATATATGGATGCATGTGTTATAATGTGTGTACAAGTGTTTACCTTGCAAAACACATCATTACCAAATCAATCACGTGATGACAAAATTCCAAGAATAGTTGAGACTCCATGAGATTACATGATAGGGTGTTAACCCAGGTCCTACTAGGAGGGGTGGAGGTATTGTCCACCGTTTATCCTCCAAAACTTGGAGTCATGGGAGGACTGTGCGAGTCACGCTTCCCTAAACGTGTGATGATGACTACCGGAGGCCTACTGGGAAATCAAGTCGATATAATTGACACTAACATCTTAAGGTCTATGAAATGTTAGGTCGGTAAAAATGATGCCATGGCATATTCCTGTAGAGGATGGATATGATGGGAGCGGAAGAGATTAGGGAGGATAGGATGATTCTAGAATAGCTTGGAGACTTGGTTGAGATGGAACGTAACAATTAAATTACAAATACATAGATATTCAAAGAGAAAGTCAATCTTAAAGTAAAAACCTTACACAATCACTCTAATCTCAAGAGCAATTATTGATATGATTATATAAAATCCTAACTTCAGGACAAAGTTTTCCGAAGGGAGGAAGTATGTAATGACCCATTTCGATTTATAAGCAAAAGAGTATTATCATGTATATGACGTATGCATATGGTAGCTACATATGCATACATCACATACATGCTAATACACTTTTTCTTATAAATCGAAATGGCTCATTACAGATTACAACCATAAGTAGTAGTTGATCTTGTAGAAGAGATCCTACAAGTTGTTAACTTGTCATTTCCTTGTCACAATATGCACCTCCAATCACCCTTATGAATGAGATGATAATCACTCACTACATCAACATAAGGGAAAAGTTTCTCCAAAGAAAACTATTCATTCATTCTTCATCCTAACCTTTTCATATGCAAGATGGTAAATATATAGGAGAGTAGGTTAAGTTGGGAGTTCTTATCCACTTACCATTCGAAGGTTTTAGATCCACCTTTGATGGAGGGATATGATCAAAGGATAAGTGGTGAAAACTCCACAGTAGGGTAGGATAGGATTTGAATGTTTAATCCAAGGTTAGCAGTTAAAACAACTTTTGGAAACTCCTAGAAAGTAAAACTTCCAAAATCCCGATCATTCTCCCGAATTTCTAGAACCAATGTAGGTGCAAAGGGGAGCAACCTATTGGTGACCAACGTCGGCCACAGTGGAGCAACCTTTAGGTGGTTTCACCTAGTAGGCTTACAGGGAGCGTTGGTCCTAGAATTTGTAGGAATTTACAGGGTAAGTTCCTTAGATCAAGAACCAAAGGTCACCGCTCACAAACAGAGCACAAATCAGTACGCCAATATAATCACGTGGTTAAAACCCTCGAAGAGGGAAACAGTCCACGACCTGAGCCAACGCGGCCACTTCAGGCAATTTATTAATATAAAAAGAAAATTTACATATGTTTCTCTCATAAACGGTTACCAGAAAAATGACCCTCCATGCTCTTTAAATAGAGATCATGGACCAATCGAGTGTTAAGCCATGGATCAAGTGTCTTTAATATTGAGGAGAGAGATAACCGTCGGATCACTATAAATCGTGACTGTCGGATTATAAGTTACAAATGCACATGGTAAAGAAACATGCTTTACTTAACTCTACACTAGGCTAAGTTATTCTTAACTATTTCCTATGTGTCAGAATATCCTAACATCCCCCCTTAAGAACAACTTGGGATAGGATTGAAGGATTTACAAAGGTGACACAAAAGGAGCCTATTTCCTATGTGTTGAAATATCCTAACATCCCCTCTTAGGAAAAAATTGGGATAGGATTGAAGGATTTACAAAAGTGACGCAATAGGAGAAGGAAGGAGGCATTAGAGCCTATCCCCCCTTGATGACAACTTTCATGAACTCCAAGCATGGATCAAAGTTTGGTAAAATTTGCTTCTGTGAGAGCCTTCGTAAAGATATCGGCTACTTGATCATTGGTTGGACAATACTGCACTTCAAGAACACGATCATGAATGAGCTTTCTGATGAAGTGTATGTGGAATTCAACGTGTTTCATATGCTGAAGATGAACTGGATATTTACATAGCTGAATGGCACTCTGATTATCACACCAAAGTGTAGTTGGATGTTGCTGATGGAGACCAAATTCAGACAGGATCTGACGAAGCCACATGGCTTCCTTGTTGGCTTCAACTACACCACGATACTCTGCTTCTGTTGAAGAAAGAGAGATGGAACTTTGTTTCTTACAATACCAAGTAATAGGTCCTGAACCAAGAGTGAATACATATCCTGCAGTAGATTTTCAATCATCAGGGTCACCAACCCAATCAGAATCAGTGAAACCAATCAACAATGGAAATTCTCCTGCACTGTAATGAATCCCGAACTAAACTGTACCTTGAATATATTGAAGTATTCTTTCAGCTGCTTTCCAGTGACTTTCATGAGGTTGGTGCATAAACCAAGCTACAAGACCAACGACAAAGGAAATTTCAGTACGGGTATGGGTTAGATACAGAAGTTTACCAACAATTTGACGGTATAAGGTAGCATCAACTTCAGGGGTAGTACAAGTGACTGAAAGCTTGAATCTAGATTGAAAGGGAGAAGGGGTTGGCTTACAATATTCCATGTGAAAGTGGTGCAGAAGATCACATGCATACTTGGACTGAGAGAGGGTAATGCCTTCCTTGGATTGCAATACTTGAAGACCAAGGAAATAATGCAAGTGTCCTAAGTCTGTCATTTCAAACTTCTTTTTGAGGCTAGACTTCACATGGTTTATTTGGTTTGGATCACTACCAGTAAGGATAAGATCATCAACATAAAGAACAAGGATGGTGAAGGACTTACCCACTTTCTTGGTGTAGACAGTGTTGTTAGAATGACACCTAAAAAAGCCATTATCTAATAGAAATCTACCATTTTGGCATACCAACCCCGATGAGCTTGTTTGAGACCATAGAGAGACTTTCGAAGGCGACAAAAAAGGCTAGAGTCGTTTTGGATAAAGCCAGGGGGTTGTTCCATGTAGATTTATTCATGTAAATATCCATGTAAGAAGGCGGATTTAACATCCATTTGATGGACTTCCCATTTAAAGGAGGCAGCAAGAGAAAGAACAAGGTGGATAGAATTCATCTTGGCAGCAGGGGAGAAGGTTTCAGTATAGTCAATTCCTTCAACTTGTGAAAATCCTTTAGTGACAAGACGAGATTTATGTCTATCCACTTTTCCATCTGGTTCAAACTTTGTTTTGTAAACCCATCTGCATCTGACAAGTTTTCTTCCTTTTGGAATAGGAACAAGATCCCAAGTATCATTAGCCAATAAGGAATGATATTATTCATTCATAGCTTCATCCCAAGCTGGATGATCGGAGGCTTCTTCAAAGGTTTATGGATTAGGATTTTCTGGAACTTGAGCCAATAAGGAAGAGACTCTTTCAAACTGAGAATGTGTACGTCGTCGATCGGCAGGGTCACTTGCAAGAGAACCTGTTGCATCCCGAGTAGAGCAGACCCATCTTGGAAGCGGTGGAGTAAAAGGAACAATTTCAAGAGGTGGAGGAGGATTTTCATCCTCGCTGTCATCATTTGAACTAGAATTAATGCTATTAAAAATAGAAGAGAGAGAGAGAGGTGGCACATATGCTAAATCAGGCTCACAGGCCAAAGGTGGCACACCCGCCGAACTAGGCTCGCAGGCCAATATATTTTAATCAGATTTTACATCTCTTCTAATGATTATATTTTTGGATTTTGGTTGAAGAAGTCTATATCCTTTGACATCTTCAGAATATCCAACAAAAATGCATTTTTCACTCTTAGGTTCTAAGGCTTTATGTTTCGCATTTGGATTATGGGCCCAAGCATCACTTCCAAAAACACGAAAGTGACTTACATCTGGTTTGATTGAGCTCCAAGCTTCTTTTGGAGTTATATTTTTTAAAACCTTAGTGGGAGTGCGCTTTACTATGTAATTTTCACAGTTAATGGCTTCTGCCCAAAAATTGAGACCAAGTCCCTTAGATTGAAGCATATAATTATCCATTTCTTCTAAGGTGCAATTCTTCCTTTCAGCTACACCATTTTTTTGTGGAGTATATGGAACAGTATGTTGCAATTGAATGCCATGCTCAGTGCAGAAGTTGATAAATTTGTTGTTAACATATTCTCCTCCATTGTCTGATCTGAACTTAAGAATTTGATGTCTAGATTGTTTCTGAACAAAGGCCTTAAAGGCCAAGAACATGTTGAAAACTTCACTCTTGAGTTTTAAGAAATATACCCAAGTGCGTCTGGAAAAATCATAAATGAAAGTTAAGAAGTACTTGCAACCAGAGAAAGAAACAACAAGAAGTGGACCACATAAATCACTGTGCACAAGCATGAGAAGTGAAGAAAGCGTGCCAAAACGTTGTCAAATCTCACGGTGGTCTTTCAAAGTGCCATGTCAAGACGACACCATCGTAAAAGATGCTGAAGACCTGATATCGCTATTATGATTTTAAAGGCGATGATTTAGAACGTTAATTAACCATTGGTGCTACTATGTTGATGTCATGTGACAGAGGAGCAGTATTGAAGTGTCGCTTATTATTATTATGGATCATCAACGATACGATGGCATTAAAAATGTTTAAAGGTCTGCGCAGTCCGCTATTGTAATACATCATGGTGAGAATTCTATTTTCCCTTCACGAATGGTTAACATCTGATAAGCGGAGAAGGTTGCATGACAAAGTAGAACCTGTTGTCATTCAAAACGACATATCTAGATGAATGGTTCTAGATATTTCAACACTAAGAGATCTATCATCCTGTATACAATGTTGTTGATATTAAAAAATGATGATTTTATGTAGTACAGCTCTAGAATCAATGAGCCACTCATGAGAATAAGAAGAAGAAGATACATTTAATGCATAACCAGATCTTGATGCTTGACAACCACAAGCAGAAAGTGTCATTCCTGAAGATGAAGGTGAAGAGGGTTCCAAATTGATGTTGTGCTTCTTCATTGCTGCTTCTAAGGCTTCCATATTCTTAAAACATTTGGATTCTATATGACCATCACGATTTCAAAAGTTACAATGTCTATCTGTATTCTTTCCTTTGTTTTTATATGCCTTTTCATTTTGTTGAGTTGCTTTTTTAGTTGGCGGCTGAAATTGCTTAGGAACCTTGTTTGGTTTCGAACCATACTTTTTAGGATACTGCTTCTTGGGATTCTTTTGATATGATTGTTGTTGGGCTGCTAAGGCTGTATTAGAAGCGTTTTCAGAAGTGATAAGATCAAGGTGTAAGAGTTTTTCTTGTTCTCTTATCAAAGAATCACAGAAGGAATCAAAAAAGGGATTCTTGTAGGTGGTTCCTGAAGAAATGATGGCTTCTCTAGTGGAATGGAAGGCAGAAACAAATACAGAGTATGCAGGGCCAAGCTTAGCAAGAATGCAATAAATGAGGCTATCATCTTCCTTTTTGACCTTACAACCTTCTAAAAGAATTCTAAGGGTCTTGAATTTGGACAAAAAATTCTCAATAGAGGAGAAATTATTAGGGTCCAAAGTAAGCAACTCATTTTCAAGCTGATGGGCCCTGATTTGATTTTGAATGTCAAAGACAATATTTAGTTTGTCCAGGGCTTCATGAGGCATGTCAATGTCAAGGATATGAAATCAAAGATCTTGAGTAATGGACATTCCTATCAACCCCCGTGCTTGATCTTGTTTATTTTCCCATTTAGTGACTTTATCATCATCGGAAGGTTTAGTTTCTAGCCCTGTGGCTATTCTGTAAAGCCCTTTAATTCTAAGTATATCTACCATGTGAGGTAGCCATTGGAAATAATTGGTGTTGTTAAGAATAATAGGGCATGCACTTTCTATTTTTTTTAAAATGAAGCTGATAAAAGTTGAAACTAACTGCTGCAATGGAAATATCTTGAACAATTACGTTGATTAAAAAAAAAGGCTCCAAAAACAGCTTTTGGATGACGAAGTTATGTCGTTTTGAAAAATGGAGTTGAAGATGTTGAATAGTTACGGGAACGGTTTGAAATTTGGTGATGAAGTTCAACTTAAAAAAAAAAAAATCCCACCCCTTTAACAAAAAGTTTTTACAAAAAGAAGCTTGAGAAAGATATTTGAACCCAAGACCTCTATTCTTATAAACTAACTCCTCACCAAGACCAAGTGAGATAGTAAAAAGATTTTGTTATTGTTTGGAAGGAGGAAGGGGTTTTTTTTTTTTTTTTTTACTCTTCGGTGTGTGTGCCTTTTCCCGCAAAAAAAAAAAAAAAAACACAAAAAACCAAGCAAACAAAAAATGAAATGCAAGCCTTACGACAGAATGTTATATTTTCGGTTTCCCTTACCGAAAACTATCAATTTTTTCACTATTTTTGATTTCCCGAGATCGCACAAAAACGCGGGGAAATAGCATACGTAGCAAAAAAAATTCCTTTTCCTGTTTCTGATTTGCCGAGATCGCACATAGCACAGAGAAAATAGTATACATAGAGAAGAGGGTATAGATCCGACAAATAAATAAAACCTAAAAACCAAAAATAAACAGAGGGAACTGAAATAAGCAGAACTATTAACAAATATAACTGCAAAACAAATGCTTTATACCTCCAGATCTAAACTGTCATAACTTGGGTAGCCGGAAACCTTTTCGCATGAAATGAAAGGCGTTCCTCACTATAACAGATGCTCTGGACACAACAGAGTAGTTATCCAAACCCAAAAATGTTCAGAAATAGTAGATCTACAAAATGACATTCACCTGCAGTCAAACCAGTTTCGGATTTTGATCAACAATGGATGCGGCCCTCAAAATAGCTCTGATACCAAGTAGGAATTTACAGGGTAAGTTCCTTAGATCAAGAACCAAAGGTCACTGCTCACAAACAGATCATAAATCAGTACACCAGTATAATCATGTGGTTAAAACCCTCGAAGAGGGAAACAGTCCACGGCCTGAGCCAACGCGGCCACTTTAGGAAATTTATTAATATAAAAATAAAAGTTACATATGTTTTTCTCATAAATGGTTACCAGACAAATGACCCTCCATGCTCTTTAAATAGAGATCATGGACCAATCGGGTGTTAAGCCATGGATCAAGTGTCGTTAATACCAAGGAGAGAGATAACCATCGGATCACTACAAATCGTGACCGTCGGATTATAAGTTACAAATGTAAATGGTAAAGAAACACACTTTACCTAACTCTACACTAGACTAAGTTATTCTTAACTATTTCCTATGTGTCAAAATATCCTAAAAAAATTGGCTCATATGATGCAGTTTACGGTTTAAATTCTGGGGGATGAAAGGTAAATACTTAGGGCTTTGTGCAAGATGATGGCAAGGGGGAATAGGATGTTGATTGATCCCATTAGGAGTCTCACTAATCGGATATGAAAAAATGGCCTATAACACTACTTCTCTGACTCTCTTGGTCACCCTGTATGGCCCATAAAAGTGTGGCTTGAGCTTCTCCACCCCTTTCTGCTTGAGTGAAGACTACCAGTAAGGCTGCAAACGTAGGTAAACCATGTCCCCCACCTCAAACTATCTCTCCACCCTATGATTATCGACGTACATATTTTGTTGATTTTGTGCCACCTGCAAGTTGTCCTTGAGAGCCCTGAGGATCTCTTGGTTCTCTTGGACCCAATCCTTTTCCCTTGGGTCCCTTCTATCTCCAAATACCATGTCAAAAAAATAAAGTGCATCATAACCATAAGGCACTCGAAAGGGAGACATACCAATCGACATGTGGTAAGTGGTATTGTAGAAGATCTCCCCCATGTGTAACCACTTCACCGACACTCTTTGCTGCCCAATGACATAGTTGTGCAGGTACCCCTCCAGCCATTTGTTCACGATCTCGGTCTGCCCATCTATATGTGGGTGATAGCTGGTGTTGTGTGTAAGCTCGGTTCCCACTAACTGGAATAACTACTGCCAAAAGGCTCCCATGAATCTACTGTCCCTGTAACTGACTATTTTCTTTGGCAGCCCATGCAATCGAAAGACCTCTCGAAAGAAAAAATCGATGACCTGTGAGGCTGAATATTTCAATGGGATAGCGAAGAATTGGGCAAATTTAGTCAAGCAATCTACCACCACGTAGATGCAATCTCTCCCCTATATTGTCAAGAGCCCCATGATAAAGTCCACGGATACACTCTCCCACTTCCTCTTCAGAATGGGAAGAGGCTGTAATAGTGTGAAAACTCCACCTTGTTCCTTTGACAGATCATGCACTCTTATACGTGCCTCGACACGTCCCCCTTGATCCCACGACAAGAGAAACACTCATGGATGGTACGATAAGTCTTGAGAAAAACTGGGTGTCCTACTAGAGGGGAATCGAGAACTGCTTGCATAACCTTCTCCTTGAGCTGGGATCCTGACACTAAGTATATCCGGTCTTTGTAGTAAATCACATCATCCATCACTCAAAATCTATCATCCCCATGTGTGTCATCTAGTATCTCACGGGCTTGTTTGTCCTTGGAATACTCAACCAAGATTTGGGCCTTCCAATCATGTGTAATGTCCATCAAAGAGAGTACTGCAGACCTCTAGGAAAGTGGGTTTGCCACTATGTTGTGCTTGTGCTTCACGTACTCGATCTCAAAATCATAAGCCTGGAGATTAATCACCCACTTTTGTTGCCTCTCGTGCAATGTATGCTGCTCCAGGAAGAATCAAAGACTATTGTGATTAGTCTTTAGCTTGAACTAATTCCACACCAAGTACTACTTAAGGTGTGCATCGTGACCAACATCACCTTGTCATAAATGGATTAAAGGCACTCTTGGGGAAACAACTTCCTACTCTCATTCTATGGGGTGGCCTCCCTGCGTCAATACAGCCCCAACTCCCTCACCCGAATCATCGCACTCCAGTACAAACGACCGAGTGAAATCAGGCAAAGCCAAGACATGACAAATGATCATAACCTTCTTGAGGTGCTCAAATGCCTTCTATGCTACTTGCATCCACTCAAAGGCCCCCTTCTTTTTCAAGTCCGTGAGGGGTGCTACAAGATGTGAGAATCCTCTCACGAATCTCTTATAGTATGTGTAAATTCCCAGGAACCCCCTCAACTCAGTCACGTTCATGGGTGTTGGCCAATCCAAAATGGACCTGATCTTCTCCTAGTGTACCTTCACTCCGTTCTCGGGCCAATCACATGCTCAAGGTACTGTTTGGTCAATTTAATTGTCTTAAATTGATTACATAAATTATCGACCAAAGTTGGTAAACTTGTGAAGTGCAAGTGCACAATATATGCTAGAAGTCTCTTTTATTCATTTAGCTTATTGGTGTGATGATTGGATTTGTAGAGATTAATTCTAAGGATGTTTTTATTCTTATGTTCCTAATGAAATTGATAAATTTAAATTACAACCAAGTTCTAAAAATCAACATGCTTTCTACTCTGTAAAAATTGAAATAAACTATCTCTATCTTATGAAGAAATATTAAATAAATTATTTGTTAGTCTCTAAAAATTCTTATTCTCTAACAGTATTGTGCATAAAGATAAAATCGAATTCTAGAAAAGGGAATTTATACATTTTTATGTTTTTGAAATGAAATGTTATGGCAATGAAACTTGTAAAGAAATCACTATAGCTCTTGAAAATAAATCACTCATGAATGGAAAAGAACACATTCATATGCTAAAAGGAAATCACTCAATCACTATTGTTTCGAAAAGAAATCACTCATGCTCTTGAAATAAACTACTCATGAACTACTATGAATCCTATGCAATTTGACAATTCGATAGGAAAGATTGATGAATCTACATCAAATGATAAAAAAAGACTTGTGAAAGCATCTACATCAAATAAAAGAATTAAATTCTGGAAATAAATACAACAAATGACAAATTGGAAATCTGGAAACAACTACGGAAAATGACAAATTGGAATTATGAAAATAACTACATCAAATGATAAAATGAAAACATGAAAACAACCTCATTAAAAACATAAAATGCAGAACCTTCACTATTTGTCGGGGCCCTCCAAAAATAGGCGGTCAAATCTTTACTCCAGAAATTAGCTGTGCATCAAGTCTTAAAGGTACTTCTTCATTAAAAAAGAATGAAAAACATAGTTTTAAAACTTCACAATATGCTTCAGAAAATTAACCTCCCCTCTTTTTTTCAATGGAATGTTTATATAGGGGTTGCAATGTAACTTCATGGAGTTTCATATGGCTAAAGAACAGAACTGAATAGACACCTATTTGTGATGAACTTGATGAAGCACAGTCCATTCCAACCTCTGTTTGCTTGACTGGGCGTTTATTGACACATGGGCACAATGTTTTCTCACGCAACTACAACATAGGGCTCCAAAGAACCTAAAATATCTCCCAAATGGTAATGAATTCGGGAAAAATTCCCATGAATAACTTAACTGGGCCCATTCCGAACAAAACCCATGTTTTTATTTTTCCAGATTCACTTTAGTTTTCTCAGAAAATGCGTTTGAAGTTGACTGGTCAAAACTGCTGCGATTTTCCCTTAATCTTTGCTTGAAGGTCCACATGTGTGAGCTGGGTGGAATTTGATCAACAAAAATCCATATTAGAGCTTCTAGAAACAAATTCCATCTGTTGGATTTCATTCTAGAGTGGTGCTAATACCTCAACCATGGAGACAACTACGGAAACTGTAGAAACTTGAACGGTCAAACTATCATTAGTAAAACCATGCGTAATTTTCTTTAATTCATTAAAAATAATAGAAATAATAATAATAAACCATGTAAACATGTATGCGGGAATTTGGTGCGTTTATGAAGAAATATGGTTAAAAATGATGACAATGGGTGAATGGAATGATGCGAAAATGGATGGTTTCATCAACAAAATTATGAAAAATTGGAGGCTCAACGGGCACAACATCTATTTTAGTCCAAACTCACATTTGGACATCTTCGCATATAACTACTTCTCCTCTAGTATGCAAAGTACTACGTCTAAGTTTTGAAGGTGCTCCTCCTAAGTCCAATTATAGATGAGTATGTTGTCAAATAACACAAGGACAAAGTGCCGAACTGCCCACGAAACACGTGGTTCATACAAGACTGAAATGTGGCTGGAGCATTCGTTATCCTAAAGGGAATCACCAAGAACTCGAAGTTTCCATAATGTCAATGGAAGGAAGTCTTAGGGATGTCCTACTCCCTCACCCGGATCTGGTGATACCTCAAGTGCAGATCTATCTTAGAGAAGTATTTCGTTCCTCTAAGCTCGTCCATCAACTCATCAATGCATGAGATAGGGTATATGTTCTTCAATATCTTCTTATTGAGGGCCCTACAGTCAATGTGCATGCGAAGTGTCCCATCCTTATTCACCAACACCACGAAAGAAGCGAAGGGACTCAAACATGTCCTTATGTGCCCTAACCTCAACAGCTCTTGAATGGCCCTCTCGATATCATCTCGATAGGCTTTGGGATGCCTATATGGGGTCATGATAACTACATTCAGTCCCTCCTCCAACTAGATAGTGTGCTCGAACCCTCGATCTAGTGGCCTTCCTGGAGGGATCTCCACAAAAACCCCCTGATGCCTCTCCAATAGGGCTAGAATGTCTAGGTGAAATAACCGTGACTAGGCCCCTGTCTCTGAAATCCTCAACTCAACTGCCCACTCTATGTCCCCATGTCATAGATCTGCCTCCATTCAGTGTGTTGAAACTGTTTGGAGTGGGTAAGAGTGCATCCCTCTCAACAATACTAGCTTCTCATTTGGCCCCATAAACTCCATCTCTAACTTCTTCCAGCCAATGGCGGCCCTCCCCAAAGAGTACAATCATTGGACACCCAACACCACGTTGGTGTCTAGGACATCAACTACAAAAAAGTGATCAGTGACCGAGTAGTTCCCCATCACCACAGTCAACCTAGGAACGTACTTCGTGCACTGCATGGTTCAGTCTCCTAGCACCAACATGGAAAGCCCCTCAAATGTCTCTATTTGGATGCCCCTACGCTCCACCATCTAGGAATCAATAAAGTTGTGGGTGGCCCCACTATCTACTAGGACTGAAACTCGTTGTTGTTAACATTTGATAGCTCAGGGATGAATTTCTCTGAGAAGAAATCATATCTTCCAGTTACGTTGAACCACTTATAATAAAATTTTAATTCTAACAATTCTAATATGAATTTCCAAAAATAGTAAGTCACATCTCAATTTGGAAGTGACTTTTCAAAAATAGAAAGTCATGTCTAAATTATCAAAGATGATCTCCACATATGGAATCCACTTTAAAATAAAATCACTCATGATTATACAAATCAAAAATTTATATTTTTATCCTTACTAGTATTATTATTATTATACTATTATTTATAAAATAGTCTAAAGTCATTCACCTTTAATGGATTAATAAAAACAATTTCTCTCATGAAATAAGTAAATTAAATTCAGAATCTCTTACTTGGAAAATTGAACCTTTCTCTTGGAATAAAATAGTAACTCCCCACTTAAGAGAATGTAACTCTCCCTCACTAATTCAATGTATGGCAAAAATGTAACTCCTCATTAAATGCATTTGTAACTCCCTCATTCAATTCGATTTGTAAGTCTCACCAAATATTCTCTCATGTCTAAGTGTAACTCTCTCTCTCTCCCTAATTCAAATTGTAACTCCTCAAGACTAGTGTACCTCTCTCTCTATTATTGGGATAAGTTACACTTCTCCTCAAGTAACTCCTCCCTCATGGAAGTCTATTATCTTATTATTGGCTTAATGAATGAATTCATTGTGTAACACCTCTCCTTTCTCATCTACTTAAGCAAGAGAAAGTGAGAGTTGAGATTCACATGTTCATTGTGAAGAAGGAGAACTAGAGTTGAATGTGTGCAAGAGAAGTGTGAGAGAAAGTGAAGAGTAAGAGCTAAGAGAAGAGCTGGAGCAAGTTGTGCAGGACAAGATCTATTCCAAAGGAGGAGGATATCTTCAAGCAAAGAGCAAGATCATTTCAACTGCAAGTTGATCAAACATTGATGACTTTATTCATTCTCATTCTCTCTCTCTCTCTCTCTGTACTCTGCTAAACAATTGGAGAAATCTAATAGATGAAGAATCATTTGGGTTTTCCCCTTGTGGGTTTTGTCCTGGTCATTGGACCTAACTCTCACTGTCTCATATTTGTGCTTCACTGTCTTCATATGATCTTTAAGTTTATGTTCTATCTACAATTGTTGATATGAAAAGTTGTGAAGAAGAAATCTTCATTTTAAGTAATTGTAAAAGCAAAGTACATTCAGTTTTCTGCAAAGTACATTAAAATTTTTGAAAAGCACATTCAATTTTCTGCAAAGTGCATTCAACTTTCTACAAAGTACATTCAATTTTCTGCAAAGTACATTTAGTTCCATTCAATTTTCTGCAAGTACAATCAATTTTCTGCACAAAACTTTCAAGTTTCTAGAAAGAATTTTTAAATTTCTGCATAGAACTTTCAGATTTTAACATGGTATTAGAGCCTCAGTGAAGACAAGTATAAGGAGATCAAATATCACCTAAATAGACCCCACTTTCTGCCAAATTTTTCTAATTAAGATGATTTTTTTCTAGTTCAAGATAGAGGAGAAGTTGAATGATGCTTCAAATTTTAGTCCATGGAAAACAAGAGTAAATATTACTCTTGAAGAACACAAAGTTTTGGAGTATGTTGAGGACACAATAGATGATCTACAAGAGAATGTAAGTGCTGCTGTCAAATCCAAATATAAAAATGATGAAATCAAAGCTAGAAAAAATATCTTTGATTCTCTAAGTGATCATCTCATTACTTATGTTTATGGTTTGAACAAAGCTAAATAAATGTATGACAAACTAATTGGCATGTTTGCATTTAGTAACTTGAACCAAATTATTGCCTTGAAGAATTAGTTGACTGACATCAAGATGAATAGAGGAGAGACGATTCAAGCATACT
Organism: Pinus albicaulis; assembly: GCA_034641835.2. Lineage (NCBI taxonomy): Eukaryota > Viridiplantae > Streptophyta > Pinopsida > Pinales > Pinaceae > Pinus > Pinus albicaulis. The sequence continues at coordinate 1,533,680,370 of CM076578.1, forward strand.
TCATGAGTGACTACAATCAAGAATCAACTGTCAACAGTTGGTGAAGTTGTACCCAACAAAGAAATGTTGTTGATTGCGCTTGGAGACATTTCTCCTGTTTGGGAGACTTTTATGACCACCATCATCAACATCAACACTATTCCCACATTTGATGAGCTCTTGGGAAAATGTATCTAAGAGGAGGCCAGAATGATCTATAGAGGGAGAATTTCACATCAGGAAGAGGGAGAACCTACTACATTTTCAGCCTATGACAAGAGAAAAAAGGGTAATAAAAAGAAATCTATTTTCAAATAAAATAAAGGGAATCTAGACATGTCAAAAGTTAGATGTTTTAACTGTAAAAAACATGGTAATTTTTCTCGCGACTATAAAGAAAAAAGAAGAGCTCCTAGATTCAAAAACAAATTTGATTATAGAAAAGATTCTTTTTAAAATCAAGGAAAAGGGCATCCTAAGAAAACAAAAAATCCAAGGTATAGAAATAATGCAGTTGAAACTGAATCAAAATATTTTACTGTTTCTCCTCTTTCCAGTTCTTCTTCTGCAGATTCATTTGATAGTTGGTTAGTTGATAGTGGTGTTTCTAAACATTTTACTGGTTACAAAGAGACATTCTCTAATCTAGTTGAGAGAGAGACTAATTTAAACGTTATCCTTGGAGATAATTCTATTCATCAAGTTAAAGGTTATGGTTCAGTTTCATTTCAGTTAGATGATAAAAAATCTATTTTCCTACAAGAGTTTTGTATATACCTAGTTTGAAAAAAAACCTTGTATCCATATACACTATAAAAGATAACTGAATAAAGTTGCTATTATTAATGGAAAAGTTCTAACTTGGGCTTTGAACTCAAGTATGACATAAGCATTCACTCTTCTATCAACATGTGAAGGGCTTTACAAATTCAATGGTAAACATATTCATGCATTGGTCCATGATACTGATCTTCAGTGTGAGCTATGGCACAAAATATTTGTTCACCTACACTACAAAGTCTTACCTCATGTAAGGAATATGGTTTCTGGAACGCCTGAAATCAAAATGGATCATGAAGGAGTTTTCCTAGGATGTGCAAGTGAAAAGCATATAAAGTGGCAATTCCTTCAAGCAAAACAAAAATTAGTCAGGTACTTCACCTCATACATTTTGATTTATGTGGACCTATGCATGTTACTTCTCTTGGTAGCTATTTGTATTTCATGATTTTTGTTGATGATTTTTCTTGCAAGACATGGAATCTATTATTTTTGAAAAAGAAAGGGGAAGCATTTGACATGTTTAGAGAATTCAAGGCCTTGATTGAAAATCAAATGGGAAAGTTGATTAAAGATTTTCGATTTGATAATGGGGGAGTGTTCACCTCCAATGAGTTTAATAATATTTGCAAAGACGTTGGAATAAAGAAAGAAACCACTGTGTCGTACAATCCACAACAAAATGTTGTGGCTGAGAGGGAGAATAGAAATCTTATGGAAGCAGTCAAAGCCATGATGCATGATTAAAAGCTACCAAAGTTTATGTGGGGAGAAGCTGCAAATACAAGTGTTTATGTGAAAAATAGAACTCCTCATCAGGCTTTAGACAATAAGACTCCTGAATAAGTCTTCACTGGTAAAAGACCCGAGGTGAGTCACTTGAGAATATTTGGCTTTCCTGTGTAATTCCATGTGCTAAAAGAGAAAATGAACAAACTGGAAGCTCAGGTAAGAAAGGTATGTTTGTTGGTTATTGTGATAATTCAAAAGCTTATAGAATTTATGTACCTGTTCAAAGAACTATTGAGTTTAGCAGAGACGTAACATTTGACGAAGATGCAACTCGTAGAAAAGCAAGAGACTCTCCTCCTCCTACCATCGCTGAAAGACATGTTGTTAATGAAAAAGAGTCTACATCTGAGTCTGAACCCGAACATGAGAATGAGCTTATTGATAATCCAATGAGTTCCATGGATCCTCTAGATCCTCCACCACATGATCCTCTTATCAGAAAGAGACCACTATGGCTATAAGATACCTTGAAAGATGTTGAACAACATGCCTCCCCAACAGGAACGTTTAGAGAAAGTAATAAGCCAAGTCAGTTTCAAGGGTACATTGCTGCCATTAGTGATCAGGTGCTCAAAATTATGCTAAAAAATGAAAGTTGTCATAATGGTGTGGAACTTGAACAACCATATAGATCTCGTTGTTCTGAATCTAGTGCAACTCGTTTCGTGGAAAACCGACACCGTATGCTCTCGAAAACAAGTTCTATTTGTTTTCTCAAACAAACAAAATTTTGACAAAATTGTGCAGGTTGCACAGTCAGTAGTCCGTATAGCTGGTTGGGCATGGTTGATTGGTCAAGGTTAACTAGGCATGGTTGACTGGGCATTGGTCCAATCCTGTCGCACCACTTGTCCAAACTCTGGTGGTGTTGGTTGTCATTTTTTTATTAGTGGTTGGTGGCCAACCACATGCTGGCACATGGACCAACCAGAGGCTGTCACATGGCAACACGGGGGCCACTAAAAATTTGTTTGCAATCCGAATCAGCCTTCGGCGAGTTCCAACACCAAAATTCTTAACCGACAGCACAATGACTTCACCGTCGGACCACCGTTATTTCTTATTAACCTATGGCCGCGAACCTTTATTTAAATGTTATGTTTGGCAGAGGTCGGGGTAAGGGGCCAGGGCTTAGCCCCACGACCACCTCCCTACGCCTCCCCCACCCCTCCCCATATGACACCATACGACCACCAATGGGAACCAGGGGTGCGGCCCTGTCAATCCAATTTTTTTAATTAAAAAAATAAGTTAAACCACTGATTAAGTTGGTGTTAAATTCGAGTTTAAGACGACATTATGAAAATTAACTGTCTGACAATTTCGCCCAGATTTCCGCCAAAATGGTGCTTGGTTAGCAAATTATGGGGTGAATTTGTAGGACAGTTTTGGATTTTGGGGAATTTGTAGTGCCATTAGCAACAAAACTAGGGAGGCTCATAGCTTCTTCAGTTTTTGATCAATTTTGGAGCAGAAAGAGGCTAGACATGAATTTTTGACAGTTATGGAGTTGATGTAATAGGTTTTGAAGCTATTTGAGCACTGTAAATGTATGTAATCACCATTTTGAGCATAATGATATAGGGCCAAGCCATTGGAAGCTGGACCAATGAGACACATCCCAAAAGGAGTGAACTCCTTCATCACTTGTTGTGTTGTGGTTATTATTATGGTGTATTTCTCTGTTATTTTCTGCATTTTCAGAGTTTTAATTCATGCTTTGTGTTTAAAAATTTAACATAAAGGCTCATAAAACTCAGTGTTTAATACTTGCAATTTACAAACTCTCAAACACATTTTCATTAAGATCTCAGACATATCAAGTTTGGTATCAGAGCTTAGGTTGTTGGGAAAAATACTGAGAGGGGGGGGGGGGGGGGATGAATTAGTATTTAGGGCAAACTAAAACTTTTTACTTTTTTCATGCTCTAAAACCCATACGCTACTTTGCTGAAGCCAACTAACGTATACACGCAGATATCCTTCATGAAACTCGCGTATACACAGAGATCTAATTATGCCATTAGTTCTTCAGTTATATCATTCCATCATTCATTCATTAGATGTTCTATAAACAGTAAACATGTGCAGTAAGAACAGAACAAACCATCACACATAAGCATCACACATGAACACCAGGATTTTTAGGTGGAAACCCAAGTCGGGAGAAAACCACCGCTGCAGTTGCTCAGCCTTCAATATTTTATTATAGAGAAAACATATTACAACATATGTGCTAGCGCAGACTTGACCAGCACGCAGGCACCCACCTGCGCTCGTTTACCAGCCTCTCCTGGAAGGGAGCTACGACCCCCTGACTCGTTTACCAGCCTCTCCTGGAAGGGAGCTACGACCCCCCACTCTCGTTTACCAGCCTCACCTGGAAGGGAGCTACGACCCCCCGATCTCGTTTACCAGCCTCACCTGGAAGGGAGCTACAACCCCCTGACTGAAGGCTACAACCCTCAGCACCACCTTGGACCACGTTTCATCAATTTTCACACTGGATCCAACAACTTCAATAGAACACAACTTGCAGGGCACGTTTCATCATATTTTCAGACAGGACCCTCTCCTTACATTTAAGCCTAATCATACAACCAAACCATCAAACCGAAACTTATCAATTCGTAAAACCCGTGAATCGTAGAATACATCATTCGCCGCATAGGCAAGAATACGAAACAGGTAACGCATCGACATTTCATACCCCTTTGTCAAAGAAACCCTAGTTTGCATACGCGCTTTCCTTTCACCGATGTCGCGTATATACGCGCTTCCGTTCACATAAACCAGCGTATACTTCTGTACATATTACAGATCTAATTTCATTGCGCATACGCGCTTTCTCTTCAGCGAAGCCGCGTATATACGTGCTTCCTCTGCGGCGAACTAGCGTATGGTTCTTCAGACATTTAGGTCATTGCAATTCTTCAGAACAGATACATCACACAGATTTAACCCTTTACTTCAGACAGATGTTCGCCTTATCTCAGATCTAATCATTCCATAAATAGATCTAGAAAATACAGATACATTTCAGATCTAGATATTCCGCTTCATCATTTCTTCATAGGTGCATCATAGATTCAGATCTATCATCAAACCTTTACCCTTTCCATACAGATATACTTCACAGAGAAGTATTCATTCAAGCTCAGACATCTTGCTCCCACACTCATGATTTGCACAATGAATTTCTTCTCTTTATATAGGTTTACCCTTTTTTCAATACCATGAGCCAAAACCACATTACTTCCGATGGTATTCCTGGACGGGGTCATTTAGACGAATCATTACCCAATACAATGGGTCAATACCATGGTGATTACCCCTGGTTTTGCACTTTATGAGCGCTTTTGCCCATACGCGACTTGGAACGTTCTTTTCCGCGTGCATACGCGACTTCTCCTAGACAAATCCGTGTATGCCTTGAGACATACTCTTTTTCATCATGCTTTGACACATACTGACAATTCTTCCATTATTACATTCTGTACCTACTGAAGATACATCAGATTTAGTTCATCAAGACATATTCTATCAAGCACAACTTCATCAAGTAAGTTGTCATCATCTTCATCAAGCGGGTTGCCATTCAAGGACAACACTTAGCATCATATTGCTAACACACATCAATTCATATCAGATTTACATCATTTACCAAGTCCATCAAGTCAAGACAAACTTCATCAAGTGGTTTGCCATCAAGGACAACACATGTCAATTGTCTCATGTCTTCATCTTCATTCAGTGGGTTGCCATCAAGGACAACACTCTGCATCATATTGCCAACATAGGTTTTCTTTGTTGCTGTGAGGATTTAATTGTTTGCAACTATTTATAATGCGTACAAGGTTAAAGCTCAAGAGAGGAGAAGGAAAGCTTGTGGTTGTAAGTCCTCAAGTTAGGTCAAAGACAAAGAGAGAAAGTTTGCCACAATATCCACCACAAATTCTTCCTCAAATTGCAGTAGAAGCTTCAGCAAGCATGTCTCATGAAGGAGGAGATGATAATATGTCAGATAAATAGAAGACTTTCAAAAAATCTTTCTTTGACACGACTACAATGGTGAAGGTTCTCTATGAAGAGAGAAATTCAAGATTGCAAGGTGAAAGTTCCAAGCCTTCAAAAGGGAAGGGTTCTTCTAGAGGAAAAGGAGGAGATGATGACAAGCCTTCAAAAGGAAATGGTGACAAACCACCCTCTTCTCCACCATCATCTTCACCTCCATCCTCACCTTCATCTTCTTCCTCTTCCACAACCACTGTTACTCAAACACATCCACATACCCCAAGGGTTCATGGTAAAACTCCCTTACTAAAACTTGATATTAAATTCGAACTGCCTATGTATAATGGTGAAGTGAATGCTAAAAGACTTGATAATTGGGTTCATTAACTTGAAGTTTATTACAGGATTCACAACATCAAAGATGATGAAACAAATATTCAGTTGGCTTCATTGAGTTTAGAAAGTGCAACTTTGATTTGGTGGGAAGACAAAACACAAGAGGATATGAAAAAGCACGGTAAGGTCTCAACTTCTTGGATAGATTTTATTGCTGCACTTAAAAGACAATTTTATCCATTAACTTATATGAAAAATTCTATTATGGATTGGCATAATTTTAGATAACTAAAGGGTCAAAGTGTGCAAAGTTACACTTAAGAATAGAGAAAAAGGTGTTCGATACTAGATGTAGACTTGAATTCACAAGACACTGTTGAAATATATTGGGGGTTTACATAGTTATTTAAAGCATACTATCCTTATGTTTAATCCTACAAGTTTAGATGAGGTTTGTGTTCAGGCAACACATCTTGAAGCAAGAGGGAAAAACATTTCACGGGAGGGTAGAAAGAAGCCATTCACAAATGGAGACAAGGGTAATAGTAAGTTCAAAGGGAAAGGAAAGAAGAATGAATCCATCAAGAAGGAAGGAGAAAAAATTAACATGCAAACATTGTTCCAAAGAGGGTCATGATGAAGCTCATTGTTGGAAGCTTTATCCTGAGATGAAACCAAAGAAGTTTAACAACAAATGGAAACAAAGGACAACTGCAACTACACAACATGACTTAGGCGTTGATTCGGGAGATGAAACAAAGATCACATCAATGGGAATGAAAGGTAAGGACACAGAAATCACTAGCTCTTCAAGTTGTCCTAATGATACTCAAGATGAGATAACTAGAATTGAACTTTTACATATTCAGGTTATTTCAAAACACACCAAAAATGCACTCTTTGATAGTGGTTCACAAGCAAATTTAATTTCCGAAGACTTGGTCAAGAAGTTAAATTTAGAGACCATTCCTCATCCAAGACCTTATCCTTTAGGTTGGATATGCAAGAATGCAAACTTACAAGTTACGAGGAAATGCATACTTATATTTGCAATTACAACAAAATTTCTTGATGAAGTTGAACTTGATGTAGTTCCACTTGATATTTCCGGAATTGCTTTGGGAAGCCCATATTTGTATTGTAGGAAATATATTCTTCATCGCCATGAAAACAAGTATCACTTGTTCAAATATGGTATAGAGTACATTGTTAGAGCACATTGACAGAAACTAAATCTTTCACTTGTAAATGCCGGACAACTGAAGAGACTCATGAACTCTAGCAAGAATTTTGTGCTTTTAATGGTCAAACAAAAGAATGATGTTGAGAATGAAGTTTTTCAGGCTTGTGACTCTAGATTGAAATATGATTTGGTTGAGGTAGTTAACCAATATGATGAGATGTTTCAGGAGCCAAAAGAATTGCCTCCCAAGAGGGGAATCCAATCGCAGCAAGATTGTCCTCTTCCTAACATTGGCATGTACAGGATGTTAGTGATGGAAAGTGCAGAAATTTAAAAGCAAATTCAAGAGTTGTTGGACAAAGGGATCATCAGACCAAGTACTTCACCATGTGGGTCACCTATTGTTTTGGTGCCAAAGAAGGATGGAACATGGCACATGTGTGTGGACTTCTGTGCATTGAAAAAAATTACGGTAAAGAACCATTACCCAATTCCTAGAATTGATGATTTAATTGATCAATTGAAAGATGCAAAGTATTTTACTAAGTTGGACTTAAGGAGTGGCTATCATCAAATTAAAATTGCCGAAGGTGACATATGGAATACAACATTCAAAACAAAACAAGGCTTGTTTGAATCGCTAGTTATGCCTTTTGGTCTTTGCAATGCTCCTGCTACCTTTATGTGTGTGATGAATGATGTATTGAGGCTGTTTATAGATGATTTTGTGATAGTATACTTAGATGACATCTTGATTTTCAGTTTATCTCGTGAAGGACATGTCATGCATGTCAAAAATGTACTTGATGTTTTGAATAAAGAACATTTGTTTTTAAAGATGTCAAAGTATGAGTTTGGAAAAACTTCTTTAGTGTATTTGGGTCATATTGTTGGAGGAGGTGAATTGAAAATAGATCCCTCCAAGGTTGATGTCATTTTGAATTGGCCAAAGCCCAAAACAGTTATGGAGGTAAGAAGATTTTTGGGAGCAGCCCAATATTGGAGGAAGTTTATTACTAATTTTTCTTCTATCGCAGCTCCATTGCATGCATTGACAAGTGTGAAGCAGGTCTTCCAGTGGGGAGGTAAAAAAAAAAGACATTGGATACATTGAAAGAAAAGACCAGTTCAACCCTCGTACTTGCACTTCCAGACTTGAGGCAACCATTTGAGATTCAGACTGATGCTAGTGACCATGCCATGGGTGTGGTCCTCGTGCAACATGGTAAGCCCATCTATTTTCATTCGAAAACTTTTAATGGTGCAATGATTAATTATCCTACATATGACAAGGAATTGTATGCATTGGTGCAAAGTGTGAAAAAGTGGAAACACTACTTAATGGATAACAAAACAATCATTCACACTAATCATCAACCATTGCAATACATGCAATCACAAACAAAGTTGTAGCAATCAAGGCACTTTCGATGGATGAGTTTTCTTAAACAATTCCACTTGGTGATAAGGTATAAAAAATGTATCTATAACAAAGTTGTTGACATGCTTTGTAGGCCTATTGTTAGTGCTGCTACTATTCTTAAGCATAATTCTATTTTACATGAGAGCTATGTTGAACAGTATGCATTAGATAGTGATTTTCAAAATGTATATGAAACTTTGAGTCAAGGGAACCAAGTAGATGAAATGGATTATCACATGCATGATAACTTCTTGTACAATCTTGGTAAGCTTTGTATTCCACAGGGAGAAAGAGTCAACATTATAAGAGGCACATACTTCTCTTATTGTTGGTCATTTCAGTGTAAGTAAGACGGTGGCACATCTACATAGGTATTGTTATTAGCCTCGTATGCTTGAAAGTGTCACTTTTTATTAGAGGTTGTTTATTATGTGTTGCCAGTAAGCCTAGCAATAGGAAGTTAGGATTGTTCACACCACTTCCAGTAACTTCTTGTCCATGGGAGAGTGTCTCTATGGACTTTGTTGGTCTTCCTATGTCAAAAAAGAATCATGATTATATTTTTGTAGTTGTGGATAGGTTCAGCAAAATGTGTATTTTGATGCCATGTAAAAAGCAAATTACAACTGAACAAACTGCTCAGTTATTCTTTCAGAATGTTTGGGTGCATTTTTTATTGCCCACATCCAATGTTAGTGATTGAGATTCTCGCTTTGTTGGGAATTTTTGGTCAAGCTTGTGGGGATTCATGGACACCAAATTGAAAAAGAGTACAAAATTTCATTCGTAAAAAGATGGTCAAACAGAGGTGGTGAACAGGACGACGATACATCTTCTTCACAGTTATTGCAACAATCACGCTAAGTTGTGGGATGAACTTGCACTATATTCAACATGCTTACAACCGGGCAAGAACTCTTCAACTCAAACATTGCCATTTGAGGCATGTTTTGGATATTTGCCTAAATCTCCTTTGGATTTCATTTTTTGAAAGGATGTTGCTATTGATAGTCATAGTGACATACACAAAGCTAAAAGGTTCATTGAATAAATCCAATTGGTACATCAAGTAGTTCAAAAACAACTGGAAAAGATCCAAGTCAAGTACAAAACAAGGCACGATAAGCATCGTGTAGATCACAATTTACAAGTCGGTGATGAAGTTTGGCTTCACATTAGCAAAGAAAAGCTTCAAGGAGAAGGTAAAAAACAGAAACCAATTCAATATGGTCCATTCAGAATTTTGGAAAATATTGGTGATAATGCCTTCAGGTTGGATTTGCCTTCATATATGCAAATTTATGTTGTTGTTAATGTTGAGAACTTAAGGTTGTATGAGCCACCTTTGATTGAAGATCAAGGAGAAAATGTTCAGATTCCTTCCATTGAGGAATTTTCTCCTGAATACCTTGATGAACTACAACATGACACCATTTTTGATAGAAGAACAAGGTTTTCAAAACGAGGGAATGTGGAGTACCTTCGTGTGGGGCGCAAAGGAACAAATCCAAGAAAATCCAAATGGATCAAGATTAGAAAGGTGAGGGAACTGTACCCTCATCTACTGAACAACTGAAAGTAATCTTTGTGGTCCAAAAGCTTCCAGTGGGGAGAAGTGATCAGGTGTTCAAAATTATGCTCAAAATTGAAAGTTTTCGGAATGGTGTGGAACCTGAAAGACCACGTAGATATTGTCGTTCTGAGTCCGACACAACTCTTTTCGTGAAAAACTGACACTGTATGCTCCCGAAAACATGTTCTGTTCATTGTCCCAAACAGACAAATTTGGAAAAATTGTGCAGGTTGTCGAGTCATCAGTTCGTACAATTGAATGGGCATGGTTGGCTGGGCATTGGGCCAATCTTGTCGTGCCACTTGTCCAAAATATGGTGGTGTTCGTTGGCATTTTCTATTGGTTGGTTGGTGGCGAACCACATGCTGCCACGTGGCCCAACTAGAGGCCGCAATGAGGCAACACGGGGGCTACCAAAAATTTGTTTGCAATCCGAATTAGCCTCAGGAAAGTTCGAACACTGAACCTCTTAACCAACAACACAACGACTTCACTGTCGACCCACTGTTATTCCTTATTAACCTATGCTTGCGAACCTTTATTTAAATGTTATGTTTGGCGGAGGTCGGGGTAAGGGGTGAGGGCTTAGCCCCGACCCCACCCATATGACACCATACGACCACCAGTGGGGAACGAGGGGCGCGACCCTATTAATCCGATCTTTTAATTAAAAAATCAATTTAAACTGTTGGTTAAGTTGGTGTTAAATTTGGGTTTAAGGCGGCATTATGAAAATTAACTGTTTGACAATTTCGCCCAGATTTCCGCCAAAATAGTGCTCGATTAGCAGATTATGGGGCGAATGTGTAGGATGGTTCCATATTTTGGGGAGTTTGTGGTGCGATTAGTAGCAAAACTAGGGAGGCTCATAAATTCTTCATTTTTTGACCAATTTTGGAGCAGAAAGAGGCTAGACATGCATTTTTTACAATTCTAGAGCTGATAGAACATGTTTTGAAGCCACTTGAGCATGGTAAATGTATGTGATCACCATTTTGAGCATAATGGTATAGGACCAAGCCATTGGAAGCTGGACCAATGAGACATAGCCTAGGAGGGGTGAACTCCTTCATCTCTTGTTGTGTTGTGGTTATTATTATTGTGTATTTGTCTATTGTTTTCTGCATTTTCAGAGTTTTAATTCATGCTTTATGTGTTTAAAAATTTAACATAAAGGCTCATAAAAATCGGTTTTTTAATACTTGCAATTTACAAACCCTCAAGCACATTTTCATTAAGATCTCATACAAATCAATTAGCAGCATCATTCAGGAAGAACCATGCATCTTTGAAGAAGTTGCAAAAGAACAAGTTTGGAAAGATGCCATGACTGAAGAATACGAGTCGATCATCCAAAATGATATCTAGGAAGTGGTTCCTAGACCTCAACGTAAATTTTTTGTCACTTCCAAATGGTTGTTTAAGATTAAACATGGTGCAAATGGTAGTATTGAAAAATATAAGGCTAGATTTGTAGCTAGAGGATTCTCTCGGAAAGAGGGAATAGATTATGATGAGATTTTTGCACCTGTAGCTCAATATACTACTATTCGATCTGTTGTTGCCTTAGTTGTTAGCAAGGGATGGACTCTTCACCATATGGACATGAAAATTTATTTCTTGTATGGTTTCCTCAAGGAAGAGATATTTGTGGAACAACAACAAGGGTTTGAAGAGCATGATAGGGAAACATATGTATGTAGACTGAAGAAAGCCTTATATGGGTTGAAGCAAGCTCCAAGAGCTTGGTATGCTCGAATTGATAGCTACCTGATAAATCTTGGTTTCATAAGAACCAATGCATACCCAAACCTCTACTTCAAGATAGTCCAAGGTATACCTTGATTTTTGTATTGTATGTTGATGATTTATTCTTGACGGGAGGAGAACCTCTTATCCTCCAGTGTAAAAGGGAGTTAGCTTCTGAATTTGAAATGAAAGACCTTAGTTTGATGCATTACTTTTTGGGTCTAGAGGTGCTGCAAAGGCTCGGTGAAATTTATATTTCTCAAGGAAAATATGTTGTTAAGCTTATTGAGATATTTTCTATGGTAGAATGTAAGTCCATCCATACTCCTATGGAAATGAACTTTAAGAAAATATGTGACAAAGCTGCATGATCTAGTATAGAAAATTCCATAGAGTATAGACAACTCATTGGTGCTTTGATGTTTTTGGTAAACACTAGGCCCGATATATGCTTTGTTGTAAACACTATAAGTCGGCATTAGATTCATCCCTTTCATGCCTAGTGGATTGCTGCAAAACATGTACTCAGATACTTGCATGGAACTATAAATCTAGGATTGAAATATACAGCTAAAAATTTAAGACCTCATGGATATACTGATGTTGATTGGGCATGTAATTCTGCTGATAGAAAGAGCACTTTTAGGTGTTCCTTTAGCTTGGGATCTGCCATGATCCCTTGGATGAGTAGAAAGAAGAAGTCTATCGCACTAAGTACAACTGAAGCTAAGTACATTACTGCTAGCATGGCTAGCTATGAGGCAATTTGGCCGAGGAATATTTTTAGGGAACTATTTGAGCAAGTTCCAGACACAATAGTTATATATTGTGACAATAAGAGCAAGATTTGTGTTGCAGAAAATCCTTTGTTTCATGAAAAGTACACGCATATTGAGATCAAATATCACTATATTCAGGATATGGTGCAAAGAAGAGTAGTGAGGCTCCATCACATCTCCACTGATGATCAGATAGTTGACATTCTTACGAAGCCTTTACCGAAAGGGAAGTTCTTGGTTTTTAGAGAGCAGCTTGGAATTATGGACGTGACCCTTCTGGGAGGTGGTCACAGTTGATCGAGAACACTACGCTGACTTTACCCCTTGCTAGAGCTCACATGATTAGGGAATGATGTTAGAAAGCTCACGAGGATGAGGGACCTCTTGTGTAGTGTGTGCCACAAGAGTATGTTGATTTGGGGTAGCATCAGATGTGCTCTAAGTCTCAAATTTTGTGGAGAGGCTTAGACACATGTATTCCAGATAACCCAGAAACTGTTTGGTGAAATTCCATTGAATTGTATTCTATATAAATAAATAATTATTTTAAAAGGGATCCTAAGTCTAAACTTAGTAAAATGCTACTACAATGAATGATTTATTTCACCTACTTATTTATAATAATTTATTTACAGATGCTTCAGTGAATTTTGAAATAAATACAACTGCAACATTCACTTTAATCTTAAAGCATAAGAACAAATAGAACAAGTATAATAAAATAGAAACAACCACATGAATAAAGTTATTTTTGGACAATTGTCCTCGAAAAAACCCAATGTGGGAAAACTGATGCAGCAGATGAGGGTTTATATTAATCTTCAGCTGTGAAAGGATCGTTTACAGAATATAGACAAGCATATATTTAGCATACACCTGAGATGAAGTTTTTGAACACCTTGGAAGAATTCCCAACACACGGTAGGCACTTCTCCTCCCTCTGCGTCACTCTGTGTGGCCCCTCAGTGCAGTCACTGCATTGGATTGCATCACTCTGTGTGGGAGCCAGTGTTGTTGCTCAACACTTCCTCCTCTGCGACTTCTACCTTCCTTCTCTTCGTCTTTGCTAACCTCTCCCTCCTCCTTCTATCTCTACAACCCATCCTCTACAACCTCACCCTCTGAAATCGAATTCTCTTACTTCATAATCAATTTCCTTTGGGTACTGAGAATGTTCTCGGCTTACTTTCCAAATGACCCTCAAGCCTTCTCTTATAGTCTTCTCGTTGATGAATCAACGACCCATATTATATCCTTAATCAATGGCTCAGATTAAAAGATGACTTGATCTTCATTTTCTAGAAGATTCACACTCTGCTTTATTAATACCCTTTAATTATTTAATTTCCCTAAGTTTAGACTTATGAATCACTTTAAAATAATTAATTATTTTAATAAAGTATGATCCGAGTTGAATTTCCACAAACGATTTATGGGTTATCTGGAACACTGATGTCCAAGCCTCTTCCCAAAATATGAGACTTGGAACACTTTCCAATGTTACAAAATCAACACTCCCTTTAGCGAGGAAAGTGTTTCAGCAAGGTACCAACTGTATCTGCTCTGACCTGAAGCATTTGTTGTGCTATTGAAGTCTAGGCTACGACCCCTCATCTCTGCGCTGCTTCCCTTTATACTGCTACATGTGACACCACCTCAGGCCACTGCCTCATCCGTATTGCAACTCCCTCTGAGTCTGAAGTCCACTCATTCCTTTATTGGAAAGGGTTCTCGACCATCCCCATCTTTTCTCTGAAGTAAGTAAACTTAATCTTACCCAAAGCCTTTGTGAGAATATCTACCACCTGTTCTCCTGTAGAAGTGTACCTTAACTGTACAACTCCTCATTGGACATAGTCTCTGATGAAGTGGCACTTAATGTCAATTTGCTTCGACTAGTCATGCAACACAGGATTTTCAGAGAGCTTGATGCAACTCTTATTATCACACAAAATTCCCGTCAGTTCCAACCTCTTCTTGAGCAATTTCAAGAGTAGTTTCCAAAGCCATATGGCCTCGCATGAAGTTGTTCTTACTGCTATATATTCAGCCTCAATTGAGCTCAGTGCCACGAACTTCTATTTCCTATTGCACCAGGAAGTCATTCATGATCCAAAACTGAAACAATACCCATTGGTACTTTTCTGATCCACTAGGCTTCCAGCGCAATTTACATCAATGAGCCCACTCAACTGGATTTCATTGCCTTTGGTGTACTTCAACCCATACTCGACTGTCCCCTTCAAATATCCGAGAACATGTTTGGTTGTTTCCTAGTGAGCCCTCATGGTTTCATCATGAATTGGCTGAGGGTATTCACTACATAACAAATCTCTGGTCTAGTGTTGACCAGGTACATCAATGATCCTATGAGCTGCCTATACAAGGTAGGGTCAGCCTCATCATCACCGGACGTGTCTATCTTCTTCCAGTTTGTAATCATTGGTGTAGCCATGGGACTACATTCCTTCATCTGAAACCTCTTCAGGATCTCTATAGTATATCTTCCTTGCCCAAGGAATATTTCTCCCTTCTGCTGCCAAACCTCCAAACCAAGAAAATAGTGCATCTGCCCCAAATCCTTCATGTTGAATTCGATAGCCTGATTCTCCTTGCAATCTTTGATGAGCTTAGATGATCCAGTCAGGAACAGATCATCTACATATAATACCAGGTTTGGCGACTCATCCCCTACTCTCAGATAACAGAGGTTGGAATCTGCGTCACTCTTGAAAATTCCCATCTTCTGTAGGTACCTATCAATTCGCCCATACCATGCTCTGGGGGCTTGTTTCAGTCCGTACAAGGCTTTCTTAAGCCTGCATACATGAGTCTTCTGCTCATGTGTCTCAAAGCCCTCTGTCTGTTCTATATACACTTCGTCTTCCATTACCCCATTCAAGAACGTTGTCTTGATATCCATCTGGTGAATCTCCCATCCATCTGCGCTGCAAGAGATATGACGGATCTGATTGAATTGTACCAAGCTACCGGGGCGAAGGTTTCTTCATAGTCGATCCCTTCTTTCTGTGAATACCCCTAAGCCACAAACTTGGCTTTGAACTTTTCTATGCTGCCATCTGCAGTGTACTTGATCTTGTAGATCCACCTTGATCCTACAACTGATCTGTTCTAAGGTCTAGGGACTACTTCCCACACATCGTTTTTCATGATGGAGATGTACTCCTCCATCATGGCATCTACCCACACTTGATGTTGAGCTGCCTCCTGAAAACTAGAGGGTTCTTCGACTTGTGCTACCAGTGTCTGCTACCTGTCAGGTTTCCTGCGTACCCTCTTCCCATCTCTAGGGGCTCCAACAAATTCCTGCATCCCTCAGAGTCTGTTGGAGCTCTCTGCTCATTCTTCCACTAGTGGTGGGTGGATTCACCTGCTCTCCTGCTTTCTCCTCTTCGGAGGAACTTTCCTCAGAACTCTCGTGCTGTGGAGAGGCACTCGAGCCATCCTCTGTAGGCCACTGAGGCTGTACTAGTGGATCCTCCTCAACCTGTGTATCTGTAGCCATTTCCTGGGATCTTCTAAACGCTATCTCCTCCAAGAACTTCACATCCCATCTTACTACGATCTTTCCGTTTTCCGGAATATAGATGCGATATGCCTTCGCATTTTCACTATATCCCACAAGATAACCCTTCTCCGTAGTCTGATCCAATTTCTTCCTCTTCTCATCAGGTACTTGGAAATACACTATACTTCCAAATATCCTGATGTGGCTCACCTCAGGCTTTCTCTCAATGAACACACTCTCATGGGTTACTTTCCACAATGCTCTATGAGGCACCCTGTTCTGCACATACACTGTTGTATTGCAGGCTTCTTCCCACAAAAATTTGGGCATGTCTTGGTCATATAGCATCGCCCTTGCAGCTTCTACAATGGTCCTATTCTTCCTTTCTGTAAATCCATTTTGCTCTGGATTGTATGGAGCTATCCATTCTCTCTTGATGCCTTCCTTTGTGCAGAAACTTGTGAATTATTTATCAATATACTCTCCACCATTATCTGATCACAACCTCTTGATCTTCTTTCCGATTAAATTTACTACCAAATCCTTGAATTCTTTGAATCACTCAAAGACTTCATCTTTGGTTTTAATAAAGTAGATCCATGTTTTCTTGGAATGGTCATCAATAAAGGTAGCAAATACTTTGCACCACTAAGAGAAGTCGTAGACATTAATCTGCAGATGTCTGAGTGTGTCAACTCCAATACACTCTTGGCCCTATTATTGCTTCTTGGAAATGCTGCCTTAGCATACTTACCTAGTACACACCCCATGCAAACCTCATATTTCCTTGTGCTGAGTTCTGGAGCTCCCATGAGAGCCTTCTTGAGGATATTCAAGGCTCCATGATGTAAATGCCCCATTCTTCTGTGCCATAATTCATTCGGGTCTCTTTCATTTGTACTACCGATTAGTGCCATTGGAGACTCGAGTTGTAGCTTATACAGTTTATGGCTCCTTACTCCAATTTGTGCCTTCCTTTTCCAGCTAGGATGTTTGACATAAACTTTATTTCCAATAAAGTATACATCGTAACCCTTGTTCTGGAGTTGAGACACGGAGAGTAAGTTCATCCCCAATCCCGGTACATGCAATACATCTGTGGCCGCTTGTTACCAGCTTCTGTCTGAAACATTATGGTTCCTCTACAGACAGGGGTACACTTGGCCTTGTTTCCCATCATGATTTGAAAGTTCATATGCTCTTCCTGGTAGCTCGAGAAACATTCTCGAACTCCCGTCATGTGAGCAGATGCTCCACTGTCAATATACCAGACTCTTGGAGAGGTCATGCTTGACACACAAGAGAAATCCTCTTCTAGTCTAGATGCCAGAACTGACATGTCATGATCCCTATATTTCTCCATGTGTTTTGGAGGACTACGCGAACTCTTCCGAGCTGCATCTATGTCAGATCTCAGTTCCATTGCAGAACCTCATTTCCTGTCTTTCGCCTTTAGCTGTGATACCATGTGAAATTCTCAATCTGAAAATGCTACTACAGTGATTGATTTATTTCACCTACTTATTTATAATAAGTTATCTATAGATGCTTCTGTAAATTTTGACATAAATACAGTTGCAACATTCACTTTAATCTTAAAGCAGATTAACAAATAGAACACGTATAACATAATAGAAACAACCACATGAACACAGTGATTTTTGGAAAATTGTCCCTAGAAAAACCCGATGTGGGAAAACCGGTGTAGCTGATGAGGGTTTATATTAATCTTTAGCAGTGAAAGGATTGTTTACAGAATATATGACGAGCATATATTTAACATACACATGAGATGAATTTTTTGAACACCTCGGAAGAATTCCCGACACACAATAGGCACTTCTCCTCCATTTGCACCACTTTGCGTGGCCCCTTTGTGCAATCACTGCATTGGACTGTGTCACTTTGCGTGGAGGGCCAGTGCTGCTGCTCAATACTTCCTCCTCTGCATCTTCTGCCTTCCTTCTCTTCGTCTCTGCTAACCTCTCCCTCCTCTTTCTGTCTCTACAACCCAGCCTCTACAACCTCACCCTCTGAAATCGAATTCTCTTACTTCAAAATCGATTTCCTTCGGGTACTGAGAATGTGCCCGACTTACTTTACAAATGACTCTCAAGCCTTCTCTTATAGTCTTCTCGTTGAGGAATCAACGACCCAGATTATATCCATAATTAATGGCTCAGATTAAAAGATGACTCAAGATCTTCTAGAAGATTCACACTCTGCTTTATTAATACCCTTTAATTATTTAATTTTCCTAAGTTTAGACTTAGGGATCACTTTAAAATAATTAATTATTTTAATAAAGCATGATCCGAGTGGAATTTCCACAAACTATTTTTGGGTTATCTGGAATACTAATGTCCAAGCCTCTTTCCAAAATATGAGATTTGGAACACTTTCCAATGCGACAAAATCAACAAATCTTAGTCGTTGATTAGAGATATAATCTGGGCCGTTGAAGTCTCAACGAGAAGACTATAAGATTGGCTTGAAGGGTTATTTAGAAATTACATTTTGGAGACATAGAGGATCTAGAGATAAATTTTTCTGACGGAGCAGTGCTCGGAAGAAAATAAAATATAAGTGATTCTTGATTGCAGTGAGGGGCAGTAGATCCGGTTGGAAGATTTCCAAGGCTGGAGAGTACACAACAACAAACAAAGAGATGGCCACAACAACATCGCAAAGCCAGTGATGCAACGATTATGCAGTCACTCCATAGAGCTAGAGGGAAAGTCGTTTTCCTGCTGAGGAGACAATGCAGAGCCAGTGCCAAATCCCGAAGAGATTTTCTGGAGGCCAAAAGGTTTTAGTTTCCAGCTAACACTGATACCATTGCAGAGGTAGAGGGAAATCACAATTGTGACCCAAACACTGCACAAGGCAGTCCAGTCTTGGTGCAGATCAATGTCAAGTTCTTGTGGAGGATTGAGGTTTGTCTCACAAGATCTCTTCTGTCAGTTTCTTTGTATGATTTGACGGTGTGTCAATCATAGATTTTTACTCATAATATTTATTGCATAATATATAAACCCCCAGATCTACAACACTAGTTTTCCCACATTGGGCTTTTTCAGAAAAATTAGTCCAAAAATAATTGTGTCAAATGGTTGTGTGATCTATGTTTGTTCCGATTTTTTCCGCACTTGCAATTTTCCACAGTTAATTTTTGTAAGGTATAGTGAATGGATTTCGATTTAGCTTGTAGAACATAGTGAATAATTGGTTAAGTAAATAACAAATAGAATACTTTCCATCAGTTGTTGCAGTAGGATTCCATATTTTCGAAATTTTCACATGGTATTAGAGCTTGTTTAAGCCGAGTGCAGGCGAGACAAAGAGCATATCCAACAGATTCATCGTTGGTGAAGTTGGGATCAAAAAGTTGCGTAAGCGACAGATTGATCCCCTAGTTGATTTCACAGTCCAAGCCAAGAGGGCTAGACCAGCAGGAAAATCTCTGTCCGAGTGAGTCGTCAGACAGGTAGGATTGTTTCAGATTGTTGTTTGTCTAAGGCGGAGGGAGCAGCGCAACATATCTACAGATATCAACAATTGGAGGGATGTGATTGACTGTGCAACAGTGATTGCTGCTGCAGAGCCTCAGGAAGCATAGCCGAAACACATTTTTGGGGATTTTTGACCTCAGTGAGTTTTCTTGATCAAGAAACTCAAATTCCCCATGTAATAGCAGTGGATTTTTTGGCTTCCTCCATCAGGAGTGCATTAAGCTAGCTGCGTAGGGGGTGAGAGGCAACAGATCAACAACGTTTGGGTGAGATGGCAGCTAGTGGGTTGCATGACCAAGATTGTTTGGAGGGTGCCTCCAACAATGTAATCTGAAAGGCAAGGATCTCCTTCCTTCTAAATGAGCATGACCTCAAGCACTTTATCGAAAGTGCTCAGGTTGAATCGGTGGATGCAACACCATTAAGGGCCTTCAAGAAGAATATGGCAAAGGCCAAGCAGTTAATCCTCGACGGAGTGAAGGATCATATTGTTTAACACATATCTGGAAAAGGGACAACCAAAGAGATGTGGAATGCATTGGGAACACTATATCAAGAGTATTCCCAACAACGGAAGATGTTTATGGAAGAGAAAATGCTTACCACCAAGATGCAGAAAGGAGAACGCATCGATCCATTCTTGTCTAGACATCAGGAAAACCGAGATCAGCTGGTAGCTGTGGGGTCAGCTCCTTAGGGCACAAAGATGGTCAGACTTGCCTTAAAATCCATGTCCGAAGACTATCAAGTCTTTTTCTAGAGCATCCTAGGCATAGAGAATTTGTTGGGCTGGGAAGCGATGTGGGCAGCTCTTCAGCGAGGAGATGAGAAGATATTTACTCAAGTGTCAACTTAAGAGCATCAGTAGCAGTGGTTCGAAGGTCAAGGAGGAGAAGGATGAAAATACAACCCTTGCATCAAAGGGACAACAAGAGCAACACAGGAGGAAGAAGGATCTATCAAAGAACAAATGCTTCCGGTGTGGCAAGATGGGACATTACACCACACAGTGTCCTCTCAGAAAGAAGGGCAAGGATGAGAAGCATGATTCTCGGGCCGGAGCAATGAAGTTAGAGGAGGAGTTCGCTATGATTGCTCATTCACCTCCAGGAGGGAGGTGGGATGATTTGGAGTTGTAGACACAAATATCTACAAGTTGGGCAGGATCCTTGAGGAGTCCACCTCTCGGATCATCACCTTGCTACGGGAGCCCAAAACAACAGTAGCAGGATGGACTAGTTCTAATTGGTGCTAAGGAGTGTTGAAGTGACAACACAGTAGTTAGCAGCGCCAGAGTCTGAGTAGCGCAAAGAAATGTTGCAACAACGCAGAGGGACGCAATGTAGAGCAACAACTTCAAAGAGGTGGCGCAAAGGCTAACAACAGTCAAATCTTCATCACTGAGATGAAGTATACTTGTCCAATTTTGGATGTTCTTCAGTTGTAGAAAGAAACTGTGATGCAACATAGTAGCAGTTGGTACTGGCAGAGTCAACAACAACATGGATGAAAAATTGAGAGGGAGTTGCAGTGTTGATAGTCGCAATGTCAGCAGTAGTACAGATGTAGCGATTGTGCAAAGTTGATGGGAGGCAGTGTCAGGCATTAACAATGCAGAGGGAGATGCTTTAGGGTCAGAGCAATGTGCAGCAGGGCATATTGTTAGAGCACATTCCTTGCTAAGAGGGAGTGTTGATTTGGAGTAGCATCAAATGTGTTCTAAGTCTCCAATTTTGTGGAGAGGCTTAGACACACATATTCTAGATAACACAGAAACCGTTTGGTGAAATTCCACTCGAATTGTATTTTATAGAAATAATTTATTATTTTTAAAGGGACCCTAAGTCTAAACTCAGGAAAATAAAATAATTAAAGTGAATTAATAGAATATGAGTGAGAATGATCTAGAATAAATGGATCAAGTCAAAAATTAATCATAGCCGTTGATTATAGATCTAATCTAGGCCATTGAAGTCTCAAAGAAAAGACTATAAGATTGGCTTGACGGGTCATTTGGAAATTACATTTTGGAGACACAAAGGATCTAGAGATCGATTTTTTTTGGCGGAGCAATGCTTGGAAGAAAATCAGATCTAAGTGATTCTTGATTGCAGTGAGGGGCAGTAGATCTGGTTGGACGTTTTCTTGAGTCGGAGAGTACACGACAGTGGAGACAGAGAGAGCCACAAAAACAGCGCAAAGCCAGTGACACAGTGCTTACGCAGAGCTAGAGGGAAAGTTGTTTTCCTATTGAGGAGACATCGCAGAGCCAGTGCCAGATCCCAGAGAGATTTTTTGGAGGCCAAAAGGCTTCAGTTTCCAGCCAGCAGCGAGATCAGCGTAGAGGCAAAGCGTAGCCACAATTGACACAAACATTGCGTAGTGTGACACAGTGACTGTGCAGAGGCAGCGAAAGGTAGTCCAGTCTTGGTGCAGATAAGTGTCGGGTTCCCGTGGAGGAGTGAGGTTTGTCTCACAAGATCTCTTCTGTCAATTTCTCTGTATGATTTGATGGTATGTCAATCATAGATTTGTACTCAAGATTTTTACTGCATAATATATAAACCCTCAGATCTACTGCACCGGTTTTCCCGCATTGGGTTTTTCCGAGGGCATTAGCCCAAAAATAACTGCGTCAAATGGTTGTATGATCTATGTTTGTTCAGATTTGTTTTCGCACTTTTAATTCTTACGCATTTAATTTATGTAGGCTGTAGTGAATGGATTTCGATATTTTCTTGTAGAACACAGTGGATAATTTGTTAAGTAAATAACAAATAGAAGACTTTCCATCAGTTGTTGTAGTAGGATTCCATATTTTCGGAATTTTCACAAAGTAGGCCTTACTATGCATTCGACCCACAGTCTGGGGCATGGGAAGAGCCACCTATCTGGAAAATAGGTGTAGTGGGACTTGTCGGTGTGACTTGTCTAGGATTCAGGTGTTCCACAACTTGACACTTGGTAGTGTTTGATTCTTGTCTATGTGACTTGTTTGAGTCTTCTCTATGTTATGCTTGTGTTCTATCACCTAGTTTTTTTGAGATGAAAATCGGTTGAATATAATCCTTGTCTATGTGACATGTGATGGTTCTTTCCTTTCCAAATTTGTGTCAAGTGGATGATTCTTCTTTAGATTGCGACTTCATTGTTACAAATGTTACATATATAGTTGAACTAAGATGAATGAAAGAGATCAAAGGAAGCAAAGATCTTTGATGCAAAAAGAAATTCCTCCCTAGCTGAGAGGGAGTGTTAAAATTTGACAACTCAGGGATGAATTTCTCCTAGAAGAAATCATATCTTTAAGTTATGTTTGAACCACCTATAATAAAATTTCATTTCTAACAATTCTAATATGACTTTCCAAAAATAGTAAGTGACATCTTAATTTGGAAGTGACTTTCCAAAAATATAAAGTCATGTCTAAATGATCAAGGATGATCTCAACATATGGAATCCACTTTAAAATCAAATAAATCATGATTATACAAGTCAAGAATTAATATTTTTATCCTTACTAGTATTATTATTATTATGATACTATTATCTATAAAATAGTCGAAAGACATTAAACTTTAATGGATTAAAAAAAACGAATTCTCTCATGAAATAAGTAAATTAAATTCAGAATCTCTTACTTGGAAAATTGAACCTCTCCCTTGGAATAAAATAGTTACTCCACACTTAAGAGAATGTAACTCTCCCTCACTAATTCAATGTATGGAAAAAGTGTAACTCCTCACTAAATGCACTTGTAACTCCCTCATTCAATTTGATTTGTAACTCTCACCAAATATTCTCTCATGTCTAAGTGTATCTCTCTCTCTCTCCCTAATTCAAATTGTAACTCCTCAAGACAAGTGTACCTCTCTCTATTATTGGGATAAGTTACACTTCTTCTCAAGTAACTCCTCCCTCATAGAATTCAATTCTCTTATTATCAATGTTCCACCAAGTCTCTTAGAGGTGGGAGAGAGGGGGCGAGGGAGCGCGGGAGCGGCCTATGCAAAAGTTCCCTACCAATTTTTAGGAAACGTGGGGGGACGTCGGGGTCATAAAAATTATAAAATTTAATATTTATAATGTAGCTGTATTTTTGCAAGGAATGTATATACAATCATCATACACTTACATCATGAAAGATAAATCATAAATGATAAAATTATAAATCGATGAATGATGAATCATATAACTGAAACAAATTTAAAACTTAAAACTTAAAACATACATCATACAATCATACATGTAAGTTTGTAAGTTTGTAACTGTATAATCATTAATGTAACTACTAACAATGTACAATGAAAATAAAGTTTAAGATATCATATGACATATTATATCAAGATTCAAAATAAAGTTTAAACTGAAGTTTACAACTTAAGTCTAAAACATAAAACTTAAAAGCAAATAAGTATGTCTGAAACATAAAACATAAAACATAACATATGAATATCAAATGATATCATCATAATGATAAATGAGCATAAATGCTCAATGTAATGCCCCACTAGTCTCTGCATCCAGCTGTTGCATGAATATATCAGGATCAACCATGTCACCATCTGAATCAAAATCACTTGGATTCTCAAACATGCTAAGTGGCACACCAACTTTTAACACAAAACCATAAACTAAAAGGGGCGTGAGGAGGACGTGAGGGGGCGTAAGGGGATGTGCGGGGGTGTGAGGGGTGTGAGGGAAACGCCCCCTAAAAGTCCCCAAGACCCTAGAGCGTGAGGGGGCAAGGAATCTAGACCCCTAGGTGGGGGGGCGAGACCCCATGTAACACTGCTTATTATTGGCTCAAGGAATGAGTTCATTTTGTAACTCCTCTCATTTCTCATCTATTTAAGCAAGAGCAAGTGAGAGTTGAGAGTAACATGTTCATTGTGAAGAAGGAGAGCTAGAGTTTACTGTGTGTAAGAGAAGTGTGAGAGCAAGTGAAGAGTAAGAGCAAGGGAAGAGCTGGAGCAAGTTTTGTAGAACAAGATCTAATCCAGAGAAGGAGGAGATCTTCAAGCAAAGAACAAGAGCACATCAACTGCAAGTTGGTCAAACATTGGTGACTTTATTCATTCTCATTCTCTCTCTCTGCACTCTGCTAAACAATTGAATTAATCTAATAGAAGAAGAATCCTTTGGGTTTTCCCCTTGTGGGTTTTTCCCTCGTAATTGGACCTAACTCTCAGTGCCTCATATTTGTGCTTGGTTGTCTTCATATGATCCTTAATTTTATGTTCTATCTACAATCGCTAATCTGAAAAGTTGTGAAGAAGAAATCTGCATTCTAAGTAATTGTAACAACAAAGTACATTCAATTTTTTGCAAAGTACATTCAACTTTCTACAAATTACATTCAGTTTTCTGCAATGTACATTTAGCTTTCTGCAAAGTACATTTAGTTCCATTCAGTTTTCTGCAAAGTACATTCAATTTTCTGCAAGTACATTCAGTTTTTTGTATAGAACTTTCAAGTTTCTGCAAAGAATTTTTAAATTTTTGCATAGAACTTTCAGATTTTAACAATCGCCCCTGTACCGTCCCCCTGATCCGGAGTGTCAAATACTTCAAAACTCCCTGAAGTGAAGCGAGAACTCCCCCTAATGGGGCAAATAGTCCTCCTCTAGGTGGTGGTGGTGGTGCTCCCCCTGATGATGGTCCTCCCTCATCTCCCTGATCTGCGTCAATCTCTAACTCCTCATCCTGCTCACTTTCCGAATAAACCTCAATGTAGTGGGCCTTGCCCTTGGTGCACTTGTACCTGGGTGCCCAAGGCTCCTAGCACGTGAAGCACAACTTCCTACTCCTGAGGTCTCTCCTGGTCTCCTCGTCCATCTGACCACAACCTCCATCCCTTTGAGGTGATTTGGTGTCTCGGTTCCCCTGTGAGGCAATGGGTCTATTGGGGATAAAGGCATGGGTCTCGAGAACTGCGTCAATCATATCTAGAGTCCTGTAGATAGTGTCTGTCAAAGATGTGGACTTGTAGGTCCTCACCCAACCACACAATGGATCTGTTAGCCCCGCCACAAATAGCATGATCAATTGAGCCTCCGAGATATCAGTCACCATCACTGCCAACCTCTGAAACTCTGTAATGTAAGCCTTTGCGTTGCCCGTTTTCCTCAGATGTGCTAACTCGTTGAAATGCAACTTCATGTCCTTCCTCTCAAACCTCTCCAATATCCTCTGGGCGAACTCTGTGTAAAAAGTAATGTGGATATGTCCCAATGTGATTAGCCCATGGTACCACCACTCTTGAGCATCCCACACCAAATGAAGAGTAGCAAAACGGATAACATCGGTCTCCCGCATGGGGTTCAAGTGGAAGTATGTATCTAGCTTATGAACCCAAGCCCTGGCTGAACTCTTGGCCAACCCATCAAAGTTAGGGAGTGTGACCTTACCTACTATTTTCTGCGGCTCCTAGTTAGATGATCCCCCTCTGTAGTGTGCTCCAGCCCCCGTAGTACGTCTCTCATTGAGATGTATGTATTCCCCAAAAGACATCACCCACTTAATCCAGGCATCCAACCCCTCATACTCATCGATACCTGATGCAATTTAATTGACCAAGCTTGCAACCGGGTCTGGCTCTCTCTTTGGTTCTAGCTCATCCATAAAGTGAGGCATAATAGGACGACCAAACTGCCCACGTTGGGGAGTGTGTGGGGGCTGGTAGGTACGACTGCCACCTCTTGCTATAGAATCCCCATCACCATGAAGCTCCCCTTTAATAATTCCAATCATTTGCAACCCCATCACCTGTTGCATCATATCCATCATGAGTTGCCCTTGTCTCAACATTTGATGGTTGATCCTCAACAACTCTTCCAAAATCTGGTTTTGGCCCACTTGCTTGGGTTGCTTGTTGTATCCCTAGTTATCCATTTGGCTTCTAAGATGGTCCACCTCAGTATCTGAAAATGGGTCTATTTCCTCCTTTCTACCTTAGCCCATGCCTCTGCCTCTGCCTCTGCCTCTATGTCAGTACACTGCTCCTGTGAATGGCCCTGTCATCACCTGCTCTCAAGCCCACACCTAACCAAGAACATGCTCTGATACCACTATAATATTCCTAATGGAAAAATTTACAGTGATAACAAAAACATGCAATACAATTCAACATGAAAATTTTTAATAAACACCCAATAGACCAGAAATACTCCAAACACGCCAAAATGGGAAATTTTTATTATATAAATCTGTTGGAGTACAATACAAAATAGGAAGAGTGCACCTGGGCTTGCACGAGGCAAGCTACAAGCCCCACGTGGATGCTCTATCATTGCCCAACTGCTATTGGAATTTTCCCTCTCAAAATATGCGTTGGCCTTGTATTTTAATTTTCTGCATTGCTTGTTGTGTTGAAACCCTAGTTTGACCCCTCCAAACTACCCAGGAAATCATGATAAATTATTTATGGAATCCTTGTTGAAAACCCAGAAAAACCTAGAAAGGGTTTACCCTGGTTTTGAAGTTCCAAAATGAACCCCAAAATACTTGGCCCTTCTCCATAGACAGAAATGCAGAACTGTGGCAGATGTTGAAATGATTGACCCACAATGGCTGGAAAATTCTCCACAATTCTACTCCAACCCAACCCCAACAAACCCAACTCTCAAAATCCCTTCACAAGACTCCCCACAAAGTGCCCTCTACAATGATTGCGCAGTCTCTGGACAGGATGACGCAATCTCCTCCAGGGAATCAACTTACTGTCGTGTGATGAATTCTGCCCTGCAAATATTCCTCCTCTACTTAGAATTTGATCACAAAATTCTCCAACAACGCTTTCCCTTTCCTCCTCAAATCACTGTGCTCCCTGAACTGCATCCCAACTGGCCCAAAAGTCGTACCACCTGCGTGCCCCTCTCTCTAACTCCAACGCTGATGAAATATCCTTCCTAGGGTGGAACTCGAAGTCCACTGAAGAAAGGTTGAGCTTCCTCCTTGGGAAACTCTTGTGCTGAACAACACTTTGTGACTCTGCTAAACAACTAGAGAAACAATTCAATTGTCAAGTTACCAAAAGGCCCCAAATGTTGTTGCCTCCCTTCTATTTATAATTTTTGTTCATTTTCTCCATGTGGGCCCCTCTCTAAGCAATTCAAACCTCTTTCCTTGGCCATACAATTTCTCTCTCCTCAAGGGGTACGTAGCATTTGGGGAGGTGGCCCCCACATTCCACTAAGTTATGCATTTTGACCCCTTTGTCCTATGTTTCTCTCTCCAAAATTGTCTTAGGCCCCAAAATTAACAAAAATGGCAAAATTGTGGTACTATTAACAAAATTATTTAGGAAGGGACATTACACACATTCACATCAGACAACCAATGATTATTTATAGCAGATAATTAATGCTCAACTAAAATGAAAGCACATGTGGCAAAGAGAGAACTCTCTACATTTGAGAATAGACCATTAAATGTTCTATGGTGAGGAAGTGACCACTAGGCCAGTTGATTGGCCAATATAATTAAATGTTCAATATATGGTGAAGACATAGATGTTGTTAGCGTATTTTGAAATCGTAAATTTACAACAACATGGTGGAATAATTTGGTAGGAAGTTTTATATTTTGAGAAGTGGCTTAAGGATCATGATAGTGATTTCAATAATAGGTTGCATGAGCTTTGGAGGAAATCAAAGCAAAACACGTCTAGTAATTACCAAGTACGACTACTCATTGCAAACTATATTTTTTTGTTATTTAGTAAAATCATAAAAACCCCACTTCCAAAAAGTGCTAGTTCTTCTAAGAAAGAATTTGGGAGAAGGTTAACCATAACTTTGCGATTGGCATAAAATTTGAGAACATTGCAGCTAAGTTTGGCTTCAGCTAGGGCTAGGGCTTAGGCACCACTCATTTTTTTAGCTAAACACTCTCGAAAGATGCCTAATGTTATTCCATTGAATTACATGAATGGTTGAAATAGTGACCAAGTAGTTTCCAATAAGCTTAACCGATAGAACAAAAAGGTGAATGAAAGGGATTTTCATTTTCCTTTCCCAATTATGATTAGCGTTATCTACCCCTAATAGAGTAAGGATCTAGGTATTGTCGTTTTACCTCTACATATTTTTTATATTTAAGTATACTAAATAAAAGAACACCAACCAAGATTGTGCTTGATCTTGAATTCCATATACTCAAATAAAACATCATTTGAAAAAATGGAACTAATAGAAAGATTAAATCTATATATTTGTATAAGATTACAATGAGATCACCCATATTTATAATAAACCGGGAGGATCCCCACCTAAAAGATGGGTAGTTGTGTATTTTGTCTACGAAGTAGTGATAAGTCAATTATGCACAATGATTAGCTTAACCACACAGTGTATGTACAGTGTATGTACACCAGCTTAACCACACTGTATGTGAGCTAATAACGGGGTCTAGATCTGAGAACAATCCACTACAGAGTCGTGCTTTTTTCATACAAGAAATTGCCAGAAAACTGAACAGAAAAGGAGCCGAAAATAACGTTGCAGGAGTTTATAACACAGATTGAAAACATGATGACTAAAAGCTCCCAAATATGGATACTACTCATAAAGCAATGCGAGGTGGAAAAGAACTTATAAATGCATGTAGGGTAGGAAGATTTCGCTCTGATTGGTATGACATGAGAGGAAGAGCAGATAGCTCCGAAAATCCAGGTCGTGGCTATGATACAAAAAAATGTCTAAGGAGAAATCTCTACGTTCCATGCTCTGATACCATGTTTATAAAACAAAGAGCCATAACTAGGATCATGCTTGAGCTTGAACTCCATACACAAAACAGAACAGCGATGAAAAAAATCGAACTGACAATGACATTAAATCTATACATCTGTTGTATAATAAAAAGGCAATTATCCATATTTATAATAAATTGGGAGGATCCCATGAGTGTTTGAGTAGTTCATCTACCCGCTAATGATAAGTTACTCGTGCACTGTGAAGTGATTAGATTACTAATTTAAGTAAATTTAATCATATTGTATGAAAATCCAACAATTTTTTCATATTTAAAATTAAAAATAAGGAAAAATTACAATCATAACATAAATAAAGACGGATTAAATAAACATGTGAATAAACTTCACAACGCTTCTCTCATTACTTGCTTGCAATTTGTGTACATACAGAAATATGAATCATCTTTACATAGATTAAAAATAAATAAAAATTCTATCAATTGGTTGGATATTGGATGTCTAGTTTCCAGTTATATTACTTTTAACACTCTACAACAAACATCCAATTAGTGGGTACTCCCTCACAACAAAAGCTGTGTGATTAATTATTAAACTTGATAAAACTTGTATTCTGTCACTATTGATTGAATAGCTCTCCAGGTGAGAACTTGGAGAGTGTACAAACACTCATATAATCTATTACATTCAATCAAGAGAACAACCTAGTATATATAGGCTTTCACACTAACGGGATGGTTTCAACCACTCCCGAGATATTAGGACTTGAGATCTAATCTTAGCATCTCAATCCTATCATCATCATAACAACAATCTAATTATGACTTTCTCCATTAATTCCAACACTCCCCCTTAATGGAGAAATGGTACTGAACAATAACATATGCCTGCTAGTCTAGTCTCAGCTAGGCTTACAATAAAAACATGAAAAAAATTGGTAACAGAGTTTTCAGTTTTGTCTTTATGCTTGTGACTCCATACTTGTTCATTCTGAGTCGAGGTTTCATCTTCACTTTCCTTGCCGTGAGGTAGTGATGTATTTGCACCTCATTTCTTCCCCAGTGATGGAAAGTTTGAACGTTTATCTTCGTCCTTCTCAAAGTTATGACAAACTTAATAGGAGAATGTTTTCTCTCACTATTTTTGGTGTCACGCATGTGAACTTTCACAAAGTTGTCTTCAACATTTATGGATGCAACTTCTGTGTTGGCTTCATAAAGACCTGGTGTTTCAAGCCATGCTTCAAGAAACTTCAATTCTTCTTCAAACTTCGTTGCTTCTTCCTTGTTGCTGTTAACATCTGCATACACATAAATATTCATGAGATCATCACAATTTACATTCTCTCCAGCTCTGTCTTCTTCTGCCATGCCTTTGCAATCAGCTTCATGTGGCTCGTCCACTTGATCTTCAACACTTTGTTCATCTTTACATCCTTCCTAAAGATCAACTCCTGACTCCTCAATATCAGGATCTTGCACAACATATTGTGCCTCTTGTTTCTGGTGGTCATCAACAGAACCACATTGTTTTTCTGAAAAAATGCTACCCAGGCTAACGCCTCCAAATGTCCACATGAGAAAATCATCATCATCATCATCAGAATAAAAAATATCTAAAAATATAGACATGTTGTTAAAAGTCCAGCTTATCTGGTTTTATCTTGCTTCCAGATTTCGACTCCACTCGGTCCTCTAACGAGCTCCAACAACCTCGTTAACATGCAGGCGGGAAACCTCCCTTTGGCAGCTCTTCAACAGTAGAACCTTGTAGACTATGGCTTCTATGCCACACAGGTCTCAGTGTCCTCGGCTCTTGCGACGAGCAACAAACAACCTCTCAACAAGCTGGCAACGCTATCACCGTCTAATTCTTATGCATGTAATTAACAATTTCTCATATGACATATATTTCTGAAAATGGGTTCAAATCAACAAAAAAATTTCACGTTTTCATTGTGGCATATAATAAATTAGACGAAAATTTACCCAATTGACTTTGGGATCTCCACAACCTGCAACTCTGAAATAACATTCTAGAAAACTGCTTTCGAGGATCTCACGGGATTTGAGGATCATGCCGTGTTGCAACTATTGGAGAAGCCACGTTGTATCAACATCTGCGTTTGTGCTTTGCTACAACACCAAATGACCTCTGTCGTAGTAGCGTTGACTTACAGGATTGAATTTTCTTCGAGGGCCATGAATATTTTTCTGGGTGTTATCTCCTCAGCCGCAAGCAAAATCCCATTAGCGTGTGACAACCACAAGTTCATCGGCGTGTTCTTTCTATTGTCTCCGGAATAACATAATATTTTCGCAAATTTCCCTCGGAAGGCTCAATCGTTCAGTTCTATTGAACGCACTCTTCCGTTTGCAGAGAGTCTGTGATAGTAGTGATGTCAAACGCCAATACATAGTTCGATTTAATATGTATTTCACAATCTCTATTACACTAGCAGCGTAGATTCACACAGGTCATCGCCTGAGAGATTCTAACTGTCGTTGGGAAGATTGGCCTACAAAACACAACACGTCGAGCTGCTCTCTTCCCCACACATCATCAATTCTATCTTAACAGATCGCCTCGAATACATTCAACATCAACGAGTTAATTTCCATGTGTAGCAACGCCTCTTCGATGAGCAAGTTGGTGTTGAGAGAAGGGAATCTTCTGCACACCACAATTTCGGTGGCAACGCTCTTTGAGATCACGGCAGGCAGCACACACACTATCCTCCACACACAGAAAGGAAGCGCAGACAACGCTCCTCCTCACTGTTTACACACAACACAGGTCCTCTTAGCTTCGACCTGAAGCTCCGATACCATGATAAAACTTGTATTCTGTAACTATTGATTGAATAGCTCTCCAGGTGAGAACCTAGAGAGTGTACAAACACTCATACAATCTATTACATTCAATCAAGAGAACAACCTAGTACATATAGGCTTTCACACTAACGGGATGGTTTCAACCACTCTTGAGATATTAGGACTTGAGATCTAATCTTAGCATCTCAATCCTATCATCATCATAACAACAATCTAATACCATGATATCTGCAAAAAATTCATGAACTCTCCCTGCCTGTATTCTCCCCCTTGATCCGAGCGGAGAATTTTTATACATTTTCCTGTCTGCTTTTCCACCAAAGTTTTAAATTCTTTGAAACATTGAAAGGTCTGACTCTTTTTACTCAAAAAATATATCCAAGAGAATCTAGTGCAATCATCAGTAAACAGAAGAAAATAATATGCACCACCTAGCGACCTAGTCTGCATAGGTCTGCATATATCTGTATGCAGTAGCTCTAGAATATCTCTTTCCTTTCTATTAACATGCAGAGGAAATTCTTCTCTATGCATTTTCCCTAATGCACATCCATCACAATCTAACTGAACACTATGAAAAACAGGGAGTCCATCGACCATACCTTTTCTCTGAAGTAACATGAGGTCTTGCAAATTAAGGTGACCGAATCTCTGATGCTAGAGGTTTTCGACTGTCAATCCTGTTGCAACCATGGCTTGTTGTGGCATGATTTTTACATCTAGTCTGTACAGGCTCCCCACACGCACTCCTGATGTAACTATTTCCATCTTACTATCCTTTATGACGCAGTGGGTCTTGAAGAATTCAACTAGCATATCCTGATCAGTTATCATAGATACAGAGATCAAGTTTTTCCTAATCTCGGGTACATACAATACATTCTTAAGATGTTTAATGTCACCGCTAGGTAACTTTACCGAAATATCACCGTACACTTGGATCTCATATCCTCTGTCATCTCCTAAATAAATTTTAGATCCACATGAAGTTTCTTCAAGAAATTCAAACCATTCTTTCTTACCTGTCATATGTGAGGATGCGCCAAAATTGACATACCATATGTCGTCCTCATCTTCCTTAGATGCTGAAAGAGCACAATCTGCTGTAAATAGTCGAAGTTCATGACTATGGTCTTCATCTTCATCAACAAAGTATCCTTTGTGCTTTCTCTACTTATTCCTTGCTTCGTCTGTCTGCCTCTTATAACAGTCCCTAATTTGGTGGCCAATTTTTCCACAGTAAAAACATTTCTTGTTTGGAAAATTGTTTGCAGATGTACCTCTAAATGGTCTCTTTTGAAGCATGCTACCCCCTCTCTGTTGCTGCTGTGGCTGCAGTGGCTGCTTACCTCTAAACTGTCGCCTCTTTGCCATCAGAGCAAGATCATCACTCTGCGGTTTTAAATTCTGCTGCCGCTCTTCTTCTTGTAGCAAGATTCTTGTCAATTCTTCAAATGTAAGGGGTTTCTCCCTCGCTGCCAATCCTGTGATGAACATTTGATATTCATCCTTCATTCCATTCAATGTAATTGTGACTAGATCAGAATCAGACACCTTTTCTCCGATGTCTCCCAATCTGTTCTTCAGGTCTTTAACCCTCGCAATGAATCTGGCAGCAGATTCATTCTCCTCCATCCTCATCGCAAACAACTTGCCTTTGAGAGACAAGATGTGATTTGTATTTTGTGTCTAGTATAAATTCTTGATCGTCGTCCAAATCTCAGTGGATGATTTTCCATCTCTAATATGTGGGATAATATTGTCCTTAACGGACATCTTCAATATAACTTTTGCTTTGTTTTCCCTTTTATCCCAGTCTTGTATAAGTGCGGTTGTTCCTGTTACAATATTTGGTTTCTGCTCATCTTTTGTGACAATCGACCACGCATTTGCTCCCTCAAGCAATGTCTATAGCTTGAATTTCCAATTGGTGAAATTGGACCCATCGAGTTTGCTAGACTCGTTGAGATATGATTCTATGGTATTATTCATACTGGACTGATAATCTTTCAAATCCTTCGATGAATAACTCTAACCAACTAGATAATTACAGGCTACACTTAAAAAAAAATTCAATACATACCAGATCCTAATCACAGATTTGCTACCAATCTGGTCCGATCTTGTGACTGTAACTCAGATCCACCACCATCGGGCGAATCGCATGTGCTGAACCTCCAGCAAATATGTCTACAACTTCGATCTACCACCATTGGGCAACTTCAATCTACCACCACCAGGAAAATCCGATCTACCACCACCGGGCAAATCCACAACTTCGATCTACCACCACCGGGCAACTTCGATCTACCACCACTGCGTAAATCCACAACTTCAATCTGCCACCACCGGGCAACTTCGATCTACCACCACCGGGCAAATCTGATCTACCACCACCGGGTAAATCCACAACTTCGATCTGCCACCACCGGGCAACTTCGATCTACCACCACTGGGCAAATCCGATCTACCACCACCGGGTAAATCCACAACTTCGATGTGCCACCACTGGGCGACTTCGATCTACCACCACTGGCCAAATCCGATCTACCACCACCGGGTAAATCCACAACTTCGATCTACCACCACCGGGCAACTTCGATCTACCACCACTGGGCAAATCCGATCTACCACCACTGGGTAAATCCACAACTTCGATCTGCCACCACCGAGCAAATCTGATCTACCACCACCGGGCAAATCCGATGTGCAGAACCTCCACAGAGAGAGATTGGCGCTTTCTCGAGCCAAAAAATCCGCACCCAAATAAAATCAGTGTGAGTCACCAAATTGGCGCGGGTATGCCCTGCACAATCACGCCAATCGCATGTTTCGGTGCGTCGGCGCAGGTATGAATCTAACAGTCGCGCCAATTGCGCATTTCGACGCGACTGTCAGTGGAAAAAGTGCTCTAACCCTCTTCTGCTCAGAGATTAATTAATCATCCGAGACCTGTGAGCACGAAGCTCTTGTAAGCACAACGCTCCTGTGTACACCGTAGCCATGAAGGCTTTGTAGCCACTAAGGCTCTCAATAAACAAATCAGGCTCACCGGATCTGAGTTCTGATACCAAGATAAAAACTGAACTGAAAAGAAGTTGCAGCTCACAGGTGAGTACTGCACCTGGAGACTGCACTCAAACAGAGAGTACACACTCTACACTCATTAATGAAATGATACAACTATAAGTACATCACAAAGAATCAGGGAGTTGTAAACAAACTCCTATATCCTAGAAACTAATCCTAACTTAAGAAGCTACGTTACAACAATGTAACTATTTCTCCATTAATATACAAATAATATTAATTATTTCCAACTAAACTATCAATTCATCTAATCTTTGGTAAAAACACTCAACACAACTGACATTAAAGTTTTAAAATAACATTATTGAATTGGATCTAGACCACCATGTGTGCTGCACAATAGGCCATCACTTGCATTGGTAAAAGAAAATGTTTATAATTTAACCATAACAATATAACTTGCCTAAGAAAAACCTTCAGTCATTCAAAAAGGTTCTTCATACTAAGAAAAACCTTCGGTCATCCAAAATGATTCTTCATACTAGGAGGGAGGTCATAGTCATTCACATGTGCATCATCAATTCTTCTCAGTTTTTCCTTTTTGCTAACTTTCAAATATAAACAAACAACTACACCACATTAGTAAATCATTTTATTTATATTCTTCTTTCTTCAAGTATAATTTCAAATTCTTCCTTTGCAAATGCATTCGACTGCAAACTCTCTTACAGAAAACTAAAATCCTATGTCTACACTCTATTCTTTCCTAATATTTGAAAATTAAACTTGTAGAAAAATCATAACCACAATCCCTTCCCATGAGAAAACCTGGCTCATATAAGCTTTGATACCATGATAAAATGGAAAAAATTGCAGCCACAATATAGAAAGATGAAGTAAATACCAGTGTTGATAATATTGGAATCGGCAAACTATCGGCAAGGGTCCAGAAAACATCTTATTGGCAATATCAGTGAAAATATCAGCAAAATATCGGCAAGCATAAAAAATCATTTTTTTCAGATTACCGATATTTTCAAAATATGGCGATATTTAGCCAATATTTTGAAAATATCGCAATATTTTCTCAGCGATATATCGTTTTGCTGAAAATATCGCCGATATATCGATGATACTGAATACACACAGTAATGAACTTCACAGCATTTTTTATATATAAAATGCTGTGAAGTTCATTACTGTGTGTATTTACTTCATCTTTCTATATTTTGGTTGCAATTTTTTCCTTTTTAGCATGGTATCAAAGCTTATATATCACTCAAATATTCAGCTTCCATGGAATGTGAACCACCATATTTACAAACAGAAAAAATTAAAAATCTGCCAGTTTGTTGGATGTCCAGCTTTATTATTAATTTATTTTTAACATTTCAGTGAATGGGTTGGAGGAAGAAGGCAGATTCAATTGTTATTGGAGAATCACTTCTACTTAGCAGTGGTCAAGATGGACGATGAATTTGCCCACGTTCTTTGGATGCTAAGGGGAAATGGAGCTTAACTTCCTCGATTCAATTGTGTTAAGTGGGAAGAAAGGCTAGAAGGAGACCCAGATATTTACAAGCCCTGAAAATGGATTTTATGTACACAGAGTGCAGCTGTTTTTGGGATTTGCAGTGAAAATTGGTGAGAACAATCAGCTTGCCTGAATCTGACTGGTTTTTACTGGACTACATTGAACAACTGGAAGAAATGAAACATCTGCTTACAGTGGAAACCTCTGAATTTGCACATAAGACGATTCAATTGTTATTGCAGAATCACTTCTACTTAGCAGTGGTCAAGATGTACAACGAATGTACCCATGTTCTTTGGATGCTAAGGGAAAATGGAGCTTAACATCCTCGATTCAATTGTGTTAAGTGGGAAGAAAGGCTAGAAGGAGACCCAGATATTTACAAGCTCTGAAAATGGATTTTATGTACATAGAGTGCAGCTGTTTTTGGGATTTGCAGTGAAAACTGGTTAGACCAATCAGCTTGCCTAAATCTGATTGGTTTTTACAGGACTTGATTGAACAACTGGAAGAAATGAAACATCAGCTTACAGTGGAAACCTCTGAATTTGCACATATGCTTACAGTGGAGACATTACCATGATACATCCTCAACAAACCTTCTAGAACACTTTTGGATATGCTCTTAAAGATAATTAGACAGCTTGTTGCGGCCAACTGGCATTTTGCAAGTAGATTTCCTGATGCTGCGTTTTACTGCTTTTAGCCTTTTTATTTTTTGGTTTATTCATTATTATAGAATTTTAGCTTTGGAGGAAGGCTTTTCTAAATCCACTTCAACACAACTAGAAATGTCTAAAATGTAGGCACTGTAATTGTGAAAACGGGAATAGACTGCATGGTTCTTTTGTAGGGTGCTGACTGTAATGCAGCCTATGCATATCCACATCAACACACCAAGAAATGACTAAAATGTACCCACAATACACATGGAAAACGGTTATAGAATTCATGGTTCACTCAAAGGTAGTGATAGGAGGATCCTAATGCAACCTATGCATATTCAACAGAAAGAGGCTACAATATTCTCCCATTCCATATTAGCCAAATTCAAACTTATTCATCCTGAAAAGTTGATGGTGGAAGGTAATGACAGTTCACTATTGCTAATTATATTTGTGTCTATTGGGCCAAGATGGTTACTTTGAATTACAAGCACATGTTTTTTTTGCAACTTAATCCCATACGAGTCAAGTATCTTTGTAGCTGAAACCAACCACACAATAGACCTTTCTGTGACCACAGCTTCACGCTGCTCGTTTAGCTTACTTTAGTTTTAATCGTTCACCACCAGGTTTTCCGTGTTATTTAATCTGCTGGCCTTGTGTAACTGAAACAACATAAAACATGAATCGATATTGGCCAATAGTTGAGAGAAACCAAGAAGCTATCAATTTAGTTTGGCTTAGTTAATGTGATAGGGATGTTGTACAAAGGAATACATATATGAAGCCCTTTTGCTTTAATTGAATACATATAATGCCATGTAAGGAATATATAGATAAGGTGGATAGAAAATCTTACCTGTGATTCAGTTTCATACCTTAATCTTATTACGTCCTTCACTCTTATTGTACTGTGAACATGTTAGATTAAATAACAGACATTTGACATCTTTCAAAACATGTATTTGGCATATAAGTTGATAGGATACATCAGAACTCTACAGCCTCATAATACTAATCTTCATGTCGTGGATGAATTTTACAGGGTACTGGCATGCCTGGATTGGAATCTGCCATTTTGGACTCGTTCTTGGACTGTCAATGGAACACTATCTCAAACTGCCACATAAAGCCATAACAGAAGGAATCTGCTGCTATACAGAACTCTTACAACTTAATCTTTGATAATTGATAATTTCTACTGTACATAAACCATGAGGCTTCTCTAAAATTAAAATAATTGTGTAGAAGTTGAATATGGGATGTGTTCAAACATAAAAAACTTGCCCTACATTTAGAAGGCTTTCATGTGGAACATTGAAGATAACACTGTTCTCTCTGCATATTCTTCGGAGGAAAGCATAGATGTGGTTGACAGCAACCCTTTTAATAAAGTTCGAGTCTCTCCTTGCTCTCACTATTGTATTGCCAAAAATGTGCACTATTCCCGCATCTCTGCAGTTGATCAAGTACTGTAAATCACTGATGGTAGAATCAACAGTACTAGTCTCATTTGGAATTGAAAATCTTACTTCTGACCTACTAACTGGAAATGTTTCTAATGATACATCGGAAGTTATTGATGCACTGGATAATCCACATAGCTCAGTCTCAGAGAGAACTTTGCATTGTGACACATTAGTTGATTCTGCATTGAAGGGCTCCCCAGTTTCCTCATCCTCGTCACTTGAGTATGATATGCTGTGAATAAGGGATTCCTGGTGGACATACTGGGTGAGGCTTTTGATGAGTAGATTCTCAAAATCATCTTCTCTCTTATGCAGGTCTGTGTATCCATACCTTACTGCACATCGAAACATGTTGAGGTTCTTTGGTCCAATGCGTTTCACATAGAAGCGTTCTTCCGGAGTAACTGTAGTCACAGGAAGATATTTGACACATACAAATACAACAATAGAGTGGATGGCAGGCAGGTGGGTGACAAAATGAGAGAAGATGGGCGGCACCCCACGAGGAAGGTCTGTATAAACAAGGCCAATACCAGGAACCCGCACAAGGCCAAGGCTAGGACCAAGACCTAGTATCCATGCCATTGGCACCTTGCATTGCATCTCAAACTTGTATTTCTTTACAGTTCCATAATGCCACACGCACATGACAATCAAAAAGACTCCAGCTATAACTAAAGGAACCCAACCACCCTGGCCCACTTTGAATAATACCGCTGAAAAATAAACCATCTCCACAAAGAGAAAAGTGAGTGTAAAGATCGCCACCAAGAGTATGTTGCTTCGCCAAACAATAAGCATGATCAGGGTCATTAAGATTGTTGTCACCAGCATCACAGCAACAACAGCAATGCCTGACGGTGAAGCACAAAATGATTAGCTATGTATCATAAGGAAATGCTGCCAGAAGGAATGAATGGACGTGATTCATACAGGTAAATTGTAAAATCGAAACTTGAAAATGTGCAATTATAGACCAGAAAAATTCACATAAGCATTCTTACCACAGTTAGCATTTCTTTTGGAAGTTTATGCATCTCGAGGCTTTCAATTAATGAAATATGAAATTTGACAGAGCAGAAACAAGGATACTCTGTGATCCTCACAACTATGGAATATTAATATGTCATTACAGAAGCTCCACATTTCATAATGATGGAAATAGGAGCAGGGTTTCGTTGTCTGTCTAGATTAAGAAGCCATTTTATTTGGAACTTAAACAAAGCACTGTGGCATGGAGCTAATCTGTTGAATCTCGAAGTAGAAATTAAGCTGTTTCACCCTGATGGTTAAATTGTTTGCACGCTTACATCTTAAGTTCTTCAGAGGTATAGAAGTTTATAACAGTGTTCCTAAACCTTAAAGCAGCGTAACACATTACTAGGATAATTACCTGGGCACAATCTCCATTTTCATGAAGGACATGAAATAATTATTAGTGTTGACATTCATCATGTGAACGTCTGAAAAGTAGCTCTCTATAAAGCCATTTTTTAAGACAAAAGAAAAAATAAGGGAAAGCTCCTTATTCGTATTAGAGCAATGCGGTTTGCTGGCTCTAGGATACATGTCAGCCCGTTGACGGTTTTATCGTAGCAATTTACTTCTCCAAACAACCGAATGGAAGTTCAAATCCCAAAGATAAGGTTTTCTAGTTAGTTGAAAATGTCAATGAACTTGATACACATTTAGGAATTGCTAATGAAATTAAGTTACAACAATCAGTGTAGGATCCATGTCAACCATGAAGATATCATATCAATCAAATGATTTTTTGGTAATGAATGCTTCATGTAAATCCTGTCAAACTTGGGTAACCTTTTTTTTTCAGAGGAAAAAAACATGCTGGTTTATATAATGTACCAGTACAAAGTTCTAACCAATAACAGTGGAGCATGAGTTTGACAAGCATACATAGAATGCAAATTGTAAGAAAAACCAAGACCATATACATATACAGTCTTGCATGTTCAGCATCTTTCAGCCATCTTTGGAAATAAAGCAAAACCAGACAAAAAATAGTCCAGGATCATATAGTGAGTAGGACCACGATAAGAAAAAACAGAAACTAGTATGTACAAAGCATGCATGTACAGTATCAACCACCCATCTTTTGGATTGGGTAACCTATAATTTAGGGTTCTATGATTATCAAGGTTTGAACTTGGGCTCATCAATTGAATTGCTAACGGAAACGTTACAATAATTATGTCTCTGTGGGATTCATGTCGACCATGAAGACATAATACCATTGCAGCCTATAATTTTTTGGAATCAATACTTCATATATAAATTCTGTCAAACTTAACTAACCTATAGTTTAGGGTTTTATGCTTATCGAGGTTTGAACTTTTGAGTCAATAAAGTGCCTAATCCCGTTTCAATGACTAAACGAAAGCCCGATGACAGATTTCCATGGAAGACTATTCAAAGTTTGATTAAATTATTAACTTTTAAAAATTTACACAGATCCCTAATTCACATAAAATCGTACCATTGCAAGGGCTCTAGCAAACTAGTCAACCAATTAATTTGCTTCTGGTTCAGGATGTTTTAATTAATTTGAGTAAACATCTAGTTCTACTATGATCCAGAGATCAAAAATTTGCTCAAAAATGGAAGTGCCCAAAATCTTTCGAAACTGGTGTCAAGTCGTAGTGTTTGCCGTTCTAATTCCAATGGTACTTGAATTGCCTCAATCCGATGTTGTATGACAAAGTTACGATGTTATAAAAAATTTTGGTTGAAAACAAATAAAATTTGCAGGTGTGCTGGCTGGATAGTCCGTATCGCTGATGTCAGCATGCCTACTGGGCGTACAGGACCAATCACGGCTTGCCAAGTGGAGGGCTCGTACAAGTGCAGGGTGTCACATTTTGATTGGTTGCAGTTATGTTTTGGTGGCCCAATGGGAGGTTACCATGTGGCGCCTCCACATTGGATAAAAATTTGTTTATGGGCCAGATGGCCTCGGCAGGGTCCGATTAGGTGACCTACCAATACACAGTCCAAAGCCTTACCAACTCTCCTACACAATGGTTCTTAACCATATATGTTTCCACATGTATTTAAGGTTTAGCTATGGCGCATTTGGGAGAGGGGTCAGGGCTCACCTCCATATTGGATAAAAATTTGTTTATGGGTCGAATGGCCTCGGCAGGGTTCGATTGGGTGACTTGCCAATTCACAATCCAGCGCCTTACCAACTCTCCTATACGATGGTTCTTAACCATATACCTTGCCACATGTATTTAAGTTTTAGCTATGGCGCATTTGGGAGAGAGGCCGGGCAGTGAGCCCCTCCCCCCGGTCATTTGTTTCTCCACACGACCACGGTGCAGGCACGAAGGACTTTAGATCTCGGAGGGGCCTAGCCTCTGGTCACAGAACCCCCAAAGGACCATTGGCGGAAAAGGGTTGAGGGCTCAACGGTTGGGCGATGGACTTAAGCCTTAGCCCCGATCATGTCCACCTCCACAGGACCGCAGGAAAACAGGGAGAGAGTTTGGTGGAGGAGTGCTTGGGGACCAACCCCAGCCCTTGGTCACAAGATACCCCGTGGGACTGAGAACGCAAGGGAAAGGCACTTGGCAGAGGGGGAGGGTTGTAGGTCTTAGCCCTAGGTCCCATTACCATCCATGTGACTGGAGTCAAACATGTAAGGGCTAATCCGACGGGCGCGAAGTTGAGGTCCAGCCCCAGGTCACCTGTTAGGTGCATAACCTCCGACTACAATTCAGGAGCTAGCGCAGGCGGGGTGGGTGGTTAGTCCCGACCCTCAGCCACATCAACCCCACATGACCAACAACCCAGAGAAAAAGGCGCCAAGGCCGACAGGGGTGGACCATTGGCCCAACCCTCGACTATATGGCGCCTGTAAATGTGGCCCTGGTTTAGCGCATAAGGGTTATTGGGCGAATTAAAGAAGTGACAGAATGCACCGGATGCGAGCGAATTTGTCGCCTTCCGAGCGGATAAAAGCGCGACAATGTCGCTTTCTTTGAAGGTTGATCCAATTTGGAGGACGAATAACAGGAAAAACTTGGGAGAGCCAAAACTTGATGAGTTTTTGGCCTTTTTGAGCCCAAGAAGAGCCTAGATAGGGTTTTTTGGACATTCTGAATAAAATGGAAGCCTCTATTCACTAATTGGAGCACTTCTGGAAGGGATTTTTGCAGGTCTGAGTCTATGGGTGCCACGATCAATCAATGGGTTGAAGCAGTTTTTGAAGGCTTTTGAACATGGAGAGGACCTTGTAGGGGTTTTCTAGCCTTCATATGTTATCTGCAACAACTGTGACTTCTATGGTGCAGCTCATGTTTGTCTTTTCTCATTATGTCTTTTTGAGGAAAGCTCTCTTTTAGTATTTCAATGTGAAGTTTTTATACTTGTTATGCTCATTTTCAAATGGAGTACAAGGTCTTGATGTGAGAGCCTTTTCTTGTTGACTGTTTCATACTGTAGGTTTTCATGCTTTATAGAGTGAGAGTTCTTTGTAGGAGAATGTTTCTTTGAAGGAGAAACTAGCCACTCATTTTGTCAACACATTTCATGTACTCTTTTATCATTGAAATCTATGGAGCGGACTAGCTGTGTTAGCAGGTCCGGAGATGTAGCCCAAGAGGGGTGAACTCCGTCACCAAATTCTATGTTTTATCTCTTCATGTTTGCTTTTATGAGTTAAATGATGATATGTTGCTTGTTTAAAGTTCACATGAAAACTATCTCATTATATTTGAAGAGACTATAAAACTTGTTGATATAATAAGACAGAGACCCATTTTTACTTGCAAAGCGTCAGAGGACGATCAGTTTTTAGGAAGGAGAAGTTCTCCTCCAATTCTAGATGAAATTGGTATCAGAGTAGGTTTTGACCAAGTTGCAGGTATGGGCAAGAAGCCGGAAAGTCTCCAAGAGCTGGAGGAGATGAACTTGTCTCTTCGAATGGAGAATGGTGAATTTAGGAGAATGCTTGAAATCGCTGAAGAGGAGAAGAGACATATGCACCTTCAATTGCAGCGTGTGCTTGAGGAACAAGTTGATGAGAGTTCCACTCTAGAAGAAACAAATAATTCCTCCAAGATGAAACCAATATGTGGGCATGGTCCAAACACAGCATATGGACCCTATGTGGAGAATGATGCTTGCGAGTTTTGTCAACATCTCAAAGATTCTCATTATATGCTTGTTGGTAAAAGTGGATGGCTTGAATCATCTTCAAATTCGTCATCAACATCTGAAGCAGAAAAGATGTGTGGCAAATCCAAGGAGGTAATCAACATCTCTAGTTCAA
This sequence comes from Pinus albicaulis, assembly GCA_034641835.2. Classification (NCBI taxonomy): domain Eukaryota; kingdom Viridiplantae; phylum Streptophyta; class Pinopsida; order Pinales; family Pinaceae; genus Pinus; species Pinus albicaulis. Next base: position 1,533,724,559 of record CM076578.1, read on the forward strand.
ATCATTCAGTTTATGTTAATAACACATCTTTTGCAACCTTTGAACAAGATACTAAAGGCATTGGTATGAAGCTACTAGCTCGGATGGATTATGAAAGAGGAGGCCACAGAATCAATGGCCAAGTAATCACTAATCTTATCATGGTGAAAGAGAGACCAAGATATCAAGGATTGGGATATGGTCATAAAGAGTTTGGAGAGTGTTCTAAACTATTTGAGGCAAAGAAATCATCAAATGATGATATGTCACACCAATATGGCAGTGATAATGGCAATTTGTCTCCCAAGAGAGATGAATGCTTCAAAGGACTTTGCATGGCATCGTCCAGTCCACATCGTCAAAGTTGAAGCCCAAGGGATAGGTATAAATGTCATAGGAATTTTCCAAATGTTGGTAATTTTGATTATTTGTGGGACATGTATCCTTGCACTTTTTGTGATGCAGTTGACCATTGTGTGGCTGATTGTGAGCAACGCAAGGTGATTGTCATAAGAATGGACCAAATCCTTAGCATCAAGCGTGAAGAACCTCCATCAAATTTGACGACTTCCTTGTCGGTGAGCAAGTGAAAGTACTTTTGTTCCCAATGTAACATGAATGGGCATGGGAATGAAAGGTGTTGGAAACTTCATCCAGAACTTCGTCCCAAGAAGGATAAAGAGGTTATGCAAACCAATATAGGGAAAGAAACAGGTGGCAAAGAGGATATTGGCATAGTTCCTAAAGAAACCTTCAAAGCAAAGAAGATGTAGCAAGAGAACCCATAAGCCTAGGAGAGGCAAAGATTGGGTAGACTGTTTGTATAATTTGTTGCTTTGTAAATTGTAAATACTTCTTGTTGTCAATACCTGTTTTGCGGAACTTTGTAAAGTGAAACAAGAATAATCACTATTTGCAACAAGTATGTTTTTCATAGACATGTCATGTCATGTTGGCTTGTTTATGAGTCCAATTGTTTGAGGACTTTTTGGGATGAACATGTGTATGTCATCTAGTTTGTCTACAGTTGCATCAGGTACTCACTAATACAAGTGTTCAAGATGAAGCTTGTTGTGAATGAAATCTTTGAGAAATGACTGTGTTTTTGTGGACAAAGCCAAATGTGTCATTGAATTATTACAGCCAGAGTAATTTTGTGTACAAGCACAATTTGAGGACAGTAAAGCATAGTTGAATCAGTGCATGACAAACATTGAATTGCTTCTGATTTCCAAGACGGAAAGTCAAGTTTGTCTTCAAGAAGGGAACTTCAAGATGAAGTTATTTGAGCCATGAAAGATGGGTTTGGAGGGAATGTTCAGATTCCATCCATCGATGTTTTTGTTCCTGCATGGTGATAAGAATTGTGGCTCAATTCTTGACAGGAAGGTAAGGTCTTCACACAGAGGATAGGTGGAGTACCTTGATTGGAGCTTGAAGGCACCAATTGAAAACAAAACATTAAGGATTGAGATTTGGAAAGTTTTGGGCTTTTGCCTCATTTTTTCTATTAGAAGAAGCTAAACTTTTGAAATCCAAAAGTTCCTAGTGGGGAGGCATGATTTGGAGATCCAATTTTGCTCAAAAATGAAAGTGCCCAGAATCTTTCGAAACCAACGTCAAGTCATAGTGTTCATCGTTCTAATTCCAACAACACTTGAATCACCTCAATCTGATGTCGTATGACAAAATTATGATGTTTTGAAGCTTTTGGTCGACAAAAAAAAATTTGCAGGTGTGCTAACTGGGCAGTCTATACTGCTGATGTCAGCATGCCTACTGGGCGTACAAACCAATCACAACTTTTGAAGTGGCAGACTCATACAGGTGCAGGGTGTCACAGTTTGATTGGTTACAGTTATGTTTGGGTGGCCCAATGGGAGGCCGCCACGTGGCGCCTCCACAATGGAATTTTTTTTTTAATGGGTCAAATGGCCTTGGCAGCCTCGGCAAGGTTCGATCAAGTGACTTGCTAATACACAGTCTAGCTCCTTACCAACTCTCCTACATAATGGTTCTTAACCATATACATTGCCACATGTATTTAAGTTTTAACTATGGCGCATTTGGGAGAGGGGTCGGGTGGTGAGCCCCAACCCCTAGTAATTTGTTTCTCCACACAACCACGGTGCAGGCACAAAGGACTTTAGATCTTGGAGGGGCCTAGTCCCTAGTCACAGAACCCCCACAAGACCACTGACAGAAAAGGGTTGAGGGCTTGGTAGTTGGGGGTTGCACTTAAGCCTTAGCCCAGTCATGTCCACCTCCATGGGACTATAGGAAAATAGGGAGAGCGATTGGTGGAGGAGGGCTTGGGGACCAGCCCCAACCCTTGGTCACGAGATACCCCATGGGACCGAGAGAACAAGGGAAAGGCGCTTCGCGGAGGGGGCGGCCTATAGGCCTTAGCCCCGGGTCCCATTACCATCCATGCGACTATAGGTAGATAGGTAAGGGCTAATCCGACAAGGGCAAAGTTGAGGTCTGGCTCCAGGTCACTTGTCAGGTGTGTAACCTCCAACTACAATTCGGGAGCTAGCATGGCGGGGGTGGGTGGTTAGCCCCGGCCCCCGACCACATCAACCCCACATGACCAACAACCCAGAGAAAAAGGCACCAAGGCCGGTGGGGGCGGACCGTTGGCCCAACCCTTGACTGTATGGCGCCCATGTGGCCCTGGTTTAGTGCATAAGGGTTATTGGGAGAATTAAAGAAGCGACCGAATGCACTAGATGCAGGTGAATTTATCGCCTTTCGAGGGGATAAAAGGGAGAAAATATCGCTCTCTTTGCAGGTTGATCCAATTTGGAGGATGAATAACAGAAAAAACTTGGGAGAGCCAAAACTTGATGAGTTTTTAGCCTTTTTGAGCCCAAGAAGAGCCAAGATATGGGTTTTTGGACATTCTGAATCCAATGGAAGCCTCTGTTCACTGATTGGAGCACTTTTGGAAGGATTGTCTGCAGGTTTGAGTCTATGGTGCCAAGATCAATCAATGGGTTGAAGTAGTTTTTGAAGGCTTTTGAGCATGGAGAGGGTCTTGTAGGGGTTTTCCAGCCTTCATATGTTATCTGCAATAGTTGAGACTTTTATGGTCCAACTCATGTTTGTCTTTTCTCATTATGTCTTTTTGAGGAAAGCTCTCTTTTAGTATTTCAATGCGGAGTTGTTATACTTGTTATGCTCATTTCTAGATGGAGTATAGGGTCTTGATGTGAGAGCCTTTTATTGTTGATTGTTTCATGGTTGGCTATAGGTTGTCATGCTTTTTAGAAATACACATCAGTTGGAATAGCACAAACATCAGATGTCTAGGATAGAACAAGGGACCAAGAATAGGCCCAGGGAATCGTGACTCCAGCTGTGCGATCTCCCTATAGCTGACCGTTACCAAATCTGTTGCAAACCGTAGGAGCGAGGGTTCCTGTTCTCCAAACTGTAGTCAAGCACATATCTTAGTGCCGCAAATAGGTAAGACTCCGTGACTTTACTTCATTAATTAAAATATTCCAATTGGACAAGTTAGGGGTATTTATCTCATAAGTTTAGCATAGCAAATGTAGGTAATTAAACACAAAAGGATAAAAAAGGATGATAAAAATGGTCAGAAAGGTAGTAGCCAGATTTGGTGCCCAACATCTCCCCCCAACTAGCCTTCTGCATGTCCTCATGCAGTCCGCCGCCTCCGTAGGTCTGGGTTCTGCAAACTGTGAGCTTCCTGAAGCCTGGCAAGATCATACTCTAAAGCCATCTTTGTCCCCGGAACTTTAAATCCATCTGAAAGGAGAACTTCCTTCCACCAATCTGCTGGAACATTGTACGCTAGGGTGTAAACTTCTGCAGGCAACCAAATAACAGGATACTGAAACCGAAGCCCCATCCATCGGATCCCACATGTTTGAACACATGCCACATATCTAGGTACTGTGGTGAGTACTCGCGCAAAGTTGGGTGCCCCAAAAGGTTCTCTGTTCCGGACAGCTGTCGGTGACATCATCCACCTTCTTTGACAACAATCAAGGGCTTCTTTTTGACAAATAGTTAATTGATTGACACAAAGTTCAAGGCACCACCTTTGTGTCCTCAACATCCTATCTCTGTGCCCCTCAAATTTCAAAAAGGTATGGTGTTTATTGAACATTGTATCTGACCTCTCATGTTCTCCTCTTACTATAAATGGCTTTGTAACTTGATTAGACTAAAAAGTGTTACAAGCCTTTTGCCAATGGATTTGATTGAAAGCATAAGAGGTGAGGGCCCTCAAATGGATGTCCCCTACATATGGGACTGGGTTAAAATCTCTGTCCAGACGTAACAAATACCCATGCAGGTAAACCTCACACATTAGATGTTGAGTTGGCACATCATGATTCCTCATGATTCGGAGGAATTGTACACCATCTTCTATTTCATAACTAACCTCATTTTTGATGCTTTCCATGCATAATAAAAGAAAACGTTCATGCAAGAATAAAGAATAACAAGAAGCAGTGGGACGACATGCCATCACCTCTTGCAGCAGATTGAACATCTGTTCCTTATCATCTTTCAGTTCGGCCACTTGTTTTTCCAGCTGCTCCATCTTGAGTTGCTGCTTCGCATGCCTTAATCTCATAACATCTATGCGCTCCACATATCCGAAGATGGTTGTGGAGGCTCTCTCCTCAGTTCTTTTGATCTCATTCTTGTACTGAGTCGCAGTAGACTTCCACGTCTGTAATTCGGCCATTAAGGCATACTCTCTGGCTTCGAACATTTGTTCAATCGGGTCTGTTTCAGTTTTTGCTTCAACACCGACGACTTTGGATATCCTGGCTCGCTGCTTGTACTTGTTTATTCGTTTCTGCATCTTGTGCACTTTCCTTCTCAAATCCCTTACCTCCATCTTGAGCCGCATTATTTCCTTAAATTGTTGTTGGTATCTATGTTTGATGGGAAGTATTCGCTGTCCACACAACTCTGCCTCTTCTTGCTTGACCTGTGTTTCTTCTGCCTCGGCAACTAGAGGTAAATCCCTCGGGACTGCCTCTGTCGGGCCAATAGTTGGTCCAACCTCCTCTGCCTATTCTTCTTCTGTTATTTCTTGCTTCACTCTTTTCATGCCTAAGTGCTCCATTGGTTCATTCGTCATGACCACTCCGCTTGGTCCCTCCTCTTCACCAATGGCCATTCTCTCATCATGTACATTCTCCGCGACCAGTGGTGACCCAGTAAGATGCTCCCTTGCTGATATGCCTGTTGGGGCCCCTTCTGGTCGTGGCCTTTGTTTTAAATTCGAAGCCATAGGAATGACAAAATCTTCTTCCTCTCTTTGCTGCGGGGAATGAGTTACCCTTGCTCCCTTACGAAGAAAGATGGGGAACTGGAACAAATCCTCTACATTCAGCCCCGAGGTCGACGCTCGTTCTTGTGGGGCAGCGTCAGCCTCACACCTTAGTTCTCCCTTCATTTCCTCTGTGGGTTCTCTGGTCGGAGTGGTCATGACTTCTTCTTCAATCAGATTACCCTCCTCCATTGGTTCCATGTTGACAGGAGATCCTTGTGGAGTGGCCTCGGTCACAATGTCGACCAATTCTCATTTGCTGTGGGTTTACCTCCGTGCCCATCGCCCTATCTATTTGCTCAGCTGACTCCGCGGATGGGGTTGGTTCTTGTGGGACAGCCTCGGCCGTAGTGCCAGTGGGTATCTTTGCAGCTTCCATCGATTCCACGAGTTCAGCTTGCTCTTGGGGAACCGTCTCTTCTTCACACTCTTCAATCTCCATTTCCATCTCTTCCGGCTCCTCCTGATCAATGTAATCATCATCCTCTACATCTTCCTGCATGGCTTCATCCTCCTGCATGGCTTCAGGTTCTTCTGCCCTAGCAGCTGCAACGGCTGCTATTTCCTCCTCTGTGGAATTCCGAAACAATTCCCACGGAATCGGGATCTTCTCAATGACGTTCATTACTAGCAACTGGACCAGCCCATGGTGAGAGAGGACCGCCAACACTTGTCACGCCCGCCGAGCCAAATTTGCCATCAAATGAAGGCTCCTTAACAAAAAATAGGGCAGATTCATTGAAAAAGCCTCTGCTTGTGGAAATCGCAGGTGAGCCAATATGCAGAGTTGATATTTGAAGATGGTAGAATATCTTCCTTCACATGTCATATATTTTATAACAACCTCTGCAACTCCTCCCCATGGATGAGGTAATGAAGTTCTGTCATATCCCGACCCTTCTGCGCAATACTTTCTCCAGCTTGCAGAAAGGCTTCGGGGAGTTCCGAGGAGGGGTGTTCTCCTTGAAAACCAGCGTTCTCCGACTTGCGGCAATCCACTGACTTCCGCGATGGTTTCTTTTGTCACTGGAATTTCGACTCCACAAACCTGAGAAACTCCTTCCAAATTCAATGCGAACTCCATCGCGATTTCTTCATCCCATCCGTTCAGCCTGTCAAAATAAACATCCCAACCTGCATTCTCAAATACTTGCCATCCCTCCCGATTACTCCGGATTCTCGTTGAATCATCAGGTTCATGTCGCACAAATCGACCACCCATTGCTGCAGAGGCGGAGTCAGCACGACGGCTACAGTTAGCTGGCAGGGGGGAGTGACAGGGCTCCAAACCGTTGGCAACTGAAATAACGTCATGGCCACTTTCGGATATAATGGATGAACAGTACTAGTATGTTTGGGAGTAATGACAAATTATGGTAGTACTGTTAGATATTCTCAGGATTTAATGCGGCGTGTTGGGAGGGTGACTGATATGACTTTTGTGCGTACAAGTACGCATTCCAACTCATACGGTATGATTACGGAGTACTTGAAATCATTAGATTTGGTTAGGTGGGAATCGTGTGTCATAAATACCTTTACGAAGTACGCCGTCATTCATTATGACAATTCCCTCCCCCCAACTAAATGACGGCCATCCTCGGCATGTTTGACCATCCTTTTGGAATATTTAATTAAATCCATAAAATCAACAGAGACGTACCTGCAGACTTACCTTAAAGTGGAGTAGCAGTAGAAATATCTGTCGTACTATCAACATAGCAGGTAACGACGTCAGTGAATAACATGAACAGTGAGTAACAACAGCTACGGAGTAACAACAGTTGCGGAGTAACAGCATTGGCGGTGTAGCATCAACTTTGGAGCAACAACATCGGCGATGTAGCGGCAACTTCAGAGTAATAGCATCGGCGGTGTAGCCGCAACTTCAGAGTAACAGTAGCTACGAAGTAACAACAGTTGCGGAGTAACATAGGCGATGTAGCAGCAACTTTAGAGTAACAGCAGCTATGGAGTAACAACAGTTGCGGAGTAACAGCAGTTACCGAGTAACAACAACTTCACAGTATCAACAGCTATGGAGTAACAATAGCTGCAGAGTAACAACATCAGTGAAACAAAATATCTCTATAGTAGCACTGATGGAGTAACACACCGAATGTTACTTCCCTCCTGGCCATATTTCTTTATTATTCCTGCAAAATACAAACAAGTAATAACCACATATTATCATCATTATATATCAGTGTGGAAAAATTCGGCAAAAAGTCCCGACTTTTTGAAAAAATCCCGAATTTTTCCCTGAGCCAACTTTTTCATCCCTGAAAAAGTCGGGATTTTATCCTCGAAGTCCTAACTTTTTGCCGACTTTTTCCAAAAAATCGTGAGTGAGGTAGTTTCTTAAATAATTTTTTAAATTTTTTTTGAAAAAATCGGGATTTTTTCCAAAAGTCAGGGTTTTTTCAAAATATGAATATTTTTGTATTTTTTTAGTTTTGCCAACATTTTGCCGACTTTTTCAAAAAACTCCCAACTTTGTCGAGTTTTTCAACTTTTGGACCCTTGCCGATTTAATCCCGACTTCGACTTTTTCCACATTGTTATATATATATATTATTATTATTATTATTCTTATTTATTTAATTTTTTATTTTTTTAAATTTTTAAAGAAGAGTGAGAGTGTCCTCTATTGCAATAACCATTAGATCAGCTGAATCTGAAAGGGTTTTGACAAAGGCATCTTTAGAGGCTGGACGATGGTATAATTTTAGACGGTGTCCATTCACTACAAACGTGGTCTGATTCTCATCAATTGTAATTAATCTAACCATTCCATTGTCGAACACTGCATCCACTTGATATGGTCCCATCCAGCGAGTGCGAAGCTTGCCTTTGAAATCCTTAAATTGGGAGTCATACAGTAACGCCCAATCCCCCTAATGAAACACCTTAGTTTTGATGAATTTATCATGCCATTTCATTCCTTGCTGTTGAACAGCAGTAGTTCTCTGGACAGCTACTGATCAAATCTCATTTAACTCATTCAGCTGTTCCAATCAGTGTTTCTGTGCTTCTGATAGATCTAAGCCTACTTCCAGAGCTGTTCTAAGTGTGCTAATTTCAAATTCTACCGGAAACAAGGGGGATTTCCCATAAACTAATTCAAATGGAGAAAACCCTGTTGTGTTTCGCCATGTTGTTCTATAGGTCCATAAAGCTTCTGGGAGTTTTTGTGCCCAATCCTGGCAATGACTTGCTACTGTCTTTGTCAAGATATTTTCCAATACCTTGTTTGTACTCTCTACTTGCCCATTCGCCTGTGGATGATAGGGGGTTGTTACTCTATGTTTGACCCCGTATTTCTGCATCAATTTCTCTATCATATGGGATGTGAACTGTGATCCTCCGTCTAATACAATTTCTCTGGGAGTCCCGTACCGAGCAAAGATTTCTTCAAAAAGGAAGTCTGCCACTACTTGCTTTGTTGCTCTCATGAGTGCTCTAGCTTCCACCCATTTAGTTACATAATCAGTACAAACTAGGATGTAGGCTTTCTGATGAGAAGGTGGGTTAAAGGGTCCAACGAAATCGATGGCCCATTTCTCAAATGGTTCAAGGACTATTTGGGGTTGGAGAGGCATTTCATCTGCTCTCCCAGGTTGTCCCATCCGCTGACAGCTATCACACCTTCGAATATAATCCCGAGTGTCACGAAAGATGGAGGGCCAATAATATCCCATCTACAACACTTTATAACCTGTCCTTTTGTTTGCAAAATGTCCTCCACAGGGTCCATCATGTGCAGCCTTTAAGATCTCATAAATATCATCCTTTGCCACACAACGCCAGATCTGCTGGTCAATCCCTGTATGGAAGAGATATCCTGCCATCCATGAATATCGGGTACTCCGGTGAATGATCTTCCTTTGCTCCTTATAGGACAAGTGACGAGGCACCTCACCTGTAGCAAGATAATTAGCAATATTTGCATACCACAGAGTGTTAGTAGAAACTGCAAAAAGATGCTCTGGGAAATTATCTTCAATTGGTGTATTCTTACCATCATGTCCTATCCCAGATAAGAAATCTGCAACCACATTGTCTTTCCCTGGTTTATCTACTATAGTAATATCAAATTCCTGTAGTAGCAACAACCATCTTGTAACACGACCAGGGGTAATAGGTTTGTTCATTAAATACCTGATGGATGCATGATCAGTGTGCACAAAAGTAGAATACCCGGTAATATAATTCCGGAACTTGTTGATGGCATAAACGACAGCAAGGAACTCTTTCTCAGTTAGCGTGTAGTTTAATTCAGCAGGGGCCAAATTCTTACTAACATAGTAGACTGCGTAAGGTACTTTATCCTCTTGCTGTCCCAGTACCGCACCAATTGCTGTTTGGGAAGCATCCGTATGAATGTGAAAAGGTAACGCCCAGTCTGGTCCTCTAAGAATCGGGGCACTGCAGACTAATTCTTTAATTCTTGTGAAGGCTATATCACAGTCATCTGACCACACAAATTCTGAGTCTTTTGTCAATAATTGAAATAGTGGGTGTGCTACTTTTGCAAAATTTTCTATGAAACGCCTATAATAACTAGCACAGCCAATGAAACTACGTACCTGTGTGGGTGTTTTAGGTGTTGGAAAGTGCAAAATTACCTTTATTTTTGCTGGGTCCATCCTGATTCCTTCAGCCGAAAGCAAATGTCCCAGAAAAAATCCTTTTTCCATCATCATGTGGCATTTTACTGTACTCAGGGAGACACGCGCTTGTATACATCTTTCAAGAAATTTTTCTAAATTTTTCAGCCGCTCTAAGAATGAGTCCCCATATGGAGTGAAGTCATCCATATAAATTTCAACACCATCATCTATCAGATCAGAGAAGATTCCCAGAAGTGCCCTCTGGAATGTTGCAGGGGCATTACACAGGCCAAAAGGAAGGACCCGGTATGCGAATGTCCCCCAGGGGCATGTGAAAGTGGTCTTGTCCTGGTCCTCAAGAGCGATCTGGATTTGATTATATCCACTAAACCCATCCAGAAACGAGAAAAATTTCTTGCCAGTCAATGTGTCTAAGACTTGATCGATAAATGGCAGGGGAAAATGGTCCTTCTGCGTTGCCTTATTTAACTCTCGATAATCCACACAGCTCCGCCATTTACCATTCTTCTTAGGGACCCTTACTAATGGCGAGACCCATTGGTTGTCTGAGATAGGGTAGATAAAACCCACATCCAATAATTTTTGAAGCTCTTCTTTCACAATGTTTTTCAATGCAGGATTCATCCTTCTCTGAGGTTGTCTTATAGGACTACAATCTTCCTTGATATATATGTGATGGGTGCATAAGTTGGCAGGGATCCCCTTCATGTCTAAATAATCCCAGGCGAAAGCTTCCTTATGCTTATGTCATCGTTGGAGCCATCATCTTCTTTAGCTACTGCACCCTTGGAACTAAAAGCTTCCTTGTCCTTCTTCCTTAAAGGAGAATTGTTGGCGAAGTGTATAAGTTCACCACATTGGAAACATTTGATCTTAGATAGATCACGCTTCTTTTTCCCTTGCTGCTTCTTAGATGCTAGGGCTGCATCTTCCTCTTCCTTCTGCTTCACTTTTCTTGATCTGGTGTTGGCTTGTCTCTTGGTCATTTGGCGGATTTCCTCTAGTCAGAGGATAGCCCACATGTCGTCCTAGTTTGGAAGGTCATGTCTGCCCAAGATGCTTTGGACAAACGTTTCCCAATCCTCTATGACTGCATTTAGAGCACTCCTCACTATGACATCATCATCCACCTTGACCCCATGGCAATCCGCTGATCGCGAATCACCTGCAACCTGAAGAGGAAAGGATTGATTTCCTCTCCCTTAGTCTTCATAAACAACCTCATCTGGTTCTCCAGAAGCATCTTCTTCTGGACAGATTTCCCTTGATACAATGTGGTTAAAGATTTCCACATTTCATTAGCCGTCTTTTTCTCGGCTATGTGTGGTACCACACGATCCTTAACCCCATCCATGATGAAGCGCTTGGCATGTGTCGTTGCTTCATTATGCTTCGCGAGAAGAGTAACATCGGTTGGTGTAGCCAAGACAATCTCTACATGCTCCCGTATACCGTATGCCTCCAAGACTGTCAAGATTCTGACCTTCCAGATAGCAAAGTTGCACAGGTCATCCAACCTATCCTGATCATGCAGTCCATGTGGCGCCATCTGCTCAGAATACTCTGTCGGAACAGATCCTCCTCTCCTCGCTTTTGTTGCTACCCACAACAAAAACTCAGATCTAGGGTCCTTGGCGAGAAAGGCACCCTCTGCTCCCTCTGACAACTGATTTCCTCCCTTGGAAATCTGCCAAATCTTCTGAATCAACCCTCTTCGATCACCCTACAATCGATCCTCAGATTTCTTTGGCAAAAATCTGCTGAGCGGTTGTTCTCCTCCTGCTCTTTGTCAACTTATCTAGGTACGATTCTGAACCGACAGAATCTCCACCACACTAGCAACTTCTGAAAATCTGAAGCTCTGCTTCCTAACCATGGAAACTCTGCACAACACTTTGAAACTGGACTGCATCCCTCTGGCTGGCCTCTGTGTGAGCAGACTGGCTCAGTGTAGCCTCTGCGCAACGAATGCGCAGCGCAGGCTGCTCATGCTTCCCTCTGGAAGGCATTGTGTTGTCTCTGCGTCAGCCCCTACATAGCCTCTGCTGGGACTACGTCCTCCTGGTGCTGCGCTGCCCTCTCCGGATTCTCTGCTGCTTCAGCTGCTACTCTGCATCAAAAATTTCTTCAGCCGATTTGTTGGAGATACAGCTTGATCTGCAATCGTTTTGATACCATGTGAAAATTTCTTAATCTAAGAAACCCTACTGTTAATTCTCGATTTACTTCTACTTGATTAAATACACAAGTTATTAACTGATTATTCAGAAAAACAATGAAGTAAATGCAAATAGCAGCCTACACATACAGTTCATTTACTGAATAGCACGCTCATATGACAAAGTGACACATATTTTTCGGAAAAATGTCCCCAGAGAAACCCAATGCTGGAAAACCAGTGCAGCTAGCTGTGGAGGGTTTTATTATTAGGCAGATTCTGAATACACAAATTTCTAGGCACCAGACATGGTTGGCCCTATAAAGAAAAACACGACAACAATACCTCTTTCACTCGAAGACAGAAAATATGGCTGATCCACACCCTCAAACGGGATTTACAGAACTCGAGCCCTTTCTGGCCCACCAGAAACCCCAACACTACTCCTCAACCCTCTACGTCGGCCTTCTTGGCCTGCGTCAGCCTCTGTACTGCTTTGGAAGGGCATGCGTCATCCCTGAAGCGCTTACGCTACCCTGACTGGGGCTGCGTTAGCTCTGCCTGGCTTCTGCTACCTCTGCGCTGCCTCTACTGGACTGTGTGGCTCTGGGTTGCCTCTGCGCTACTCGATATGTTTCCTCTCTACCATTGTTGTACTCTTGGCCTGGGATCAGATCATCCCCTTGCCAATATTGCTCCTAGCTGCACTGCAAAATCCTCTTGAAATTCTTGCAAACCACGCCCTAGAATTTCAGCTTAGCTTTAGTGCTTCACCAATGTGTGTATTCTCCAACTGACTCCAAGCCCTTCTCTTATACTTTTCTTGTTGGGAAACCAACGGTCGTGATCTACTCTCTAATCACTGGCTAAGAATAGACACTGCTTGATCCGCGTCACTTAAGTCATTCTCATCACATGTTTAATTTAATTCACTTTAACCTTTTAATTTTCCTAAGTTAGACTTAGGGTCCTTAATTAAAAAGATTAATTATTTGAATATATCTTAAACCTGATGGAATTTCCCCAAACGCTTAATGGGTCTTGGAGATCTCATGTACTTCAGCTCCTCCACAAAATTTGGGAGCTAGAGCACACCCGATGCTACCCCAAAATCTCAACTGTGTAGGGTTTGCAAATGACCTTATCAAGAAAGCCTTAGAACTTCTAATCTTGAAGAGAGGCCCAACATTTCCTTTTGAACTCAAGGTATTTGAGCTAACTAAGTGACCTTAAAAGAATCATCTTTAGATTCTGCAGGGCTAATTGCCAGACTTCTTCAATTCAACAATTTGATATTTTGGACTCGGTAATATTCTGGTAACTTGTCCCTTTGTGTAATATCCCCAAAGGGAAATAACCAGTAATACACAGAAATATGCCAGACAGATATAGAAAATACAATGATGGAACCAGATCATGGAACAAGTACATATAGAATGCCAGAAAACTAAGCCATTTTATTAATGTGAGAATACATAGAGAGGAGTACAAAATAATCAGAATGAGTGCACCTATCCTTGCCCTAGGCAAGTGGAGACCCTCTCAAATAGATAATGGCTGCAAATAAGGACAGCGTCCTAGCTGGCTGAAGATCTGCTATGAAGAGCTGCTGCTGGAATGCAATGGAACTGTGAACTGAAGACTAGAAGATGGCTGATCTCAATCCTCCAAACCCTCACCAATAAAAACGCTGTCTCTGATAGTGACAGCGCAGAAGACAGATGAAATGCTGGCCACAGAACCTCCAGATGGCAAGATCAACTCCTCAAGGCTGGAACCATTGAAAAACGCTGCCAAATCTCACACACCAGACTCTGCTCATCAGATCAGCGTCCCTCCTGACTGGATCTGCGTTCTCTCTCCCTCAGATCTGCTAGATCTGAATCCTCCTTTCTAGATCTGTGTCCTATCACTCCAGATCTGCGTCCTCTAAGGCCAGATCTGCTGCTATTTCTTCAAATCTAGGCTGGATCTGACAATATCTCCTCAGATCTGTATCCTCCAAGGCTGGATCTGATGCTATCTCTCCAGATCTGCACTCTCCAAGGCTAGATCTGCCAATATCTCCTCAGATCTGTATCCTCCAAGGCTGGATCTGATGCTATCCCTCCAGATCTGCACTCTCCAAGGCTGAATCTCTCAGATCTGCGTCCTCCAATATCTCCTCAGATCTGCGTCCTCCAAGGGTAGATCTGCTGCTATCTCTCCAGATCTAGGCTGGATCTGCCAATATCTCCTCAGATCTGCGTCCTCCAAGGGTAGATCTGCTGCTATCTCTCCAGATCTAGGCTGGATCTGCCAATATCTCCTCAGATCTGCGTCCTCCAAGGGTAGATCTGCTGCTATCTCTCCAGATCTGCACTCTCCAAGGCTGGATCTACTAATATCTCCTCAGATCTGTATCCTCCAAGGCTGGATCTGATGCTATATCTCCAGATCTGCACTCTCTAAGGCTAGATCTCTCAGATCTGCGTCCTCCAAGACTGGTTCTGCCAATGCCTCCCCAGATCTGCGTCCTTTCTGCCTTAGCCAACTGGATCTGCGTCCTTCCTCCTCTAGACCAGCGTCCTCCCTCCTGGATCTGCGCAGTCTCAAGAAGGGCTTCCTTCTCTCCAAATCTCCACCAAGAAACTGCTGCTGACTACCACTGAACCTGAAGGATGTTACTCAGAAAATTACCTTACTAGGGCAGGCCCTCAAAGTCCCCCGAAGCTAAGGGTGATACAGAAAATAACCTTACCAGGGCAGGCACTCGAAGTCCCCCGAGGCTAAGGGTGAGATCTCCGAACGGAGACACTCGGTTGCACTAAACAGTGCTGCAGACCGACTAAACAACCGGTGTGCTGAAGCAGACAGAAGTCTAGCTCTCAATATCAATATCAAATCATGCATACCAAAATGAGGTGAGAACCCCACCTTTTATAGTGCTAAACTCCCTCCAAAACTTTGACTGCGTCCTTCACTCTCTTTGGCCTGCGCAGTTACCCTTGGGTCAGCGTGAGGCCTCCCCTCATATCCATGTGGACCCCCAAGGCCCCCTCTCTAAGTTATAACGTTAATCAACTAGGAAAACACTTTATTTTATAAAGTGAGGTGACCCCTCTTATTTCTCACTTTATTTATTATTTCTAGCTAAAGCAGCAAAATTAAACAAAAATGAAATATTCCAATTAGCAAGGATAATTGGGAATATTACACTTTGTTTCCAAATATATCATCATGATTCTTAAGAGATAATTCAACATCTTCTTCATTGTAAGAAGACTTTATTCAAAGGTATACTTCAAATATACTTTCAACAATCATTTGCAACATAGGTTTTATGACATAGTAACATTTTTTTCAAAGAAAGCATATGTTCAATACTTCAATCTGAGCAAAGGTCACAAACTTTCCTTATGTGGTTGTGAATTGATCCACAACTTGCATAATAGAGGTGTCATTACTCTAAAGAATTAGCTTTACGGTTCTTGTAGGTCTAAATTCCCATGATTAATTCAACATTGTGTAGCATTAGTTCTTCCTTTAGACATGCACTGTTGATTTATGGTAGCATCGAATGTGCTCTAGCCTTGTAACTTTATACATAGGCTAGGACACATGTATTCCATAAAACCTAGAAATGGTTTTGAAAAATTCCACTTAGAGATGATTTAATTAAATTAATTAATCATTTTTTAAGGTTTTCCTAAGTGTAAACTTAGGGAAATTGATTAATTAAAGGGTATTAATTAAGTCAAGTGTGAACCTTCTAGATAAAGTCATGGATCACCTCCAAGATAATCTTAGCCCTTGATTATGTTTTAATCTTGGTCGTTGAAGAGTCAAAGAAGAATATAAGGAGGGTGACGGGCCTATGAAAAAAACAATTGAGACACTTGAGCCATTGAGCATTTTCAAATTTGTGTGAGGAGACACAGCGTTTGATCAAGAATCAAATCACTAGGGCAGGGTTTGCTAAGTGACTGAGATTCAATGATCAGATCTAGAGAGGGGCAAAAGCAGAGACTGGTCAGAAGGACCAGGAGTGCATTTCAGAGAGAGGCAAAGGTGACGCAGAGAGAGACAGTGCAGTTTTCTGAAAAGGTGACGCAGACCCTGTAGGAAATCACACAGAAACAACGCAGTGTCTCTTGGAGTCAATTCGGAGATAGCTAGAGGCTGGGGTTTCTGAGCTAGGAGGGCCAAAATCCAGTTTCAGATTAGCCAGATCAGTTGCTATAAGGGGTGACGCAGTTCCTCTAGCTTGCCCATGCAGACTTACGCAGATTCAGCGTAGGCAATCACGCAGAGGCAGTGAGGGCTTCACTAGGGTTGTTTTTTATCTGCCGGAGATTTGCAGAGTGAGGTAAATCTCATAATCATATTTGTTGTCTAGATTTCTCTGAAGGGTTTGTCGGATGTTGGCACCCTAGTTGTATTCAAGATTCTGCTGCTTAATAATACAAACCCTCAGATCTGCTGCACCGGTTTTCTCAAGTTGGGTTTTTCCGAGAACTTAGTCCAAAAATAACTGTCACATGTGGATGTTTTTCATTGTATTTTGTTCAGATTGTTTCAGCACTTAGATTTATTCCGCAACATTATTTGTGTAGAGTGCTTCAAAAATTACTTTGATAATTCACTGTAATGAAATAATTATGAACCATAATAGAATAAGTAATTCAAATATGTTGCAGTAGGAATCTGGATCTAGGATTTTTCACATGGTATCAGAGCTTCTTCAAGCTGAAGTGCAGGTGAAACACAAGTGAACCAATAGATCAACGTTGAAGAGTCTGGGATCTGCGTAAGCATCAACAGACCCTCCTAGAAATTATGCTGTCCAGGCCAGGAGGGCATTCCAGTGCAGAAAAGGCTCCCTCTGAGAGAGTTGACAGAGGGGTAAGCTTTTTCAGTTGCAGAAGAGGCAGACCAGTGTTGCTGAAGGATGCAGTTACTGCACAGCAGTAAGAGTTGGTGCATAGGCATCAAAAAATTCTGAAAAACACAGTTGGGGATTTCTTGACCTCAAATGGTTTCTTACTCAAAGAAACTCAGTTTTTTCTCGTGCAGCAGCAAAAGCAGTGACTTACTCCTCAAGGAGTAAGTCTAGCTAAGCAGAGGGTTAGAGGAAGATTTCGACAAAGTTGACGAGATGGCGAGCAATGGACTGCGTGACCAAGATAGATTGGAGGGTGCCTCCAATTATGTTATTTGGAAATCAGGAATTGAGTTTCTCCTTGATGACCATGATCTGAAGGCCCTCATAGATAGCGTAGTTGCAGAACCTCTTGATGCAGCACACCTGAGACAATTCAGGAAGAATATGGCAAGAGCCAAGCGATTGATCCTAGAGTTGAACCCTTAGTTAAATTGAGAGGGGGGGTGAATCAGTTTAATATATTCATGGTCTTTTAAAAACTTTTTTTTAAAACTTATTTACACCTTCATTTCATGATCAAATTAATGTATAATGAACTAGCAATCTTAATATGTGAGCAACAGGTATTAAGCAGATTAAATACACAATATCAACACATAATCATCATGCACATAGACAACAGATATAAGTGGAAACCCATAAGGGAGAAAACCACATCTTATTATTGTTGTGATGCAAAGGCAAGCTCTAACTCCCTCTCACCACTGATTTTATGTAGGCTCCAACCTACAAGAGGCTATTACCTCAAATTCTGCAAGCTGCAACTTGCAAGGAAGCTCCAACTCACATTTGTTTTCTGCAGGCTCCAACCCACAAGAGGCTCCTACCTCAACCAGCTCCAAATGGACATCTATCAAGCTACAACTTGAAATGGAAGCACTAATTCCCATGTATTTTCTGTAGGCTACAACCCATAGGAGGCTCCTACATCAACCAGCTACAACTGGACATCTATCAAGCTACAACTTGATATGGAAGCACCAACTTCCTCACTCTACAATAAAATCATATGCTGATTTATCTAGATATCAGTTTTGTTTTTCTCCTTCTTCACTGTTGTCCTTCCTGCCTTTGTATCTGCTTTAAATCATTTTTGGATCTTCACAGCTTCTCTATCTGCTCCTTCTTCTTCTTCCACTCTCTAACCTGCTAATGCATATGACAGTAACATCATTTATAGAGATCACCCTCTCGTTGTTTGCATTCCACATGGGAATATGAAATGAACAGGCACGACTCTTTGCCTTCCACCTTCTCATTTTCTCGCTCATCGTTTCAGGAGGTTACTAACACTGTCTACTCATTTCAAAATTAAATTGGAGTTTTGCTTTGCCTACGGAGACTTGCCTTTGCATCACAAACAATATAAAAATAATCAATGAATTTACATTTAAAGTTACAATAGTATTTCAATTCAGCCCCTTCAGCTTCTTTCTTTTCTGTTCATCTTGTCTTCTCTACCTGCTGTTATATTTCCAACTGTGCTGCTACATTACTGTCTTAGCCCGACTTGACCCATGCCTTTATGCTTTACGCTGCCTCTGCCTATTGCATATCTTAGCCACAACATTCTATGCTCTTCTTTGCTCCTTTGCTCTGTGTCGGGTTACTTACCCAAGTCTCCTTCTACCCATGTTCAGTTTTTGTTATCAAACTCCCGCAGTCGCATAACACCTCTACATGAGTGTCGAGTCATTTGCCCAGAGTTTTCTCTCTTGCGTTTAGCCTTTCCTTTGTTACCCGAGTCGTCCTCTGCTTCCAACGTTTTCTTCATAAAATCACATAGCCTCGAACTTGAAATACATCAAATCTTGACTTTGAACGTTATTGCATCCGGTCTCATGTTGTATTTCGGCATATCAAAGTTGTAATGTTATAATTCCCTTTTCAACTTCTGATGCGATTTAACACTAGAAAGGCTCAGCATACACGCTTAACTTTGGTTGAAGGGTCCCACAATGCGGTGACTAATCACAGCGCATCACATTTCGCTTGCCCGCAAGTTTTAACGTTTTGCAACAAACGTATCCCCTATTTTATGCGATATGCGATTGCATTGCATCGCATCAAACTTACCGTGTGAAATCTTAAGTACAAACCATGAAATTTGCAGTGTGCGCTCATGCGCAGCCGCCACGTGGTCTCCCTTTGTCGCATCGCATATTCTAACCTTACTGCATCGCAAACAAATTAACATTCCTTAGAGCTATTTGCTAACATTTGCGATGTACGGGCCTGCGATTCGTCGTCCGCCTTTGATCTGCCCCCAGATCTAATGGTCCTCATCTGATCGCACTTCGCACTTCATAAGATTTACTTTGTGGTTATATTTTATTTCTTGCGATCTACAAAGTTGCGTCGTGCCAACACGTGTCTTCTCCATTTCGCATCGCAGATACTTTAACTTACCATGCAATGCCTTAATCTAAACTCTTAAATGTTGCGATTTGCGATTCGATCTTTGTCGTCCATCTTTCGCCTTCACTTTTGCGATCTAATCCTGACTGTCCATTACCCTCCTTTGGAAATTTTCTAAGTGATCTCTGCCTTAGTCGATTTCTGTTCTTTATACTATCGCCGCTTTGTAACACAGGTTCCTTCACACTACTCCTCCTGAGCTTGTTCGGAGTTTTCAATGCGATTCTCTCCTAAGCTTTACACTGTCGCCGCTCTACAATACCGGTTCCTCCACGCTGCTCCTCCCTAAGCTTTATTCAGTTTCTAAGTGCGTTGATCTCTCCTGAGCTTTATACTGTCGCCACTCTACAACACTGGTTCCTCCACACTGCTCCTCCCTGAGCTTTATTCAGTTTCTAAGTGCGTTGATCTCTCCTGAGCTTGTTCTTCTATTCGCTATTCACTCCGACTTGGGATTCTTTCCCTTGCTGCACGCCTTTGCTGCTTCTCTGCTGCCTTCGCTACCTCAGCTATCTTTGTTGCCTCCGCTACCTCTGCTTCTTTGCTGCCTCTCTGTAGCCTTTGCTGCCTCTGCCTCTGCTTCTTTGTGCATTGTTGCCTGATCTGTTCCTTTGTCTTATAGTTGGTTCTCTGCTCTTTTGTCGTCAATGATGATTCTTGTGTTGCTCCTTTCTGTACCTTTGCCATCAATGACAATATTTCCAACACCTAGATGGAGTAAAGGATCATATCGTACCCCACATAGCAGCAAAGACCACCGCTAGTGAGATGTGGGTAGGGCTGGAAAAGCTATACCAAGGATCTTCTAAGAAGCGGAAGATGCACCTTGAAGAGAAGATGCGGAATATCAGGATGAAGAAGGGAGAGCGTTTTGACTCCTTGACTTGGATTCAGGAAAACCGAGATCAACTGTCTGCAGTAGGATTTGCCCCTAGAGACTCAGAGCTAGTAAGACTCACTCTGAACTCTATTTCAGAGGATTATCAGGTCTTTGTCCAAAGTATGTTGTTGATTTCTATAGCATCAGAAAGTGCTCTAAGTCTCATTTTTGGTAGAGAGGCTTGGACATCAGTTATCCAGAGAACCCATAAATCATTTGTAGAAATTCCATTCGGATATGACTTTATTAAAATAATTAATTATTTTAATGCAGACCCTAAGTTCAAACTTAGGGAAATTAAATAATTAAAGGATATTAATAGAGCAATTGATCAATAATCTTCTAGAAAACAAAGATCAAGTCAACTTTTAATCTGAACCATTGATTAATGATATAATCTTGGTCGTTGATTCATCAACGAGAAGACTATAAGAAGAGACTTGAGGGCCATTTGGAAATCAAGTCGGGGACACTCTCAGTACCCGAAGGAAATAGATTATGAAGCAAGAGAATTCAATTTCAGTGGGTGAGTTTTTAAAGGCAGGGTTGCAGAAGCAGGAGGAGGAGGGAGGAGTCAGTTATCGGGAAGTAGAAGACAGGAGGATGAAGGGAAGGGAAATCTGATCAGCAGCAAGAACCCCTCCACGCAGAATCACGCAGTCCAGAGAGGCACTGCGCAAAGCTATCACGTTGGATGACACAGAGGGTGCAGGAGGTCACCCCGAGGGTCCGAAATTTGTCTGGAAGGTCTAGAAAATTCAGCGAGGTGTTTGCAAATTTTTCTCTGCTCATCAAACTCTTGTAAATTTACTTTCCATTTCTGAAGATAAATATAAAACCCTCATCTGTTGCACCGGTTTTCCCACATTGGGTTTTTCCAGGGACAATTGTCCAAAAATAACTGTGTTCATGTGGTTGTTTCTATTGTGCTACTTGTGTAAATTATCTTTCTGTTCTTATGCTCTTAACGATAGCGAAGATCTGCAAATGTGTTTATTTCAGGATTCACTGAAGCATCTGTAAATAAATTATCTCATAAGTAAGAGAAATAAACTAAGTATTGCAGAAATATTTTCCTCTTGAAAATTTCACATGGTATTAGAGCTAAGGGCTAAAAGCAGAGAGGGAGGATCCTTCATGGACTCACGCAGTCATGTAGAGGGTTCAAGTAGTCAAAGGGACTCACGCAGTCCTCTAGAGCACGCAGAAATGCAAAGAGAACACGCCAGGAAAGCGCTGGCATCCAGACTAGAGGAGGATCTTGCTTGTGTGTCAAGCACAGCTCCTCCAGGTGTTTGGCACATTGACAGTGGGGCATTTGCTCATATGACGGGGGTTTGAGAATGTTTCTCGAGCTACCAAGAAGAATAGATGAATTTCCAGATAACTACGGGAAACAAGGCAAAATGTACCCCCATAGGAAGAGGTACCGTAACTTTTCAGACCGAAGATGGCAGTAAGATTCGAGCCAAGAATTCCTGCATGTACTAGGGTTGGGGATGAATTTACTCTCAGTGTCTCAACTTCAAAACAAGGGTTATGGTGTATACTTTATTAGAGATGAGGTTTATGTCAAACACCTTAACTGGAGCAAAAAGGCACAAATCGGAGTTAGGAGTCACAAGTTGTATAAACTCCAGCTTGAATCTCCAATGGCCCTAATTGGGAGTACAGACGACAGAGATCTCAATGAATTATGGCATAGAAGGATGGGGCATCTACATCATGGAGCCTTGGGGATTCTCAAAAATATTGTCATAGGGGCTCCTAAGCTTAGCACGAAGAAAGACAAAGTTTTCAGAGGGTGCGTACTAGGGAAGTACGCTAGGGCATCATTTCCAGGAAGCAGCAACAGAGCCAAAGGTGTATTAGAGTTAATACACTCTGACATTTGCGGTCCAATGTCCACAACTGCTCTTAGTGGGGCAAAGTATTTTGCCACCTTCATTTATGATCATTCCAGGAAAACTTGGATGTATTTTTTGAAAACCAAAGATGAAGTCTTTGATCGATTCAAAGATTTCAAAGCATTAGTGGAGAACTCTACAGGAAAGAAGATCAAGAAGTTGCGGTTAGGTAATGGTGGAGAATATATCGATAAAGACTTCACAAGTTTTTGTGCAAGGGAAGGCATCAAGAGAGAATGGATAGCTCCATACAATCTAGAGCAAAATGGAATTGCAGAACGGAAGAATCGGACCATAATAGAAGCTGCAAGAGCAATGTTGTATGACCAAGATTTGCTCAAATTCTTATGGGCAAAGGCCTGCAATACAACAGTAATATTCAGAACAGAGTTCCCAATAGAGCCTTGGGAAAGGTAACTCTCGAGAGTGTGTTCACAAGAAGTAAGCCAGAAGTGGCCACATCGAGATATTTGGCAGCATGGTGTACTGCCATGTTCCAGATGAAAAGAGAAATAAGCTGGATCAAACTGCAGAAAAAGGGTTTTCTGATGGGCTATAGCAAGAATGTGAAGGCATATCACATCTATATTCCAGAGAGCAGGAAAATCGTGGTAAGAAGGGATGTGAAATTCCTGGAGGAAAGAGCCTTCAGGAAATCTCGAGAAATGGCCACAGATACGCAGATTGAGGAAGATCCACTAGTGCAGCCTCAACGACCTACAAAGGAGAGGTAAGGTGCCTCTCCAAGGCACAATGATTCTGAGGAAAATTCCTCCGAAGAAGAACAGGAAGAAGAACAGGTGAGACCGCCCACCACTAATGGGAGACCAAGCAGAGAACTTCAACAAATTCTGAGGGACGCAGAAGAATTTGTTGGAACTCCTAGAGTTGGGAAAAGGGTACGAAAGCAACCTGACAGAAATCAAGCAATGGTAGCTCAAATTGGAGAACCTTCTAGCTTTCGGGAAGCAGCTTAGCATCAAATGTGGGTGGATGCCATGGTGGAGGAGTATAGCTCCATCATGGCAAACGATGTCTGGGAAGTAGTCCCTAGACCACAAGACAGATCAGTTGTAGGATCTAGGTGGATCTACAAGATCAAATACGTTGCAGATGATAGCATAGAGAGTTCAAGGCCAGATTTGTAGCTAAAGGGTATGCACAAAAGGAAGGAATCGATTATGAGGAGACCTTCGCTCCTGTAGCTTGCTACACTTCTATCAGATCCATCATCTCTCTAGCAGCGCAGATGGGATGGGAAATTCACTAGATGGATGTCAAGACAACGTTCTTGAATGGGGTAATAGAGGAAGAAGTGTACATAGAACAACCTGAGGTCTTTGAGACACATGAGCAGAAGACTCATGTTTACAGCCTCAAGAAAGCCTTGTACGGGTTGAAACAAGCCCCCAGGGCATGGTATGGGCGAATTGATAGCTACTTGCAGAAGATGGGATTCGTCAAGAGTGACATAGATCCCAATCTCTACTACTTAAGAGTAGGGGATGAGCCGTTAATTTTGGTATTATATGTGGATGATCTGTTTCTTATTGGATCATCCAAGCTCATCAAGGATTGCAAGGAGAATCTGGCTACAGAATTCAACATGAAGGATCTGGGGCAGATGCACTATTTTCTTGGATTAGAAATATGGTAGCAAAAGGGGAAATCTTCCTGGGGCAAGGAAGATGTACTATAGAGATTCTGAAGAGATTTCAGATGGGAGACTGTAGACCCATGGCCACGCCTATGATTACTAACTGGAAGAATATAGACACAACAGAGGATGATGAGGCTGATCCCACCTTGTATAGGCAGCTCATTAGATCATTGATGTATTTGGTCAAAACTAGACCTGACATCTGTTATGTAGTAAATACCCTCGGTCAGTTCATGGTAGAAACAAGGAGGGCTCATTGGGCAGCAGCCAAGCATGTTCTCAGATATCTGAAAGGGGCAGTCGAGTATGGATTGAAGTACACCAACGGAAATGAGGTCCAATTGAGTGGGTTTACAGATGCAGATTGGGCTGGAAGCATAGTAGATCAGAAGAGTACCAGTGGGTACTGTTTTAGTCTCGGATCAGGAATGACGTCCTGGTGCAGCAAAAAACAAAGATCTGTGGCACTAAGTTCAGCCGAGGCAGAATACATGGCAGCTAGCACAGCTTTGTGTGAGGCCATATGGCTTCGTAAACTGTTATTGAACCTACTCAAGAAAAGGATGGAACCGACCGAGATTATGTGTGATAACCAGAGTTGCATTAAGCTCTCTGAGAATCCTGTGTTTCATGACCAGTCGAAACACATTGACATTCAGTGCCACTTCATCAGGGACTATGTCCAATGGGGAGTTGTGCAGTTGAGGTAAACTCCTACAGGGGAACAGGTGGCAGATATTCTCACAAAGGCTCTAAGTAAGATCAAGTTCACTTACTTAAGAGAAAATATGGGGATGATCGAGAACCTCTTCCATTAGAGGAAAGGGTGGTCTTCAGAGAAAAAGGGAGCTGCAGTACGGATGCTACAATGGCAGTGTAGCAGTACAGGGAGCAGCAGCGCAAAGATGTGGGGCAACAGCCAGGACAACATTAGCGCAGCAAGTCCTATAGAGTCAGAGCAGTACAATGGTGTCTTGCTTAAACACTTTCCTCGCTAAGAGGGAGTGTTTATTTCTATAGCATCGGAAAGTGCTCTAAGTCTTATTTTTGGTAGAAAGGCCTGGACACCATTTATCCAAAGAACCCAGAAATTGTTTGTAGAAATTCCACTCGAATATCACTTTATTAAAATAATTAATTATTTTAATGTAGACCCTAAGTTCAAACTTAGGGAAATTAAATAATTAAAGGATATTAATAGAGTAGAGTGTGAATCTTCTAGAAAACGAAGATCAAGTCAACTTTTAATCTAAGCCATTGATTAACGATATAATCTTGGTCATTGATTAATTAACAAGAAGACTATAAGAAGAGACTTGAGGTCCATTTGGAAATCAAGCCGGGGACACTCTTAGTACCCGAAGGAAATCGATTTTGAAGCAAGAGAATTCGATTTCAGTGGGTGAGTTTGTAGAGGCAGGGTTGCAGAAGCAGAAGGAGGAGGGAGGAGTCAGTTATTGGGAAGCAGAAGACAAGAGGATGAAGGGAAGGGTGAGATGATTAGCAACAAGAACCCCTCCACGCAAAATCACTCAATCCAGAGAGGGACTGCGCAAAGCTCTCACGCTGGATGATGCAGAGGGTGAAGGAGGTCACCCCGAGGGTCCGAAATTTGTCTGGAAGGTCTAGAAAATTCAGCTAGGTGTTTGCAAATTTTTCTCTGCTCATCAGACTCTTGTAAATGTACATTGCATTTCTGAAGATAAATATAAAACCCTCATCTGTTGCACCGGTTTTCCCAAATTGGGTTTTTCCGGGACAATTGTCCAAAAATAACTGTGTTCATGTGGTTGTTTCTATTGTGCTACTTGTGTAAATTATCTTTCTGTTCTTATGCTCTAAACGATAGTGCAAATTTGCAAATGTGTTTATTTCACAATTTACTGAAGCATCTGTAAATAACTTATCTCATAAGTAGGAGAAATAAACCAAGTGTTGCAGAAATATTTTCCTCTTGAAAATTTCACATATATTGGGCAGAGAAAGACTTCCAGGATGGGAAGCGATGTGAGCAGACTTACAACAAGAAGAGTTGAGAAGGGATCTCCTAAAAATCCACTTGGAGGATGGTAGTAGCAGTTCAAAGGTCAAGAAGGAGGAAGAAGATAACGCTGCTCTTGCATCAAAAGGGCAACAAAAGCAGAAGAAGAAAGATTTGTCCAATATCAAGTGCTTCCGGTGTGGGGAAATGGGACATTATGTCACATAGTGTCCTCTTAAGAAAAAGGATAAAGAGGAGAAGGAAGATCCACAAGTAGGAGCTGCCAAGATTGAGGCAGAAAAAGATTGTGCTGTAGGAATTTATAGGGTAATTTCTGTAGATCAAGAACCAAAGGTCACCGCTCACAAACAAATCACAAATTAGTACACTAGTATAATCACATGGTTAAAACACTCGAAGAGGGAAACAGTCCACGGCCTGAGCCAGTGCGGCCACTTTAGACAATTTATTAATATAAAAAGAAAAGTTACATATGTTTCTCTCATAAATGGTTACCGGACAAATGACCCTCCATGCTCTTTAAATAGAGATCATGGACCAATCGGGTGTTAAGCCACGGATCAAGTATCGTTAATACCGAGGAGAGAGATAACCGTTGGATCACTACAAATTGTGACCGTCGGATTATAGGTTACAAATGTACATGGTAAAGAAACACACTTTACCTAACTCTACACTAGACTAAGTTATTCTTAACTATTTCCTATGTGTCAGAATATCCTAACATCCCCTCTTAAGAACAACTTGGGATAGGATTGAAGGATTTACAAAGGTGACACAAAAGGAGCCTATTTCCTATGTGTCGAAATATCCTAACATCCCCCCTTAAGAACAAAATGGGATAGGATTGAAGGATTTACAAAGGTGACACAATAGCAGAAGGAAGGAGGCATTAGAGCCTATCTCCCCTTAATGACAACTTCCCTGAACTCCAAGCATGGATCGAAGTTTGGTAAACTTCGCTTCTATGAGAGCCTTTGTAAAGATATCGCTACTTGATCATTGGTTGGACAGTACTGCACTTCAAGAACACGATCATGAATGATGTTTCATATTTTCTGATGAAGTGTATGTGGAGTTCAATGTGTTTCATACGCTGATGTTGAACTGGATCTTTATATAGCTGAATGGCACTCTGATTATCACACCAAAGTGTAGTTGCATGCTGCTGATGAAGACCAAATTCAGACAGGATCTGACGAAGCCACATGGCTTCCTTGTTGGCTTTAACTGCACCACGATACTCTGCTTTTGTTGAAGAAAGAGAGATGGCACTTTGTTTCTTACAAGACCAAGTAATAGGTCTTGAACCAAGAGTGAATACATATCCTGCAGTAGACTTTCGATTATCAGGGTCACCAGCCCAATCAGAATCAGTGAAACCAATCAACAATGGAGATGCTCCTGCACTGTAATGAATCCCAAACTGAATTATACCTCGAATATATCGAAGTATTCTTTTAGCTTCTTTCTAGTGACTTTCATGGGGTTGGTGCATAAACCGAGCGACAAGAACAACGACAAAGGAAAGGTCAGGACGGGTATGGGTTGGATACAGAAGTTTACCAACAAGTTGACGGTATAAAGTAGCATCGACTTCAGGGGTAGTAAAAGTGACTGAAAGCTTGACTCCAGAATGAAAGGGAGAAGGGGCTGGCTTACAATCTTCCATGTGAAAGTGGTGTAGAAGATCACAGGCATACTTGGACTGAGAGAGGGTAATGCCTTCCTTGGATTGCAAGACTTGAAGACCAAGGAAATAATGCAAGTGTCCTAAGTCTGTCATTTCAAACTTCTTTTTGAGGCTAGACTTCACATGGTTTATAAGGTTTGGATCACTACCAGTAAGGATAAGATCATCAACATAAAGAACAAGGATGGTGAAGGACTTACCCACTTTCTTGGTGTAGACAGTGTTGTCAGAATGACACCTAGAAAAGCCATTATCTAATAGAAATCTATCCATTTTGGCATACTAAGCCCGAGGAGCTTGTTTGAGACCATAGAGAGATTTCCTAAGGTGACAAACAAGGCTAGAGTCTTTTTGGATAAATCCATGTATATTTCTTCATGCAAATCCCCATGTAAGAAGGCAGATTTAACATTCATCTGATGGACTTCCCATTTAAAGGAGGCAGCAAGGGAAAAAACAAGGCAGATAGAATTCATTTTGGCAACAGAGGAGAAGGTTTCAGTATAGTCAATGCCTTCAACTTGTGAAAATCCTTTAGCAACAAGACGAGCCTTATGTCTATCCACTTTTCCATCTGGTCCAAACTTTGTTTTGTACACCCATCTGCATCTGACAAGTTTTCTTCGTTTTGGAAGAGGAATAAGATCCCAAGTATCGTTCACCAATAAGGAACAATATTCTTCATTCATAGCTTCATCCCAATCTGGATGACCAAAAGCTTCTTCAAAGGTTTCTGGATCACGATTTTCTGGTACTTGAGCCAATAAGGAAGAGGCTCTTTCAAACTGAGAATGTGTACGCCATCGATCTGCAGGGTCACCTGCAAGAGAACCTGCTGCATCTCGAGTAGAGCGGACCCATCTTGGAAGCTGTGGAGTGTAAGGAATAATTTCAAGAGGTGGAGGATTGTCATCCTCGCTGACATCATCTGAACTAGAAGGAATGCTACTAAGAATAGAAGAGAGAGATAGAGGTGGCACATATGCCAAATCAGGCTCGCAGGCCAAAGGTGGCACACCCGCCGAACTAGGCTCCCAGGCCGATATATTTTCATCAAATTTTACATCTCTTCTAATGATTATATTTTGGGATTTTGGTTGAAGAAGTCTATATCCTTTGACATTTTCAGAATATCCAACAAAAATGCATTTTTCACTCTTAGGTTCTAAGGCTTTATGTTTCACTTCAGGAATATGGGCCCAAGCGTCACTTCTAAATCCACGAAAGTGACTTACATCTGGTTTGATTGAGCTCCAAGCTTCTTCTGGAGTTATATTCTTTAAAACCTTAGTAGGAGTGCGATTGACTATGTAATTTGCACAGTTAATTGCTTCTGCCCAAAAATTGAGACTAAGTCCTTTAGATTGAAGCATACAATTAGCCATTTCTTTTAAGGTGCGATTCTTCCTTTCAGCTACACCATTTTGTTGTGGAGTATATGAAACAGTGTGTTGCAATTGAATGTCATGCTCAGTGCAGAAGTTGATAGATTTGTTGTTTCTTTCTCTGGTTAAAATTGAAGCTGAAAAGAGTTGAAACTAACTGATGCAATGGAAATATCTCGAAAAAATAGGCCGATTAAAAAACAATGGCTCGAAAAACAGCTTCCTAATGAAGAAGTTATGCCTTTTTGAAAAACTGAGTTGTAGATGCTGAATATTTACGGGAACGGTTTGAAATTTAGTGATAAAGTTCAACTTTAAAAAAAATCCTGCCCCTTTAACAAAAACTTTTTACAAAAAGAATCTTGAGAAAAAGATTTGAACCCAAGACCTTTATTCTCATAAACTAACTCCTCACCAAGTCATATAGTAAAAGGATTATGTTATTGTTTGAAAGGAGGAAGGGTTTTTTTTTTTTTACTCTTCGGTGTGCGTGCTTTTTCCTGCAACAAAAAAACAAAAAACCGAGCAAAAAAAAAAGGAAATGGAAAGCCTTGCGGCAGATTGTTAGATTTTTGGTTAGCCTTATCGACAACTATCAATTTTTTCACTATTTCTGATTTCCCGAGATCGCACAAAGACGCGGGGAAAGAGCATACGTAGCAAGAAAAATCACGTAGCAAGAAAAATCCCTTTTCCTGTTTCTGATTTGCCGAGATTGCATGCAGCGCACGACAAAGAGCATACATAGAGAAGGGGGTACAGATCCGGCAAATAAATAAAACCTAAAAACTGAAAATAAATAGAAGAAACCGAAATAAGCAGAACTATTAACAAATATAACTGCAAAACAGATGCTTTATACCTCCATATCTAAACTGTCATAACTTGGGCAGCCGAAAACCTTTTCGCATGAAACAAAAGACGTTCCTCACTATAACAAACGCTCCAGACACAACAGAGCATTTCTCCAAGCCCAAAAATATTCAAAAATAGTAGATCTACAAAACGACATTCGCATGCAGTCAAACCGGCTTCGGATTTTGATCAAAAAACGGATGCGACCCTCAAAATAGCTTTGATACCATGTAGGAATTTACAGGGTAAATTCCGTAGATCAAGAACCAAAGGTCACCGCTCACAAACAGATCACAAATCAGTACACCAGTATAATCACGTGGTTAAAACCCTCGAAGAGGGAAACAGTCCACGGCCCGAGCCAACGCGGCCATTTCAGGCAATTTATTAATATAAAAAGAAAAGTTACATATGTTTCTCTCATAAACGGTTACCGGACAAATGACCCTCCATGCTCTTTAAATAGAGATAATGGACCAATCGAGTGTTAAGCCACGGATTAAGTGTCGTTAATACTGAGGAGAGAGATAACTGTTGGATCACTACAAATTGTGACCGTCAGATTATAAGTTACAAATGTACACGGTAAAGAAACACACTTTACCTAACTCTACACTAGACTAAGATATTCTTAACTATTTCCTATGTGTCGGAATATCCTAACATGTGCTATGTTAGCTCATATTCCGAAAGGAGAGAAATGGCCTGACTTGGAGTTGTAGATCTAGAATCTACAAGGAGGCGAGATCCTTGAGTATTTCTGAACTCTGGGATCACATGTGAGCTACTATAGCCTAAAGACAGTAGCAGGATGGACAGTTGTAGCAGAAGATGATGAGATGATGCAGTGTCTAGCAGTACTAGATCCTGATCAGCGCAGAGAGGGAGCAGCAGCATCAACAGTTGAGTAGCAGCAGCGCAGCGCACACTGGTGCAGCGGAGTGCAGTGCAGTGCAGAGCAACAACAACGCAGTATTTTTTTCAGAGAGCTAGTGCAGAAGCTAGCAGCAGTCAATCTTATTTTTAGTTGCAGACTTAATTGTCCAATTTCGGATGTTTTTCTGTTGCAAGTAGCAACAGTGCTGCAGTAGCAGTAGTTGAGCAGCAGCAACAGATGAGCAGCAACAACGCAGTGCACAAGTGGTGCAGCGCGGTGCAGAGTAGTGCTCACGCAGTGCAACAACATGGTTGCAGAATTTGCAGTACAGTGGCAGTTGGCAGCAACATGCAGAGTCAGCAGTAGTACAGTTGCAGCATTTTCTTATGTAGTGTTGGTGAGCAGCATCAGCAGCACAGCAGCAGATGTTCCAGAAGTCAGAGAAACACATTGAGTTGTTTTGCTAGAGCACTTTCCTCGCTAAGCGGGAGTGTTGATTTATGGTAGCATCGGATGTGCTCTAGGCTTGTAGCTTTGTATATAGGCTAGGACACATGTATTCCATAAAACCCAGAAATAGTTTTGGAAAATTCCACTTCAAGATGATTTAATTAAATAAATTAATCGTTTTTTAATGTTTTCCTAAGTGTAAACTTAGGGAAACTGATTAATTAAAGGATATTAATTAAGTTAGGTGTGAATCTTCTAGATAAAGTCATGGATCACCTCCAAGATAAACTTAGCCCTTGATTATGTTTTAATCTTGGCCGTTGAAGGGTCAACGAAAGAATATAAGGAGGGTAAGGGGCCTATGAAAAAAACAATTGAGACACTTGAGCCATTGAGCATTTTCGAATTTCTGTGAGGAGACACAGCTTTTGATCAAGAATCAAATCACTAGGGCAGGGTTTGCTAAGTGATTGAGATTCAGTGATCAGATCCAGAGAGGGGCAGAAGCAGAGACTGGTCAAGAGGACAAGGAGTGCATTTCAGAGAGAGTCAGAGGTGACGCAGAGAGAGACAGTGCAGTTTTCTAAAGAGGTGACGCAGAGAGAGACAGTGCAGTTTTCTAAAGAGGTGACGCAGACCCTACAGGAAATCATGCAGAAACAACGCAATGTCTCTTGGAGTCAGTCTGGAGATAGCTAGAGGCTGGGGTTTTTGAGCCAAGAGGGCCAAAATCCAGTTTCATATTAGCCAGATCAGTTGCAGTAAAGGGTGATGCAGTTCCTCTAGCTTGCCCACATAGGCTTATGCAGATTCAGCGTAGGCAATCATGCAGAGGCAGTGAGGGCTTCACCAGGGCTGTTTTTGATCTGCCGGAGATTTGTATAGTGAGGTATATCTCACAATCATATTTGTTGTCTAGATTTCTCTGAAGGGTTTGCCGAATGTTGGCACCCTAGTAGTATTCAAGATTTTGCTGCTTAATAATACAAACCCTCAGATTTGCTGCACCGGTTTTCCCAATTTGGGTTTTTTCAGGGACTTAGTCCAAAAATAACTGTCACATGTGGATGTTTTTCATTGTATTTTGTTAAGATTGTTTCAGCACTTAGATTTATTCCGCAACATTATTTGTGTAGTCTGCTTCAGAAATTACTTTGATATTTCACTGTAATGAAATAATTATGAACCATAATAGAAGAAGTAATTAGATTTGTTGCAGTAGGAATCCAAATCTCGAATTTTTCACACTGGTCATGAGGTTCATAAGAATACTTTAGGCTAATATATCAGTCCAAACTGACACATTTTCTTAATTCCTTTCAAAACTTCACAAAATGGATGACTTTGCTTGCATTTTTAGGGTGACATCATTTCAGATCCTTATGATATTAAGGGACTCTATTCAAGACTAAGATAAGCTTCATCATCAATATCATAAACACCAACATGACAATCATCTAGGTTAACCCTCTTGACCTATAGCAATCATGGCATTCACTCAGTACCTATGGTACAACATCAATATCAACTAGTCACGATGATCCGGTCCGTGCCTCAACCTGATGGTATCTAGACTAGTCCTTGTTCACCATCAGACGACTAGTGCACATAGTCTAGGGAACTCCAAATGGCCTCAACCCAAGCTGGATGCCATAACATACTCTCTCTAAACAGAGATCCGAGAATTTCTCTCAAAAATCCAAGCAACTCTCTCTAAAGCTCTCTCAGAGATCCGAGTAGCTCTATTAGAGATCCAAGCAACTGTGTCAAAGATCCAAGCAAGATCCTGGGAGGCACCAACTAGCCTCTACTAGACCATTCTCCCTAATTCCGGCCACAATACTTGATATATGGATACTTTCCCTAATTCCTGTCACGAAACTTGACAAAGGGAGAATGTCTGTGACTCTATCCACTAGATTATTATTCCTAATTCCAGTCAATGTACTTGATACAGGGATAACATCCCTAATTCCGATCAGAGTGCATGACACAGAAAGAATGTCTTTCCATGATGCTATCTAATACATCAAATTTTTCTCCCTAATTCTGGTAAATGTACTTGGCATAGGGATAGCATCAAAAGTTCCAGTCAAAGTACATGACACAAGGAGAAACCATATGCATGATGCAATCATCAACCTTGCTTCCTCTCAACCAGGGAGGCAATTTCCTCAAGCCCAAGCTTGTCTCAAAGGTGCACAAACTTCCCTCTAGAAAGAGGTTTTGCCATAATATTAGCTATCTACTCATTAGTGTAGATATACTCGAGCTTCATGCACCTTTCATCTATCATCGTACAATCCTGCAAGTAGCCTCTGAAGCCATACTGCTTCTCAATTTGTGAATCCAATTGCAATATATTCGGCCTTTGCCATATGGGGTGACTTTCTCATTCATTATAACTGGGCCAAAACTCAAAGTGAATCTAGGAATCCTTGCAACTTCATAGGATCCATCATCACAGATGCACAGATGTTCGGTCTCATTCCTAAGGTTTCTCGGACTCCAACAGAGATTGATTTAGGGGATTGACCTTGATCTATCTTCTTTTTATCCCTAAACCAACAATTCAGAATAACACTTTCTACAGAGATGTTTACTCATATATATCGAACATAGAGAATTTTTTAGTGCATTTATCAATGCCCTACCTTCTTCTGAACTTTTGTCCTAGACATATCATAGACCACAAGTAATTGGAAGATGGGTCCTTATTATCGCCATTCTAGATTTTGAGGCCATAACTTTTGGAACAAAAACAATTTGTTTATGCTGGATTTGAAGCCTAATCTAAGGTGCTTCGATCTTTAGCTATGCTGGCAGACAAAGATTAGCACATTTCCTTGCATAGGCTTAAATGTAATCTCCAACTTCCTTGCACCACCAAAGCTCTGATACCATGTTGATTTTTTAGTACAATTGATACAAGTACTTTATTTCTGAACTATCGTAATTACTTGTTGATATATATTATAGTTCTTTTATCTTCATCAAGCAATCACACTTTAGAAATTCAATTAATAACCATGAAAAGAAAGTAGATATCACAATGTGTTTGAAAAAGAGATATGTGAGTGATAAGTGTGTATATAAAATGAAAAAGTTCAAGTGTAATTTATACGCAAGATACCCAAGAGACATGTCTCTTAAATTAAATCACGTCTCTTTGTAAATTAAATTCTACTAAGTCTGAACATTTATATTTTTACTCATTTGTTAAAGTGTTGATCTTGTAAATAATAGTGGGCAGTAACTCTTGGTAAGTATATTTATTTATATCTTGTTCCTATTGTTGATCAATGCTTGTCATTGATGTCAACCCAAGCAACACCAGGGCTACCGCAATCTTGCATAGGAATTCTGACTTGAAAACTTACTCTATTCCGAGTCAAGGATTTTTGGGATGGTTTCTACTTGTTGAGATGTTTCAGTTGATATTTGGCATGCCACGTAATTATTCACGGTTTGAGAGATATTCGTGTTTGAAGTTAGTAACCCCAGTTAGTGGGCTAAAATGCCATGGGGTTGTGGCATGACACTAATCATTGGTTGTGGTCATTTGATAAGCAATAAATAATAATTTTTTAAGCTCCTATAATCCCTCCAACGTTCACCTGTTGAAGACCCTCTCAACCTAAGCATTTATATAAATTGTGACCCTCATATCCTCCTCATGTAAGGATTTTGCTACTAAAAGCAAGCCATTGTGGCATTTTCGCTATAATTTTTCTTCTGCGAAGCTTCAGATGCTGAAACAAAAAACCCACTTGGGCAAAATCCTGATGAAGCCCGTGTTCGAATTTCAGATCTTGGTTGGCTATATTTTCAGAGATTTGATCTATGGAAGTTAGGGTTTTTGCAGGCTTCCGAATTTCATCTCAAAGAGGTGACCTTGGGAAAATCGTCAACTTTCTCTCTGAGAAGCAGATTGTAATTATGTAAAAAGTGGCGGATAGTGCACAAAATGTAGCTTTCTGTGTATCAATTTCAGAGTCGAAGGAGGAAACAATGACACATGGCATGTCGTACAAGTTCGCTCTACTGAATTAGTCCATAATTAGGTCATTGTAAGAGATTGGGCATAACTTTGCCTTGAAGAATCCAAATCAGGTCAGACCTATGGCATTGGAAAGAAGACTCAGAGGGCTACTACAGAACTGAAGATCACATATTGGGGATCTGAAATCACAGAGATACATCAGATTCAATATCGAGCTCCTAGAAGGCAAGAAAAAGCTAGATCATGTGTTGTCAAGGGCTGCAAAGGACCAAACTTTCTAGGGAAGCAAAGCAAAGCAAGGTGCAACAAAATGATGCAATAGAGGTAAGCTCCAGGTAAGTATCTTCTGTATATGCATGCTCATCTCTTAATTGCATTAGGTTCTTTGTATTCTAATTTGTTGTTTTTGTTTAGCACTGACATATGCTCTGCACGATGAGGTAAGTTTTGCTATTATCATGTCATGGGTATTTCCTTGAAGAATTTTTGCTGGTATTATATATTCATCAAGATAAGACTCAATGCATGATCTAATGTTCTAAAGAGTGAGAAAGGGTAGCATGACAAGAGCAACAATCAAGGTGCAGAACAGTAGCAAGAAGTTCACCACATGAAGTCTTCAAGTGGGCAACACTGTATAAAGTCATTTTAAAGGTATCATTGTAGTGAGTCATTGTAAAAGTTGTACAAGTGTCTATCTGCCAAGAGTTGAAGAGGCAGTGTCGAGAGGTCTAGGATCATCATTAGGTGGTTGTGTCATAGTTGGGGTTATGGTCTAGTGTGTCTTCTTCTTCTACATCATTCTATATCAGTGTAAAGTGGACCATTTTCCCTAGTACGAGAGTCCATTCTTCTTTTATTCTTCTATAGGGTGGTAGGGTGGTGCCAGGCTGGTGCATGAGGTCACCAACAGGTTCAAGCCTATGAAAACTTCAGGGTGGTAGGGTGGTGCTAGGGTGAGTTGTAGCTCGTTGGGTGTTGGGGCATCCGTTGAGTTGACCACTAAAGAATCTCGAGCGTTGGAGCGTCTATCCAGTGGGAGTTGGAGAAGAATTCTTTTCTAGATTCTAAGAAGTTGGAGCTTTCTTTTCAATTGGAGTTGAAGATTAAAGAATTATTAGAAAAGAATTCAGGTGATTTTTGTCCCGGAGGGGGTTTCCACCTTAAAAACTGTGTGCATTTGTGTTCTTTTTGTTTATTTCTATCATTGTACAAACGCTGATAATAATTGAAGATTAACTAATGCTCTGAAAGATTAATAATAATACTAATTGAAAGGAACACTGATTCACCTCCCCTCTCAGTATTTCCAACAATTGGGATCAGAGCTTGGTTCCTTCAATAGCTGTTTAACAGCTGGAAGGAGGTCATGGAGCATAACAAGAATGGTGTATCTCTGTTCAATGAAAATAATTATGCACTCTGTTAAGGAAGAATGGAGTTCTATCTCTTGGCGCAAGGCTACGAAGTATGGGACACTGTTCAAAATGGCTTTACACCAACTGCGGATGAACAAGGAAAGAAGAATTTGGTAAATGATGCAAAAGAAAAGAATATTATTATCAGTGGACTTATTGAATCTGCTTATCATAAGGTGTTGGGTTGTAAAACTGCCAAAAATGTATGGGACAAGCTTGATAATATATATGTAGGTGACTCAAATGTCAAAGAAGCAAAGCTTCAAATCTACAGAGTAAAATTTGAGCAACTCAGAATGAAAGAAGATGACAACATTGTTGCATACTTCCAACACGTTGATTAAATAACCAACACTCTGGAAGGATTGGGAGAGTTTGTTGACGAGAAGACTATTATACGAAAGATTCTTAGAACGTTACCAGGAAGAATCAACCCAAAGGTATCAGTCTTAGAATACAGTGAAAAAAAGACAAACTCGGAAAAGAGGAATTACATGGAGTTCTCATAGCATATGAAGTGAGACTTGATGAAGAAGAGGGTACTTCACATCTAGAAATTACGTTCGTTGCATCTAAGAAAACCAATAAGGACAAACAACCTTCAAAGGCAAAGATCTATACCTGCAAGTGTGAAGAAAAGGAATATGATGAAGAAGGTCTTTTAGATGGAGAATATGCTTACTTTTCAATAAAAGTAAAAATTGGTAAGGGAAAATTCAAAGGTAAACTTCCATTGATATGATTTGGCTGTGGTGAGGTTGGGCATTTCGCAGCAAATGTCTGAACAGAAGTGATGGAAACTCAAAAGGAAAGAAAGGCTTTAAGAAATTCAACAAGCAAGGCAAGAAGAAAGGATTCAAAAGGAACTTTCTCTCTAAAGAAGATAGCTCATCATCCGATGAAGACAACGACAGTGAAGAAGAAGCCAATGAGAGAGTATTGTTTATGGGCAAGCACAATAAACAAGAGGTATCAAAC
Organism: Pinus albicaulis; assembly: GCA_034641835.2. Taxonomy (NCBI): domain Eukaryota; kingdom Viridiplantae; phylum Streptophyta; class Pinopsida; order Pinales; family Pinaceae; genus Pinus; species Pinus albicaulis. The sequence continues at coordinate 1,533,762,103 of CM076578.1, forward strand.
AACGAAGAAGAAGGGTTGACCAAAGAAGAATTTTCTAACGAGGTAATCAAGCTTATAAAAGAGCTCAAGGCTGAGAAGATCCGTTCCAATACTCTTGAATAACAAGTTCAAGGTCTCAAAATTGAAGTTGAAGAACACAAATGTATTGAAGAGTCACTTCAAAAGAAGTTGGAAGAAAGCAACCAGGAAAGGGAAGCATTAGAAGCCGAAGTAGTCTCGCTGTGTAAGGAAGTGAAGAAGGGAAAAATTGTCCAAAACTATGTCAACAGCTCAAGGACATTGGAAGAACTCATCGACAATCAACATCTTTCAATGACAGAACTGGCCTCGATTACAAAGAAGAAGAAGCAGGACATTCTACAACAAAATACAATGAACCTATGAGATGTCACAGGCATGTAGACTTCATTGGACAAGATTCGCAAGAACAGCCTTGGAAGACAATTCCCTGATGAAGATTTCCATCCAAGTACCAACATATTTTTCATGGCTATTGTTATTCATGTGGAAAATTTGGTCATAACGTTGTAGAATGTTGCACGTACCCTAGGAACCAATACAATTCCAGGAGATTTGTCAAATATGAACCTCCCAGGGCTCAACGAAACATGAATAGATTTGAACATTTAAGAAATAATATTGAATGTTACAAATGTCGAAACTTTGGACACATAGCCAGAGACTACAGACTTGAAAATCCTCCAGAAGAATCTTCGAAGCCACAGAACGAACGGACATGGAAGAAGAAAAAGACTGATAATTGTGCTCTCACTCTCAAGGTCAAAACAAAAAAGATGTGTGGTAGGTTGATAGCAGTTTCTCAACGAATATGACTGGAGATAGAAAGAAATTTGTATCTCTGAAAGAGAAAAAGGATGGAACCGTGTCCTTTGGAAATGATGGATCTTCAAATGTTATAGGATCAGGTACCGTCACTCTCGAAAGCAAAGATGCTCTAGCGAAGAATGTTCTATTGGTGGAAAACATGAATCATAATATGCTCAGTGTTGGACAAATGTGTGATCAAGGACACACAATGCTATTCAACTCCACAAAATGTGAAATCAGGAAAGGCAGGTATGGTAAAATTGTGGCTACAGCAAGTCGAGCTCCAAATGACATATATGTTCTGGATGAAGCAACTAAAGCATGTCTACTAGCTAAAGAAGATGAAAGCAAGTTATGGCACAAACGAATGGGTCACATAAACTTTGACAATCTTGTCAGGATAAGCAAAAAGGAAGTAGTACGAGAAATGCCGAAAATCTCAAAACCTTCCAACAGAGTATGTGAGGCCTATTGGCACGGCAAGCAGACAAAAGTCGAATTTAAAACAAAAGAACACTTTGCATCACATCCATTGGAATTGATACATACTGATCTATGTGGTCCTATGAGAAAAAAAGGCTTAGATGGAGAATTATATTTCATGTTAATGATAGATGACTAAACTAGGATGACAGTCGTCAGCTTCCTAAAGAAAAAATCTGAAGCTTTTGAGTGCTTTAATATCTACAAGGAGTTGGTCGAAAATGAAACTAATTTGAAAATAAAGTGTCTAAGATCAGATAATGGCGGCTAATTCACTTCCAAATTATTTCAGCAATACTGTGACGAAAATGGAATAAAAAGATAATTTTCAAGAGCAAGAACACCTCAACAAAATGGAGTTGCTGAAAGAAAGAACAGAACCGTACAAGAAATGGGTAGAACAATGCTGAAGGACTCAAAATTGGATGAAAATTTATGGGTTCAAGCAATTGATACGGAAATCTTCATTATCAACCAAAGTGTTCTTAGAAATAATTGCAACAAGACCCCATATGAATTATGGAAAGGAAAACTGGTTAATGTAAAATATTTTAGAATCTCCGGAAACAAATGTTATATCAAAAGAGAAGATCAAAAGTTGGGTAATTTTGAATCACGTGTTGATGAAGGTATCTTTGTTGGTTACTCACGCAAAAGAAAGGCCTATAAATGCTATTATATAAGACGAAAACATATAGTGGAGAGCATAAATGTTACATTTGACGAAGATGGTGTTCTAACGAATAATGATGAGGATCTAGAATCTTTGAAACTTGAGACAGAGGCTGAAAAAGACACAGAGAAAATTCTAGAACAAAAAGGAATTGTCAACCAGGAAGAAGTAAATAATTATCATCAAGATATAAAGGAATAACAACAAGAAGCTCCTCCAAAGAGAACAAAAGAATGGATTCAAAAGAACCATCCATCAAATCAAATCATTGGTGACATAAATGAAGGTCGACATCTTCGTTCATCACAACAAGCTCACGTTGCTTTTCTAGCAACCTTTGAGCCTAGTAGTTTTGAGGAAGCCAGCCAGAATGAAAATTGGGTAGTAGCTATGAATGAATAATTGGATCAAATCGAGAAGAATAACACCTGGGAATTAGTTCCACGAACAAAAGATAAAAATGTCATTGGGACTAAATGAGTGTTCAGGAACAAATTGAATGAAGGTGGATCAGTTACCAGAAACAAAACAAGATTGGTTTGCAAAGGCTATGCACAAGTGGAAGGAATTGATTTCGACAAAACGTTTGCACTAGTTGCTAGAATGGAAGCCATTCAGATGTTTCTTGCCTATGCATGTTCAAAAAAAATCAAAGTCTACCAAATGGATGTTAAGTTAGCATTTCTGAATAGCGAATTAGAAGAAGAAGTTTACATCGAACAACCTGAAGGTTTTCTACTATCTGAAAAAGAAGACTATGCTTGCAAGTTAAAGAAGGCTCTATATTGTCTCAAGCAGGCTCCCAGCGCATGGTATGCTCGTCTTGATGGATATCTATGTCAGCAAGGGTTCAAGAAAGGTATTGCTTATAGCAATCTTTATGTACAAATAGATAAAGATAATTTAACAATCGTTGAGGTATATGTGGATGATATAATCTTTGGTAGCAATGATGATCGACTAAGTAAGAACTTTGCTACAAAGATGCAAAGTGAGCTCGAGATGTCTTTACTTGGTGAGCTGACATACTTCTTAGGGCTTCAAATATCTCAGCAAGAGAAAGGAATATTTATATGTCAAGCCAAGTTCATCAAGGAAATGCTCAAGAAATTCAAAATGGAAGATTGCAAACCCGTCGTTACTCCAATGGTAACAAGTTGCAAATTGAGCATAGACGACTCATCTAAGGATGTGGATCAAAGTTTGTACAGATCTATGATTGGTAGTCTTCTATATGTAACAACCTCCCGACCAGATGTTATGCAAGCAGTTGGACAAGTAGCAAGATTCCAAGAAACCCCAAAAGAATCACATATTATTGTTGTCAAAAGAATTCTTCGATATCTAAAGGGCACAGTAGAATATGGCTTGTGGTATCCCAAGGGTAACAATCTCATTATTCAAGCTTTTACAGATGTAGATTGGGCAGGAAGCGTTGATGATCGTAAGAGTACTAGTGGAGCAACATTCTATGTAGGTGGTTGTCTATGGAGCAACATTCTATCTAGGTGGTTGTCTCGTATCATGGTTGAGCAAAAAGCAAACCTCAATCTCGTTACCTACAGCGGAAGCAGAATACATTGCAGCGGTAGCTTGTTGTACTCAAGTCCTTTGGATGAAACAAACTTTGCAAGATCTTCAGGTACAATTCAGTAAGCCTACTCCCATCTCCTGTGAACCAGTGCCATCATCATCTCCAAGAATTCTGTCATGCATTCAAAAAGAAAACACATTCAAATCAAATATTGTAGAAATTTCTGAATCTTAATTCTTATGCAGAAATTAATTCTGTTAACCCGGTTAAGCTTCACCTACTTATACAAGTTATCAACTGAATAAATTCAAGTTAACATCAAAGCAAAATACATAACAAATCTCTACCAATTCAGATCTAGAATAAGCACATGCACAAATAGACAAAGTGACAGTTATTTTCTGGACAAACTATCCCCGGAAAAACCCAATGTGGGAAAACCAGTCGCTGGCTACTGGAGGGCTCTATTATTAAGAATATTTCTAAATACACAACTCTGGTTTCCAGATCTAGAAAACTCTAGATCTGCAGCACCTGGCTGATCTAAGACCAACAATATTGACTGATCCACACCCTCAAACGGGATTTACAGAACTCAGCTAGATCTAGGCCTAGAAACCCCAGATCTACCCCTGAAAGACATTGCGTCAGCCTCTGAAGGCCTCCAAATGCTTAGCATTGTCACTGGAAGGGATTGCGTTACCCCAGACTGGGTGACGTAGTCACTACGCTGCCCCTAAGGGTCTTTATGTAACCCCTGAAGGGTTTCCTGAAAAATCACGCTATCCTTGCTACTGCTGCTGCCTTCCTCTGCGCTATCTTTCCTAATCTCTTCTCTGCTTCTTGTGTATTCTAGACCCCGAGATCAGATCATCCCCTTGGTCTAAATTCCCCTCTCTGCAACTGTAACACTTGAGAATTCTTAGCAACCCCGCCCTAGAATCTCAGCTTGGCTTCAGTGCTCTGCCTCTGTGTGTCTTACAAATGACCCCAAGCCTTTCTTTTATACTTTTCTCGTTGACAAATCAACGACCAAGATTAAATCTTTAATCAATGGCTAAGATTAAAAGAAAGCTTGATCCATGTGATTTAAGAGAATTTCATCACATGTTTAATTAAATTCACTTTAATTATTTTATTTTCCTAAGTTTTAGCTTAGGAAATACATTAAAATAATTAATTAATTTAATAACTCCTATACCAGATGAAATTTCCCCAATCCATTTCTGGGTCTTGTAGATTAGGTGAACTCTAGTCCTTCCTCAAAATTTAGGACCTAGAGCACAACTGATGCTACCCCAAATACACAAAATCTCAACAAATATCATTTTGTTAGAGAACAAGTCGCTGAAAAGAATATCAAACTTGAATATGTTGGTACAAAAGAACAAAGCCATGATATCTTCACTAAACCTTTACCTCATGAAGCATTTGAATATCTTTTCCAGAAGCTTGGGATTCTCCCAAGTTCTCATTAGATTTTCCTTATTCAGAAAATAAAGGGGGAGTGAAAGTGTGTACAGGTCTACAGGATGGTTGTGTGTCAAGGGGGGTTACCCTTTGCCATTGATGTCAAAGGGGGAGAGAATGTTGTAAGAAGAGGTGTCATGATCGCAGGGGGAGTACTTGTGTTGCCATCAATGCCAAAGGGGGAGATTGTTGATCAGTGGTTGTCATTGATATCAACCCAAGCAGCACCAGGGATTACCCCGATCTTGCATGGGAATTTTGACTTGAAAACGTACTCTATTCTGAGTCAAGGATATTTGGAATGGTTTCTACTTGTCGAGATTTTTCCGTTGATATATGGCACGCCACATAATTCTTCACGGTTTAAGAGATATTCATGTTTGAAGTTAGTAACCCCAGTTAGTGGGCTAAAACCCCATGGGGTTGTGGCATGACACTAATCATTGGTTGTGTTCATTTGATAGTCAATAATTAATAATTTTTTAAGCTCCTATAATCCCTTCAACATTCACTTGTTGAAGACCCTCTCAACCTAAGCATTTATATAAAGTGTGACCCTCATATCCTCCTCATGTAAGGATTTTTCTACTAAAAACAGGTCATCATGGCATTTTCACTATAACTTATTTTTGCGAAGCTTCAGATCCTAAAACAAAAAACCCACTTGGGCAAAATCTTGATGAAGCTCGTGTCCGAATTTCAGATCTTGGTTGGCTTTATTTTCGGAGATATGATCTATGGAAGTTAAGGTTTTTGTAGGCTTCCGAATTTCATCTCAAAGAGATGACCTTGGAAAAATCGTCATAACTCTCTCTCCGAGAAGCAGATTGGAATTCTGTAAAAAGTGGCAGATAGTGCACGGAATGAAGTTTTCTTTGTATCAATTTTAGAGCCGAAGGAGGAAATAGTGACACGTGGCACGCCATACAAGTTCGCTCTATTGAACTAGTCCATAATTAGGTCATTGTGAGAGATTGGGCATAACTTTGCCTTGAAGAACCCAAATCGGGTCAGACCTGTGGCATTGGAAAGAAGACTCAGAGGGCTACTACAAGACCGAAGATCACATATTGGGGATCTGAAATCACAGAAATACATCGGATTCAATATCGATCTCCTAGAAGGCAAGAAAAAGCTAGATCATGTGCTGTCAAGCACTGGAAAGGACCAGACTTTCTAGGGCAGCAAAGCAAAGCAAGGTGCAGCAAAATGATGCAGCGAAGGTAAGCCCCAGGTAAGTATCTTCTGTATATGCATGTTCATCTCTTAATTGCATTAGGTTCTTTGTATTCTAATTTGTTGTTTTTGTTTAGCACTGACATATGCTCTGCAAGATGAGGTAAGTTTTTATATTATCATGTCATGGGTATTTCCTTGAAGACTTTTTGCAGGTATTATGTATTCATCAAGATAAGACTCAATGCATGATCTAATGTTCTGAAGAGTGAGAAAGGGTAGCATGATAAGAGCAACAATGAAGGTGCAGAGCAGCAATGAAGGTGCAGAACAACAACAAGAAGTTCACCACATGAAGTCTTCAAGTGGGCAGCACTGCATATAGTCATTGTAAAGGTATCATTGTACTGATTCATTGTAAAAGCATCATTGTAAAAGTTGTACAAGTGTCTATCTTCCAAGAGTTGAAGAGGTAGTGTCGGGAGGTCTAGGATCATCATTAGGTGGTTGTGTCATAGTTGGGGTTATGGTCTAGTGTGTCTTCTTCTTCTACATCATTCTATATCATTGTAAAGTGGACCATTTTCCCTGGTACTGGAGTCCATTCTTCTTTTATTCTTTTACAGGGTGGTAGGTTGGTGTTAGGCTGGTGCATGAAGTCACCAACAGGTTCAAGCCTGTGAAAACTTCAAAGTGGTAGGGTGGTGCTAGGGTGAGTTGTAGCTCATTGGGTGTTGGGGCATCCGTTCAATTGACTAATGAAGAATCTCGTGCATTGGAGCGTCCATCCAGTGGGGGCTGGAGAAGAATGTTTTCCTAGATTCTAGGAAATTGGGGCTGTCTTTTCAATTGGAGTTGAAGATTAAAGAATTATTAAAAAAACATTTAGGTGGTTTTTGTCCCGGAGGGGGTTTCCACCTTAAAAAGTGTGTGCATTTGTGTTTCTTTTGTTTACTGCTATCATTGTACAAACACTGATAATAATTGAAGATTAACTAATGTTCTGAAAGATTAATAATAATACTAATTGAGAGGAATATTGATTCACCCCCCCTCTCAGTATTTCCAACACCTATTCCATATTTTATGCAAATACTTAAATTATGGTGGGTAGTAACTAATGGTAAATATGTTATTTACATGAGTATGAACAATTTTCAAGGACCTTAATTTTAGGTGGTTTTATTAATTTCCTTTCTTTAAATTTTCTTTCTTCTAATTTAAAATTTATTTTTCTTTCGTGTTTTTACATAGTATTATAAATACATCAAGGATTATGAAGACCGACCATAACTACATTCTTCAACATATAGGACACCCTTGCTGGACTACAATATTGCATTTAATATCTTCCAATAAACCCGCATTGGTGTTAACCTTAGCAATAACATTTTCATACAATGTTGTCACAATAAACCTCAACTCGAAAGAAACCATTATCTCTTCTAGCCTCTTCCATAACTTTGTTATATAAAAATAGAAACAAACGAAGTATTATTAAAGTTAACAATAATTTTTTATATTCATACTTTTTTTTAAAAAGCTAAATTCATTTATCATTCACAAAATTACATGTTTAATAGTCTATTCCAAATTTCCTATCCATCATTTGGGAAACCAAACGATTGGCAATGCAATAACTTTTCTTGATGATAATTTTCTTGTTCAGAACTATACAAAACATGATAATGAAACTGATCTTGAACAAGTAAGCCTATATTGGGAGGTATGCAAGAACCTGTTGAAATGTGACAACTAATCATGTAATTATTGTAATTTACCTTTCAGTCGGCTTGTATAACGAAGAAGCAGTTTTCTAACGAAGTAGCCCATATTAATTGAGATGGCCCAAGACGCTTGTAACTATGGAAAACCATTCTTGATTAATAGAAGTTTCCAATCCCTTGCCCCATGGAGGTTTCCTTGACACCCTGTCAAGGTTTTACCACGTAAATCATTGTGTATTTACTTGTGTGTGCTTGTTTCAGTTTCATTTAGTTATATATACATTTTTTTCTTCATTAATATGTTCCTGAGCTCAATAAGTGGTATCAAAGCATAAGAGAAATCGAGAGAACTAAACCCGGCAGCTGCTAGAAAGATAGAAGTCCAAGCTTCGCATTTAATATTTTTTTTTAAAACTCCACCTGTGTTTAAATTTTAAAAGTCCACCAAAATCCCCGCACGCTTGATGCTCGGAGAACTCGTGAGACTCTGAGGCATTGTGAAGCTATCATTTGCAAATTCGATATTGTGAGCCACTGGGACTGTCGCCAACTGTTAGAGAAATAGAGTCGCCAGGACTGTCACCGAGAAAAGGAAGAGGGCTAAGAGAACCATCGCTGAAGTTGAAGAAGGCCGCCAGAGAGGAGGGACCGTTGTTTGGTGAATGAAGTTGTTTGATGATTGAAGAAGGTGGACCCGACGTGAACCGCCAGTCATACAGACAAAGGTGCTTGTCGAGAAAGGAAGTAGCCGCCGGGAGACTGCTTGCTGCCGAGAAGAGGTGCCCGTCACCGGGTGCAGTCGTGCCTGCTGACAAAGCAAGTTCTCTGCCAAGAGGGTTTATCTGCCAGTTGGGGTCAAAAACCATCGGTGCATAGACGAGTTCAAACAATGATTTTCCAAAGTCGACTTGCCAAAGTTTGGACCTGTGTTTGGCAAGAAGTCTGGAATCCGCAGCCTACTAATCAATAAGTGGATGGTGTGAGCCCTGAGCAAAGCCGGGTATTTTTTTCAGCAGAAATTAAGTTTGGGCACTGGTGAACGTAATAGGGTCTGGAGTTTGTTTTATGAAAATATTGAAAAAGAATAGACAAAGAAAAACATAATTGGTTTTTTTAAGAATTGAAAAGTTTTTTCTTTGAAATTTTTCCTTGTGGAAATTCTGGAACAGGTTTTGAAGAAAAACTATAAAATTGTTGAGCAATTAAATTCGAGAATAGAGTTTGATGACAAATTGGAAAATTGTTGAGCAATTTCAGAAATATTTTTGTTTTTTAAATTTGCAAGAATTAGTTTTATATAAAAACTGATTATTAAGTTGAAGTTGGAAACAGAAGGAAATCTTATTGTTTTGAAACCCTAGCTGAAGAAAGTAAATAAGGACTTTTTTTTTAAACCCTAGTTGAACATTTAAGAAAGAAAGGAAAAAGTAGGAAGATTTGTAGGAAGAAATGGCAAAAATGACGAATGCAAAGTTCGAGGTAGAGAAGTTCACCGAGAAGAACAATTTCGCATTGTGAAAACTGAAAGTTAGGAACTTGCTGGTGCAACAAAGGTTACACAAAGCATTAAACGGGGTGAAGAAAAAACCTGCAAGCATGAAAGATTTCAACTGGGAATACTTGGATGCCCGAGCTCTCAATACCATTAGGTTATGCCTAACAGATGAAGTTCTCTTTAATATTGTTGAAGAGAAAACAACTGCGGGTTTGTGGGAAAAACTGGAAACTTTGTATATGACCAAATCATTAACCAACAGAATTTATTTGAAAAGGCAATTGTATAGTCTTCGGATGAAGGGGGGTACAAAATTTGCAGCACATTTAAATGTTTTTAATACGCTTATTTGTCAATTGTCAAATATGGAAATTAAAATTCAAGAAGAAGACAAAGCTATAACCTTGTTGTGTTCTCTGCCCGAGTCATGGGACCACTTCATAACTTCAATTAGTTTGAGCACTATTGATTCTTTGAAATTTCAATAAGTTTTGGGAGCTCTGTTATCAAAAGAGGTACGAAGAAAATCTAGTATTGAAACATCTGCACCAAAAGCCATGGTAGCTAGAGGTCAGTCAAAGGAAAGAGGGGAGAAAGAAAGAGGTTCTTCCAGAACAAAATCAAAGGGCAAGAAGTGTGAAACCAAATGCTGGCACTGCAACAAAATGGACACCTCAAGAAAGATTGTTGGAAACGGAAGGAGTCTAAAAACCAGAATAAGGAAGCAAATCAGGTTGATTCAGGTATGGTTGATGAAGTTTTATCTGCTAAAGTAGGAATAGTAGATGAAGCTTTACTTGTTTGTAATGTCTCTCAGAATATTGAAAGTTGGTTGTTAGGCTCTGGTGCTTCTCATCACATGAGTCCACATAGAAGTTAGTTTAATTCATATGAAGCTGTGAATGGTAGTTCTGCGTTTATGGGAAATAATGTTTATTGTCAGACAGTTGGGATGGGAAATGTAAAAATTAAGATGTACAATGATACAATTAGAACATTAACTAAGGTTAGGCATGTACCTGAATTGAGAAAAAAACTGATTTCTTTAGGAGTTTTGGACTTGGATGGTTATAAGTTTACAGGTCAGAATGGAGTGCTGAAAGTCTCAAAAGGCGCCCTAGTTGTTATGAAGGCAGAAAAGGTCAAAAATCTTTACAGACTCAAAGGAAGTACTCAGATCAGTGAGGCATTGATTGTATCAGAAAAAACAGAAGGAGGTACTTGTCTATGGCACAAACGACTGGGTCACATGACTGAGAAAGGTCTTCAGGTACTGATGAATGGCAAGTTGCTACCTGATTTGAAATCTTTGAAGTTGGATTTTCGTTAGCACTGTGCGTATGGAAAACAATGTAAATAGAGATTTAAAACTGGAAGTCATAATAGTAAAGAAATTTTGGACTATATTCATTTTGATCTTTGGGACCATCTCCTACTGTGTATTATGAAGGTGCATGTAAATTTTCGTAGATGTTCTATGCTTGATGCAACTTTACTTTTACTCCCAATATCAGACAACAATCACATAAACAATAAATTAAAATGCTGATAGAACACACCAGTAGATCGACAGAAGACAAGCCAGAAATATATAAGTGTGTTGGTGCGTTATGGCGGTCAACAAGATGCTTCAACCAGCAAAGTCTCAAAATGGTCAGCCAACCAGAAGTGTCACACAACCCTCTAGGACAGCCAAAACAGTCAACTCCAAAAGTCAACAAAAGTCAACGTTGTCAGTCAACGGTCAATGCAAAACAACAGCAGCAGCAAGTTCAACGCAGCAAGTCAAAGTCAACGTCCAGCCTCAGGAATAGTGCCAAAAAATGCGGATTTGAAAAATCGAAATTTTGGGAAAGTTTCAGGTTTGTTTGACCTTGCGTTGACCAAAGTCAACGCTAGTCAAAGTTGCCACAGAAACCCTCACCGAAAACAGAAATCCAAAAACAGTTTTCTTCCTTGCTGCACTTTCCCACGTGTGAAGAAAAGAGACTCCAAGTGATCGAACCAATCAGATGACGAGAGAAAAATGTGTGTGGATGAGATGAGTGAAATGTCCTCCAACGTTGACCTTATTTATATCCATCAGCGAGGGTGTGTGACACGTCTTCTAGGGCTTCAAACCTTATGGCCGACCTACACATATTTTGAATCAATTCAAAGTAAATGTTCTGCTCATCAGATCGAGATGATCTTTAGATCAATATTACACCTCCCGGAGAGAGGAGTCCAATAAAAATATTGGAATCTTCATCTGAGCATCACAACATGAAGTTTGGACCTAGTTGTCCAAAATTAACACTCCCTCTCAACTAGGGAGAACTACATCCATCTGTGCAATCCAAACATCATGCGTCATCCCGTCGTAACTTGCTTTGTTGGCTTCTTTATTTCAGAACAAAAGGGGGTCAGTCACAAAGACATTCCCGGTTGAAAGATTCAGCTCAGAGGTCCAAAACCTCTATAGGACTCACAAAGAGTCTCATACCAACCCGAAGTTGGTTTACCTGACCCGAAGTCAATTGGAGGTCCAAAACCTCACTATACTTGATCCCAGATCAAGTGGCTGGATCGTGCCATACTAGATAGAGAGTACGACAATCTATGAATCATCCATCAGTATTTGCTACTAGTCTCTAGCTTTTCCCACCTCACTGGCCAAATGAGAGGTACCTCCCATGAGCCCTGAACTCAATGGGTAGGATACATACGGGGCACAGATAATGAGAGGTGAACCAACTCAAACATCATAACGGTGGGGCAAAAGCACCACAAGGTTTGGCAAGCCTAGTCCCGTGTGTGCTTATAGCTACGAGAAGCTATCCCCAAAGCCCCCTAGAGCTCCCAGAGCTCATCGTCCAACATGACCCTCAGAATAGGGTCGTTCCACGATACCAAGATTCTTACGGAAGGTTAAGAACTTGAACTTCCCCAGGGGCTTTGTGAGAATATCCGTGACCTACTCATCAGTTCCTATATGATCGAGCCTTACGATGCCTCGTTGTACCATATCCCGGATAAAGTGGTACCTGATATCAATATGCTTGGATCGATCGTGGAACACGGGATTCTCGGACAAGCGAATCCCACTCTGATTATCACAGAGTATCACGGTGGTATCTAGCACATGCCCGAACAACTCACTGAAGAGCTTTTGCAACCAGACTGCTTCACAACAGGCCATACTCGTTGCGATCTATTCGGCCTCCGCGGTGATCAAAGCCACCGACTTCTGCTTCCTGCTCATCCATGATATCGAAGCAGAAGCAAGTGTGAAGCAGCATCTCGATGTGCTCTTACGATCCACCACACTGCCAGCCTAATCGGCATCAGTATATCCATAGAGTATCACGCTCCCGGCAGTGTATCTCAGCCCATGGTTTATCGTGCCCCGAAGATATCTCAAAAGATTCTTGGCACCAATCAAGTGAAAGTGATGAGGCTCAACCATATGTTGACTCAAAGTGTTCACTGCAAAACATACGTCCGAACGGGTGTTCACTAAGAACATCAGGGCCCCTACGAGTTGACGATACTCAGTAGGATTTGATAGCACGGGCCCATTAGTGCTGCCACCCAACTTCTTAAAATTGAGCTCCATCAGTGTTGATACGGACTTACAGCTCACCATACCAAATCTTTCTAGAAGCTTCACAATGTATTTTCCTCGAGAAAGGAAAATCTCGCCAGGTCTCTGCCAGACCTCCAGGCCTAGGAAGTAATGCATCAATCCTAGGTCCTTCATCTCAAACTTTGAAGCGAGCTCCCTCTTGCACTGATCAATGAGAGGGTCAGCACTTGTTAGGAAGAGGTCGTCCACATACAACACCAGAATGAGAGGCTTTTCTCTATCAACCTTGAAGTAAAGGTTCGGATCAGCATTACTATGAGTGAAGTGCAGCTTCATCAGGTAGCTATCTATCCTCTCGTACCAATCTCTGGGTGCTTGCTTCAACCCATAGAAGGATTTCTTCAATGTGCAGACATGGGTGTCCCGATCCTGGACTTCGAACCCCAGAGGTTGCTCCACATACACCTCTTCCTTTACCTCACCATGTAGAAATGCGATCTTCACATCCATCTGATGAAGACTCCATCCTTGCGTAGCAGCAAGGGCTATGATAGATCGAATGGTGGTATATTGGGCCACAGGTGTAAATATATCATCATAGTCTATACCTTCCTTTTGAGAGAAGGTACGGGCAATGAATCTTGCCTTGAACTGTTCAGCACTTCCATTAGATCCATGCTTGATCTTGTAGAGCTATTTTGAGGTGACAACTGCTTTGTCCTCCGGTCTTGGAACCACATCCCAGACATCATTCTTCATTATGGACTCATACTCTTCGTGCATAGCATCGTTCCAAACTTGATGCTTTATGGCTTCCTCAAAATATCCAGGCTTAGATTGAACAATAGTACTCATGGCTGCTAGATACCCTTGGTATCTACTCGGCTTCTTGCTTTCACGGAATGTCCCTTTTGGGGCCATATGTCCCTCGGCATCCTCGAGAGTGTCCCTGAGCCATGATGGTCTCTTCCCTATTGAAGGAGGTGGATCAATCGGGTCCATCGGTCCTTCAGCATCGGGCATCGTCTCATCCTTCGGTTCTTCTTGATTTCCAGTCCTTGCTTCATGATATTCCTCAGATCTCAGAAGATTGAGTACTTTCCTCAGGGAAGCATCTTCATCAAAGGTAACATCGTGGCATATCTCCACTTCCCTTTGACCAGCCACATAGACTCTATAGGCCTTTGAAGTTTCTTTGTAGCCCACAAACATTCCCTTCTTCTCAGAAGCATCCAGCTTTCTTCTCTTCTCCTTTGGCACATAAAAATAAACATAACATCTCTAAAATGTGAGACATCAGGTTTCGTACCAGTGAAAACCTCTTCGGGAGTTTTGGAGTCCAAGGCGGAATGCAAGCATAGGTTTTGTATGTACACAACAGTGTTCACAGCTTCTCCCCATAGAAACTTCGGTGGACCCTGGTCACATAGCATGGCACAGGCAGCTTCCATAATGGTCTTGTTATTTCAGTCAGCAACGCCATTCTGCTCAGGAGTATACACAGTTGTGGTCTCCCTCTTGATGCTAGCTTCTCTGTTGAACTCGTTCGTCTCATATTCAGTGCCATTATCGGTCCTCAATATCTTGATCTTCTTCCCTGTCAGATTTTCCACTAAGGCTTTGAAGGTACAAAGCCACATGAAAGCCTCATCCTTCTTCTTCAAGAAGTATATCTAGGTTTTGAGACAGTAGTCATCTATGAATGTCATATAATAAGAACATCCTCCCAAGGATGTCACAGGTAGCATACGAGACAGATCATAATTTACTAATTGCAAGACATCAGATGTCTTTGTGACACTTGAGGGGAAAGGTCCCCTTGTATGCTTTCCTTCGACACAACCCTGACATACACCTTCATGATTATTTGAGAACTCGAGCATCCCCGTCACCACCTTCCTTGCTTCGGGAAGGGCCTTGTAGTGAAGGTGTCCAAACCTTCGGTTCCATATTTCAGTCTGTCGGATAGTATCACACGTCATCGCTCCCAGTGGACTTCCTCCAACCTAGTGGAGTGTATCAACTCTAAACCCAATCATGATAGCTTCCTTGAAACTATTCTTCCAGATACGCACCTTTCCATAAACGAATGCCACATTGAAACCTTTGTCTTTCATGGCCGATACAGACACAAGGTTCTTCTTCAAATTAGGTACATAGAGTACATCCTGCAAGCGGAGGACATGACCTCGAGACAAGTGGAGGGTCACAATCCCTGTCCCTTTCACGGGACATGTGGAATTATCTCCAAGGATAATTTCCAGATTAGTATCCTTCACAACTATATTAGAAAGTGCTTCTTTGAACCCAGTGATGTGCCTTGAGGCACCACTATCTATCAACCAACCATCCATAGTGTCGGGTGGAGATGCAGCAGAGAGAGCAGATACAAGAATGAATTTATTTCTTTTATCAACAACATTTGATTCCTCATACCTGAAATTTCTCGACCTTCTGAAACGTTGATAATTTCTGTCGGAGGGAGCCTTCCTCTTCCCCTCGAACTTGTTGTTCCTTTGATTGCCATTCCTCTAGTTGTTGTTGTTGTCATCATCATCAAGAGAATCCTTCTTGAAAGGGCATTCTCTAGCAGAGTGACCTGGCTTGTGACAAGTGTAGCACTTTCCCTTCTTTCCTTGGGCCCCTACTCTTCCTTTGTTCCTTGGACCACCAAATTTCTTCTTAGAATGAGCAGCGAAGGCAGCATTTCCTTCATTTCCATATTATTTCATCCTTGTCTCTTCTTGTACGCATCTTGATAGTACTTCATCAAAATCAGGTATGACATTATTATTGAGAATGGTATTGTTGAATACATGCCATTCGGATGAGAGACCTCCAAGTGCAGTGAGTACCATCTCTCGATCAGCTATTGTCTCCCCAATAGCCAGCAGATTATTCCTGATCTCGGTTAGCTTCAGAAAATATGGTTGAACGGACTCATCCCTGTATTTCTTCAGATTATTCAATTGGTTCTTGAAGAATAGGACTTGATTCACATTGTTGGCCTTGAACATGTGGACCAACTTATCATACATCTCCTTGGATGTGCCCAGCTCAGAGATTTAGGCAACCAGACTCTTATGAATTGAGTCCCTAATCATCAGCTTTGCTTTGATTTCCCCCTTCTTGTACTTAGTTTTGGCAGCAACGGTTGCAGTGGATAGAGGCTCTTGGATTTTACCCTGCACATAGTCCATGACATCTTGGTCTTCCAAGTTGAGATCCAATGTCATCTTCTAAGGATAGAAGTCATCCTTCCCAGTCAATTTGTCATTAGCCTTAAAGCCATTGCAGTTTGAGGAACCCATCCTCTTCTTCAGTGATTGCTACAAACTAGGGCTTTGTCTTCATCTCAGCTCTGATACCATGTAAATTTTCTTAGATGTTCTATGCTTGATGCAACTTTACTTTTACTCCCAATATCAGACAACAATCACATAAACAATAAAGTAAAATGCAGATAGAACATACCAGTAGATTGACAGAAGACAAGCCAGAAATATATCAGTGTGTTGGTGCGTTACGGCAGTCAACATGATGCTTCAACCAGCAAAGTGTCAATATGGTTAGCCAACCAGAAGTGTCACACAACCCTCTGGGACAGCCAAAACAGTCAAATCCAAAAGTCAACAAAAGTCAATGTTGTCATTCAATGGTCAACACAAAAAAACAGCAGCAGCAAGGTCAACGCACCAAGTCAAAGTCAACGTCCAGCCTCGGGAATAGTGCCAAAAAATGCGGATTTGAAAAATCGAAATTTTGGGAAAGTTTCTGGTCCGTTTGACCTTGCGTTGACCAAAGTCAATGCTGGTCAAAGTTGTTGCAGAAACCCTAGCCGAAAACAGAAATCCGAAAACAATTTTCTTCCTTGCTGCACTTTCCCACATATGAAGAGAAGAGACTCCAAGTGATCGAACCAATCAGATGAGGAGAGAGAAATGCGTGTGGATGTGATGAGTGAAATGTCCTCCAACGTTGACCTTATTTATATCCATCAGTGACGGTGTGTAACACATCTTCTGAGGCTTCAAACCTTAAGGCCGACCTGCACATATTTTGAATAAATTCAAAATAAATGTTATTCTCATCATATCGAGATGATATTTAGATCAATATTACATCTCTCGGAGAGAGGAGTCCAATAAAAATATTGGAATCTTCATCTGAGCATCACAACATGGAGTTTGGACATAGTTGTCCAAAATTAATAGTGCATTATATTTCTTAACATTTAGTGATGATTTCTCTCAGAAAGTTTGGGTCTATATGTTGAAAAAGAAACCTGATGTATTTAATGTTTTTAAACAATTTAAAGCGATGGTGGAAAAGAAAACATGCAAATCAATTAAATGTTTAAGAACTGACAATGGCAGTGAATTTACTTCTTTAGAATTTGAACAATACCGTAAGGATGAAGGGATTGTTAGACATAAAACTATTGTTTATACTCCTCAGGAAAATGGCATTGTTGAATGTATGAATCGAACTCTTATGGAAGGAGCCAAAAGGGTAATCAACAATGTTAATGTGCCAAAGGAATTGTGGGAAGAAGGATTATCTACTGCTTGTTATTTAGTTAACAGATCACCTTTTGTTGCCATAAATTGTAAAATTCCTGAAGAAGTTTGGTCGATTCAGTCTTGTGATTATTCAGATATAAGGATTCTTGGTTGTGATGCCTATGCTCTTATTCCTAGGAATCAACACTCAAAGTTAGATCCAAAATCGAAATGTTATGTCTTTGTTGGATATGATTATGTATTGAAAGGAAACAGGTTGTGGGATCCTTCTTCACGAAAGATAGTCATTAGTAGAGATGTAACATTTGATGAATATTCTCTTCTAAAATCGGATGTTGGAAAAGTTGAACAGGAATAGGTATCGCCAAATCAACAAATTCAGTTGCAGTCTAAACTTCTTCCAGAAAGTCGAAAGGAAGGAGAGACTTCTGAAGAAAAATGTGAAGAAGCAAAGGAAACTGTAGAAGTTCCAGAACCAATTCAGCAACCAATCACTCTAAGAAGGTCTGCAAGGGAAAGAAGAACACCCAAAAATGATGAAGATTCTGCTTCATCTTTTGCGTTGATTACTGAAGATGGGGAACCTTCTTGTTATCATGAAGCAGTGGATGATGTAGACAGCGAAAAATGGAAAAAGGATATGGAAGAAGAAATGGATTCCTTAGCCAAGAACAATGCCTGGGATCTTGTAGAACTTCTTGAAGGGAGAAGTGTTGTTGGATGCAAATGGGTCTTCAAATTGGAATGAAAAGTTGATGGAAGTATCGAAAGGTATAAGGCGAGGTTGGTTGCAAAAGGGTATTCTCAGGTTGAATGTATTGATTTTCTTGAGATTTTTTCACCAGATGTAAAACTTGTTTCTGTTCATATTGTGTTAGTAGTAATTGCATTACTTGACCTTGAGTTAGAAATTAGAATATTTAGATATTAAAACAACTTATCTTCATGGTGATTTGGATGAAGAGATATAAATGGATCAACTAGAAGATTTTGTACAAGATCGCAGAAGAAGATTAGTTTGCAAGCTTAGGAAATCATTGTATGGCCTGAGGCAGTCGCCTAGGCAACGGTACAAGAATTTTGACTCCTTCATGGTGAGCTAGAATTTTATTAGAAGTGAGTATGATCATTGTGTATACTTCAAAAGTTTCAATGGATTATTCATTATCTTGGTTTTGTATGTTGACGATATGCTTATTGCAAGCAAAAGCATGGAGGAAATCAACAGGTTAAAGGCTCAACTATCTAGGACTTTTGATATGAAGGATCTTGGAGTAGCAAAACATATCTTGGGCATGGAGATACACAGAGACATGAAGAATGGTAAGCTTTGGTTATCACAGCAGAAGTATGTGGAGAAAGTACTTGAAAAGTTCGGTATGAAGAATGTGAAACCTGTTAATGTTCCATTAGCTTCCCATTTTAAGTTTTCCTTGATTTTAAGTCCTAGAACTAATGAAGAAAATAAGTATATGTCTCATGTACCATATGAAAATGCAGTAGGCAACTTAATGTATACGATGGTATCTACAAGTGTAATATCCCGTTTCGGGGATATCTCTAAAACACGGCAAACTCCAACCAGAGATGGACTGGGAGGGCGTTTACCAGATATGCCGCCTCTGAAAAGAGGACGAAATCTGGAGGCTACCTGGCCCTTTCCAGACTCTGTCTAAGAGTATAAAATAAACACACCAAGTGGTATAGAACTAGAATGCTCAAATATATATAAAAATAATAGTGCAGCAGACATATAATGACATAGAAAGAATGTACGGTAACTCATCCAGAATTATAGAGAGGAAATGCTAAGCCATTTTATTAAACTGAGAAATATAATGAAGTACAATAGGTGATCAGAGTGATGGCACCTAAACTTGCTCAAGGAAAGTGAAGAAATACTCTCAGAATACACCAGAAATGGCTGCTCTCTGAACTGTGTCCCAGTTGCTGGAAAACTGCCGTGTAGCTGCTACCACTGAAATGAACTGATAACTAGGGGCTGCTCCCCTTGCCGGAATGAGCTGAAAATCTGGAATCCTCCTCTACTCATCAATCCCGACAAAACCCACACACCATATCAGAAATGGCCGACCTCCGAAAAACACCCCCTTGGGGTGTTTCGCTGGCCTCCAAGGCTCTGCGCAGAGGCTAAATAGGAATGGCTGAAATACCGCCTCAAACTCCACCAAAATCCTCCCAAAGGCAAAGGCTGATCCTCTGCTCAAAATCTCGGCTCAGATCTCCTACAAAAACCTCGATCCGAAACACCTCCTAGATGGACTGCGTCCTCCCTCTCAGTGACTGCGCAGTCTCTGTATGCACGGCTCCGCAACAAAACCAAACACCAAAATCTCCCACAAAATGCTAAAGAAATAACCTTGCCCGAGCAGGCACTCGAAGTCCCTCGGGGCTAAGGGTGAGATCTCCGACCGGAGACACTCAATGCATTAAACAGTGTTGCAGACAAGCTAAACAGTGAGCGTGCTCAAGAAGTCGAAATGACCAGCTCAATATCATCAACAACGAATGAATGAAATGAGAAGGCTCCTCCCTCTTTTATAGCGTTGGCCTTCCTCCAAAACCCTAAGGCCTATCTCCTCAACGTAGCCTCTCGCTCTTGCCATGTGCTCATCCTCATCTGCGCAGTAGCTTCTAGAGCATACGTGGGCCTCCTCTCTACGTGGTGCTTGGCCCCCCTTGGCTCCCCTTTAAGTCACAACGTTGTGCTACTAGGGAGGGTGTTTTATTCCACTAAGTGAGTTAGACCCTCTTCACTCACTTTTTTATTTATTAATAAACTATAGACAGCAAGATTGAACAAAATCGAATATTCCAATTAGCTATCGCTAATTAGGAATATTACAGTCTCCCCCGGAAAAATGTTGCTTGTCCTCAAGCAATTGAAGTGATGGATGTTGCAAAATCTTCTCACTCTCCCAAGTGGCATCCTCATCCGACAAATTCTTCCACCTCACCAAGAATTCCTAGACTGTCCTGCTCCGTAGCTGCCTCTCCCTGGTATCAATAATAGCCTCTGGCTGCAACACCAAATGCCCCTCATCATCCGTGGGTGGTAGCTCATCTGTCACTGTCACCTGCTGCCCCAGTGCCTTCTTCAAGCATGATATGTGAAAAATGCTGTGGATCTTGCTGCCTTAGGGCAGCTCCAACTCATACGCAACCTGTCCAATCCTGCATATCACCCTGTATGGCCCGTAAAAGCGGGGCTTAAGTTTCTCAACTCCCTTTTGCTTCAGTGACGACTGTCAGTATGGCTGTAATCGTAGGTAGACCAAGTCCCCTACCTCAAACTGTCTTTCCACCCGACCTCTGTCGGCATACAGCTTCTGCTGGTTTTGTGCTGTAGCCATATTATCCTTGAGAGCTCGGAGAATGTCCTAACTTTCTTGGATCCAAATCTTAGCTCTAGGAGCCTTGCTAGCACCGAACATCACATCAGCAAAACATAAGGAATGACACCCATACAAAGCATAAAATGGTGACATACCAATGGACATGTGATGTGTCGTGTTATAGCAGTACTCCCCCAGATGCAACCACTTCAGCCATGCTCGCTGCTGCCCACTGACATAGTTACGCAAGTAGCCCCCCAGCCACTTGTTAACTATCTCTGTCTGTCCATCCGTCTGTGGGTGATAACTAGTACTCGGTGTCAACTCCGTCCCCACTAACCCGAAAATCTCCTGCCAAAATCCGTCCATGAAGCGATTGTCCCTGTCATTGATGATGGTCTTAGGAAGACCATGTAGCTTGAAAACCTCTCTGAAGAACAGCTCGGCCACCTGTGCTGCTATGTAATGCGCAGATATGGCGAAAAAGTGCGCATACTTTGTCAGCCAATCAACGACGACAGAGATACAATCATTGCCCTGCACCATGGGCAACCCTGTGATGAAGTCCATCGATATACTCTCCCATTTCCCCTCCAGAATGGGAAGAGGCTGCAACAATCCTGCGGGATGGCTCATCTCCCCCTTGTTTCTCTGACAAACATCACACTCCATGATGTGCTGGAGTACGTCCTCCTTGAGGCCCTTCCATGAGAACCTCTCTCTAATGGCCCTGTAGGTTTTGGTAAACCCCTGATGGCCTGCCAATGGTGAATCATGTGATGCCTGGAGTATCTTCTTCTTAAGCTGAGATCCCTCAGTCAAGAAGATCCTGTCCCTGTAGTAGATGATCTCATCGACCACCCTGTACCTGTCATCCGCCACCTGTCCATCCAGAACCTCACATGCAAATCTGTCCTTGGAGTACTCCACTAATAGTCGAGCCCTCCAATCTGTATCCAAGCTCATAAGAGATAACGTGGCTGGTCTACGTGAAAGGGCATCTGCTACCACGTTATTCTTACCCTTGACATACTCAATGTCAAAGTCATATGCTTAGATCTTATTGATCCACTTCTGTTGCCTCTCCTGTAGCTGCTTCTGCTCCAAAAAGACCCTGAGGCTGTTGTGATCAGTCCTCACCCTGAACTTGTTCCCTACCAAATACTGCCGGAATTTAGCCAAGACATGCATAATGGCCAACATCTCCTTGTCGTATATAGAATACAACCTCTCGTGCGGAAGGAGCTTCCGGATCTCAAAGGCTATAGGGTGTCCTCCCTGCATCAATACTGCGCCGATCCCCTCTCCTGACGCATCACACTCCAAAACAAATGGCTACGTAAAATTCGGCAATGCAAGCACTGGGCAGCTACTCATCACCTCCTTGAGCCTGTCAAAGGCTTGCTGCGTTGTATCTGACCAACTGAAAGCCCCCTTCTTCGTCAAATCTGTAAGGGGTGCAGCAAGCTGTGAGAAACCCTTGACGAACTCCCTGTAATAAGTACATATGCCAATGAATCCTCGAAGTTCCGTCACGTTCCTCGGTTCCGGCCAATCCTTGATGGCTCTAATTTTCTCCTCGTGGACTCTCACTCCGTCCACTCCAATAATGTGACCCAAATACAACATCTTCGTCATCCCAAACTCACACTTGGAGAGCTTAGCATAGAACTGTTACTCTTCCAAGATATGTAGTACTACCTCTATGTGCGGGAGATGCTCCTCCCAAGTCCTGCTATATATGAGTATGTCATCGAAGAAGACCAATACGAACTTCCTCAGATGATTGTGGAAGATATGGTTCATGCAAGACATAAAAATAGCTGGTGCATTGGTTAGCCCAAAAGGCATAACCAAAAACTCAAAGTGCCCATAATGACACCTGAAGGCGGTCTTGGGAATGTCCTGTTCCCTCACGCAAATCTGATGGTACCCTGATCTCAAATCAATCTTCGAGAAGAACTTGGCTCCTCTCAGCTCATCCATCAACTCATCGATCCTGGGTATAGGATACCTGTTCTTCAGGGTCTTCTTGTTCAGGGCCCTGTAGTCAATACACATCCTCAAGGTGTCGTCCTTCTTTTTCACCAACACCACGGAAGCTCGGTCTGATGTGCCCAAGAGCCAGCAACTCCTGGATGGCCCGCTCAATCTCATCCTGATAGGCTTTGGGATGCCTATAGGGGTAGTAATCATCGCCTGAATGCCCTGCTTAAGCTCTATGGTGTGCTAGAACCCTTGGTCTGGTGGCCGACCTGGTGGTATATCCCCAAACACTGCCTCATACTTGTCAAGGATGGCCTGTATATCTGGATGAACTGCCTGACGTGTGGTCTCTGCCTTTGATGCCCGCAACTCAACCGCCCACTCTATGTCTCCCTTCCAGAAATCTGCCTCCATCCGGTGTGTCGAAACAGTCTTAGGTGGGTAGGTGTGCATCCCGCGGATCTTCTCATGCTTCCTGGTCTTCTTATCATTCCACTCCATCTCTAAGGCCTCCCAATCTGTGGTGACCTTCGCCAGAGTAATCAACCACTGAACACCCAATACCACATTGGTATCTGGTATGTTGACCACGAAAAAGTGATCGGTCATGGTGTAGGTACCCATCGTCACTGCCAACTTTGGAACATACCGGGCACACTGCATCGTTTGGGCTCCCAGGACCAAAACTAAAAATCCGTCAAAGCTCTCGGTCGGTATACCTCTCCGCTCGACCATCTGTGCATCAATGAAGTTGTGGGTTGCCCCACTGTCAACCAAAACTGACACTCGCTGGCCACGTACTGTCCCTCGTACGCGCAGCGTCAAATACTTGGGAACTCCTCGCAAGGCTGCAAGGGTCCCTCCTGTGGGTGCAAAAGCTGCACCTCCTGTCCCTAGAGGTGGAGGTGGCAACTGATCCTGGGCCGTCTGACTATCTCCTGCCTCCTCATCCTCCTCGCCATCCTCTTCCCTGCTATCATCGGAGAAGACCTCAATGAAGTGCGCTTTGCCAGCAGCACACCTATGCCCTGGTGCCCACGGCTCCTGACAAGTGAAGCACAGCCACTTCTTCCTCAGCTCCCTCCTGGCATCATCATCTATCTGTGCCCGTCCTGGATTCCCCTTTGGAGGTGGAACCCTCACATCTTTCCCCTTGGACTGGAAACCCTGTCTCTGGGGGTAAGGTGTACGAGTCCTGGGCAATGCATCCTATAAATCCCGCGTCCTGCTGATAGCATCCTGGACTGTAGCTGGTCTAGTAGATCTCACTAAACCACGAAGTGGCTCTGCTAACCCCTCCACAAACATATAGATCATTCGTGTTGCGAATAGATTTGGCACCATCATTGAAACCCTCAAGAAATCTACAATGTATGTCTTGGGGCTCCCAGTCTGCTTGAGCCTCGTCAGCTCAACAAAGTGTTGTTCCGGATCCCTCTGGTCAAATCGCTCCATCAATCTCCTGGTAAACTCGGCATACGTCGTCACTGTAGAGTGTCCGAGTGTGACCATCCCATGGAACCACCAGTCCTGGGCCTCACCATCCAAATGTAATGTCGCCACCTTGATGGCCTCCGTCTCTGACATCTGGTTAAGCTGGAAATAGATGTCCAGCTTCTCCACCCAAGACTTTGCCGAACTGTTTGATGACCCATCAAACGTAGGCAAATGGAATCTGCTAGATGTGTGGTGGCTATCTCCATCATGATAATGTCAGTGCCCTCTATGATGGTCGCGGGGTCTACTGTCCCGTTGGAGCTGAACAAAATCTCGAAATGAGAGAGCATCCCTGAACTCCTGCCCATATGCTTGATACTCTGCAAAATACTCGCCCATGTGTACAGGCTCTGCCTCCTGTTGGGCTCCTGCCCCTGTGTCTGCTGCCAAGAAAGTGGGCATGGTAGAGCGTGTAGGTGCATGTGAAGCCATCGGCTGAGTAGTATCACGCTGAGCAGCACCATGCTTTGGCAAATGGTGGGGTGTACCTGATCCCTCACCTACCTGGAATACCCGTGGGGTCTCACGCTGTCTAGCCTCTACAGCGGTGAACCTCTGACCCATCACCTCAATCTGCCTCGCTAAATCCTGCACCGATTTGAGGAGTGCCTCCCCAAATTGTTTGGCCTCAGTGTCATCTGCCATTGGCTCTCTCTGCTCTGAATCTAACACAGGCTCCTCCTACTCTGCGTCTGTCACAGGCTCCTCCTGCTCTGTGTCCACCACCCTAACACAATCTCCCTCTCCATAGGTGTTCTCCAACCTACGCTCACGGTCTCTGTACTTCCTACCTCTATAACAAATATATGGCCTCTTTCCCGGTGTCATAGACAACTAGCTCCACAGGCTGAGCCAGAACTATGCTCTGATACCACTGTAATATCCCGTTTTGGGGATATCTCTAAAACACGGCAAACTCCAACCAGAGATGGACTGGGAGGGCGTTTACCAGATATGTCACCTCTAAAAAGAGGATGAAATCTGGAGGCTACCTGGCCCTTTCCAGACTCTGTCTAAGAGTATAAAATAAACACACCAAGTGGTATAAAACTAGAATGCTCAAATATATATAAAAATAATAGTGCAGCAGACATATAATAACATAGAAAGAATGTACGGCAACTCATTCAGAAATATAGAGAGGAAATGCTAAGCCATTTTATTAAACTGAGAAATATAATGAAGTACAATAGGTGATCAGAGTGATGGCACCTAAACTTGCTCAAGGCAAGTGAAGAAATACTCTCAGAATACACCAGAAATGGCTGCTCTCTGAACTACGTCCCAGCTGCTGGAAAATTGTCGTGTAGTTGCTACCACTGAAATGAACTGATAACTAGGGGCTGCTACCCTTGCCGAAATGAGCTGAAAAATCTAGATTTCTCCTCTACTCACCAATCCCGACAAAACCCAGAAACCATATCAGAAATGGCCGACCTCCGAAAACACTCCCTTGGGGAATTACGCTGGCCTCCAAGGCTCTGCACAGAGGCTAAATAGGAATGGCTGAAATACCGCCTCAAACTCCACCAAAACCCTCCCAAAGGCAAAGGTTGATCCTCTGCTCAAAATCTTGGCTCAAATCTCCTGCAAAAACCCTGATCCGAAACACCTCCTAGATGGACTACGTCCTCCCTCTCAGTGACTGCGCAGTCTCTATGAATGCACGGCTCCGCAACAAAACCAAACACCAAAACCTCCTACAAAATGCTGAAGAAATAACCTTGCCCGAGTAGGCACTCGAAGTCCCCCGGGGCTAAGGGCGAGATCTCTGACCAGAGACACTCAATGCACTAAACAGTGCTGCAGACAGGCTAAACAGCCAGCGTGCTCAAGAAGTCGAAATGACCAGCTCAATATCATCAACACGAATGAATGAAATGAGAAGGCTCCTCCCTCTTTTATAATGTTGGCCTTCCTCCAAAACCCTAAGGCCTATCTCCTCAACGTAGCCTCTCTCTCTTGCCACGTGCTCATCCTCATCTGCGCAATAGCTTCTAGAGCATACGTGGGCCCCCTCTCTACGTGGTGCTTGGCCCCCCTTGGCTCCCCTTTAAGTCACAACGTTGTGCTACTAGGGAGGGTGTTTTATTCCACTAAGTGAGTTAGACCCTCTTCACTCACTTTTTTATTTATTAATAAACTATAGACGGCAAAATTGAACAAAATCGAATATTCCAATTAGCTGTCGCTAATTAGGAATATTACAACAAGACCTGACATTTCACATGTAGTTCGAGTTGTCAGCGAGTTCATGGCAAATCCAGGGGAAGAACATTGGCGAGCAGTGAAATGGGTGCTTCGATATTTGAGAGGCAGAAGTAACGATTTCATCATCTTTGATGGTCGTGAAGGTTCAGTCTGCGGATATGTGGATGTAGATTAGCAGGTGATTTGGACAAAAGGAGGTCTACTACAGGTTATGTTTTTACTCTTGTAAGTGGAGCAATCAGTGGGATGTCAAAGCTTCAAAAGACGCATTAGGGGAATTTTGAGGTCTAAAATGGGCCTCCTAAGGAAAATGTACAATCAAAATTCACTTTATGAGAACCAATCATATTTTAGGGGATGACATCATCCCCAATGGTTGATGTGGCATTGCTTGAGTTAAAGGTACTTATTTGTCACATTCTCAATGGTGGATAAAAACCTATGGTTAACCATAGTAGTGCTCTAAATACTTTTAAAGCCATAAAGTAGAGTAGTCATAATAAATGTCATTTCACATTTTTTGAATAAAATATTATTATTGTTATTTCATATTTTTTGAAAGAAACAATGCATATCCCTACACAATCTTCATATATTTACACTTTTCAATAAATATAATATTTGTATATTTTCATATATTTATTTTAAAATTATATATTCATCTCATTTTATTTAATATTACAATTTCAAATTAATTATAAGTTAATATCTATACATATATATTTATTTATTATACATATGAAATAAAAATAAATAAAAAAGTAACCTTCTACTTTTAGGATAAATCAAATCTATAAATAATATTATTATAATATTAATAGCAATACAAACATATTAAAATTAAAGAAAAAATGTATTTTAGTTTTGTATGATGAAAAAAAAGTATATTAGTTTTGTATGTTGAAAGAAAGTATATTAGGTTCAACATAGTTTGGGGCAAAAAAAAACTAAATTTTAATGTAAATAAATCTTATATTATACTTATAAATATAAATTAAATTTATTTCAATACCTTTTTTTTCTTTAATTTTAAATACAACTCAATTCATTTCATTATGATTATATCAATATGTATATATAATATTATGAAAAGAATCTAAATATTATAGAATATATATTTATTCTTTTTTATATTATATATTATTTCTTCTTATGTTATAAATCAAATCAATTCAATATGTAATATAAAATTCATACATCAAACAATATATTACATATATTCTATTACTTTTATATAGTATATTAATTGCATGTTATTATATAATTTATTTAATATAAAGTTTAATTAATAGTATATTATATAATTAATAAATTATGAATTTATATTTATATTTTATTTTAAGTTATTTAAGTACAAAGGACAAATGTATTAATTGTTCAATGATAATGACTTTTTCTTGAAAAATCTCATTCTTATTTATAGTCACATCAATACAATTTTTTTATTAATTTGATTTTGGTACAAGTTTTGAATTGAATTTAACCATGGTTACATAGATTTTGGTGCAAAAAGTGAATTGCAAATTCATAAATATTATTTTATTGGTTTAGCTATTATTTTATTATTTCCTTAGGAGGTCCATTTTAGACCTCAAAATTCCCCTAATGGTTGTTTTGTCCACTACTGAAGCAGAGTATATAGCTGCTTTAGATGCCAGTAAAAAGGCAATTTGGTTAAGAGGTCTGCTTGATGAGATTGGAAGGACGCAGGAAAAAGTGATTGTGTTCTGTGACAGTCAGAGTGCTATTCATTTGGCTACAAATCCAGCTTATCATAGCCAGACCAAGCACATTGAAGTGAGGTATCACTTTATGAGACATGTGATCAATGGCGGAAAAGTAATTCTCAAGAAGGTCCACAGACAGGAGAATCATGAAGACATATTCACGAAGCAAGTTACAGTAGAGAAGCTGAGATGGTGTTTAACTTCTCTTGGCTTGGAGAAGAGATGATGAATGGGCATGGGCAAGGGATTAGGAAGTTGTCAAGATGAAGTTTGTTAAAATGTGACAACTAATCATGTAATTATTGTAATTTACTGGTCAGTCAGTTTGTATAACGAAGAAGCAATTATGTAACGAAGTAGCCCATATTAATTGGGATGGCCCGAGAGGCTTGTAATTGTGGAGAATAATTCTTGATTTATAGAAGTTTCCAATCCCTTGCCCCGTGGAGGTTTCCTTGACACCTTGTCAAGGTTTTACCACGTAAATCATTGTGTATTTACTTGTGTGTGCTTGTTTAAGCTTCATTTAGTTATATATACATTTCTTTCTTCATTAATTTGTTCCCGAGCTCAATAGAACCAACAAACAAAGGAGCTCGTGACTTTACAATGACTCAAAAAATTAAGAGAAGGCAAAAGGTTCCACCTCGACGGGAGTAACAACAACTTGACTAGTGGTATCTCCATTGGTTTTTAGAGCTAGATTAGACTCAATGTGCTCCAGACGACTATCCAAATCTTTCATTTGCAACTGCATTTCGTTAAACGGAAGCAAAATTTCTTCTTTTGCATCGTCTTTTTTCTAGGAGAACCTTGCTCCATAGGAGTTTCATTTTCCAATACAAATCAATAATGTGAAGGTATTGGTTTTATTGTCCCCAAGTATGATCGGTATCTAGAACACAAGGAGCTAATTCAACAAGGATGTTAGAGTATGAGTGGAAGTCTTGTTTCGGATGACCTATTCCTTAGCTTCCAAGACTTCTGCTAAATTTCCTAAGAGGTTTGATTTCAAAACATTCATCCCAAAGACTCGGCCCTATATCATGCAATGTTCCACCAAGTTTAAGAGATGGGAGGGGAGAGGAGGGGGGGGGAATGTGAGAACAACGAGACACATGGGGGGAACGTGTGGGAGCACCCCCAAATTTTAGCAAAATTTGAGGGGGATGGAGGAAGTGGGTGTGTGTGTGTGTGGATATATATATATATATATAGACATGATTTAAATTCAAAATCAATAATTAAATACATCGATTCATAAATGATTCAATGAAATAGAATAGTAAAATATTGCATACATTGATTTAAATTCATCATTCGTTAAATTCTAGAATCTAATTAGTATTAACCAAAATAGTGGATAGTAAGGTTTGAAGATTAGAATACTAAATTGAAATTACTCAAACTCAAAGTTAGTAAAAAGTAACGAGTTAAAGACTTGGTCTAACGTCATTTGTATCAAGAGCCAAGACTCAAAAGTTATGAACAATGGACAATGAACCAATGTTATCAAAACCAAATTAATGACCAAATTGGTCAACCCCAAAACTGGGAATTGGAAAAAAATGGGACCACACAACAGATTGACCAAAAAATACATAAATATTTGAAATTTGAAAAATACACAAATACTCATGTGCATCCATATGAATCCAAATCATTATACAAAAATATGCAAGTTCCCATTTATATAGCAAGTAAGAGTGCATATAACCAAACTATCACTTATTGCAATACATATCTAAACCAAAAATACATCAACAAAAAGGCTCTAGATGGTCTCTATAGTCCAAAAAAAATCATGCTACAACAGATGTCTACATATAATCAAAAGCATTAAAATAAGATAGAAGACACTTGACATGTCAAGTTGGGATTTTGTTTGATTGATAGGTACAATTTTACTAGGGTCATGACATAAGAGTTCAATAATCAATGGCACCAACATCGAGGTACATAGAGAGCTTGGTGCTCTTGACTGAATGACAATTTCATACCTTCATAAATGATAGAATACAATGGAAACATCGAAATCCCCCCAATATTGAAATCTTGAAAATTGTTAAGTCTACTAGATTTTCAGTAGGATCTAAAATTCTACTTTCTCCATATGAAATCCAATGAGGAACCACTTTCAAACATCCCGAGTCAATTAATCGGGTAATGTTAAAAATTTAATGAAATTGATAATATTTTACTTTAAGAATTTAACATTACCATTAATTACATAGCATTAGTAAGGCCCCAGTGTTGAATATTAGACTTCCCCACTCATAGATTATTATTTGCAAGAAAAAATCACAAGGGCACACCCAACCCTTTTCTAGGGAGGACACCCACAAGCACCACTTTTGGGGAATTGCGACCCCACTTTGGGGAAACATTTTCTCGTGTCAACTTGAGTTTCTCCAAAAGGGGGATGTGGGGAAACGTTTCCCCATGTACCCCCCTATCCTAGGAGTGTGGGTGTAATGTTCCAAATGGAAAAAGTGCAATATATAACAGAAGTAAACAACTACCTATGGCTAAAAAGTTCAAGCATGCACATCCATACACAAATAAACACCAAAATGTGGGCAAAAAATCTAAGCCATTGTATTAATATAATAAATTGTGAGTACAATAATTGTGATAAGAGAAACTTGGGCTTGCTACAACAATCAAAGCCAAACCCAGGTGTCAAATCAATGGCTCCAAGTGTTGGAAAATATCCTAGAAAAAACTATCTTGCTTGGTGTAAACTACTATTGCAACCGAAAACAACCTTGTATTTGACTCCCCACTTAAAACCCACAAAAACCCAGAAAGGGTTTGAGAAAATTTTACTGACCACTTTGGACCCAAAATTTAAGTTCACTCCCCCCAATTGGCTGCCAAATAATTTTGTTGTTTGGGACACCAAAACTCCTCCAAAAATTCTGCAAAATTAGGAGCAAACTCGATGCTAGTCCAACAAAACCTAGAAATGTTTGGGCTAATTCCGACCTCTTGGAATTACCCAAATTTGGTGCTACGCTCTTCTCTATTGGTTTTGTGTCCCCTTCAAGCTACTATTGCAAATATGACCTTGTTACCTTCCTCAAATGGTTGTATAATTCTCTGCAAATTACTCCCAGAAGATAAGAGGGAAATTCTTTCCTCAACCTTGCACAACTCAACTAGCAACAGTTCGACGAAATTATGTCCAACAAAAGACTGCGTAGGCCCTAGGAATTGTGAATTTGGTTCTGACCAAAGCAACAATCTCCCGCCCTGAAACTCTCCACAAAATTTGGTCCAATATCAAGGGAATTGCTCCTAAATTCTCCAACTGAATTTTCCATTGACGACCCCGCGTCCTCCTAGAAGTTCGAACTGGTTGGAGTATGGCTGAAAATAACCCACAAACTACAACAATCTCCTCTCTAATAAGCTCCAAAATTATCTCCTAGGGTGGTACTCTAAGTCCACCGAAGAGAGTGTTGAGATCTCTGCCTGGAAACCTCCTTGTGCTAAGCAGCATTGGTAGTCTTGGCTAAGCAGCTTAAGAGTACTCTAAATTAGAAATTCAATTTGTCAAAAGCCCCCCAAAATGATGCATTTTCCTTCTATTTATTTTTGCTTCCCCCTTTTCTCTCCTTGTGGGCCCCACCAATTCGACATTCCACTTGCATTTTGATTTATTTCCTTTTCTAATGTTTGGGAGCCTTCTTTCCTCAAAAAGTCAAGTGGGTTTCTCCTAACCCACCTCCCCTAAGTTTTAATGCCAAAATATCTCTCAATTGCCAAAATTGCAAAACGGAAATTCTTCTTAACAAAATTTATTAATTGGGGACATTACGGTGGGAAATGTAGGGAGTGCACCCTGTCCTTAGGGGATACATTCCCATGAAACATTGATATCATGCACATGAACCTCCTTAAGAGTCACAACTTCCATTTCTCCTGTGGCACTAAGCTCGATGGTGCATCATGGCGATGATCAGGTGCAACTAGACAGATAGAGGATTAGTCACTGAGAGATGGAAGTGACATAGGTCCCACACAGGAAAAAATAGAGGGTGACGAGTAGTAGAAGGAAATTTAACCTGTTAAGAACCAACAAGGGAAGGAAAAAAGAAGCGAATGGCGGAAAAGGCTTGAAGCCCATATGTTATTTTGTATTGATCTCAATGTTTGAATTTATAATACGTCAATGACCATTCCATATCTTTTAGATCTAAATCTAGATCACACTAACAACTCATTTGTGGATCATGATAAGACCTCATCAAGATAAGGTTTACAACCCATGAAAACTGTATTCTCAGACTTTGCCATTGTCTAGGGATGAACAGTCTAACATAACCGACCCCACAAAAAGCTAGCAATAGAGCCAATCATGTAAGTGTGAGATAGGAAGGAAACAACTTTTGTCCACAACAAAAATTTGGCAAGGGAATATAGGGAGGTTGGAATGTCCATGCTATTGAAAAGTGTAACTAGGTCGGTCTTCATGTTGATTATCTAATTAGGTAAAAGAAGAAGTCAAATTAATATATATTTTTGTTGTATGTGCTTCATGGGTTTCATGAGCATGATTTATTAAGTAGAAGGACTTCTTCTTGATGTCCATTAGGTTTAAAATCTAGTCTTTGTCATATGCTCCAAGACCTTGTATATCGTTAAAGACAAGCTCCATGATATAGTAAAGTCAACCTTCAACGCTGCTGAAGAGATACACCACAAAACTATTAAAGAAATTACAGTCATGTCGGCCTACATAAGTCGGCCTATATTACAGTTGATGGTCAGCCTAAAAGTAAGATCAGTTCACTATGTATAAACCAAGACTGCGGATCATTTGGAAGGGTAAGCATTGCGGACAAGGCTGAATCTACTACAGGAAGAAATTGCAGATAAAAGACATGAAGAAATTGCGGATAAAAAGACAAGAAGATTTGCGGAACATTACGGATCTATTTGGGTTAAGAAGTACTGACATATAGCAGACATATATAAGGGAACAGTGCAGATATATTTCAGTAGACAGTGCGGAGAAAGGGAAGTGTTATAGTGCAGATAAGTGAAGGTCACAGTGTAGAATATAAATGCGAATAAGAGACAATATATAATGCGGGTCTGAGACAGTGATACAGGAAGAAGATTGCGTATATCAAGAGTACAACTTTGATTGCAGATAAGTGCAGTAAGGATTGTTAAGGGTTGTTGACTTGAGAAGGAATTTGTGAGACAATCTTCATATGGAGAAGAAACAGCAATAGTGAGGACCTTCCTACTGTTCAAGCAATTCAACTACAAGCATATGTAATGTGAAGACCAAGATCTCCAGTACTGAAGCAAAACTAGGCAATTTGGTGAAGAGAAGATTCAAGGTTGAAGAAGTCGAATTAAGGTCTTGGAAGCATATCTAGGTCAAGGGTCTAAGTCTGGGTCATGGTACTTGTCATTTGAAGATCTATAAGAAGAATTCTTTGCGGGTTTTCCTCTCCAAGAGGGAGAGGTTTTGCCCTGGATCTAGGAGCCTAACTTTTGTGTCTTGTGCTTTTTGATAATTGACTTGATAAAAGATTAACTAAACTAAAAGAAGAGAAGACATAAGTATCACAAGTAAGGTCATCAAGAAGAGAATTTGTATTAACCTACAGTCCTCGAAATTCTCAACATGGAATTGGAGCTAAGGTGCTGAACACAAGGGCTGCTTGTCAACAAAGACACTCAAAGAAGCGAAGATCAAGGTTTGGGTTGGAAAGTCAAATCAGTTTGCAAAGAAGACTATCTAACTACTTCAAGTGAGATCTCCTATCTCATTCAAAAGATCAAACTCATTCAAGAAAATAATCTTTGCCATCAAAGATTTGCACTCAAGACATTGTTTGAAGAGAACCTCAACTTCTAAAGATATTCTTTATAATCAAGGGTTCAAGTACACCAACATTGAAAAAAGGAAACCCTCGACTTCATTCTCAATCATCATCAAGGAAGCTGCAAGCAAATCCACTCAAGTAAGTATTCATGACCGTATCTGTCAAGATGCCTTATTGTAAAAAATGCAACACGCTGGTTGGGTCATCAAACTTCAGTGCATGGAAGAAAAGAACAGACTTGAATTTAATTGAAGATGAAGTAATGGACTATATCGAAGGATCTCCTGTTCAGCCCCCAAAAAGAAGATGCTCCAGCCCATGGCAAGTACATGAAGGGAGAAATTAGAGCCCAGAGCATTCTCATAGAATCCATCAAAGACTCTCTCATTCCCTATGTATCAAAACTAAATCATTAGGGGAATTTTGAGGTCTAAAATGGGCCTCCTAAAGAAATAATAAAATAATAGCTAAACCAATAAAATAATATTTATGAATTTGCAATTCACTTTTTGCACCAAAATCCATGTAACCATGGTTAAATTCAATTCAAAAGTTGTACCAAAATAAAATTAATAAAAAAATTGTATTGATGTGACTATAAATAAGAATGAGATTTTCAAGAAAAAGTCATTATAATTGCACAACTAATGCATTTGTCCTTTGTACTTACATAAATTAAAATAAAATATAAATATAAATTATTCATAAATTCTTAATTATAGAATATACTATTAATTAAAATTTATATTATTTAAATTATATAATAACATGTAATTAATATACTATATAAAAATAATATGATATAATATATTGTTTTATGTATGACTTTTATATCACATATTGAATTGATTTGATTTATAAATAAATATTTTTAAATATACAAATATAATATTTATTGAAAAGTGTGTAAATACATGAAGATTGTGTAGGGATATGCATTGTTTCTTTCAAAAAATATGAAATGACAATAATAATATTTTATTCAAAAAGTGTGAAATGACATTTATTATGAGTACTTTACTTTATGACTTTAAAAGTACTTAGGGTACTACCATGGTTATCCATGAGTTTTTATCCACCATTGAGAATGTGACAAGGAAGTAGATTTAACTCAAGCAATGCCACCTCAACCATTAGGGATGATGTCATTCCCTAAAATGTGATTGATTCTCATAAAGTGAATTTTGATCATACATTTTCCTTAAGAGGCCCATTTTAGACCTCAAAATTCCCCTAATGACTGCAAAACAAATACATGAGAAATTGGTGGAGCTATTCTCTGTGAGTATTGTTGGAGAAGCAATCTCTCTGAGACAAGAACTATACAAAATGAAATTATCAAGGGAAGAAGGAATCACTCCATACTTTATGAGGATTTCTGAAATAAGAGATCAATTGTAGGAACTAGGAGAAGTAATGTCTAACACTGAGATGACTATATTGGTGCTGAATGCTCTACCAAAGGAATGGGGAAACTTCACTTCTAGTCTATATGGGAAGAAAGAAGCCATCCATGATTTGTGGTCTCTATGTAAAATAGAGGAAACTAGACTAAAGGCCAAAGCTGATACAAGACCAAGTGAAGAGAATCATGCCTTTGCAGCCTCATACAAGAAGAAAGGAAGATTCAGAAAATTTGGCCCTCAGAATAAAAGAAGAAATATGGACAACGTATGATGCTTTGGATGTAATGAGCTTGGGAATTATAAAAGAGATTGTCCTAAATCTGGAAAGGACAAGAGGAAAAAGGAAGAAACCCATGTCACAAATGAAAGAGAAGAACATGATGCTAAAAGATCTAAGAAGGAGGAAGCGAGAGATATCTATTATGATTGAGATCATTTTTCTCTTTAAGTGATTTCTGATTGATTGTAAAATTGTATGATAGAAAGCAATGTGCATTAAGAAGCATCTCGATGGAAGCATGGAAGGAGTTCTCAGTGAAACAACTTCTGGAAAACGTCTCTACTAAATTAAAGCAGTCATCAGATCAAGGGTCATCATGGAGACAAAATTCTGGGGTGTGATGACATATTGATGGAACAGGCCAAAGGAATGAAGTTCTTCATTCTAGAGAAAATGCTATAGGATGACTCAGGGAAATAGATATGAGATATCCAGACATATATGTTGATATGGGTGTTGTGAAGTCATGTCATATGGTTGCAGGTAATAGGCTTCTATATTTAGAAGTATAATCTATGAAGGAGGATCTCTTGATGCACTGATAGATGAAATCAACATAATATGTCCTCATAGAATACGAGGTGGTTGTACATAAACTAGAAATTGGAAAATGGTAAAATCCAGGGAATGAAGAATGTGCAGAGAGGAAGAGATCATGAAATGCAACCATGTCAAAAGGCAGTTATCATCCAGAAGCCAAGAAGATGTGACTAGGAGATCTCCTGGGAATATATGTGGACTCTGACAGAAGTCTGGTAAAGAAGAAGACCCTTGACAAAACATATCATTAGGAGATGTGTCAATCTGTATGAAGGATGTCGATGCCTACAGGAAGATGTCATGGTGAAAAATCATCACTAAGGTAACTTTTATTCTAAAAGTTCATATGTATATGTTTATTTGGATGAATTTGTGCAGGGCTGCTAATCATGTGAAAGGATGTATGATCCTTGGAAATGATTCGAAAGAAAGCAGCTTGGCATAACGGTCGACCAGATAAGGAAGTCCGATGAATCACTTTTTGATAGTTGACATGACTCAGGGATGAAAGTGATGGATGATTCGTGCCCTATGAAGCTAAAAGTTGAAGATTCCTCAATATCGAAATCCATGACATCGAGGGGAGGAACTCTTCATGAGCAGCGAGGTGTCTCACCATTGCTACTGCAGGTCCCTAATTGAGAGGGAGCCTGGTGATCAGTTTCTTACTTGGAAGAAACTGGGTAATTCCTAAGAATGAGCTTAGGTACATTCCTTGTATAGGAATGAGTACATTCCCTTGTGGAATAAGTCCTTTTTGGTTGAGAGGGAGAGATAGACACATCATTCTGGTCTTCACTTGGGAAGATAGAATGGAAGATTGGGTAATCGTCTGGCATTCGATGCTCTTTGAGAATGTGTTAGGACATTCAAGATAAGAGTAGTCGGGGACCGATATTCTTTGAGGGCTAGCTACTCAAGAGAAGAATAGTCCACGAAGGTCATACATTGGGAACACTCGAGTGGAGTATGTACCTTGGAGGGACAATGATGATGGTGTCTATAAGTCATGTGTCTCACCAGCATTGTAGCCCATTGTCTCGTTGAGAGATGGGTCTGTTAGTCAAGGCGTTGCACTAGGACAATGCTGGTTGAAATGATGCTATACAGATGCGATTACCAATCCGATTCTTCTTATGAGATTCTTTAGTTTGAAGGTGACCATGTACCTGTATGAATACCTCCCTAGTTAAGAGGGAGTGTTGAAAAGTGTAACTAGGTCGGTCTTCATGTTGATTTTGTAATTAGGTAAAAGATGAAGTCAAATTAATATATATTTTTGTTGTATGTGCTTCATGGGTTATATGAGCATGATTTATTAAGTAGAAGGACTTCTTCTTTATGTCCATTAGGTTTAAGATCTAGTCTTTGTCATATGCTCCAAGACCTTGTATATCATTAAAGACAAACTCCATGATATAGTAAAGTCAACCTTCAACGTTGTTGAAGAAATACACCACGAAATTATGAAAGAAATTACAGTCATGTTGACCTACATAAGTCGGCCTATATTATAGTTGATGGTCAGCCTAAAAGTAAGATCAGTTCACTATATATAAACCAAGACTGCGGATCATTTGGAAGGGTAAGCATTGCAGACAAGACTGAATCTACTACAGGAAGAAATTGCCGATAAAATACATGAAGAAATTGCGGATAAAAAGACAAGAAGATTTGCTGAACATTACGGATCTATTTGGGTTAAGAAGTATTGACATATAGCAGACATATATAAGGGGACAGTGCAGATATATTTCAGTAGACAGTGCGGAGAAAGGGAAGTGTTATAGTGCAGATAAGTGAAGGTCATAGTGAAGAATATAAGTGCGGATAAGAGACAATATAGAATGCGGGTCTGAGACAGTGATACATGAAGAAGATTGTGTATATCAAGAGAACAACTTTCATTGCGAATAAGGGTAGTAAGGATTGTTAAGGGTTGTTGACTTGAAGAAGGAATTTGTGAGACAATATTCATAAGGAGAAGAAACAACAATAGTGAGGAAGGTAAATCAAAGATGTACCTTCCTACTGTTCAAGCAATTCAACTACATGCATATGTAATGTGAAGACCAAGATCTCCAGTATTGAAGCAGAACTAGGCAATTTGGTGAAGAAAAGATTCAAGGTTGAAGAAGATGAATTAAGGTTTTGGAAGCATATCCAGGTCAAGGGTCTAAGTCTGGGTCATGGCACTTGTCATTTGAAGATCTATAAGAAGAATTCTTTGCGGGTTTTCCTCTCCAAGAGGGAGAGGTTTTGCCCTGGCTCTAGGAGCCTAACTTTTGTGTCTTGTGCTTTTTGATAATTGACTTGATGAAAGATTAACTAAACTAAAAGAAGAGATGACATAAGTATCACAAGTAATTATCAAGAAGAGAATATGTATTAACCTACAGCCCTCCAAATTCTCAACACATGCAATAAGGGAATGGAGAGAAGAAGTGTGAGACCTCCATGACCGTAAGAAAGGGGTGAATGCATGAAAATGGGTTACTTTTTTTGGCAAGCACGTAGGTTGGGAGGGGGGAAAAAGCAGTTCGATCAAGAAAAATTTTAGCCCTTAATTGAGCTATTTGAGGGATTAAAAATAAACCTTCGATTGAGCTCCTATGTAATTTGTGGTTACATAGGAGCTCGATTGAGCTATTTTTTAAAAATTCTTGCCCAAAACACAACGTAGAGTTTATGGTTGGAAGGGATTGATCAAGCCTTCGTTTAACCACGTCAAGAGCTCGATAGAGGGTTTCTTAAACTCTCGATCAAGCTATTTAAATTTTGAATTTAAGCACTCGATCGAGCTGTTGTGGGCCTAAAAACAGAGTTTTAGCATCCCTTCTGCAGATTTCTTTATAACACCATTTTGTAGCCTAACGGGCTTAAGGAAATAATTGTCCTTAGGAGACGGAGTTGATCATGTTGGATTCGTGAAAGAATCCTCTATCCAATGATATATGAGTTTGACATTTTCGAATTCATTTGATATTTTTCATCTAATTTCTTTTAAACATTATGCTTGAAATTTTTTTGGACAGTTTCAAAGTGGGTGAAAGAAAAATCAATAACATAAAATATACAAAACGAAAAAAAATAAAAAAATACCACCATCTTCATTTACGAGTCCTCTTCAAAACGGTACTCTTGGTTTTTTAATTTACTTAAATAGTAGAAAAAATCTTACATGAACGCATGCGTTTGAAGAATGCAATTCAAATATTAAATCACCAACTTTGAATTCAAATGCTCCTCCACACAACTTGGCCAAGTCCCCTCCTCCAACTATGCACTCCCTTTCCTCCTTGTCCCCAAGCCAAAACAAGGCTTTCAATATCATTTTTACCCAATTTTCCAGCAATGTCTCCAACACACTACTAAAGATGCTAATCCAAGGCACTTTTAGCACTAACAAGTCTTTCCTAATTGATTGCCTCAAAAATTCCTTCCTAACTGCCTCTACCAATAGAGAAAGCCCTCTACTCTTGCTTGCTCCAACCGGTGTTGCAACATTCCACATAAATGCACTAACAATACACTCATACCTTCGCATCCCTGTCTCCTTTATGCAACCTTTGGAAGGTCAATCCCTACTAAATCTTCAAGAACAACTTCGACATGTGAAATACATTCTCATTGATGAGATGAGCTTCATTGGTCCTAAAATGATTGCTCAAATTGATGACCGTTTACGAGAGGAATTCCCATCCAATAGAAACACCCCATTCAGTGGTTGCTCTGTGATCCTTGTAGGTGACCTCGGGCAATTGCCACCTATCAAAGATACACCAATGTATGTAGACACGTCTCATGTCAATGTTCTTTGGTGGAGCTTTGATACAGTTGTCATGCTTTCAACAATATTTCACCAGCAGGGCACAGGCTTTGACCAGATTGCATTCTGTCAACTCCTTTCCAACCTTCGCAATGCAACCCCCACAATGGATTATTGACAACTTCTTATGGCACGCACAAAATTCAAACTTCCGCACGACGAACAACAAACATTCGACAATTCCATGAACCTCTATGCAACTAATGAATATGTTTCTCTTCACAATGAAGCCATGATAAAAAAAATGAACATGCCAATTGCGTGTTGTTATGCCCACCAAAGGAGACAAATGGCCCCTTCCACTCAAGAGGATGAGCAACATGTTGCAAAAGTTCTTCTATGCGTTGGACAACAAGTCATTCTAACAAGCAATTTGTGGGTTGAAGCAGGCCTTGTTAATGGGTCATGTTACCACTCAAACTAGCATGGGACCTAAAGGGGTTCCCTAATAGGGCAACTGTTAGACCAAGGGCAATGACAGAGGCTTAGCCCACTGTCACCACGACTAAGACTCCCTGCTCTTTACGAACTTTCACCGATGGGAGGAGTTAGGGTAGTGTAGGAATCACTTGAAAAGTATATGTCAATGGATAGGTTGAAAGTGACCCTGAAAACCCTTTCCCTAGGGCGGATTGAAGAATCTAACTTGCTTGCTCTTGAAGCAAGGGGCTTGGTCCACTTGGGGGAGGGATGAGGATTGGAAGGTTGAGGTGAAAGGAGGAGGCTAAAAAATGAGGCTCTCAATCCCTATAATCCTTGGGAACTTGGATTCCCAAATGGTCCTTGACAAATAATCTTTGATGAGAAGCGGGACCACACAGGGACAAGTGACCCAGTCCAGTTTCGAGGATGGAATATAGCAACCAACAATGTTCCTATCCTAGACAAGGTGAGGGGAAAGGACCAGAAAATAATATTCACTTCAAAAGGTTAAATTGATCCTATTGAGGTCTACCCTTGGGGATGCCTAGGCAGATTTCGATCCTAGAGCTAGGGCTCCAGTTTCCCGAAGATCCCACTGTTGGAATTGCTTGAAATTTTGTGGAGAGAGAGGGGACCCACCAGCGCAGTGCCTCCTAGGAGATCAAAATTTTTCCTTCGCTCAATTCTAGGGAAATTGATGCCCTATGTGACCCTTGAGGGCTAGAACATGGAAAGAGCGAAAAAAGGGGAAAATTATGGATAAAATGATCACCCTTCTATGGATCAGCGCCTTAGTTCACTTGGAGAGATGGAGTCAAGGATTATTAATGAGTAAGAACTTGGTTTCTTGGTCAAGGAGTCTTGAAAAATCGACTTCGTCCAATATTGGTGTAGAGAAAAGAATAAGAGACTTTCAAGCATTTATACTTCAAGCAAAGAGTGCAAGCTTATCGAGAAAATATATCTCTAGGACATTTCATTCATATGACATTGGCCCATACATTAAAATTTTCTAAACATGCTCATTTCCACATTACATTCATGCAACAACTAGCCCTAGTTATAGCGCAAATCATTAGTATGCAACAACAAGAATAATAACATCAAAAATCACTTACAATGCTATAGAGTATATCCAACCAAAAACTCGTTGCAATAACAAAGCTCCAAGAGAAAAGAAATAGCCCAAATCCATGCATCTCCAAAAACACTCCTCCAAGGAAAAAGTACGAAATTCTCTATGAAAGAGATGTCCAATCCAAAATCTGATGATACAAATGAATGTGAACAAAATGAATATATAGGATCCTAAGGAGCTCGAATTAGCCTAAGGGGTCCCTAATGGCTCTAATAATAAAATAATGTGTAAATAACACCTCTATTGGGGACAAACCCACCAATTTAGCTCATAGGTGTAAACATAAGCCACACAAGGGCCAAATAATGATGTATACATGTCGTAGGGCCCTCCATGAGACCTAGTAACATCCTAAAGTGCCGTAATGAGGAAAAAAATCCTCGGAATATGATGGACAAGGGGGTGGCCCCTTGTTCTCCAAGTAGTAGACCTGTGGTGCTCCTAGTGGGTGTGGGGGCACATAAATGATCCCATGGGTCTCCAAATGGATCAAAGATACTTGCAAATGCTCTATAAAGGCTCGTATGCTAGAATAAATGTCATCGGGTCCTCATACAAGCCCTGGGGCTGGTTGGGCATGATGCATCTTCGTCGTCCAAGAGTGGATCTCTAATAATCCCTGAATATCTGAAGGGGTCCATGAAGCATTGCTTGTTGCTGTGGAGACCCATACCTCTCAATACACACCCTATGTTTGCCAATGTAGCCCTTGAGGGTCAGGATCTCGTATAGGGAGACCAAACCCAAATGGAAACCACCTGTAATCTTGCATAAGATCCAATATATCCCCCTAGGCTTCCAGTACAACCAGTCATTAGAAGAATCGTGTAATAGAGTTTACAAACCATGGATGACAAAATGGGCACTTCATAATGGCGTGCCCTTCGGTAGTGGGCTTTGGCGTGTGATAGTTTCTCCAGGATCCAAAGGGGGTTAACCAAGCACCTTATTAGGTGTTTTCAACCCTTAAAAGAGATAGTATGTCCAAGGCACATCCCTTTAATGGGGGTGGCAAGTGATAAATGAGTGGAAAGGAGTAGGGAGTGAGAGGGGAAACCCTGGGTCACATATTAGGGCATAAGGGTAGCCAGATAAAGCGAAAACCGACACTAGGGTATATAATGTGTAGGAGGGAGCAATCATGGTACATGAGGTACCTCGACCTTGATTTTCCACCCTTCTCTATATGCCTTTTTCCTTTTCTAAATTTTCTTTAATTAATTGCTCGGGGCTCAAAGGACAAGAGCATGATGTGTAAGATATAATAGTGATTACCCCCCTTTAGGTAGGATGATTCATTTCCCTCCAGGGGTTGGGACAATCATGGGTTCCTGAATGATAAAGGAGGCTCATCTAGGGCTTATGGAACCAGGGTGATGACCATGGATGTGAAAATTTCTGAATATTACTAATGCAGAAACCCTACTGTTAAATTTGGTTATACTTCTCCTACTTATTCAAGTTATTAATCTGAAATTTCAGCATTAACATCGAAGTAAACACATTAACAGTCTTCACAAATACAGATCTAAACTGAATACAAGCACATAGACAAAGTGACACACAAGATTTTTTGGACAACTATCCCCGAAAAAACCCAAAGCGAGAAAACCGGTCTTCTGGCTGCTACAGTGTTTATATTATTAAGTAGAATCTGAGTACAACAAAACTGGGAACCTTACTGGTTAACCTGATAGAGAAATACAAAAATCTGCAGCAATAGCTCTGTTCTGAAGACAGAAAACTGGACTGATTCACACCCTCAAACGTGATTTACAGAACTCAGCCCTTTTCTGTCTTCAGAAACCCCAATGCTGCTCTGAAGCCCTCTGCGTCAACTTTGCTAGCCTGCTGGTGCCCCTGCGCTGCTCAGAAGAGGGTTGCGTAACCCCGGACTGGGTTACGCTATCTTTGCGTTGCCCTAGTTGGGCCTGCATAAGCCTTGACTGCCTCCTGCTGCCTTTGCGCTGCCCTTTCTGGGCCTGCGTAGCACCTGAAGCTTCTGCGCTGCGCAACTGTTACGTAACTGCTGCCCCCTCTGCGCTGCTTCTCTGCCTCTTACTAACTCTTGGCTCTGGGATCAGATCATCCCCTTAGCCAATACTACCCCTTGCTGCAGCTGAAACACTTCTAGAAATTCTTAGCAAACCACGCCCTAGAATTCCAACTTAGTCTCAGTGCTCTGCCTCGGTGTGTGTTCTCCAACTAACCCCAAGCCTTTCCTTTATACTTTTCTCGTTGGGAAACCAACGACTGTGATCTAATATTGATTCGATGGCTAAGATTAAAAGAAAGCTTGATCTGTGTGATATAAGTCATTTCCATCACGTGTTTAAATTAATTACCTTTAATATTTTAATTTCCCTAAGTTAGACTTAGGGTTCTTAATTAAAAATATTAATCAATTAATTTTCTCTTAAACTGGATGGAATTTCTCAAATCCCTTTCTGTGACTTGGAGATCTCATGTACTCTAGTCCCTCCACAAAGTACACTCAAAATCTCAACACTCCCTTCTAGTGAGGAAACTGCTCTAGCACAACACTACTTCACCCCGAAGCTCTGCACTGATCTCTAGTGTGGGTCTAT
Source organism: Pinus albicaulis (assembly GCA_034641835.2). Classification (NCBI taxonomy): domain Eukaryota; kingdom Viridiplantae; phylum Streptophyta; class Pinopsida; order Pinales; family Pinaceae; genus Pinus; species Pinus albicaulis. The sequence goes on from CM076578.1 coordinate 1,533,806,410, forward strand.
GCGCTGATGCTTGGCCTGCTGCCCTTCATCATTGCATTGTTGTTGCTCTCTCGTACTATTTCCCATGACGCTGCCACCGCCACTGCCACATCTGTACTGCAACTCCCTCTCAATCTGCTGCATCGTGCTACCAACTATTGCACGACAACTTAGTTGCTGAGAGAAACAACTGAAAACTCCTGCCCAATCTTTGACAGACAAGTCAGTTGGGCTGCATCCCCATCACTGAAGCTCCATAGGCTACTGATCTCTGCTGTCATCTGGAGACTACTGCACAGCTACAACTCTGCACTGCGTAGGTAGACCTCCTCTGCATTGCTAAAGTCACATTAGCCCCTCTGTGATGAAGTCCCCTACGCTGCTACTGCGTTGCGCTGTCCTCTTGAAGCCTCTATGCTGCTGCAGCTCTGCTCTGCGTAACCAAGCCTGCTTTGCGCTGTTGAAGTCACATCAGCCCTTCTGCGCTGCCCCCCCTCAGCATCTAGCTTTGCCTCTGCTCCATCTGTGATTCTCTGCATCCACTGATCCACTTGTCTCGCTACTGTCTTAAGGCTCTCGTAGCATGGATGTGATTCATGACTTGGGCTACTCGAGGATCCCACAACACTCTGTAGTTACTCTACAAATCCATGTCACCCCACTTTCATGGTTCATGAGCGTTCATGGATACGTCATCTTCTGAGCCATCGTCCGCCACAACAGCCTTGGAGGTAGAAGTTTCCTTGTCCTTCTTCTGATGAGGACAATTACTGGCGAAATATCCTAGTTCGCCGTACTGGAAACACTTGATCTTTGATAGATCACGCTTCTTCCTCCCTTGCTGCCTCTTTGATGCCAAGGCTACATCTTCTTCCTCTTCCTTCTTCACTTTACTTGATCTGGTGTTGTACTGTCTCTTGGTGAACAGACGAAGTTCTTCTTGACGGAGAATCGCCAACATATTGTCCTAGTTGGGAAGGTCCGCTCGGCCCAAGATACTTTGGACAAAAATTTTCCAGTCCTCTATGACCGCATTGAGTGCAGTCCGCACCATCACATCATCCTCCACTTTCACTCCCATGGTAGTCAAGTGATCCCTGATTGGCTGTAATCTGAAAAGGAAGGGTTTGATCTCTTCTCCCTTGGCCATCATGAATAACCTCATCTGATTTTCCAGAAGCATTCTCCTCTGGACGGATCTTCCTTCATATAGTGAGGTCAAAGCCACCCACATATCATGAGCCATTGTCTTCTCGACTATGTGAGGCACTACATGATCTTTGACACTATCCATGATGAAGCGCTTGGTGTGTACCATTGCTTCTTCATGCTTCTCCAGGAGCTTCGCATCGGTTGGCGTGGCCAGGACTTTCTCTGCATGCTCCCTCAGACCGTATGCCTCCATGAATACAAGGATTTTGACCTTCCAGACTGCAAAGTTGGACAGCTCGTCCAACCTATCCTGATCACGTAGTCCTTGAGGTGCCATATGCTCAATAAACCAGTCGAAACTAATCCTTCTCTCTATGCTAGAGACTCAGATCTATGGTCCTTGGTGAGAAAGGCACCCTCTGCTCCCTTTGACAATTGACTCCCTCTCTTGGAAGTTTGCCAAAACACAACGAATCAACTCTCTTTGATCCCCTAATCGATCTACAGATTTCTTTGGCTAGAAATCCTCTGAGAAGTTGTTCTCCTCCCTCTCTTTGTCAACTAGTGCTTAGGCTAATTTCTGCACCTTCAGAAATTTAACCCCACCAGCAACTATTGAAGCTCTGCAGCGCTGGTGACACTCTGAATCAACAACAGCTTCAGGACTGCATCACCCTGGCTAGCCTCTACGTGGTCAAACAGTCCCAGCACAGCCCCTGCGCTGCGTCTATGTAATAAGTACATGGGCTTGCATGGAGACTGCATCACTCTAGCCTCTACGTGGCTCTGCTTCCCTCTGTTGTTATGTTGTACTTTCTGGTTCGGCTTTCTATAGCTATTGCTGCTTTCTATTTTGCTTTCTGCAACAAGGATTCTTTAGTCTTCTTGCTGATGATTCAGCTAGATCTGTGATCACTCTGATACCATGTGAAAATTTCTTAGTATTACTTATGCAAAAACCCTACTGTTAAATATGGTTATACTTATCCTAATTAATCAAGTTATTAATCTGAAATTTCAGCATTAACATCGAAGTAAACACATTAACAATATTCATAGATAGAGATCTAAACTGAATACATGCACATAGACAAAGTGACACATAAGATTTTTTGGACAACTATCCCCGAAAAAACCCAATGCGGGAAAACCGGTCTTCTTGCAGCTAGAGGGTTTATATTATTAAATAGAATTTGAGTACAGCAAATGTGGGCACCTTACTAGTTAAACCGACAGAGAAATACAAAAATCTATAGCAATACCTCTGTTTCGGAGACGAAAAACTGGACTGATTCACACCCTCAAATAGGATTTATAGAACTCAACCCTTTTCTATCTTCAGAAACCATAGTGCTGCTCTGAAGCCCTCTACGTCAGCTCTGCTAGCCTGTTGGTGCTCCTGCGCTGCTCAGGGGAGGGCTACGTAAACCCAGACTGGGTTGCACTGTCTCTGCGCTGCCCTAGCTGGGCCTGCGTAAGTCCTAACTGCCTCCTGTTGTTTTTGCGCTGCCCTTTCTGGGCCTACGTAGCACCTAAAGCCTTTGCACTGCGCAACTGTTGGGTAGTTGCTGGCCCCTCTGCGTTGCTCTGACTAGTGCTTCTCTTCCTCTTGATGACTCTTGGCTCTGGGATCAGATCATCCTCTTAGCCAATACTACCCCTCGCTACAGTTGAAACACTTCTAGAAATTCTTAGCAAAGCACGCCCTAAAATTCTAGCTTAGTCTCAGTGCTCTGCCTCCGTGTGTGTTCTCCAACTGACCCCAAGCCTTTCCTTTATACTTTTCTTGTTGGGAAACCAATGACCATGATCTAATCTTGATTTGACGGCTAAGATTAAAATAAACCTTGATCCGTGTGATTTAAGTCATTTCCATCACATCTTTAAATTAATTACCTTTAATATTTTAATTTTCCTAAGTTAGACTTAGGGTACTTAATTAAGAATATTAATTAATTAATTTTCTCTTAAACCGGATGGAATTTCTCAAATCCCTTTCTGGGTTTTGGATATCTCGATTCTCATTTACTCTAGTCCCTCCACAAAGTTTGGGAGCTAGAGCACATCTGAAGCTACCCCAACACTCAAAATCTCAACAATTGATTGGGGTAGAGCTCATGTATTGGCTTTTGCTCACATGCTAATTATTTTTGTCCCGACTGTCTTTTGCATTTTGTGGTACAATTTCCTGTTAATATGTGGTCATTTATGATTTTTCTTTTAGCTGTATCAACCTCCGGGGCATCATTCCAGGCCTGACCCGAGGTGGGGGCAAGGGGATAGGGAGGTTGGTAACTTGGTCCTATGTGGAACTAGAATGGCAATGTGGACCTAGGTGGGAGAAATGATAAATGGGGACATAATGAGTGGAAAGGGAGTAATATATGCGAATAAAGGAAGCGGGAACACGCATCCAAAGTCGAGTTTTCCCAAGTAAAAGCAAATGGTCAATAAAGAAGATCCCACGGGACTAAGATGCAAAGATAACACCCAAAAGAGATCAAGGGGCCAAGATCACAAACTAAGCCCACTCTTTCCACCAAATCCCCCCATCAATCCATACCCATAAGTATTCATGATAAGTAAACCCAATACTCAATTACCAAATAACAAGACATACCTTTAGATTCGAGAGGCCCACCTTCAAACATACGATCAATACAGGTGGGTGAGGGACCACATGGCTGGCTCAGGTGGCAGAGAAATGGTAGAATGAGCTAGTAGGAGGCTGCAGGGGTTGTTGGCTATCAGCTGAGGTCCATCATGGAGAAAAATTTCTCCTGGGATGTCACCCACGAAGTGGTGGGTACAGGTCACTTGGAAAAGTTGTTGCTATTTCCTATACATCTGGTGCTCAGTCCCCAGAACTATCATCATTTGTTGTTGTTGATTTAATTCACTACAAAAGTCCACCATGGGATGTTTCACATCCAAATTGTGTGTCAATACCCCCTATAAGAAGGGGCTCTCGCACACAAATGCCCCTTCGCATGGCAAGGGCCCTAACAATCCACAAATCACAAGGCATGACCCTTCAAAAGGAAACAATCGATATTGGAAACATTGATAGGCAAGGCCTAACATTCATAGCTATATCTAGAGTCAGATCATTGAACGATCTTTGCATCTCTCTAGCTTTCTCTTTCTCGCGCTACTCATGCATGCAAGACAATCCTTACGTGATACGCAAGAAAAAAGAAGAAGCGTACCTTGACTCCATATCTATGCATCAAACTCCTTGGAGACATTCTCTTTTCGGTAGCTTGATTTCCTTCGCAATGCACTTGTAAATGTTTCATCTACTCTCTCATTAAAAAAAGTTTCGCAATTCTGCATTTTTTTTCCTGCTCTGTTTCTAATGTACTTTCGCTTTTAAAGGTTGCTACTAATTGTCTTCTATGCTTTACTTTTCAATTGATCATTTATAAATATTTACTTATAGCCTTTTCCTTTGCTTGAACAGACAAATGGATATATAGTGCGCTTCCCATCTCTACCAATTTTTCCAAGAAATACATGAACAAGAAGCTGCTCTTTTGGATATACAATCACAGTTCTTGCTCTCACCTAATTTGCCTCTGTATTGAATACGGCCAACTCTCCACCTACTTAAAAGGATTAAGGCTTTCATGCATGTCCTCATCCATAAACATGAAAGGGATGCAAATAGGCAGTTCCACTCAGCATATCTCGAACCTGTCCCAACTCTGAATCTCAATTGGTGTTGTAGATACCATGCATCAGCTTGTATTTACGACTAGTGGTTTTCTTGACGGGAAAAAAAAAAAACCCTTTCTTTGATCGACTTCAAACAATTTCTTTCCCATTCCGCTATGCTTCTACTTTCATAGCAAACACTACACGTTTTTTTGTATAATATTTCTTGCTTAACAATGTCTTATAAACACACTTCCAATGATTACATGCCCATTTGCTTCTTCTCACTCTCTTCTATTATGTTTCTTTACTTTTCTGCCTTTGTATCTTCTCACATGTTTCCAAGCTTTACAAACAAATAAATGCTATACAAAACACACACACACTATCTTATCACATTACAGACAGCAAAATAAGACAATGCACATGACTATACATCTAACAAAACTACAAAGTACAAGTGCAAAGCCAACTCCTATCATGGTACTAAAAGTAGAAAAAATAAAGATCGAATTATCTATTTGGAAGCTAAATGTCAAGATAACATAATCCTCCAAAGTAACAATAATGCCCTGTTTTTTTACCGTTTAGTCAATAGTTTGGTGCTTCACAGACACAATTGTTCTTTTAATACAAGAGGAAAATATAACTTCATTGCATGAGCATATCAAAGTGAACCCTTTTCCACTTGAAAGCATGCTACCTGGTGGCAATTCAGTCGAAAGCACAACTCCAGTCACAGAAAAGGCCACTACAATCATCTAATCTTACCTCATATCAATAGCCATCTGATAAGACAAACAATTAAATCTTCCACATTGAACATGTATCTTTTACAGGAACTTGAATTGTATGGGAATGACCAGTAACGATCGTTAATTAAGAGATTGATAAAATAGGGGCTTATGCCTTCGTAGAACAGAAACCATTGGAATAGGACACTCATTATAGGAATGGGACATTTTAAATTATTTTAAAGGATAACTTTAATAAGCATTTTCCAAACTAAATTGCCAATGCCAAAGAAATCTCATTAACAACATGGGAAAGCCTCTATTCACACCCATTACAATTGGATCTATATCACTATGTTGATAACAAATAATTTTCCCGACAGTTAAGCTTTAATACTTTATAAAAGTTTTATAACAAAAAAACGGTTTGAATCTCTTACGGAACTACTCGGCATAGAAAAAAACAGAAATGACAAAAAACATGTCAAAAACAATTCGCTGTTTAACCTTAGCTAGATTAGCTTTTTTTTTTTTTTTTAATATCATTCTGGTAGCTAAATATTAAGCTTGGGGTGCACTAATCATGCTCAATTAACCTACACCACTTTGTACAACCCCAGGATATTACACAAAATGTTGTCTTAACCATTGCCTTCCACAATCCGCGCTCCTCCTATCGACATTCTGTTGCACCTCTCGGTGCAATTGCTAGTTATTACAAGATGTGCCCAAGCCCCAAGCAAAGTTGAACACTGGTTGTTACACAGCTATATAAGACCCCTCCCACTCCAGCCCCTCATAGTATATAAATTTTACTAAAATATTATGTGAAATAAAAGAAACTTTAAAAAATTTAAGTACATTAAAGTTTTTTTTTTTTAGGACTATGTCCTCCCAACTTGTTTAAACTTGACTTCACCCCCATTAAATCTAAAGTAAGACAGAAGTTAACATCATCCCATTAGGCACGAGCACATTTTGAAGTCTCAAAAGTGTTTTCTGATTTAAAAAAGAAAAATGATAAAAGATAAAATGAATCTCCCGAGTCTACTGAGGTATTTCGAAAGGATAAAGAAAGTAAATGCTAATTTTTAATGTTTGTTGCAGGTATTTGAAGCACAATTATTAGTTCAAATTTAGAGAAGTATAAAAAACCATCAAGGCTCACAAACTCACCGTAAGCATGCCCAATTTGAGTTGTACTCTTGAACCCAGCAGTAATGCCAAGGCAAAGAATCATCAGGATCCAATTAATTTCGGGAATGTAAATTTGTCCAGGAAATTGTTTTGAAGTATGAACCACCTTGACCATAGGGAAAAAGCCAAGAGCCACTGACTGCTTGATAATTGAAAACGTTGCAGATATTGTTGCCTGGCTTGCGATCACGGCAGCTATAGTTGCAACAACAAATATAGGCCAATATACACAATCTGCGGGAGGAATTGCCACCAAATTAATACTATAAGGGTGGCTCATGTACATTTCTTTGTAACCAGATTAGGTTGTTATACACAAGCTCTTGATAGATATTTCAGTTATCATGATTCATACCTGGAATGGACCTATAAAATGCTTCCGAAACATCGCTTGGGTGTTTTGTGAGATATGCTGCTTGTCCGGTATAAGCCAACAACAGGCAAGGAAAGACCAGCACAGTAAAAGCAATCTGCATATACATCCAACCAGAAGTAATAAATACCAAGTCATACAATTCAGATTGGTCTCAAATTTCCAGTTAAAAAATAAGATGAGAAATGATGTTTGTCATCTCTAATATAATCTTCTAAAGATTAGAGTTTATTGACAGGCATAATGTTTGAAGCTGATTGCTCTCTATGCAGATGCCCAAGATTGGACAGGGTCCAGGAAAAATGATAGTCATTACCTCTGATGAGCAAATCTATCTGGGCATTGATTCTTAAATTAGAAAGCTTTAAATATTCCATGATTTTTGAATTAATTTATTAACAAAATAAAAAAGAAAAATTAAGGAAAGAGTGTAAATAAATTTTCTTTTATGAAATAGTAAATGACCTTAAATATAATGACCTTGTAAATGAAGCAAATATATTTGTATAGGTTCTTAGTGTGGAACTCAAAACCAAGGTCTTATCAGTACATGGTTAGGCATGTAGGAATAGTAAATATACTATCTATAAACTAACTAATAGACTTTAACCATGTTATGCTCAAAACTATGGAAATATTAATGCTGAAATATACTATATATAATGGTCCCGAATGGCTACTGAGAAGAAAATAAGGATTATGTGATATTCCCACTTAGCAAGATTGCTAAGTGAAATATCAATTTTGCTAAATTTTGGATGGAAACTTAGTAAATGTGGGTTGAGGGGCCCCACTTGCAATTTTGAGGAGAAAGAAGGTTCCAACATAGGAAAAAGGGAAAAATTGATTTGGTAGTGGATGGTGGGGGCCACCCCAAAAAGGAATATGCTCCCCTTTTGCTAGTACGCTCTCATGGAGGGAAGAGAGAGAAAGGGAAATCAATGGATGGGACCCACATGGGGAATTGGAGGCCCAACGACTAAAAGAAGAGGAGCATTCATCACTTTGGCTATCTTTGATCATTTGAACATTCATCCTTGACTAGCACGCTTGAGCTGAGAGCCAAGTCTACATGTGCTATTGAGCACACGAGATTTTCAAGCGAGAACCTCACTCTACCTTCGATGGACTTTAAGTGCCAGCCCAAGGAGGTTTCTTGCATTATTTCTGATTTGACCAAGGAGATTGCCAAGTGAATTCGTGGAGCTGGAGAGCAGGTGGGATGCAGGAGAAAGGAAATATGAATTCATTGGAGGATTTATTTGTGGAGCAAGGGATTTTTTGGGCTTCCGGGTCAATCTAGGGCCATCATTTGATGAAGATTTGGAGGGATTCCAGAGCTCCCTTTTGAGAGAGTTGGCTGGGCAAAGCATTCATCAATAGGGACTTGTGGGGGAATTCCAGAAGGGTATTTACTGAGTATTGCAGCCATTTTGGGGACCTTCAGCAGTGACATTTACAAGTGGGTTGAAATACTAAGCAGCTAGAGGAGTTAGGAGAAATTGGGCCAAAATTTCGGGGTCAGCATTTGGCCAAACACTTTCTAGATTTTGGTGGGTTATTGGAGGAGAGACTGGGGTTAATTTCCCAGAATTTTCTGAGCACCAGAGGAGGACCTAGCAGCCATTTCTTGCAGCCATCAATGCAGTTTTCTAAGGGCCAGCGCAGAGCTTTGTTGGGGACAACTTCCTAGTGATTGAGCAGTCGATTTCATCACCTGGTCCTTGTTAGCTTTCCTTGGGCAAGCCCAAGTGCATGCATTTCGATCTCATATTGTACCCTTTGTTTATCTTAATAAAATGGCTCATTTCGGCGCAGATTTTGGAATTTTCTGCGTGTTTAACATTGTGTGAAAATTGTGTGTGTGCTTTGCTATGCATGCTTTGTTTATCATTGTAAATTTTCCTTAGAGATATTGCAGTGGTATCAGAGCTCATAGTCTTGGCTCAGCCTGTGGGAGCAACTATTGGTCTATGACACGAGACGATTGTTGATTTCTAGTAGCATCGGATATGCTCTAAGTTTGAAATTTTGCAGGGAGGCTTGGACACATGTATTCCAAAATACCCAGAAAGCATTTTGGAAAATTCCACCCGAATGAGATTTTATTAAAATAATTAATTATTCTTAATGGAAGCCTAAGTTTAGACTTAGGGAATTAAAATAATTAAAGTGTATTAATAAAACAGGGTGCAAATCTTCTAGAAAAAGGCGAAGATCAAGTCAAGTTAATCTTAGCCCTTGATTATGTTTTAATCTGGGTCGTTGATTACTCAACGAGAAGGTTATAAGAGAAGGGTTGATGGGCATTTTGAAATCACATCGAGCGGGATCTAGAGATCGATTTCTCAAGTGAGCTGCCAGAGAGATCATCGAGGAGATTCATGCAGTGAGGGGCAAAGATAGTTTTCCAGTTGGAGATTTTTCCTGAGTAGGGAATACATCGCAAAGAAGGCAGAGGAAGAACCAGAAGGGGCAACGTAATGGCTACGCTAGGCAGTGCAAAGCCATGCAAAGGCAATGCTGAGCCTCTGAAGAGATCTGCTATTTTGCTAAGGGTCAAATCAGATCTAGTGTCGGGAGCGAGGGTGTGAGACCGGAGGGCCAAAGGATCGAGCATCTAGCCAACAGAAAGATCAGCCGAAGGGAGTGACGCATTCCCCAATAGTTGTGACACAGAGGCAGCGTGGGGCTTGTCAGTTCAGGGTTGGGTCAGTGTCGGATCTCCAATGTTAATGTGAGGTAATCCTCACTAATTTTCTGTCAGTCAGATTCTCTGTTGGCTAGCCAGATTTGGGCATCCAGATTGTATTCAGAAATTACTACATAATAATACAAACCCCCAACTGTTGCACCAGTTTTCCCGCATTTGGTTTTTCCAGGGACATTAGTCCAAAAATAACGATTTCACTTGTGTGTGTTGTATTTCCTCTTGCTTAATACTTGTCTTCCGCATTTTATTTATTTAGTGACGACTGCAGTTGTATTTGCTTTGATATTTACTTGTAGAACATAGTAAATAACTTGTAGAATTTAACAAGTAGGAGAAGTAATATCAGTTTGTTGTAGTAGACATTCGGGTCATTGAATTTTCACATGGTTTCAGAGCGCGGGTGAAGCAAGAGAGAAGACCATAAAAATTCAGCGTTGAAGAGGAGGGAGATCGAAGAGTTGCATAGGCAGCAGATCGAATCCCCAAGGGACTGTGCAGTCCATTGCCAAGAGGGCAAGATTTGCGAGGAAATCTCTCTCTGAGTGAGTTGACAGAGAGGTAAGATTTCCAGTTCGTGATTTGTCAACGGCAGATGGAGCAGTGCAGTAGCAGATTCAGCGCAGAGTAGTCTACCGGTTGGACACAATTATTTGCTACAGTAGTTGTTGGTGTAGAAAGTGTTAGAAGAAGGAAGAAGCATATTGAGGGGATTATGACCTCTGAGAATTTCTTACCTAAGAAACCTTGATTTCCCATGCAGAAACAAGAGAAATCAAGTTTTATTTGACTTACTCCAGCAAGGAGTGTGTAGAGCTAGCTGCGCAGAGGTTTAGAGGCAGCAGTTCGACTTTTGGTTGGGTGAGATGGCAGCCACCGGGTTGCGTGATTAGGATCAGTTGGAAGGTGCCTCCAACTATGTAATCTGGAAGGCAAGGATCTCCTTCCTTCTGGATGAGCATGAGCTCAAGATATTCATTGACAATGTGGTAGTTGTCCCCGCAGATCCGGATCCATTGAAGGCCTACAAGAAAGATATGGCTAAAGCCAAGAGATTTATCCTTGATGGAGTGAGGGATCATATTGTTTCGCATATTTCTAGCAAAGGGACTGCCAAGGAGATGTGGGATGCATTGGCTACGCTATACTAGGGGTCTTCCGAACAACGGAATATGTTCTTGGAGGAGAAGATGCAATCTACGAGGATGTAGAAGGGAGAATGCATAGATCTGTTCCTATCGAAGCTTAAGGATGTTCGAGATCAGCTGGCAGCTGTAGGGTCAACACCTCAGGCCACGGAGATGGTTAGATTGGCTCTGAATTCCGTTTCCGAAGAATGGAAAATCTTTGTCCAGAGTATCCTGGGCAGAGAAAAGTTGTCAGATTGGGAAGGAATGTGGGCAGCTCTTCAGCAGGAAGAGATGAGGAGAGACTTAGTCAAGTTCAAGCTTGATGGTAACAACAACAGTGGGATGAAGGTCGAGGAGGAGGAGGAGAATGCAGCCCTTGCATCAAAGGGGCAGCAGGAGGAGTGGAGGTGGAAGAAGGACATCTCAAAAGATCAAGTGTTTCTGGTGTGGTGAATTTGGTCACTACGCTACGCAGTGTCCTCTCAAGAAGAAGGGCAAGGATGAGAAACATGATTCACATGCTCCAACTGCGAGGATTAAGGAAGAGTTTTCTATGATTGCCCACATATCTCCAAGGAAGAATTAGGGTGATCTAGAACTGTAATTTGAAAGAGCTGCAATTGGGCAGGATCCTTGAGGAGTCCACCTCTTGGGACAATACCTTGCTATGGGATCCCATATCAGAAGTAGCAGGATGGACCAGTGTCAATTGGTGCAAAGGAGTGCCTGAGTGACAATGCAGTGGCTAGAGAGCACTAGAGGCTGAGCAGCGCAGAGCAGAGTTGGTAGCAGTGTAGAGTCAGCAGCAGCATAGAGGCTTCAGAGGGTCAGCGCTGAGACTAGCAACAGTCAGATCTTTAGTATCAGATGCATTATGTTGAACACTTAGTTGAGTATTTTTGGATGTTTTTTTGCTACAGCAACAATAGAGTTGCAGTGCAGATGCAATTGGCAGCAACATGTAGAGTTAGTAGCAGCGCAGTAGTTAGTAGGCAGCAATGTTAGACATCAGCAACATAGAGGGAGATGTTACATAAATAGGGTGATGCTTCAACAGGATGCATTACTAGAGCACATTCCTCGCTATGAAAGAGTGTTGATTTCTAGTAGCATCGGATGTGATCCAAGTGTCAAATTTTGCAGGGAGGCTTGGACACATGTATTCCAAAATTACTAGAAAGCGTTTTGGAAAATTCCACCCGGATGAGGTTTTATTAAAATAATTAATTATTTTTAATGGAAGCCTAAGTTTAGACTTAGGGAATTAAAATAATTAGAGTGTATTAATAGAACTAGGTGTGAATCTTCTAGAAAAAGATGAAGATCAAGTCAAGTTAGTCTTAGCCCTTGATTATGTTTTAATCTGGGTCGTTGATTTCTCAACGAGAAGGTTGTAGGAGAAGGCTTGATGGGCATATGGAAATCACATCGAGTGGGATCTAGAGATTGATTTTTCAAGTGAGCAATGCAGAGCAGCCAGAGAGATCTTCGAGGAGATTCTCGTAGTGAGGGGTAGCGATAGTTTTTGGTTGGAGATTTTTCCTGAGACAGGAATACATCGCAGAGAAGGTAGAGGAAGAACCAGAAGAGGCAGCGTAAGGGCTACGTTGGGCAGCGCAGAGGCAACGCCGAGCCTCTGAAGAGATCCGCTATTTTGCTGAGGGTCAGATCATATCTAGTGACGGGAGTTGAGGTGTGAGACCAAAAAGCCAAAGGATCGAGCATCCAACCAGCAGAAAGATCAACCGAAGGGAGTGACACAATCCCCAATAGTTGTGACACATAGTTGTGCAGAGGCAACACAAAGGTAGAGTGGGGCTTTTTAGTTCAAGGTTGGGTCAATGCCAGATCTCCAATGTTATTGTGAGGTAATCCTCACTAATTTTCTGATAGTCAAATTCTTTGTTGGATTTCTAGATTTGGGCATCCAGATTGTATTAAGAAATTACTTCATAATAATACAAACCCTCAGCTCATGCACCGGTTTTCCCACATTGGGTATTTCCAGGGACATTAGTCCAAAAATAATGGTGTCACTTGTGTGTTGTATTTCCTCTTGCTCAATACTTGTCTTCCACATTTTATTTATGTAGTGAAGGTTGCAGTTGTATTTGCTTCGATATTTACTTGTAGAACACAATAAATAACTTGTGGAATTTAACAAGTAGGAGAAGTAATATCAGTTTGTTGTTGTAGGAATTCGGGTCATCGAATTTTCACAAGGATAAGCAAAACGTCACTTACAGGAGACAAAGGTATAGAAGCAAAGAAAGGAAGCTACAAATCACTCCTGATCCAGTAACCGCTGAGTTGGAGGTTGAGAGGCCAGACTATGATGATTTCTGAATCTACACCAGAAATCCTACTGCAATAAATCTGATTTGCATTACCTACTTGCCTTATTTAAATTACAAGTTATTTTTCTGAATATTCAGTAAAAATACTAATGCAAACACACTACAGCCTACACAATTATACAGATCAAGTACTGAAAAATAAGTAGAACAATCAGACAAAGGACACACAAATTTTTCGGACAAATGTCCCTAGAAAAACCCAATGCGGGAAAACCGGTGCAACAGTTCTAAGCGTTTATATTATTATGCAGATTTTTTAATACAATCTAGGGTTCCAAATCTGGCTCACCCAACAGAGAAAACTCTAGACAGAAGTAACTCTATCCGAAGACAAATATTTTAGCGTATCCAGCGGCAGAATGAAGAAACCCCACAGGTGACTGCGCAGTCCCCGGTGCTGCGCAGCAATCGCTGCAGCTAGCTCTGTGTTAAGACAACGTCACCTCTACTACTGGCTATGTCACCCTCTCCGTGAGCCTTCCTGGCTCAAAAATTGATCTACTGGATGGCTGCTCGACCTGCCCCACAGAAACCCCAACGCAACTGCTCAAGTGACTACGTCACCCTCTCTGACTCTGCGTCACTCCTGCGTGAGCCCTGCTGGCTTTGCATCACTCTCTCTGCACTATGTTGTCCATCCTGGTGCTGATCTGCCTCTCTGCAATTGTAGTCTCGGCCTTGGATGAAAATCCCGCTGCCAAACTGCCCCGCACTACACTGAATTACTCAGATATGATCTTCGTCCGAGCACTCCTCCGTCAGGAGAATTCAATCTCTAAATTCAGTCTTTGTGTGTTCTCCAACTGACCCCAAGCCTTTCCTTTATACTTTTCCTGTTGATGAATCAACGGTTGTGATCTAATCTTTAATCGACGGCTAAGATTAGAAAAGACTTTATCTTTTCCACTTAGAACATTCTCACCCACATGTTAAATTAATTCACTTTAATTATTTAATTTCCCTAAGTTTATACTTAGGTTCCCCATTTAAATAATTAATTATTTGAATAACTTAAGCTCCAGCAGGAATTTCTCCAAACGATTTCTGGATCTTGGAGATCTCATGTGTTCTAGCCCCTCCCCAAAGTTTCGAAGCTAGAGCACATCTGATGGTACCCAAAAATCAACACTCCCTCTTAGAAAGGAATGTGCTCTAACAATACTTCAACCAGAAGCATCACCCTGATCCACGACATCGGTCCTCTGCGCTACTGATGCTCGGCTGCTACACCTCATCCACTGCATTGCTGCCTTCTGCACTGCTGCCCATGACACTGCCAATTGTCACTGCCTCTTCTGTACTGTAGCTCCCTCTCAAATGTTGCATCATGCTGCCCATAGTACTGCCATTGCTAACTGTTGCACTGCAACTCAGTCGCTGAGAGTTAAGCAACTGAAAAATCCACCCAAAAGCTTGTCATACAAGTCAGTCAGTATGTATCTTGATGGTGAAGCTCCCTCTGCTGCTAATTTTGCACTAACCCTCTGATGCTATGTGTTGTTGCTGCTCTACACTGCGTAAGCACTGCTCCGCACTACGTTGTTGAAGTCCATCAAGCACTGCATTTCTGCTCCTGCCTCTGCTCTACGCTGCTTCAATATTCAACATCCTAGCTCTGCCATTATTGCTCCATCCTCCTCACACCAACAGACTCCAGGCATCTTGTTACCATCATTAAGGGCTCCCGTAGCTCGTATGTGATCCAAGAGTTTGGGCACCACAAGGATCCTTCCCCTCACTGCAGTTCGAAAGAACTACAGATCAATGTCGCCCCACCTCTTCTCTCGAGGCACATGAGCAGTCATGGAAACATCGTCATCATCCCCATCAGCGTCCTTTGCTGCAGCAGCCTTCGAATCAGAATCTTCTTTTTCCTTCTTCTTTTGAGGGCATTGTGTGGTGAAATGTCCCAATTCTCCACACCTAAAGCATCTAACCTTCGAAAGGTCCTTCTTCCTTCTCTGCTACCCATGTTGTCCCTTAGATGCGAGAGTCGCATCTTCCTTTTCCTCCTTCTTGATCTTGATCCCCGTACTGCTGCTTCCTAACTTGGTCAACCTTTTGATCTCTTCTTGTCGAAGAGGTGCCCACATATCCTCCCAGTTTCGAAGAGGTGCTCTGCCCAAAATACCTTCGAAAATGGTTTCCCAGTCTTCTGTGACTGCATTCATGGCAGTCCTGACCATAAGCCCATCATCTGGTGTAGCCCCTATGGAAGCCATCTGATCTTGGATCTCTCGCAATCTGATACTGAAGGGGTCAATTTCTTCTCCCTTCTGTATCTGAAACACTCTCAGTTGATTCTCAAGCAACATCCTCTGTTGGACGGAGGTTCCCTAGTACATCGAGGTCAAGGAAGTCCACATTTCCCTTGTCGTGTTCTTCTTGGCAATATGTGCGATCACATGATCCATGACTCCGTCCATGATCAAGCGTTTTTCCTTCGCTTGAGCCTCCGCGTACTTCTTGAGTGGATCAACATCAACAGGGACAATAACTGCATGCAAGACATGATCCTTGATGCGATGGTCATCCAAAACTGACAAGATCCTAGCCTTCCAGATGACAAAGTTGGATGCTCCATCCAACCTATCACGATCTCTCAGTCCATGTGCAGCTATTCGGAGACAGATATTTGTGAAACTTTCAAAATAGAAACCCTACTACAGTATCTGGATCTACTTCACCTACTTGTTTTATTAACTTAACAAGTTATTTTACTGAATTATTCAGAAAAAACATTAAAGTAGACACTAACTGCAACCTAAACATCTATAGATCATTTACTAAACATTACACACATGTGACAAGATTACACATGATTTTTCGGACAAATGTCCCCAGAAAAACTGAATGCGGGAAAACCAGTGCAGCAGCTCTAGAGGGTTTTCATTATTATGCAGAATCTGAATACAATATTCTGGGCACCAAACATGGTTGGCCCTTTAGAAAAATTACAATGCAGTTTGTACTTATCATTCGGAGATAGAAGATATGGTTGTATCACACCCTCAAACGAGATTTACAGATCACGAGCCCCTTCTGGCCCACTGGAACCCTCAGTGCAGCCTTTGCGTCAGCCCTCACTGGCCAGCGTCCCCACTGCGTCACCTTGACTGGTGCTGCGATGCCTCTGCGATGCCCTGGTTGAGCCTTCTTCACCTCTGCTATGCCCCGACTAAGCCTGCGTCACCTCTGCTGGTGCTGCACTGGCCCTGTGCTACACTAGCTAGGTTTGCGTCACCCTGGATGGGCTTACACAGCCTCTGCGTGGTGTTGGTTGAACTGCTTCCTCCTGGCTAGCTCTACACTGAATAGTACTCACTGCCCCTCTGCCTTGCTGTATCCTCGGCCTTGGATCAGATCATCCCTTGTCGACCTTTGCCCCTCACTGCACTGCAAATTGCTTCGAATTTCTTAGCAAAACCCACCTCAAAAATTCGACTTAGCTTCAGTGCTCTGCCTATGTGTGTGTATCTCCAATTGACCCCAAGCCTTTCCTTTATACTTTTCTCATTGGAAAACCAACGGTCGTGATCTAATCTTTAATCGACGGCTCAGATTAAAATACTACTTGATCCATGTCACTTAGAACATTTCATCATATGTGTTTAATTAATTCACTCTAATTTTTCTAATTCCCTAAGTTAGACTTAGGCTCCTCATTAAAAAAATTAATTATTAGAATAACTTTAACACCAGATGAAATTTCTCCAAATGCTTTCTGGGTTTTGGAGATCTCATGTGTTTTAGCCCCTCCACAAAATTTCAAGGCTAGAGCACACACAATGCTACCTCAAAATCTCAACACTCCCTCTTAGCGAGGAGTGTGCTCTAGAAATACATCCACAACAAGTATTTCCTGATCTAGGCATCGGTCTTTGCGCTGTTGATGCTTGGCTTGCTGCCCTCCATCCACTTCGCTACTGCTTTTCGTACTGCCACTGACACTACTATATCCGTACTGCAACTCCCTCTCAATTTGCTGCATCATGCTGCCCATAGCACTGTCACTCCTAACTGATGCACTGCAACTCAGTTGCTGAGAAGTAAGCAACTAAAGGACCCCTGCCCAATCACTGATAGACAAGTTAGTGGGGTTGCACCCCATCACTGAAGCTCCCTTGGTTGCTGCGCTGCATTGTCTCCCTAAAGCCACTACCCTGTTGTAGCTCTGCATTGCCCCTCTACGCTGCTGAAGTCCCATTAGCCTTTGCATCGCCGCTTCTACGTTGTTGCTGCCTCTGCACTGTGCTGCTCCCATCTACAACATCCCAGCTCTGCCCTCCACTTCATTGTGATCTCGTGCACCCACTGCTCCACTTGTACCGCTACCTTAAGGCTCCTGTAGCTCGTATGTGATCCAAGAGTTTGGGCACCTCAAGGATCCTACCTTCCCATCTATAGCTACTCTACATATCAATATCGCCCCACTTACATGGCTCATGAGCCCTCATGGCTATGTCATCATCACTACTGTTATCACAAAATTAGACCTGATACGCTGCCAATCAAGTCAATCTCATGTAACTGTTTCAGACCAACCTTTTGATTGAGGCTTAGCCTCCTCAACCTGAGAGGGCTCTCTCAAGGGTTAATGATTTTTGATAAAAATATAGATGGCTAACTCTATGTGGGGTAATAAGCAGATATATGATAGAAATTGGTTGTAAATCACATTAGCAAGTGCAAATTGGGCTTATGGAGTCAAAATAGCTTCAGTAAAACCAAACCATCTACTTAGCATGGAAGTCAAGGCATATCAGAGTTCTAATCCAGAGATACACATGTGAAACTGTAAAACACACAGTCAGTTTGTCTATGAAGGAAGTCAGAGCATCAATGATGAATTATGAGTAACATAAGCAAACACCACTGCAATAGGATAGTAAAAAGATGTAATTAGAACAAGAACACACTAGAACTCTTCATGAATCTTGAGTTGGCTAAGTAGAAAACTCTGTATTAAGCTGAAAACAAGTTACTTACAATAAACACAGTCTTTTTGCTAAAAAATGTCCAACCCTTAGCATTTCGACTTCTTGATCTTTTATAGATCATTTACATCATAAGATAACCTTATCCTGAGCTAGATACATCGAATTCCTAACCTTTGACACCTTGCCTAACCATATGAAATGGTATTTATTACAAAATGACAACGGCAACCCTAATGAACAGTCCTATTACAAATAGGATTCAAACTCCTTAACTCTACTCATAACAACCTTATATAAACTAGATTACATCATTTGCCAACGGTATTCCCATAAGGTCGAATCCAGATGGTAAGCTTCAACACTTTATGACCTCAACGCTGATCTCCATTAAACTAGGAAACTGTCCCCTGTTTTTTAGGCATAGGATTCTTTGTTTTCTTGAAACACTTCGACCATCATGAACCCATCATTTTGAGGTTACTTGATGTTAAGAACTGAAGTAACACCTGTCAAAAAAGCTCACCAAGTCCCAGCTGTCCAAAACCACCATCAAACTATCCAAATGAACTAAAATAAGCATGTGCTACGAAAACAACACAGTTTCGTAGCGCAGCACTTTTACCTTTTTTCCTTCAAAATTCTGATTTCTTTTCTCCAGAATTATCTTCATTAACACTTACCACATCTTCCCTAGAAATTTTGGGTCATAATTCATACTTTTTCCCTTCCAAAATTTATGAGAAAGAGAGAAAAAAGCTACTACAACAGTTTCGTAGCGCTTTTCATTCTTTTTACACTGTTTGTGCTACGGAACTGCTGAGTGAGCAGTTTTGTCCAATTTTTTCTAAAATGTAAAGTGTGAATGTGCCAAAAACTGAAAATAGACATGATTTCATCATATCCTTGAAAAACAGAGTCATTCCAGCCTTCTTGAGGTCCCTTCTTCATTTGCAATAGGTTGGCCTATCGATTTTTCTTGTTTTTTCGTGAAAAATAGGTCTTGGGATAGAACCTATATCTCTTATTCCATGATGTATTTTGAGAAACTGAAGGAAGTTTTTGTAGGCCATTATGTCTTGAATAAAAACCTCTCTTGGTTTTTTGAACCATATCTCCTGTTGTCCAGAAAATGCCTTTGACAAATATGTGTAAAACAAGAAAACTTTGTTTCTGAAAATAGGACTTCAAAAAAAGCCTTGTATCTCCCAACTGATAACACATATGAGAAAAGTGAGAGAGGTTTTTGTAGTTAGGTCTGTTAGGAAGAAAAACCTCTTTCATTTTTCCTAAATTTGTTTTCAGTTGCTCATAAACCTCCTTGGAAGTTGACTACTCAAAACCATAAAACAGAGTTTTTGCTTCATCACTTTCAGCAGTTTCGTAGCGCAAATCAACTTTTTTGAACTAGCGGCGCTACGAAAGTAAGGTTTCTTGGTTAATTTGACTAGTTTTGACATGAGACTTTAGGAAATGACTCACAAATGGAAATTATGGATATTTGACAATGAATGGACCTTAAAAATACTTTATTTGAACTTAAGAATGGGCTTTGATCTTAAAAAAATCTAACCTCCCCTAAACCAAACCCTAAATTGACTTCTAAACCTAATTTGAACCATGACCAAAAACAAACATAACAAAATGATTTTTTTTTTTTTTTGAGACTTTTTGGGTGATAATAGAGGCTCCACTTGGGATAGTGTGCCCCTGTGGTACACTAAGAACCAGTAGTTCCAGTGCTGCTATCCATTTTCTTGACCAAAACAGAAAAAACTTTGAAATTGCCAAGCTCTTCTACAAACTCTTATACCCTTCACCTCGGGCTCAAGCTTGATGATCACTGCAGAAGAACCAAATCTGTACCTACTGAAAAGATGCTCAGTCAACTTCGAGCTTATTCACACACTCCTACCTACCCTATCAGCTGCAATCTCCATTTGTAACTCAAGGTACATGAAACTTCCAATGAAGCCAGTCACTAATCTGATTTGACACTTGAATCTCTTGACTATGCTTGAACCAAAAGTAAACATGATACTGAAATGACCAAAGAAACATGAGATGTAACTGATCTTCAAAATGAAAATATAACTTGAAATATGGACTGTAGAACTCTTCCATGTATTCAATTATAGGATCAAAGAAGACATGATATGTTTGATGCTTCTCATGACATTCTGCAACTTTGGACAACTCATCCATGCTTTGATCAACCACATAAGGCTTCAGTTGTGTGCTTTCAAATTGCTTTTCAAACTGATTTACAAAAACAATGTATTCTTCCTCAATCTCTAAGGAGAAAGGTAACAACACCCCCTCTTTGTGTTCTGGCATTAAAATCATTTGAAAAGACTAATCTTGATCATGAATACTATGAGATTGAATTTTATCTTTTGAAACTTGAATGTCCTTTTCAATGTTCTCTGCAACTTCATCCACAAACTGAATCTTATCTTCTAACTTGCACTCAAATGATTTCAGATTAGAAGACAAGGATAAAGAAAAATTTTCACCCACTTTTTCCTTGGTGTGATCATTATTTGAAGTAGGCTGATATAAGGAAAGACATGAAAAATCAACACTTTCCTTAACTTGAGGGTTATAGAAACTATCTTCCAGTATTTCCTCCTCTTGTTTGCAATGATTCTCATACTCCTGATGATCAAAAGACTGACAAGTCTGCTGCAACCTTTCATCAAACTCAGAGGATGTATCATAATTTTCATAAATAAACTCCTGCTGGGTTTCATTTTCATCTAAGAAAGAGGCTATCCTTTCTTCTTGGTGATGAAAGGGATTGTCATGAAGGGCTTCTAAAATTTACCCATCCATGAACTCATCATCTTCATAACAATTCTTCAAATATTCAATAAAACTCACATTATGTTTACAGCAGTCTTTGACCAGCAATAAGGAGGGATGACACTCTTCATCAATGTTGCGAACATCGGAATCGAGATAAAATCAGCAAGGGTCTGGAAAACAAAAAAATCATAAAAGTTGGGAAAATATCGGTAAAAATCGGCAAACATCGGCAAAATTAAGGTACCATAAAAATAATTTTTAAAATCGGCAAACATCGGCTAGGCCAAAAAATCGTGATTTTGAGATCAAATCGGGATGTTATCGAGATGTTCGCAACACTGCTCTTCATACATCTCATAAAATGCAACATGGAAATCAGCAAGAGAATATTATGAACCATTTTGTAAGCTTTCATACCAAGACCGTGTTTTTCCTTCCAAAGTGGACATAAACATCTTCATGAGACAATCCTCAGGGAATTGAACCTTAAGACTGTGTACATGCATATGGAATCTAACCAAATGAAGAGCTACATTGTCTTTCTTTTCATCTTTGAATATAGGAAGATCAGTTAACCATTCAACTTTTGGCATAGGATTTGGAAAACTAGGGATATGAGACCGATTCATAGGGCCATACCTGGCATTTATTCTTGCAATGGAACTCATTCTGAAACTTCATCAAGCTACTGATCTTCAAGCAGTGGAGTCACCTTCCAATTGATTATTTGATGTGTGGAGTCGCCAAGGTAGATGCAGCCTCGAAAAGCTTCCTAAGCTCCTGCTACCTTCAGAAGTTCAGCTTCAAAATCTCGGGAAAGTATAATCTTCAGACTCCCGGCAGACGCACCAAAATGTTATCACAAAATTAAACCTGATAGGCTGCCAATCAAGTCAATCTCATGTAACTGTTTCAGACCAACCTTTTGATTGAGGCTTAGCCTCCTCAACCTGAGAGGGCTCTCTCAAGGGTTAATGATTTTTGATAAAAATATAGATGGCTAACTCTATGTGGGGTAATAAGCAGATAAATGATAGAATTTGGTTGTAAATCACATTAGCAAGTGCACATTGGGCTTATGGAGTCAAAATAGCTTCAGTAAAACCAAACCATCTACTTAGCATGGAAGTCAAGGCATATCAGAGTTCTAATCCAGAGATACACTTGTGAAACTGTAAAACACGCAGTCAGTTTGTCTATGAAGGAAGTCAGAGCATCAATGATGAATTATGAGTAACATAAGCAAACACCACTACAATAGGATAGTAAAAAGATGTAATTAGAACAAGAACACACTAGAACTCTTCATGAATCTTGAGTTGGCTAAGTAGAAAACTCTGTATTAAGTTGAAAACCAGTTACTTATAAGAAACAGTCTTTTTGCTAAAAAATGTCCAACCCTTAGCATTTCGACTTCTTGATCTTTTATAGATCATTTACATCATAAGATAACCTTATCCTGAGCTAGATACATCGAATTCCTAACCTTTGACACCTTGCCTAACCATATGAAATGGTATTTATTACAAAATGACCGTTGCAACCCTAATGAATAGTCCTATTACAAATAGGATTCAAACTCCTTAACTCTACTCATAACAACCTTATCTAAACTAGATTACATCATTTGCCAACTGTATTCCCATAAGGTCGAATCCAGATGGTGAGCTTCAACACTTTATGACCTCAATGCTCATCTCCATTAAACTAGGAAACTGTACCCTATTTTCTAGGCATAGGATTCTTTGTATTCTTGAAACACTTTGACCATCATGAACCCATCATTTCGAGGTTATTTGATGTTAAGAACTGAAGTAACACCTGTCAAAAAACTTCACCAAGTCCCAGCTGTCCAAAACCACCATCAAACTATCCAAATGAACTGAAATAAACCTACGCTACGAAAACAACACAGTTTCGTAGCGCAACTCTTTTACCTTTTTTTCCTTCAAAATTCTAATTTCTTTTCTCTAGAAATATCTTCATTAACACTTAGCACATCTTCCCTAGAAATTTTGGGTCATAATTCATACTTTTTCCCTTCCAAAATTTATGAGAAAGAGCGAAAAAAGCTGCTACAGCATTTTCGTAGCGCTTTTCACTCTTTTTACACTGTTTGCGCTACGAAACTGCTAAGTGAGCAGTTTTGTCCAGTTTTTTTCAAAATGTAAAGTGTGAATGTGCCAAAACTGAAAATAGACATGATTTCATCATATCTCTTGAAAAACAGAGTCATTCCAGCCTTTTTGAGGTCCCCCTTCTTCATTTGCAATAGGTTGGCCTATTGGTTTTTTCTATTTTTTCTTAAAAAATAGGTCTTGGGACAAAGCCTATATCCCTTATTCCATGATGTACTTTGAGAAAGTGAAGGAGGTTTTTGTAGGCCATTATGTCTTGAATAAAAACCTCTCTTGGTTTTTTGAACCATATCTCCTGCTGTTCAGAAACTGCCTTTGACAAAAATGTGTAAAATAGGAAAACTCTATTTTCTGAAAATAGGGCTTCAAAGAAAGCCTTGTATCTCCCAACTGATAACACATATGAGAAAAGTGAGGGAGGTTTTTGTAGTTAGGTCTGTTAGGAAGAAAAACCTCTTTCAGTTTTCCTAAATTCGTTTTCAGTTGCTCAGAAACCCCCTTGGAAATTGACTGCTCAAAACCAGAAAACAGAGTTTTAGCTTCATCACTTTTAGCAGTTTCGTAGCACAAATCAACTTTTTTGAACTCGCGACGCTACAAAAGTAAGGTTTCTTGGCTAATTTGACCAGTTTTGACATGAGACTTTAGGAAATGACTCACAAATGGAAATTATGGATATTTGACAATGAATGGACCTGTTGGACACCTAATCCTCCATGGGTAGGTGTGGAAGGCGAAAAGTCACAAAGAAGTCCAAGTGACCTTGGAAGAAGAATCCAAGAGTCACACCATTGTATTATAAATGTACATCTATGTGTAATAAGGATGAAATGAATGCCTATCTTTCTATGTGTGTGTTTAGTTTTCTCCATACACCATGTGTGTGTTTAACATGGTATTAGAGCTGATAAGTTCATAACCAACTCAACCTTGTGTGAGCCATTCATTTTTGTGGCCTGTATAAATCTGCAAAAATTCTAGTCATTTTTGCTTCATTCAGAAATTTTCTACAGCATTCAGGAATCAATTTTTGCAGCATTCAAAAATTATTCTGTTGGGTTCATTCAGAAGTCTGCAGGTTTTCTTCACTGTTCCCTGTTGCATTCAGTTTTTACTACAAATTCTGCAATTTTTCTGCACTTTCTGCCTACTTTTTACTGTGCAATCTCTGAATTTCGGAAAAGGATTGAGTTGGAGAGCTGTTGGAAAAATATTGTCTGCTACTGTCTAAAGTGGGTCTCTGAAAAAATTCTAAGTTTTACTGACAATTCTACAAATTTCTGCAAATTTCTGTTGATGTGAAATTTTTGCAATTTTTGCAAATTTCTGCAACTTCTCCAGTTCTCTACTTTGAAAAAATATTCTACTGTTTATACACCTACTCCTTCCTTCTAATAAAAAAAATATAAAAATAAAAAATAAAAAATAAAAACTTTTTGAGCACTTCCCCCCTCCCGGCCCCGTCTCCCCTCTGCTCACGACCTTCCCACACTCCCCACCACAGAACGCTTAACCCCCACCCAGCTCTCGGCCTCCCTCACGTTGCATCACTCACCCCTCATCCCAATGCTCACCTCACGCCCTCACATAGCACTCCCAACCCTGTGCAAACCCACTCGGCCCTCTACTCTACCCACCGCCCTCTCCTCTCCACAACCCACGCTTTCCCAACACTCCGCCCTCACCCCTCTCGGCTCACACCCGCTACCCCTCATCCCTGCGCTCCCCCTCACCCAACACCCTCGCCCACTCACCTGCACCCTCCCTAACCGTCCCCCCAACCCCTGCTCTCTCGGCCCTCCACCCCTTCTTCCCCGCTCGCACTCATCGCTCCCCTCCCAATGCACCCTACCCCCTCACCACTACCCATCTACCCGCCCCACCCTACGCTCTCCCTACGCTCTCCCCTTACCCCTTAACCCGCTCCCCCTCTACAAACACTCCCCCATCCCCCTCACTACCTCCGCCTCCCTCGCTCGACCCTCCCCTCCCCTCGCTCAACCACTCGGCCTTCCCTCCCTCCCACCCACTTTTAATTAATTCCCTGCCCTTTTTCTTAAATCTGCAAATCATTTATTTTTAATTTTTTTTTTTTTTACGGATTTAACCTCCCCTAGTCAAAACCCCCCCCAGTTAATACCTCCCCCAGTAGTCACCTTCCCCATTAAACACCTCCCCTAGATTTCATCTCCCCCAGTAAAAACCTCCCCCAAATAATACCTTTGTTTTTCCCTAAATTTTTTTTTCATAAAAAAAAAAACAGCAGAGAAAGAAGAGAGAGAGGAGATGGTATAGATGGTATATGAATAAATGAGTATATGGATTTTATATAGTGAAAAGTGAAGTTTGTATGACCAAGATTTGTGGCATGTATAGAAGAGTGACTCTCTCAAAGAGATTGACAATGTGAAGGCAAATGTTGAAAATTGGTCATTATTTTCAAAACAGCAGTGGCATCATAAATTCACTTATAGTTTTGCCACAAAGATTTTTTGGAGTTTCCCTTATCCTTTATTGTGAAGCAGTACAGCAAGGTCAAACATCCAAGTTTTTGAATCTCCTTCTTTTGCTAAGTAGAGTTGTCGTTGGTGTAAAACAGTTCTTTGAAGAAGAGAGAAATCATCTGCCTTAAAAGGTTATTGCACAGTGGTTTTTGCTGCACATTTACAAAAATATTTGCAGTGACACTGTATTGTACTCACATTACAGCCAAGTTTACACCTTGAGGTCCTCCATAATTTGAGTAGCAGAGTTTGTTCTTTGGGAATTCCATAATTGGAAGTTCATGAAAGAAAAGGGTCTTTGAAGTCATTTGTATTCTTTTGAAAGTAAGTTGAATCACATTGTAAACGAGTGCATTATCGGTTGAAGCCGACACCCTTTATTTCTTGAGCCTGAATTGTTGAAAAATGGCTAAAATAAATGATGCATTAGAGTTGTTGAATAACCTCATTCGTTCCACTATTCATGATATGGTAAAAATGAGCAAGAATGCTCTTTTTAATATTCACACTTGCTTGCAAGATGCACAAGACAAGATTGAGTTTTTGTAGTTGGAGTCTCAGCTTCAGCAAGATGAACTTCAGCAAAAGAGTCATCATTCTGAACCTGTTTCTGTTTAGAACATAGAGAAGGACTCTCATCATAAGCAAGAATATAAAGTTGTAGTTAATTCACATTTAGTTCCTTGTACAAGAGCAGATTTACATGCAGATGCAGCAATTCAGTCTGCACTTCCCAAGCCTATCATCAGACCTTGGGAAGAGCTTGTCCACAACAAGCATAGAATTGGTCTTGGATATGTTAAGGATGTGTCCTTTCATATTCCGGACTACTCCAAGCCCATCAAATTTCAAAGTGTCGGATTCCTTTATGACGGTTCACCTACAGCTGTTCCAGATCCTGCTCCACTTCCACAACAACAACAACAGATTATGAAATGCCAACACTGTGATCGAGTTGGCCATATGAAAGATCGTTGTTTTGATCTTCATCCATGCAAGCACTGTGGTCGACACACCCATTCTTCACACAGATGCTTCAGAAACAAGCCTCTTGCAAGAACAAAGATTTATCTTGGATGGATCGCTTCTTGGCAATGGGCATTAGCAGCTAAGAAGATGTTTAAGTCACATGTCAGAACTTGTTCCAGAATATTGAACAAACTTGCAGTTGAGTTTTCGCCATCATCTCACCTTGTACCTGACAGAGGGGAAAATAGTGGTCATCTACAAGCT
Organism: Pinus albicaulis; assembly: GCA_034641835.2. Lineage (NCBI taxonomy): Eukaryota > Viridiplantae > Streptophyta > Pinopsida > Pinales > Pinaceae > Pinus > Pinus albicaulis. The sequence continues at coordinate 1,533,833,319 of CM076578.1, forward strand.
TCAAAGCCACAATCTCTCATTCCAGATTCAGAGTTGTAGCCAGAGACAGCAGTTCAAGCGAACCTGAGCCACAATTAGTCATTCTAGATTCAGAGTTGTAGCCAGAGGCATGGATGCCCATGAGCATGCCTTTGGTTGATGGACAGCCTTAAACCATCCATGTGAGGTTGATATTCTTCCTCTTTCGGAGCACTTCCTCTAGCAAAAGATTTCAGCTTCTTGCCAGTTTTGGTTGAGTTCCAGGAATTGCATCAAGAATTCCAGTGTTGGTGGTCATCCTTAAACCATCACAGGTTGTAGACTTCCCTCCTTTTAAGTTGAAGGTCTTCCTTTAAATATGAGGGACAATTCCTCTAGCAGAAGCCCTTAGCTTCTTGCCATTTTTGGAAGAGTTCCGGGAACTGCAATAAGCATTGCGTTCCAGTGTTGGTGAAAATCCTTAAACCACCTCTTTATGCCAACACTTCAGAGAGCTGATTCAGCCTAAGTGCTGCCATGCATATTTTGCAGATTTGTATTACAACTCTCTTCTTGGACTCGCACATACCCATTCGGATTAAGGGGGGGAATGTTGGACACCTAATCCTCCATGGGTAAGTGTGGAAAACGAAAAGTCACAAAGGAGTCCAAGTGACCTTGGAAGATGAATCCAAGAGTCACACCATTGTATTATAAATGTACATCTATGTGTAATAAAGATGCAACGAATGCCTATCTTTCTATGTGTGTGTTTAGTTTTCTCCATACACTATGTGTGTGTTTAATAGGACCTTAAAAATACTTTATTTGAACTTAAGAATGGGCTTTGATCTTATAAAAATCTAACCTACCCTTAACCAAACCCTAAATTGACTTCTAAACCTAATTTGAACCATGACCAAAAACAAACATAACACAATGATTTTTATTTTTAGACTTTTTGGGTGATAACAACTACCATCATCCCCCTTTGTTGTTGCTGTATTGGATTCAGAAGATCCCTTGTCCTTTTTCTTAGAACAATTGCTAGCGAAGTGTCCAAGTTCGCCACAATTAAAGCACTAGACTTTGGATAGGTCCCTCTTCTTCTTCCCTTGCTGCCTCTGTCCCTTTGATGCAAGCACTGCATCCTCCTCCTCCTCTTTCTTTACTTTGACTGTACTGCTACTACTGCTTTGTCTCTTGGTAAACCTCTTGATTTCCTCCTGTCGGATGATTGCCCACATATCCACCCAGGATGGTAACACTGACTTGCCCAAGATGCTTTAGACAAACGTTTCCCATTCCTCGGTGACTACATTCAGGGCAGTCCTCACCAAGAGCTCCTCATCCAGAGTCTTACCCATGGCAATCAGTTGATCCCGAACAATCTGAACTTTGAAGTCTAAAGAGGAAGGGATCTATTTCCTCACCCTTCTGCATCTAGAACAACCGCATCTGATTCCCCAGAAGCATCTTTCATTGGACGAAGCCTCCTTGATACATCGTGTCCAAAGTTGTCCACATTTCATTTTTCGTGTTCTTCCAGGCAATATGTCTAACAACGTGATCTTTGACTCCATCCATGATCAAGTGATTAGCTTGCGCCTGATTCTCCTTGAATTTCTTCAGAGGATTTGCATCAATAGGCACAACTAGGACATTCTTAGCATGGTCCTTGATGTTGTACTCATGCAGGACTGTCAGGATCCTAGCCCTCTAGATAACGAAGTTGGACATGCCGTCAAACCTGTCCTGATCTCTTAGTCCATGAGAAACCATCTTTGCTCAAATGTGTCAGAACATATACTCCTCTCCCTCTTTCTGCTGCAACACTCAACAGAAAACTGGATCTGGGTTTCTTGGTGATTGGAAACCCTCTATAGTAGCTACTCCCTCTGACCATTGATTTCCCTCTCGAAAATCCTCCGCCAAAAAAAAACAACTGAATCATTTCTCTACGATCACCCTCCCAATCGAATCTCAAATATGTTTGGCGCAGATCTGTCGAGCTACTGTTCTCCTCCTGCTCTTGTCACCTTTGTTAGGCAAAGTTCTGCACCGACAAAACCTCTGCCACACCAGCAACCTCTGAAGATTTGAAGATCTCCTTCCAGACTTGCAAATTTGCACAACAACCTCAAAACACGGACTGCGTCACTCTGGCTAGCCTCTGCATGAGCAGACTAACTCGGCGCAGCGCAGGCTACTCCTGCGTCACTCTAGAAGGCTCTGTGTTGCCTCTACGTCACTCAATTGGCTCTGTGTCAACCTCTGCATGGCCTTTGCGTCAGCTTGGCTGGGTTGCGTCCCTCCTGGTGCTGCGTTGCCCTCTTCTGGAACTATGTTGCTTCTGTTGCCTACTCTACAGAAATTTCTTTAGTCGCTTTGCTGGTGGATCAGCTTGATCTGTAATGCTCTGATATCGTGTGAAAGTTTCAAAACAGAAACCCTATTACAGTATCTAGATCTACTTCACCTACTTGTTTGATTAACTTAACAAGTTATTTTATTGAATTATTCAGAAAAAAAAACATTAAAGTAGACACTAGCTACAACCTACACATCTACAGACCATTTACTGAACAATAGACACATGTGACAAGATTACACAAATTTTCAGACAAATGTCCCCGGAAAAACCCAATGTGGGAAAACCAGTGTAGCAACTCTAGAGGGTTTTTATTATTATGCAGAATCTGAATACAACATTTTGGGCACCAGACATGGTTGGCCCTACAGAGAAATTACACAGCAATTTGTACCTTTCACTCGAAGACAGAAGATATGGTTGTATCACACCCTCAAACGAGATTTACAGATCACGAGCCCCTTTTGGCCCACTAGAACCATCAGCGCTGCCTCTGTAGCCTCTGCGTCAGCCCTCACTCGCCAGCGTACCCACTATGTCACCCTAACTGGTGTTGTGCTGCCCCAACTGAGCCTGTGTCACCTCTGTTGGAGCTGCACTTGCCCTGGGTTGCGCTGGCTGGGTCTGCGTCACCTTGGTTGGGCTTACGCAACCTTTGCATGGTAATGGTTGAATTGCGTCCTCCTGGTTGGCTTTGTGATGACTAGTACTCACTACCCCTTTGCCTGGTTGTATCCTCGACCTTGGATCAGATCATCCCTTGCCGATCTCTGCCCCTCACTGCGCTGCAAACTCGCTTCGAATTTCTCAGCAAACCCCGCCCCAGAAATTTGACTTGGCTTCAATGCTCTGCCTCTGTGTGTGTGTATCTCCAACTAACCCCAAGCCTTTCCTTTATACTTTTCTCGTTGGAAAACCAATGACCACGATCTAATCTCTAATCGACAGCTCAGATTAAAATACTACTTGATCCACGTCACTTAGAACATTTCATCACATGTGTTTAGTTAATTCACTTTAATTTTTCTAATTCCCTAAGTTAGACTTAGGGTCCTCATTAAAAAAATTAATTATTAGAATATCTTTAACACCAGATGAAATTTCTACAAACGCTTTCTGGGTTTTGCAGGTCTCGTGTGTCTTAGCCCCTCCACAAAATTTTAGAGCTAGAGCACACCCGATGCTACCTCAAAATCTCAACAATATATTGGTGGATCCAGCAGCAAGAAACCCCACAGGTCACTGCGCAATCCCTAGTGCTGCGTAGCAATGGCTGTAGCTAGTTCTCCACTAAGACTGTCTCACCTCTCCTAGTGGCCACGTCACCCTCTCCATGAGCCTTCCCAACTCAGAAATTGATTTGTTGGACGGCTACCTGATCTGCCTCACAGAAACCCCAGCACAGTTGTGTTGAGATTTCGAGGTAGCATCGTGTGTGCTCTAGCCCTAAGATTTTGTGGAAGAGCTAAGACACATGAGACCTCCAAAACCCATAAAGCGTTTGGAGAAATTTCATTTGGTGTATGAGATATTCAAATAATTAATTTTTTTAATGAGGACCCTAAGTCTAACTTAGGGAATTAGAAAAATTAAAGTGAATTAATTAAACACATGTGATGAAATGTTCTAAGTGACGTGGATCAAGCAGTCTTGTAATCTAAGCCGCTGATTAGAGATTAGACCACGGTCGGTTTTCCAACGAGAAAAGTATAAGAGAAAGGCTTGGGGTCAGTTGGAGAAACACACACATTGGCAAAGCACTGAAGCTAAGTTGAATTTTTGGGGCAGGGTTTTGCTAAGAAATTCAAAACGAGTTACAGTGCAGTGAGGGGCAGAGATCAGTGAGGGATGATTTGATCCATGGCCGAAAATACAACAAGAAGGAGGGGCAGTGAGTACCATTTAGTGTAAAGCGAGCCAGGAAGACGCAGTTCAGCAAGCTCCACGCAGAGACTACGTAGAGGTTGCATAAGCCCAACGAGGGTGACGCAGACCCAGCTAGCGCAGCGCAGCACCAGCCAGGGTGATGCAGTCCTAGCCGAGGCAGCGTAGAGGCAGCACAACACCAGTCAAGGTGACGCTAACCAGTAAAGCGCTGACGCAGAGGCAGCATTGAGGGTTCCAGTGGGCCAAAAGGAGCTCATGATTTGTAAACCCTGTTTGAGGGTGTGATGCAACCATATCTTTTGTCTCCGAGTGAAAGTTACTTATTGCTGTGTAATTTCTCTGTAGGGCCAACCATGTCTGGTGCCCAAAATGTTGTATTCAGATTCTGCATAATAATATAAACCCTCTAGCGCTGCTGCACAGGTTTTCCCGCATTGGGTTTTTTCGAGAACATTTGTTAGAAAAATCATGTGTAATCTTGTCACATGTGTGCATTGTTCAGTAAATGATATGTAGATGTGTAGGCTGCAGTTACTGTCTACTTTAGTGTTTTTCTGAACATTTCAGTTAAATAACTTGTTAATGTTAATGAAACAAGTAGGTGAAGTAGATCTATATACTGCAGTAGGGTTTTTGTTTTGAAACTTTCACATGGTATTAGACCATTGCAGATCAAGCTGATCCACCAGTAGAGCAGCTGAAGAAGATTGCTACAAAGAAGGCAGTTGAAGCAACAGAGTTCCAGGCAGGGCATCACAGCACCAAGAGGATGCAGCCCCAGCAAAGGCCACGCAGAGGCTGAGGCAGTCCTAGCTAAGTGACGCAGAGGCAGCCCAGAGCCTTCCAGAATGACGTAGGAGCAGCCTGCGCTACGCAGTGGTTGCACGGAGGGTGCGCTGAGCCAGTTTGCTCACGCAAAGGCCAGCCAGAGGGACACAATCCAGTTTTGAGGTCGTTGTGCAGATTTGTCGTAGTCTGGAAGCAGAGCTTCGGATCTTTAGAGGTTGCTGGTGTGGCAGAGGTTCTGTCACTGCAGAATCATGCCTAACAAAGGTGACAAGAGCGGGAGGAGAACAGTTGCGCAGCGGATCTGCGCCAAATAGATCTGAGATTCGAATAGGAGGGTGATCGTAGAGAACTGTTCAGCTGTTTTTGGCTGAGGATTTCCGGGAGGGAAATCAGTTGTCGGAGGGAGCAGATACTATAGAGGGTTTCTAATCACGAAGAAACCTAGATCCAGTGTTTTGCTGAGTGTTGCAGCAGAAAGAGGGAGAGGATTATCTGTTCTGACAGATTTGAGCAGAGATGGTGTCCCATGGACTGAGAAATCAAGACAATTTGGATGGCATGTCCAACTTCGTTATCTGGAGGGCCAGGATCCTGACAGTCCTGTATGAGTACGACACAAGGACCATGCTGAGAGAGTCCTAGTTGCGCCTACTGATGCAGATCCTCTTAAGAAATTCAAGGAGAATCAAGCGCGAGCAAAGCGCTTGGTCATGGACGGAGTCAAAGATCACGTCGTGCCACATATTGCCAAGAAGAGCACGACAAATGAAATGTGGACAGCTTTGTACATGATGTATCAGGGAGACTCAGTCCAAAGAAAGATGCTTCTGGAGAATCAGATGCGGTTGTTCCAGATGCAGAAGGGTGAGGAAATAGATCCCTTCCTCTTCAGACTTCAAACAATCCGAGATCAACTAATTTCCATGGGTACAGAATTTGGATGAGAGGCTCTTGGTGAGGACTGCCCTGAATGCAACCACCGAGGAATGGGCAACGTTTGTCCAAAGCATCTTGGGCAGGGCAGCATTACCATCCTGGGCAGACATGGGCAATCCTCCGTCAGGAGGAGATCAGGAGATTTACAAAGAGGCAAAGCAGCAGCAACAAGACAGTCAAAGTAAAGAAATAGGAGGAGGATGCAGCCCTTGCATCAAAGGGGCAGAGGGAGTAAGGGAAGAAAAAGAGGGACCTATCCAAGGTCTGGTGTTTTAATTATGGTGAACTTGGACACTTCGCCAGCCATTGTCCTAAGAAGAAGGGCAAGGGATCTTCTGAATCGAAGGAAGCAACAACAAAGGGGGACAATGGGAGTGATGATGATGTAGCCATAAGCGCTCATGAGCAACAGAAGTGGGGCAATATTGATTTGTAGAGAAGCTACAAATGGGGTGTGGTGAGATCCTTGAGGTACCCAAACTCTTGGATCACATACGAGCTACAGGAGCCTTAAGACGGTAGCAGTACAAGTGGAGCAGTGGGTGCAGGAGATCATAGTGAAGCGGAGGGCAAAGATGGGACGTTGTAGATGGGAGCAGCACAGTGCAGAGGCAACAACAACGTAGAAGCAGCAGTGCAAAGGCTGATGGGACTTCAACTACGTAAAGGAGCAGTTCTTACACAGTGCAGAGCTTCAGCAGCGCAGTGGCTTTAGGAGGACAATGCAACGCAGCAGCCAAGGGAGCTTCAGTGATGAGATGCAAGCCGACTAACTTGTTTGTCAGTGATTGGGCAGGGGTCCTTCAGTTGCTTACTTCTTAACAACTGAGTTGCAGTGCAGTAGTTGGCAACACGATGAAGCAAATTGAGAGGGAGATGTAGTACGAATGTAGCAGTGTCAGTGGTGGTGACATGGGCAACAGTACAGGAAGCAACGGCACAGTGGATGGAGGTCAACAAGCCAAGCATCAACAGCGCAGAGACTGATGCCGAGATCAGGCAATACTTGGGTGTGGATGTATTGCTAGAGCATGCTCCTCGCTAAGAGGGAGTGTTGAGATTTTGAGGTAGCATCGTGTGTGCTCTAGCCCTAATATTTTGTGGAAGGGCTAAGACACTTGAGACCTCCAAAACCTAGAAAGCATTTGGAGAAATTTCATCTGGTGTATGAGAGATTAAAATAATTAATTTTTTTAATGAGGACCCTAAGTCTAACTTAGGGAATTAGAAAAATTAAAGTGAATTAATTAAACACGTGATGAAATGTTCTAAGTGACGTGGATCAAACAGTCTTTTAATCTGAGCCATTCATTAGATATTAGATCACAGTCGGTTTTCCAATGAGAAAAGTATAAGAGAAAGGCTTGGGATCAGCTGGAGAAACACGCACATTGGCAGAGCACTGAAGCTAAGTTGAATTTTTGGGGCAGGGTTTTGCTAAGAAATTCGAAACGAGTTACAGTGCAATGAGGGGCAAAGATCAGTGAGGGATGATTTGATCCAAGGCCGAAAATACAGCGAGACAGAGGGGCAGTGAGTACTAGTTAGCGCAAAGCCAGCTAGGAAGACATAGTTCAGCAAGCTCCACGTAGAGACTACGTAGAGGCTGCATAAGCCCAGCGAGGGTGACGCAGACCCAACCAACACAGTGCAGCACCAGCCAGGGTGATGTAGTCCCAGCCAAGGCAGCGCAGAGGCAGCACAACACCAGTCAGGGTGACGCAGTGGGGACGTTGGCCAGTAAAGGGCTGATGCAAACGCTGCAAAGGCAGCGCTGAGGGTTCCAGTGGGCCAGAAGGAGCTCATGATCTGTAAATCCTGTTTGAGGGTGTGATACAACCATATCTTTTGTCTCCGAGTGAAAGGTACTTATTGCCGTGTAATTTCTCTATAGGGCCAACCATGTTTGGTGCCCAGAATTTTGTATTCAGAATCTGCATAATAATATAAACCCTCAAGAGCTGCTGCACCGATTTTCCTGCATTGGGTTTTTTCGGGGACATTTGTCAGAAAAATCATGTGTAATCTTGTCACATGTGTGCATTGTTCAATAAATGATATGTAGATGTGTAGGCTGCAGTTACTGTCTACTTTAGTGTTTTTCTGAACATTTCAGTTAAATAACTTGTTAATGTTAATGAAACAAGTAGGTGAAGTAGATCTATATACTGCAGCAGGGTTTCTGTTTTGAAACTTTCACATGGTATTAGAGCATTGCAGATCAAGCTAATCCACCAGCAGAGCGACTGAAGAAGATTGCTACAAAGAAGGCAGCTGAAGCAACAACGTTCCAGGCAAGGCAGCACAACACTAGGAGGACGCAGTGCCAGCAAAGGCCACACAGAGGCTGATGCAGTCCCAGCAAAGTGATGCAGAGGCAGCCCAGAGCCTTCCAGATTGACGCAGGAGCGGCTTGCGCTACGCAGTCATTGCACGGAGGGTGCACTGAGCCAGTTTGCTCACGCAGAGGCCAGTGAGAGGGACGCAGTCCAATTTTGAGGTTATTGTGCAGATTTGTCGTAGTCTGGAAGCAGAGCTTTGGATCTTCAGAGGTTGCTGGTGTGGTAGAGGTTCTATCGATGCAGAATCGTGCCTAACAAAGGTGACAAGAGCGGGAGGAGAATAGTTGCGCAACAGATTTGCACCAAACAGATCTGAGGTTCGATTAGGAGGGTGATCGTAGAGAACTGTTTAGTTGTTTTTGGCTGAGGATTTCCGGGAGAGAAATCAGTTGTCGGAGGGAGCAGCTACTATAGAGGGTTTCTAATCGCCAAGAAACCCAGATCCAGTGTTCTGTTGAGTGTTGCAGCAGAAAGAGGGAGAAGAGTATTTGTTCTGACAGATTTGAGCAGAGATGGTGTGTCATGGACTAAGAGATCAAGACGGGTTGGAAAGCATGTCCAAATTCGTTATCTAGAGGGCCAGTATCCTGACAGTCCTGGATGAGTACGGCATCAAAGACCATGCTGAGAGAGTCCTAGTTGTGCCTACCGATGCAGATCCTCTTAAGAAATTCAAGGAGAATCAAGCGCGGGCAAAGCGCTTGGTCATGGAAGGAGTCAAAGATCACACGTCATGCCACATACTGTCCGGAAGAGCACGGTAAATGAAATGTGGACAACTTTGGACACGATGTATTAGGGAGGCTCAATCCAAAGAAAGATGCTTCTGGAGAACCAGATGCGGTTGTTCTAAGTGCAGAAGGGTGAGGAAATAGATCTCTTTCTCTTCAGACTTCAGACTATCTGGGATCAACTGATTGCCATGGGTATGAATCTGGATGAAGGGCTCTTGGTGAGGACTTCCCTGAATGCAGCCACCGAGGAATGGAAACGTTTGTCCAAAGCATCTTGGGCAGGGCAGCGTTACCATCCTGGGCGGACATGTGGGCAATCCTCCGTCGGGAGGAGATCAAGAGATTTACAAAGAGGCAAAGCAGCAGCCGCGGGGCAGTCAAAGTAAAGAAAGAGGAGGAGGAGGATGCAACCCTTGCATCAAAGGGACAGAGGCAATAAGGGAAGAAGAAGAGGGACCTATCCAAGGTCCAGTGCTTTAATTGTGGCGAACTTGGATGCCAACCATTATCCTAAGAAGAAGAACAAGGGATCTTTTGAATCGAAGGAAGCAGCAGCAAAGGGGGACGATGGGAGTGATGATGATGTAGCCATGAGTGCTCATGAACCATAGAAGTGGGGCGACATTGATTTGTAGAGCAGCTACAGATGGGCTGTGGCGAGATCCTTGAGGTCCCCAAACTCTTGGATCACATACGAGCTACGAGAGCCTTAAGACGGTAGCGGTACAAGTGGAGCAATGGGTACAGGGGATCATAGTGAAGCGGAGGGCAGAGCTGGGATGCCGTAGATGGGATCAATGCAGTGCAGAGGTAGCAACAACGTAGAAGCAGCAACGCAGAAGCTGATGGGACTTCAACTGCGTAGAGGGGCAGTGCTTACACAGTGCAGAGTTGCAGCAACGCAGTGGCTTCATGAGGACAATGTAGTGTAGCAACCAAGGGAGCTTTAGTGATGAGATGCAAGCCGACTGACTTGTTTGTGAGTGATTGGGCGGGGGTCCTTCAGTTGCTTACTTCTCAACGGCTAAGTTGCAGTGCAGCAATTGGCAGTACGATGCAGCAAATTGAGAGGGAGATGCAGTATGGATGTAGAAATGTCAGTGGTAGTGACATGGGCAACAGTTCAGGAAACAACAGCGCAGTGGATGGAGGTCAACAGGCCAAGCATCAGCAGCGCAAAGGCTAATGCCGAGATCAGGAAATACTTGGGTGTGGATGTATTGCTAGAGCACACTCCTCCCTAAGAGGGAGTGTTGAGATTTTGAGGTAGCATCAAGTGTGCTCTAGCCCTAATATTTTGAGGAAGGGCTAAGACACATGAGACCTCCAAAACCCAGAAAGCGTTTGGAGAAATTGCATCTGTTGTATGAGATATTCAAATAATTAATTTTTTTAACGAGGACCCTAAGTCTAACTTAGGGAATTAGAAAAATTAGTGTGAATTAATAACACGTGATGAAATGTTCTAAGTGACGTGGATCAAGAAGTCTTTTAATCTGAGCCGTCGATTAGAGATTCGATCACAATCGTTGGTTTTCCAATGAGAAAAGTATAAGAGAAAGGCTTGGGGTCAGTTGGAGAAACACACACATTAGCAGAGCACTAAAGCTAAGTCGAATTTTTGGGGAAGGGTTTTGTTGAGAAATTCGAAACGATTTGCAGTGTAGTAAGGGGCAGAGATCGATGATGGATGACTTTATCCAACGCATAGAATATAGCAAGACGGAGGGGTGGTGAGTACCAGTTGGCGTAGAGCTAGCCGGGAGGATGCAGTGCAGCCAACTCCACGCAGAGACTGCGTAGAGGTTGCGTAAGCCTAGCCAGGGTGACGCAAACCCAGCCAACGCAATGCGAGGGCAGCACAACACCAGCCAGGGTGACGCAGTCGCAGTCGGGCAGCGCAGCACTAGTCAGGGTGATGTAGTGGGGACGCTAGCCAGTAAAGGGTTGACGCAGAGGCTGCAAAGGCGGCGCTGAGGGTTCCAGTGGGCTAGAAGGGGCTCGTGATCTATAAATCTCATTTGATGATGTGATACAGCCATATCTTCTGTCTCCTAGTGAAAAGTACTTATTGCCATGTAATTTCTCTGTAGGGCCAACCATGTCTAGTGCCTAGAATGTTGTATTCAGATTCTGCATAACAATATAAACCCTCTAGAGCTGCTGCACCGGTTTTCCCGCATTGGGTTTTTTCGAGGACATTTGTCTGAAAAATCGTGTGTAATCTTGTCACGTGTACATTGTTCAATAAATGATCTGTAGATGTGTAGGTTGCAGTTAGTGTCTACTTTAGTGTTTTTCTAAATATTTCAGTTAAATAACTTGTTAATGTTAATGAAACAAGTAGGTGAAGTAGATCTAGATATTGCAGTAGGGTTTCTGTTTTGAAACTTTCAAAAGCTGCTCAAGTGACTATGTCACCCTCTCTAGCTCTGCGTCACTCTCTCTGAGTTGCACTGTCCCTCCTAGTGTTGATTTGCCTCTCTGCAATTGTATTCTCGGCCTTGGATGAAAATCCGGCTGCCGAACTGCCCCTCACTGCACTGAATTACTCAGATCTGATCTTCGTCCGAGCACTGCTCCGTCATCTCTGTGTGTGTTCTCCAACTAACCCCAAACCTTTCCTTTATACTTTTCCTATTGATGAATCAACGGTCGTGATCTAATATCTAATCGACAACTAAGATTAAAAGACTTGATCTTCGTCACTTAGAACATTCTCACCCACATGTTAAATTAATTCACTTTAATTATTTAATTTCCCGAAGTTTAGACTTAGGGTCCTCATTAAAATAATTAATTATTTGAATAACTTAAGCTCCGGGTGGAATTTCTCCAAACGATTTTTGGGTCTTTGAGATCTCATGTGTTCGAGCCCCTCCACAAAGTTTCAGAGCTAGAACACATCCGATACGACCAAAAAATCAACACATACATGGGGGATAATGGGGGAGACAAGATGAGGAAAGAAGAGGAGTTTTCCCAACATCATTTGAAGGCCATCAACAATTTGTCTAAGGGCATTGATGAATTGAGGCAAAAAAACTGCAGTAACAACAAGGGGATGGGGATTCAGGGAGAAATTCACCTGGGTGAAGGCTCAAGTGCTTCGCACGATCATGCAGCGAATACACCCAACGTACCTCTTGTTTCTAGTACACCTCCCAGGTCAACCATCCCCATTGCTAGCATCTGGTGCTGGAGGGCCGCAAGGGGAGGAGGAGATGCCCATGGGGAACTATTTTGTGGAGTATCAATCCTATGGGCCCAATTTTAGAGAGGCCATCACCTTCAAGGACTTTTGCCAGCTTAAGGGTAACAATAGGAGCAAGGGACAAAGTGGTGGAGGCTACACACATGGCATTGACCTACAACACACGATGGGGAGATTATTCCTCCCAACTTCTGATGGCTCACCCAAGAGCTCAACCAAGGCATGGGTTTAGAAGCTAGATGTTTACTTCCAACTCAACCAGATGACAGAGGCAGAGGCAATCAAAATTGCCAACACTGCACTTAGAGGGGGAAGCCCATGATTGGTGGTTCCATGTGTTGACCACTATGGGACATATGGGAGTTATGGCCTATGAGGATTTCACCCGGAGGGTATTGGAGCTTTTTGAGAGGAGAGATCCAGAGGAGCATTTTGGTGAGATGACATGGCTAAAGCAGACTGGTAGTGTTGAGGCCTACATCTTCGAGTTCCTAAGATTTTCAGTGATGGTGCTAGACTTATTGAAGGCCAGGAGGGTCTTTATGTTTTTGGAAGGGCTAGTAGAGTCGTTGAGGGGCTTGGTGCGGTCCAACAGGCCCACCACTATGCACGACGCAGTTGGTAGAGCTCGAGACTTGCAGGATGCTCTGCCCAGGACTAGGACGCAAATACCCCTAGTCCCGAGTTTCAGCAGAGGGGGAGAGACAGTAGGGCCCCACCACAGAGAGACACCCATATGCGTGGATAGTTGGATGATGAGGCTAGGAGTGACCTCCATCGGAGGAAGTTGTGCCTCACTTGCCAGGTGTCGTGGCCACTAGGGCATCACTGTACCACGGGCAAGGCCCACTTCATAGAGGTTTTTTTCTAACAGTGAACCGGAGGATGATGTGGAGCAAGAGATAGATGTTAGAGATGATGGTCCGCCTATGGCGAGAGGAGAAGGAAGGGGCCCACCACCACGCCCACCAGGGGGAGCACCTTTCTTGCCAACAGCAAGAGTCATTGCTTCACTTCAGGTTGTGTTGAAGTACCTCACTTTGAGGATTAGGGGCAATGTGTTTCAGTACTTGTGGACAGTGGGGCTACTTGCAATTTCGTAGATGCCCAAATGGTGGAGAGGAGGGGCATACACACGAGCCATTTGAGGGGTTCTCGGTATTGGTACCGGGAGACCGAACCATGCAATGCACAAAATATGTCCCCGAGATAATAGTAGTGATGGGGAACTACTCCATGACGAACCGCTTTTTTGTAGTTGATGTTCCCGACATCAACATAGTGCTTAGTGTCTAGTGGTTGTACTCACTTGGGCGTGTTACCACTGACTGGCAAAAGCTAGAGATGGAGTTCATGGGCCCTGAATGGAAGATGGTCTTACTGAGAGGCATGCACTCATACCCTCCACAGACAGTGTCAGCGCACAGGATGGAGGCCGATTTGAGAGATGGGGATACAAAGTGGGTAGTGGAATTGAGGATATCTAATTTAAGGGGTAAGCCCCAACCACCACACCCAAATGTGCAGGCTATTCTAGATAGGTACCCAACAGTATTTGGGGACATTCCACTAGGACAACCACTTGCCAAGGGGTTTGAGCACACGATTGAGCTCGAACCAGGAGATCAGGAAGTGATTACGACCCCCTACCGACATCCAAAGGCTTATCGAGATGAGATCGAGAGGACCATTCATGAGTTGCTAGCGTTGGGACATATCAGGCCCAATTTTGGCCTTTTTGCTTCATTAGTTTTCCTGGTGAAGAAGGAATATGGCACAGTGAGGATGTGCATTGATTACCGGGCCCTTAATAAGAAGACGCTAAAGAACCGGTACCCCATTCCCCAAATCAATGAGTTAATGGATGAGCTTAGAGGAGCTAAGTACTTCTCTACGGTAGACTTGCGTTTGAGGTACCACCAGATCAAGGTGCGTGAGCAGGACGTCACCAAGACAGCATTTCGCTACCATTATGGGCATTTTGAGTTCTTGGTGATGCTCTTTGGGCTAACCAACGCGCCAGCCACATTCCATTCCTGCATGAACCATGTGTTCCGGGGGCAGTTGAGGCGCTATGTCCTTGTTTTCTTCGACGAAATATTGATCTATAGCAGGAAATGGGAGGAGCACTTGCAGCATATAGAGGAGGTGCACAAGATCTTGGAGGGGCAACAGTTCTATATGCTAAGATGTCCAAGTGTGAGTTTGGGTTAACAAAGATGCTCTATTTGGGGCACATCCTTGGGGAGGATGGCATAAGGGTGCATGAGGAGAAGATTCGAGCCATCTGGGATTGGCTAGTGCCCTAGAATGTGACTGAGTTGAGGGGTTTTGTGGGCATATGTATTTATTACAGGAAGTACGTGAAGAGCTTCTCACAGTTAGCAACTCCCCTCACTGATTTGACCAAGAAAGGGTCCTTTACATGGACAGATAGGGCACAGGAAAAGTTTGAGCACCTCAAGGAGGTGATGAGCAGTTGCCCGGTATTGGCACTTCCTAATTTCACCCAGTTGTTCGCATTGGAGTGTGATGCGTCAAGTGAAGGCATGGGAGCAGTACTGTCGCATAGTGGACATCCCATTGCTTTTGAGAGCCAGAAGCTCCTTCTGCATGAGAGGTTGTACTTGATTTATGACAAGGAGATGGGCCATTATGCTTGCTTTGGCCAAATTTCGGCAGTACTTAGTGGGAAATAGGTTTAGAGTGAAGACTTATCACAACATTCTTCGCCATTTTCTAGGGCAGAATGGCCTCAACGATCGACAGCAGAAGTGGGTCAGCAGGATCCATGACTATGATTTTGACATAGAGTATGTCAAGTGCAAGCACAATGTGGTGGTAGAGGGTCCTATCTAGGAGGCCCGTGACACTTTCCCTCATGATCATTTTCCATGATTGGAGAGAGCAGTTGCTGGTGGAGTACTCCAAGGATCGACAGGCGTGTGATATCTTGGATGGAACCTATGGGGGTGAGTGCTACCGCGTGATGGAAGATGTTATTTATCACAAGGGGCACATCTATTTGGTTCTTGGTTCACAGTTGAGGGAGAAAATCCTCCACGCAGCCCATGATTCACCATTGTAAGGGCACCAGGGTTCTTGAAGACTTACAGGATAGTCAGGAAGCGCTTCTCGTGGAAAGGCCTCAAGGGGGACATGCTAAGGCATGTACAGGAATGCGAGGCCTACCAGAGGAACAAGCAGGAGTTGACTCATCCGACATGGTTATTCGAACTGTTGAGATTTTGGGGTAGCATCGAATGTGCCTTAGCTCCCAAATTTTGTGGAGGAGCAGGAGTACATGAGATCTCCAAGACCCAGAAAGCATTTGAAGAAATTCCATCAGGTTTAAGAGATATTTAATTAATTAATCTTTTTAATTAAGGACTCTAAGTCTAACTCAGGAAAATTAAAAGATTAAAGTGAATTAAATTAAACATGTGATGAGAATGAATTAAGCGACGCAAATCAAGCAACTTCTAATCTTAGTCGTCGATTAGAGATTAGATCATGGTCATTGATATTTCAACGAGAAAAGTATAAGAGAGGGGCTTGGAGTCAGTTGGAGAACACACACATTGGCAGAGCACTGAAGCTAAGCTGAAATTCTAGGGCGTGGTTTGCTAAGAATTTCAGAAGCAGTTTGCAGTGCGATGAGGGGCACTATTGGCAAGTGGATGGTTTGATCCCACGCTAAGAGTACAATAGCGGCAGAGAGGCAGCATACCAGAGCAGTGCAGAGGCAGCTAGGTGCTACGCAGTCCAGCAGAGGCCACGAAAAGGCAACAGGGGCCACGCAGAGATAGCAGGGGCCACGCAGGGCTGACGCAGGCCTAGTCAGGGCAGCGCAAGCCCTTCAAGGGTTACATAGATCCTTCCAAAGCAACGTAGAGGCTGATGCAGAGAGCTGAAGGGTCAGCTCTGGGGTTTCCGGTGGGCCAGAAAGGGCTTGAGTTCTGTAATCTCATTTGAGGGTGTGAATCACCCATATTTTTTGTCTCTGAGGATAGAGGTCTTATTGTCGTATTATTTCTTTGTAGGGTAAACCAATTTGGTGCCCAGAAATTGTTGTACTCAGATTCTACATAATAATGAAAACCCTCCAAAGCTAGCTGCATCGGTTTTCCCGCATTGGGTTTTTTCGGGGACATTTGTCCGAAAAATCTGTGTCCCTTTGTCATATGAGCATGCTATTCAGTAATTGATTTGTATGTGTAGGCTATTATATGTATTTAATTCAATGTTTTTCTGAAGATTCAAAATAATAACTTGTGTATTTAATCAAGTAGGAGAAGTAAATCGAGAATTAACAGTAGGATTTCTTAGATTAAGAAATTTTCACAGGGACCACTCCCTATTCCAAAGGGGAAGTGGGAGAGCATCTCGATGGAGGTCATCACAAGCCTTCCCATGGCGTAGGGCCATGATTGCATCTATGTGGTGGTGGTGGACAGATTGACGAAGTATGCCCATTTCTTCGCGATTCCTGCTAGGTACTCTACTTCTTAGGTTGCAGAGTTGTTCTTCAGGGAGGTTTTCTGGTTGCATGGTCTTCCCAAGGACAACCGCTTCATGGGAGCATTTTGGCAGGAGCTCTTCAGGTTAGTGGGCATAGAGCTTACACCCAACACCAGCTACCACCCCCAGACCAACGGGCTGACCAAGACTGTCAACAAATGGCTGGAGGGTTATTTGCAGAATTATGTGACAAGGCAGTAATGAGCATGGGCGAGATGGCTACACTTGGGGGAGTATTGCTACAATACTACCTATCACATGTCCATCGGTATATCACCTTTTCGCACCTTATATGAATATGATGCTTTATCTTTCGTTGACGTTGTTTTTGGAGACAGGCAAGCCCTAAGGGCCAAAGACTGGATATAGGAGAGCCAAAGCATTCTTAAGGCTCTCAAGGATAACTTGCAGACAACCCAAAACCAGCAGAAGATGTATGCAGACATTCACAGGGTTGGGAGACACTTTGAGGTGGGGGATCTAGTCTTCTTGCACCTTCAGCCTTACAGACAATCCACGTTGAAACAGAAGAGGGCCGAGAAGCTACAACCATGCTTTTATGGCCCATACTAGGGGACCAAGAGGGTTGGCGAGGTGGCATACGAGTTAGAGCTTCCACTAGGGAGCAAGGTGCATAATGTCTTCCACATTTCGTGCCTCAAGTAGGTACTAGGAGAGCATGTGACAGCCACTGTGGAGCTGCCCCCAATGGATGATGATGGGCATCTAGTTTTGGAGCCTAAGGCTATTTTGGAGAGCAGGGACAGGAGATAGAGGAACAAAGTCATCAAGGAGTTCCTGGTCAGATGGAGGAACCTACCAGATGAGGATGCTACCTGGGAAGGTGAACAAATATTACAACATCCAGCTTTGAAGTTGCTTAGGGACAAGCAACATCTTGGAAGGGAGGACTGTGATATTCCCACTTAGCAAGATAGCAATCTTGCTAAGTGAAATATCAATTTTGACCAATTTTGTTAAATTTTGGATGGCAACGTAGGAAAAGTGGGTTGAGGGGCCCCACTTGCAATTTTGAGAAGAAAGAAGGCTCCAACATACGAAAAAGGGAAAAATCGATTTGTTAGTGGATGGTGGGGGCCACCCCAAAAAGGAATACGCTCCCCTTTTGCTAGTATGTTCTCGTGGAGGGAAGAGAGAGAGAGGGAAATCAAAGGATGGGAACCACATGGGGAATTGGAGGCCCAACGACTGAAATAAGAGGAACATTCATAATTTTGTCTATCTTTGATCATTTGAACATTCACCCTTGACCATAGTATTAAAAACCGGAACCAGTGACCAGACCGATGGACCTAATGAACTGGGTTTCTGACCAGAACCAGTCTAACCAGTACTGGTCAGGTCTAAATGAACCGATTTTTAAAAAATACATTAAATAATTAATTTTTAATAAAAAAAACTATTTCTAAGATTTGCAACCATGATTCCAAGCCAATAGAGACAAAATATGCAAAGTTTGCTCATTTATATACCATGTAAAGGTGAATATATCAAAATGGCATTGAGTGCAATACATATCATCGAAAAAATACATAAGCAATGAGGCTCCAAATGGCCCATAAAGTCCAAAAACAATGCTACAAGCTATGAGGCCATTGGCCTACTACAAATCTACATATATGATATTAGTGATCAACATTATCACTTGAAACTTCTCATCATGATCAAACTCAGTTGGTTGAGTCTCGACTGCCAAACTTTGCAATTGCTCAAGTCGCAAACTTCTCTATTGGTTTAGTGACTTGAGTCTCAAACTTCTGAAGGTATTTTTCCCTAATATGCCCTATTACTTCATTTGGTGCTCCACATGGCTTTACATGGCCTCCTATCCCATCCAAGTGTTTCTTGAACCCGTAAATACACCCTCCTACAATAGATTTTTGGCAATATTTGTAGATCATTTTTCCATCAATCATATCACAATGAGCCCATGTTGTATCCTTGGCTTTTGGAGGCATGATGGCTACTACTTAGCTCAAACTCTATGTTGTTCCACTACTCCAGCAAAAACTCAACACTCTCCAAGCTCTCAATCAAACTCACAAAAGCTCAAAATGAGATGTGTGAGACAAATGAAAGGGTACCCTTGTTTTTAAAGGATTGGGGAGGGTGTTTTTGGAGGGAAAAAAACCCTCCTTTTCCCTCCAAAACCACCCATTACCGGCCAAATCAACTTTTGTGAGTACCTTTTGTGGTCGTGGCAGCTAACCGGTCGGTTTATCCATAAACCAGTCGGTTAGCACTGGTTTGACCGGAAAAAAATACGAAATGGGGTGGTTGACCGGGTTTTTTGACCAGTTTTGACCGGTTAGGCTCCTGACAAGCCGGTTTGACCGGTTACCAGTTCAAACCAGTTGGTTTTGAATATTATACCCTTTACTAGCATGCTTGAGCTGAGAGCCAAGTTTGCATGTGTTGTTGAGCACATGAGATTTTCAAGTGAGAATTTCACCCTACCTTCGGTGGACTTCAAGTGCCAGCCCAAGGAGATGTCTTGCATCATTTCTGATTTGACCAAGGAGATTCCCAAGTGAATTCATGGAGCTGGAGAGCAGGTGGGATGCAGGAGAAAGGAAATACACAATCATTGGAGGAGTTGTTTATGTAGCAAGGGATTTGTTGGGCCTCTGGGTCAATCTAGGGCCATCATTTACTGAATATTTGGAGAGATTCCAGAGCTCCCTTTTGAGAGAGTTGGTTGGGCAAAGCGTTCATCAGTGGGGACTACGTGGGCCTGCGCAATGGTACTTCGTGCCACATGTGGGGCATTGGGAGAAAGAGGAATTTGGGGCTGGGACTTATGGGGGAATTCCGGAAGGGGGTTCGCAGAGTATTGCAGCCATTTTGGGGACCTTCACCAGTGACATTTACAGGTGGGTCGAAAATTGAAATACCCAGCAACTAGAGGAGTTAGGAGAAATTGGGCCGAAATTCTAGGGTTAGCATGTTGCCAAACCCTTCTTGCGTTTTGGTGGCTTATTGGAGGAGAGACCGGGGTTAATTTTCCAGAATTTTTTGAGCACCAGAGGAGGACCTAGCAGCCATTTCTTGCAGCCAACAGTGCAGTTTTCTGAGGGCCAGCGCAGAGCTTTGTTGGGGACAGCTTCCTAGAGATTGAGCAGCTGATTTCATCACCTAGGCCTTGTTAGCTTGCCTTGGGCAAGCCCAGGTGCATGCATTCCGATCTCATATTGTACCCTTTGTTTATCTTAATAAAATGGCTCAGTTCAGTGCATATTTTGGAATTTTCTGGGTGTTTAACATTGTGTGAAAATTATGTTTAACATTGTGTGTTGTGTGTGTGTAAATTATTTTTCTCATTGACTCTCATCATTCTCATGGGAATTCTCTCCACAAGAGTTCTCCATGGGTTACTAAAATTTTCAATTTGAAAATGACCAAATTGTCACTGTGAAAAGGGAATCGAAGCCTTGGGACTAGAGATAAATAGGTTATCAACAAGCATAGAGGATAGGCAAGTTAGGAAGCCTTCACCCAATGGTTATCAACTTATCACTGCTCATTGATTGCTTAAGAACTAACCTTTTACTCTTGCAGTTTATCCTAAAAAGAAAACCTCAGATTGGATTGCTGTCTATGCTGAAGATCACTCCACAAAAAGAAGATTCTTGAAGGATTGTTTAGCAAAGAAAGGGAAAAACTTTCCTTATGTTGTGTAGAGCAGAAAATGCCATTTAGTTGTTTAAAAGCCATATGAGTTACCTCAAACACTTTATAGTGAACATATTAACGAAGCCATAAGATCAACTCTGTTACATTGAGTGAGCTGTAAGCATATAACTTAATCCCTGTGCCTTGGTTATCTCATAACATGGCTTAGAAGCGGCATCTACAATAAATACTTATAAATGAGAGGAATTTTCCCATAAACAACTATTCCATCTCTCTTTGTAGATATATTCTATAGCTCTTTTTATAAATTCTCTATTACAGAAACATACGAGTTATATATGTTGTCGCTATAAATGTGCTTAATGCTTAACATGCGCATGGATACGATGAACTTTGCAGTTAAGCGTATCTTTATTTGTTCTAACTTCTGCTGCATTATATTATTTGCACCCATACATACATTTGGAATCATTCTGAGCCTTGGTTGGAACCCAAGTATTTTTTTCGTTTTGGTTAACGGGGTAGGTTGGTCTGGAAATGGCCCGAAATATTAGACTGTAAGTAGCGTTTTATTCCATGCTGGGAGTCCATGGAAGGGGACGCTACAAAGAGAAAGTATAACTTGAAGAGACTGAACTGAACGAATAACTCCTAGACTAAACAAAATTAATAAAATAATAGTAAGACAATTTTTAAAAGGCAAGCTCGTCAAGGTGTTCTGCTTTTCTTAAAACACCACGGTGCATTATTTAATAGCGAAGCATCCCTTGTTAATTGGTTGTAAATGGGGATGCATGCGTTGGACAGAGACACACGTACATGTTCTTTTCTTGCAAATGGGAGAGAGAGTTAGCTTGTCGGAAAACCAAATTTGACAGACACACGGACAAGCCCATAGGCTTTCTCGTTGACAATTTTTTTATTTCATTGAAGAATCCTGTGTAGACATAGATTTCATATACTGAGATGTACCCTTGTTTCTTGAGAGGTCAAATACAGAATAGAATCGCAAATAGAAAACTAATGCCCTGGCTGCGGAGCCAAAGGGTAAATATTAAATATATCTACAGTAAACTCTGGTAGCAATGAAGAATCTCACACGAACATGCTTTTGAAAACAAATACAAAAAACAGTAGTTGATACCTGCACGGCGAGTGAAGAAAAATGACCCAAGTCTGCGAAGAGGGCTTCAGTTCCTGTGATTTCAGAACTAGATTCAGCAATATAAACAGTCGAGACAGCTTCACAATTTAACGAGGATCCAAAAGAACAATTGAACCCAAAGAATAGGATTGAACCATTATAAGGAAACATAAACACATCATTCAATGTCAACTTACTCACCTGTTATACTGAGCATAATCCCTCCAAGCGAAACCCAATTTCGCTTCTTCCCTCTCTTGAAAAATTTCACAATGTAATGAGGGGAAAATGCTCTTAGCACTTTTGGATTATGTTCGTATATATTGTAAGCTCCAATGGTACCAATGGATAGAAACCAAATCAAAACGACAGGAGCAAAAAGCCATCCAACTCTGTCTGTACCGTACCTCTGCATGCTAAATAGACCAACTAATATGATCAAGGCAATTACAACCACTACATCTGCAAGAGAGTTACAAGATGCTTAATTAGGAAATATGTCATAATAGCGAGGCATTAGGACGTGTCGGCTTATAGGTTGATCTGTCGAAGCAGTACTCTTGAATAGTATGACAAAGGCAATGATACGCATGGACGACTTTACCTTCTGCAGTTTAATGCGCCACAGGTTTCCTGATACAAGAAAATTGATAAAATGCAACTGCAAGGCATGCAAGCTTACCGTTACTCATCCTAGGGTGGTCAACTTTGATGCCACCAACCGACGACAGAACTGCCAAACAAAAAACCCAAAAATATGAGCTACCAGCTATTAAACAATCTCAAATAAAAGGCTTCATTTATAAATTTTTGCTTATCATGCAATAAAAGTGTAAATTAAATATTCGAAAATATTCCAGCCAAGAAGAGGCCCAAAACCTTCCTATTTAATACGAAGTACTCTTTCCATAGAGCACAGAGCTGCGGACTTTCAATTGAAAGTGCAGATGGACAGAGTATCTTCCATCTCAGGTAACTTGTAACAGGTAATAGGATCTTAGGTAACTTGTAACAGGTAACAGGTTCAAAGTAATTCGTAACAGGTAACAGGTTACGGTTCAAAATGGAAAACCAATCAACAGTAAATGTTAAAAATGGCAAGGAAATCCCAGATTTTGTGGAAACAAATCATTTGGGCCAAGTCAAAATTGCTTCAGCTGACAAAACAGGAAAGTGGATTTGGGTAAATGCAAAACAATACAAAGGTATTTTAAAGTGCAAACTTGCTCGCTTTAAATGGGAACAAAGAAGAAGAAAATAGACCCAGAAGAAGAAAAAAAAGAAGAGCAACAAAAATAAAGAAGAGTCAATCGTGTACAGTCCCACAACTACACCTCTTACTTGGTCATCAGATCTCTATGTCCAAGAATTGATGAAAGCTAAGGCAAGGTTGGAAATTTTAGAAGCAAGCGAATAGGAAAGAGACTGCAAACTTTCAAAGATCACACTTGCAAATCAATGTTTAATGGAATGTAATAGAATTTTGAAAGAGCAGGTAACAAAGTTACAAGATGTTGTAGAGGCAAGAAGACGAGAATGGGAAAACATGAAGGCAGCATGGCAAAACAGGAATGATGCAATGACAGCAAACAAAGATGTGATAATCTCTAAAACAACTCAGGTAGATAAACAAATGGGTCAACAAACAGTGATTTCCAAAAAGAAGGCAGAAAAGAACAAGAAGACATACATTCCAAAAGAAATCGAAACTAGGGTTGAGGACACTAATGGTCACAGGATAGAGGAAAAAGAAGATGTAAGTTCTTGTAGAGCACAGGAAAGAGAACATAAAGAAAGGGAAGAGAGAAACAAACTGTATTATCAAGGGAATAAGAGACTATGGATAGAATGAAAGCACTTTCAATTTGACAAGGGACTTTTTGAGAGGAGAGGGCAAATTTGTCAGGCAAGGAGGGTGGGAAAGATATGTGAGGAAAGACCTCAACCTATAAAAGTCGTCATGGCAAGTGTGCAAGAGAAACATCATATCTTAAGCAAAAAGAAACTCTTGAAAGGCTCACATTTCTTCCTAGATGAAGATTTAACTAGCAAGCAACAAGAAGAGAGAAGGGAAGAAGTGGAGAAAGTTAGAGCAGCAAGAAACGAAGGCAAAAGAGCATGGTTGTACAATGGTAAAGCGGTTATTCCAGTGTTTGGGCCTCATGGCAAAACAGAGCAGCAAGCTGACAATGCAGAAAAAAAAGGTAATTCTATAATAGGGAGGAAAACAACAGGATCAGCATGAATGAAAAGGGGTGAAGGCTCAAATTCGAGTCTTGTGTGCCAAACCGCGTAGCAACCAAATCCTACCCAGGTCTACCTAAGTCTAGTTTGTTGGAACTATAGAGGTTACCCTTGGAGGAGGGGACCTGGGATAGGGCCTATTGCAAAAGGTAGAGACATAATTTGTCTCACAGAAACTCATGAACATGATGGTTGCAAAACTCCTATGTTTGACAGTTATTTGAAGTTAGTAGTTTGGAACGAGGCAGTAGAAAATGGCAAAGGGTATGGAGGAATATTGGTTTTAGTGAAAGAAAAAGAAGGATGTCACATTCAGTTAGTGAAAGAAGATACAAATAAGCAATATCTATGGTTCAAAATAACAGAGAATGAGAACGACATAAGAATTGCAGCATGTTATTTTGCACCTCAAGTATCAAAAACTTACGAAAATAAGGGATTGGACAACAAAGATTCATTTGCAGCTTTAAAGCAAGATATTGCCGCATATTCTCAACAGGGAGAAGTTCTTATAGTGGAAGATTTCAACGCTAGAACATCAAATCAACAAGCTAGTATTCTTTGTTGCAAAGAGGATCACAATCCTATATGGCTCATTGAAGAGAAGAATTCTCGATGGTTGAGATGTTCAAAAGATGACAAAGTTAGTAATGATTTTGGAGAGTAGTTGATTACATTGTGTAGTGCTTTCAACTTAATTATCTGCAATGGTCTAGATAGATGGAAAAAGTCTGGGAACTTCACTTGCAACACATACAATGGGGCAAATGTCGTTGACTATGCTATTGGTTCACAAAGCCTAATAGAAAGAATAGATGAAGTTAAGATTGGAGAGCATATTTGGGACTTAAATTCAGATCATAACCCAATATATATAAAGTTATCCTGGTTAGAAGAAAGACAGAATAGGAGGAAAACCCAATGTTCTCAACAATCAGCATCAAGGGGCAAAATCCTTCTAACACAAGAAAATTGCACTATCTTCAAAACAATATTGAGGAGATCAATTCAGAAGGAGAAAGTTGGTCCCCAGAGCCTCAACGGCCATGAGTTAACATAGATAATCTAGGGTGCACTTGAGAAGTGCAAAAGAGCAAACAATAGGAAATCAGAATCAAATTGTTTTCCTGTGAATGCGTGGTTCGATGAGGAATGCAAAATGGCAAGGAGAACCATGAGAAAGGAAGGAGAGGGGAAGAGGAATGTAAAGTTATATAAGCAAATTTTAAAAAAGAAAAAATATGAGGTCATGCAAACAAGGTGGGAAGAGATATCTAGGCAAGAATAACCTAAAACATTTTTGGCAGGAACTTCAACCAAGGAAGAAGCAATTTGAAAATAATATTACAGCCAATCAGTGGTTTGACTATGCAAGGCAACTCTATGAAAAATAATTATAGGATGCGCCTTCTCCCAGGATCAACACATCTACAAAGCTTTTCATAGTACATGAGGTGGAGGCAAGAATTAAAAAGTTGAAAACGGGGAAGGCAAAGGACTTGGTTGAACTTCAAGCAAAATATCTAAAGTGGGGAATGAACATTTTGGCACCCCACATCATGGAAATATTCAACAACGTCATTCAGCAAGGATTCCCAAGGGATTGGACAACTAGTCTAGCAATTCCCCTTTTTAAAAGTGGAGACATTAATAATCCTTCCAACTATAGAACCATTATGATCAATCCTTTGTTTGCAAAGCTATTCAGTGGCATGGTAGAAAATAGAATCAGTAAGTGGGCAGAAGTAAAAGAAAAGAGGGCAAAAGGGAAAGCAAGGTTTAGGCCAAGGCATTCTACAATAGATCATGGTATCACACTGAGACACATTGTTGAAAAGGTTTGGGGGAGCAAAGAAGAAGTATTTTGCTGCTTTGTTGACTTCAAAAAGGCATTTGACACGGTCCCTAGAGAAAAGTTGTGGCGTAGAATGGAAGAACTCAAAATTCCTTTACAATATAGAGTTTTTGTCCATAGGCTTTATGAAGAGGAGCAAATCAAAATTAGAATTTCAGCAAGCATTTCAGAAAGTTTTAGAAGTGACATCAGAGTCAAGCTAGGTTGCCCCTTATCCCCTACCCTTTTTGGTTTATATATTGACAAACTGGAAGAGTGGATAAATTTGCAAGGTGGGGATGGTGTTCGATTGGGGGAGTTTGTGATAAAGCTTCTTCTATATGTCGATGATCTTGTGCTAGTTGCTAAATTGGCCCATGGATTGCAGATGCACCTATATGCCCTTGAGCGTTTTTTTAAAGCAATGGGGATGCAAGTCAATACCAGTAAGACCAAAATAATGATTTTCTCTAATAAAAAGAAGCAAAGCCAACATACGTTCTTCTTTTAAGGCAACATTCTTGAAGAAGTAAATGAATACAAGTACCTCGGGATCGATTTCAACAACAAGCTTAATTGGGAGGATTGCAGAAGGAAAAGAATTTTAGGAGGGTGGAAAGCACTATATGCACTTCAAAATAGATGTAGAGAGGCAGAGTTATGGGATTGGAACACGATCAAAGTAATTTTTGGACTCCTAGTTTGTCTAGTGCTATTATATGTGTGTGAATTGTGGGCTAGCAGCGTCCCAGTTTCAAAATGGAAACAAATTCAAAAAATTCAAAAACGCTTGATCATAAGCAAGTTCAAAATAAAAAGTTTGGTTCCCTATGAGATAATGTTGAGTGAAACAGGGGCAGCGCCCATCGAAACAATTGCCATGGTGCGTCTTATAAGGTATCTAAAAGGAATTGAGCAAATGGGAGGAGGTAGATGGTTGAAAGTTATCTTCAATGAAGGTATGAGTGAAAGAAAGAAATCATGGATGAGACAAAACAACAAATGGATGCAAAAATTGAATATTTGCCTGAACGCATGTCCCGCAAATAGCAAGGAGTTAAAGAATTTTGTGCTGGAGAAGTTTCGTAAGGGTATATGGGGAAAAGAGTTGGGTAGAAAAAATAAGTATTATGTTCGAGAATTCAACCCCACTTGTGATCTCCAACAAAAAGAATATATTGGAGCTAACATTTTGTGGAGAGCAAAGGTTCTTATTACTCAATTAAGAACTAACTCACATCAACTTTAGTGTGAAACGGGGCGGTGGAAGAGACCTAAAGGAGCTTGGGAGGAAAGGGTATGTACTTTTTGCACTTCTGGGGCAATGGAATCAGAAAAACATTTCATTTTGGAATGCGAGCTTTCAGAGACACCAGGGACAGTTACCACAATATGTTAGCATCAATTCCATGGCATTGTTTTTTCAATGAAGGAACTATTAAAAGGTTGGGTCAGCTCATCATCAATTTGAATAAGAAAAGGATTGAATTACCGAAGGCAAAAAACAAGGAAGCTGGTGGTCCCATAGACTATTTTTAGTCTCGTGGACGATAAAATATCATTCATTCATTCTTTTGTCCAACAATGATAATAAAATATGCTTTGAATTTGTATAGCGTACCTTGCACTTTTTCAAGGCAGTAATTAACGTGGTACAGTTATGCAATAATTATATAATGTAGTTTGCATTTTTCCACAGGATCTTATCAAGTTGGTGTAAGTAATTATATAATGTAGTTTGCATTTTTCCACGAGAGCTTGTCAAGTGGGTGTAGCTCGGGTGGTAGGGAGGAGTTATTCTTGTCCTACACACCCAGTTTCCAGTCCCACTGAAATTGACATGCTTGCTCCTTGGGAGCAATTTCTACATGAAAGATAACCAACTCACTTAGACGCTGGTGGGTTTTCTGTGGATGTAGCTAGCATCGATCTCTGGTACAGTGAACCACCAAAAAAAAAAATCCACGAGTTATTAATATGAATATGATACGGTATATGACTATTAGACACCTCGATTCAGGTTATTTGAAATCACTTAGGGATCGGAAGAAGACTGGACATGGATGTCTCTGAGGGGCTTCCAGGGGTGCTTAAAATCCTATGGAGAGAGAAAGTCATACCCCAACCTCTTGATTTTTGGAAAACCCCCTTCAGATGTCTGAACTGTAGAAGAGTGGGGCATATGGTTCACAATTGTGTGGCTCCTTGTCAAGGACTTTGGTCACAAAAACTTTGTCAGGATATTTATTAGTCGGGAGACTGTAATTTTGAGGGGCCTCGTATTGCTCTGTTGAAGGTTCAAAGACCTCTCTTATCCAAGGTGTCATAATGGCTTGGCAGTCGGACTCAGTATCAACAGTGGCCTTGAAGGCAGATGATAGTGGTATCGCACGGTTTTAGAAGCCATTTTCTGTTGTTATAGTTGATGATAAGCCCTGGATGGTAGGAAAAAGGCTTAGGAATAAGGCATTTGTTAGAGTTCTGTTTTTGTGATAGTTTCTCGAGATTATGTTGTAAAGGATGCCAACAAATGCTTGGGGGTTGGTAGAACTAACCTAGAGCCCCTCGACTTGACCATTTTTGACAAAGCTCAATTGGCAGAATCGTTCTCTAGAAGCGAGGAAACAATTATTGAGTCTTTCTCTTCCAAATCTTTCATTCAATACCTGTCATATGAAGGTTCCTTGCTTATTGATCAACCATAAAAAAATGATCTATGCACTTCAGCTTTAAACTCAAATGAATCTATTAATCCTTAAAGAATTCCTAAATCAGTTTCTCTAGGAGAACCTTGTTGTAAGATCCCTTCAGACTAGAGCATAAGTAAAAATCTTGGGTCTTGTCAAAACCCTATCCTGAGGATGAATGGTTGCCCAATGACTGCTCTCTTCAAGACCATCTTGGACATACCCTCTTCTAATAAATTGATTTCAAATTGTTTTTCCAAGTCCACTACTTCCTTTTCTCCTGGGACTAATCCCTCCTTGATGCCCCCTCCCCCCTTTATATCCCAAAATGACTGCTCTCCAATCTAAAATAACTTTGTAATACATTCTTCAATTCCTTCCTGCAAGGATGTCCTTAACATGACTCCCATTTATGCTTTCTCTAGGTCATGTCCAATTGAGCAAAATCTGATGGAGCCTCTTTCTCTGTTCCAAAATGTAACTATTAGAAAGAAAAATTTCAATAAAAAACCTTTGGCTAGAGAGGGAAATCCTCTAAAGGCCATCCATTGAGGGCTAAGCGTGTCTTCTCTTTCTAATATGGAAAATGGTACAAGGGCCCTTTGAGCACAAAAGCCCTCAACGGTTTTTTCAAAATGATTATCATGTCCCTCAACATAAGGGGGGCTAAGGGATCCTCCAAATACAATTCTCTTAAGAGACTGGTAGAAATCCACAAACCCTCCATTATATTGCTTCAAGAAACTATGGTTCTGGGGGGAGGCTAGGGAGGCCTTTCGACATTTCTGTCTGGGTTGGTTTTCCCGTTCTATGGATTCCACTGGTCTTTTAGGAGGTCTATTCTCCCTGTGGTGTTGATTTTATAGTATCGGGAAGTGTTCTAGGTCTCAAATTTTGAGGAGAGGCTTGGACAGCAGTATTCCAGAGAACTCGGAAATCGTTTGTGGAAATTCCACTCGGATCTTGCTTTATTAAGATAATTAATTATTTTAAACTGATCCCTAACTCTAAACTTAGGGAAATTAAATAATTAAAGGGTATTAATAAAGCAGAGTGTGAATCTTCTAGAAAACGAAGATCAAGTCATCTTTTAATCCGAGCCATTGATTAAGACATAATGTGGGTCATTGATTCATCAACAAGAAGACTATAAGAGAAGGCTTGAGGGTCATTTGGAAAATAAGTCGGGTACATTCTCAGTACCCGAAGGAAATCGATTCTGAAGTAAGAGAATTCTATTTCAGAGGGTGAGGTTGTAGAGATAGGGTTGCAGAGATAGAAGGAGGAAGGAGAAGTCAACAGAGAAGAAGAGAAAGCAAGCAGAAGACGAAGGGGAGGCAATGCTAAGTAGCAACACTAGCCCTCCACGCAGACTTACGCAGTCCAGCGCAGTGACTGCGTAGAGGGGCCATGCAGAGTGACAGAGGGAAGAGGAGGACCGCCCATGTGTCAGGAATTCTTCAAGAGTGTCCTGCAAATTCATCTCAAGTGTATGCTAAAAGATTTGCTCGTCATGTATTATGTAAATGATCTTTTCACGGAGGAAGATTAATATAAACCCTCATCTGCTGCACCAGTTTTCCCACATTGGGATTTACGAGGACAAATTTCCAAAAATAATTGTGTTCATGTGGTTGTTTATATTGTGTTATGCTTGTTCTATTTGTTCTTCTACTTTAGGATTAAAGTGAATACTACAGCTGTATTTATTTCAAAATTTACTGAAACATTTGTAAATAACTTATTATAAATAAGTAGGTGAAATAAATCAATCACTGCAGTAGCATTTTCAGATTGAAAATTTCACATGGTATCAGAGCTAAAGGCAAAAGACATAAGAGGAGGTTCTGCAATGGAACTGAGATCCAACATAGTTGCAGCAACAACTCGGAAGGGCTCACGCAGTTCTCGAAAACACATGGAGAAACAGAGGGATCATGACATGTCAGTTCTGGCATCCAAACTAGAAGAGGATTTCACGTGTGTCAAGCACAGCCTCTCCAAGAGTTTGGTATATGGACAGTGGAGCATCTGCTCACATGACAGGAGTTTGACAATGTTTTTCGAGCTACCAGGAAGAGCAGATGAAATTTCAGATCACGATGGGAAACAAGGCAAAATGTACCCTCATTGGCAGAGGAACCATAATATTTCAGGCAGAAGCTAGGAACAAGCTTCGGGCCACAAATGTATTGCATATACTAGGATTGGGGATGAACTTACTCTCTGTGTCTCAGCTCTAGAACAAGGGTTACGATGTATACTTTATTGGAATTTTTTTTTATGTCAAACATCCTAGCTGGAAAAGGAAGGCACAAATTGGAGTAAGGAGCCATAAGCTGTATAAGTTGCAGCTCTAGTCTTCAATGGCACTAATCGGCAGTACAGATGAAAGAGACCTAAATGAATTATGGCACATAAGAATGGGGCATTTACATCATGGAGCCTTGAAGATCCTCAAGAAGACTGTCATGGGAGCTCCAGAACTCAGAACAAGGAAAGATGAGGTCTGCAGGGGATGTGTAGTAGGGAAGTATGCCAAGGCAACATTTCCAAGAAGCAACAGTAGGGCCAAGAGTGTACTGGAGTTGATACATTCAGACATCTGCG
Source organism: Pinus albicaulis (assembly GCA_034641835.2). Lineage (NCBI taxonomy): Eukaryota > Viridiplantae > Streptophyta > Pinopsida > Pinales > Pinaceae > Pinus > Pinus albicaulis. Next base: position 1,533,864,244 of record CM076578.1, read on the forward strand.
GGCCAATGTCCACGATTGCTCTCAGTGGTGCAAAGTATTTTGCTACCTCTATTGATGACCATTCCCAGTAAACATGGATCTACTTTCTTAAAACCAAAGATGAAGTGTTTGAGCGATTCAAAGAATTCAAGGTCTTGGTAGAAAATTTGACCGAAAAGAAGATCAAGAAGCTGCGATCAGACAATGGTTGAGAATATTTTGATAAAGACTTCACAAGTTTCTGCACAAATGAAGGCATTAAGAGAGAATGGACAGCTCCATACAATCCAGAGCAGAATGGAGTTGCCGAAAGGAAGAACATGACCATTGTAGAAGTTGCAAGGGCGATGATATATGACCAAGACATGCCCAAATTTTTGTGGGCATAAGCCTGCAATATAGCAGTGTATGTGCAGAATAGGGTGCCCCATAGAGCTTTGGGGAAGGTGACCCTTGAGAGTGTGTTCATTGGCAGCAATCCTGAGGTGAGCCATATTAGGATATTTGGTAGTATAGCGTATTGCCACGTACGCGATGAAAAGAGGAAGAAAACGGATTAGACTGCGGAGAAGGGTCATCTTGCGGGATACAGTGAAAATGCGAAGGCATATCGCACCTATATTCCAGAAAACAGGAAGATCGTAGTAAGGCGGGGCATGAAATTCATAGAGGAGAGAGACTTCAAAAAATCCTGGGAAATGGCTACAGATACGCAGATTGAGGAGAATCCACTAGTACAGCGTCAGCAGCCTACAAAGTATCGCTCAAGTGCCTCTCCACGACACAAGGATTCTGAGGAAAGTTCTTCCAAAGAAGAGCAAGCAGGAGGGTAGGCAAATCCACCCACCACCAGTGGGAGAACGAGCAGAGATCTCCAACAGATTCTGAGGGATGCAAAAGAATTTGTTGGAGTCCCTAGAGATGGGAATAGGGTACTTAGACAACCTGACAGGTACCAGGCACTGGTAGCACAGGTCGGAGAACCCTCTAGTTTTCAAGTGGCAGCTCAACATCATGTGTGGGTAGATGCCATGGTGGAGGAGTATAGCTCCATCATGACGAATGATATATGGGAAGTATTCCCTAGACCTCAGAACAGATCGGTTGTAGGATCAAGGTGGATCTACAAGATCAAGCATGCTACAGATGTCAGCATAGAGAAGTTCAAAGCTAGGTTCGTGGCTAAGGGGTATGCACGGAAAGAAGGGATCGACTATGAAGAAAGCTTCGCCCCCTGTAGCTCGATACACTTCAATCAGATCCGTCATCTCTCACGTAGCGCAGATGTGATGGGAGATTCATCAGATGGATGTCAAGACAACGTTCTTGAATGGGGTGATAGAAGACGATGTGTACATAGAATAGCCAGAGAGCTTTGAGACACATGAGCAGAAGAATCATGTATGCAGGCTTAAGAAAGCCTTATATGGACTAAAACATGCCCCCATAGCATAGTATGGGCGAATTGATAGCTACCTGCAGAAGATGCGATTTGTCAAGAGTGACACAGATCCCAACCTCTACTATTTGAGAGTAGGGGATGAGCCGCTAATCTTGGTATTATATGTAGATGATATGTTCCTGATTGGATCATCTAAGCTCATCGAAGACTGCAAGGAGAATCTGGCCATTGAATTCGACATGAAGGATCTGGGGCGAATGCACTATTTTCTTAGTTTGGAGGTCTGGCAGCAGAAGGGAGAAATTTTCCTTGGGCAAGGAAGATACACTACAGAGATCTTGAAGAGGTTTCAGATGGAGGATTGTAGACCCTTGGCTACGCCAATGATTACAAACTGGAAGAAGATAGACACGTCTGAGGATGATGAGGCTGACCCTACCTTGTATATGCAGCTCATTGGATCATTGATGTACCTAGTCAACACTAGACCAGACATCTATTATGCAGTGAATACCCTTAGTCAGTTCATGATGGAACCAAGGAGGGTTCACTGGGCAACAACCAAACATGTCCTCAGATATTTGAAGGGGACAGTTGAGTATGTGTTGAAGTACACTAAAGGCAATGAAATCCAGTTGAGTGGGTTCACTGACACAGATTGGATTGGAAGCACAGTGAATCGAAAAGTACTAGTGGGTACTGTTTCAGTCTCAGATCAGGAATGACTTCCGTTGCACTGAGCTCAGCCGAGGCTGAATATATGGCAGCAAGCACAGCTTCGTGCGAGGCCATATGGCTTCGTAAAATACTCTTGAACTTACTCAAGAAGAGGATGGAACCGACCGGAATTTTGTGTGATAATCAGAGTTTCATCAAGCTCTCTAAGAATCCTGTGTTTCATGACCAGTCGAAGCACATTGACATTAGGTGCCACTTCTTCAGAGACTATGTCCAACAAGGAGCTTTACAGTTGAGGTACACTTCTACAGGAGAATAGGTGGCATATATCCTCACCAAGGCTATGAGTAAGATTAAGTTTACTTACTTTAGAGAAAAGATGGGGATGGTCGAGAACCCTTTCCAGTAGAGGAATGGGTGGTCTTCAGAGTCAGAGGGAGCTGCAGTACGGATGAGGCAGTGGTAGAGATAATGTCACAGCCTACAGGTAGCAGTATAGAGGGCAGCAACGCAGAGATGATGGGCAACAACTAGGACGTTAGCAGCGCAACAGATGCTTTAAAATCAGAGTAGTACATAAACACTTTCCTAGCTAAGAGGGAGTGTTGATTTTATAGCATCGGGAAGTGTTCCAGGTCTCAAATTTTGAGGAGAGGTTTGGACAGTAGTATACCAGAGAACCCATAAATCGTTTGTGGAAATTCCACTCATATCTTCCTTTATTAAAATAATTAATTATTTTAAAGTGATCCCTAAGTCTAAACTTAGGGAAATTAAATAATTAAAGGGCATTAATAAAGCAGAGTGTGAATCTTCTAGAAAACAAAGATCAAGTCATCTTTTAATCTGAGCCATTGATTAAGACATAATTTGGGCCGTTAAATCATCAACAAGAAGACTATAAGAGAAGGCTTGAGGGTCATTTGGAAAAAAAAGTCGGGCACATTCTCAGTACCCGAAGGAAATCGATTCTAAAGTAAGAGAATTTGATTTCAGAGGGTGAGGTTGTAGAGGCTGGGTTGCAGAGACAGAAGGAGGAGGGAGAAGTCAGCAGAGATGAAGTGAAGGTAGGCAGAAGACGAAGGGGAGGCAACACTAGCCCTCCATGCAGACTTATGCAGTCCAACACAATGACTGCGCAGAGGGGCCATGCAGAGTGACGCAGAGGAAAGAGGAGGAACTCCCGTGTGTCGGGAATTCTTCTGGAGTGTCCCGAAAATTCATCTCAAGTGTATGCTAAAAGATTTGCTCGTCATGTATTCTGTAAATGATCTTTTCACTGCTGAAGATTAATATAAACCCTCATCTGCTGCACCGGTTTTCCGACATTGGGTTTTTCCGGGGACAATTGTCCAAAAATAATTGTGTTCATGTGATTGTTTCTATTGTGTTATGCTTGTTCTATTTGTTCTTCTGCTTTAAGATTAAAGTGAATATTGCAGCTGTATTTATTTCAAAATTTACTGAAGCATATGTAAATAACTTATTATAAATAAGTAGGCGAAATAAATCAATCATTGTAGTAGCATTTTCAAATTGAAAATTTCACATCTGGAACCCAAAATATACATCTTTTTAGGCCTACTCCTCTGTTGGTATTTTCCTAGAAGGGTTTATAAGAGGATTTCCCCTCCCGATCACGCTGGTAAACTGCTATGGGCACTATGGAGAGAGTCGTGAGTTCTAGGATAAAGTCCAATCTAGTGGACTTCTTTTAGACCATTCTCTCCTTCTAGTAGGAGATTTGAATTTCACCATATTGCCAAGGGAGTCTTGGAGGTATCGAGCCTGTTCGGATCCTTTGGCATCATATTTTTCAGAGATGTTGCAGAATCACAATATTTGTGATATTGCTCCTTTTCCTTCAACTCCTACTTGGAGGAATGGCATGACTAGTGAGGGAGGTATTGCCAAATGACTTGATATATTTTTTTACGGCTAGTCAGTTGTCGGATAATGTGGGGAGATTTTGATCATGGATAAGCCAAGATAAGATATCAAATCATCTTCCAATCCTCCTTGAATTGGATTTTGAGGATCACATAAACAAATACCCCTTTAAATTCAATCACTCATGGATGGAAGTTGAGACTTTCAGAACTCTAGTGTTGAGTTTGTGGCAAAACAACCCTATTTTAAACTACTCCTCCGCTATGGGCTCCCTTGTTAGAAAACTCTCGGAGCTCAAGAAGGTGGTTGTGGAGTGGGAAAAGAAAAGGAAAGTTGAGCAAAATGAAGAATTGTTTGCCCTAGAAAATGAATATGATCATATTTCACAGGCTTTTACTAGCTCACATTTTTCAACAAAATTAGCCCAAAGGATGAGTTCCTTGGAAGCCAGAAAGTCACAGATTTTAAAACTGGAAGAAGAGACCTGGAGACTCAAAATTAGGGCAACTTGGATTAAGATGAGGGATGGAAATATAAAATTCTTTCGCAATTACACTAATCATAGAAGGAATATAAATCTATTTGGGAGCTTGAGGTGGAGGATGGTAAGGTTGTCTCGATTCAACATGATTTAAAAGCTATTGTTGTTAGTTTTTTTCCCTCTCTTTTTAGAGATCTGGGTAGAAACAACATTGTCTCTCAACTTTAGCTCATCCAAAACTAACTGATATTCTTCAATCTAGAAGATTTTGAAAAGGATTGAAAGCCTTGTCTCCCTTGATGAAATTAAAGGGGTTCTGAAGCTGTTTTCAAAAGACAAAAGTCTAGGTCTATATGGCTGGACTGTTGAACTCTTTCTATCCTTCTTTGATCTCATGGGGCACAATAGTTGTAAAGCGGTGGAGGAATCAAGAATGACTGGTAAAGTCTCAAAAGCCATGAATGCAACTTATTTAGCTCTGATGTGTGGGCCTGCGTTATCCTCCTGAGGGACTGCGTCACACCTCATTTGTCATCTTCTTCTCGGCAATGTGTGGGACCACGTAATCCTTCACTCCATCCATGATCAAGTGCTTTGCCCACGCTTGATTCTCGTTAAACTTCTGAAGAGTGTTTGCATCGGCCGACACAGCTACGACATTCACTGCGTGTTCCCTGATGCCATACTCCTCCAAGATTGACAGGATTTTGGCCTTCTAGATCACGAAGTTGGACACACTGTCCAACCTATCCTGATCACGCAATCCGTACGGGGCTATCTAGCTCAAATCTGTCAAAATAGGTACTCCTCTCCCTCTTCTTGTTGCAACACTCAACAGAAAACTGGATCTGGGTTTCTTGGCGATAGAAATCCTTTATAGTAGTTGCTCCCTCTGACAACTTATTTCTCTCTCGGAAATCCTCTGCCAAATCACTTGAATTAGTCCTCTACGATCACCCTCCTGATCGAATCTTAGATCTGTTTGGCACAAATCTATTGAGTGACTGTTCTCCTCCCTCTTTTGTCACCTTTGCTAGGAACTGTTCTGCACCGACAGAGCCTGTGCCACAACAACAACTTCTGAAGATCAAAAGCTCTGCTTCCAGACTTTGGCAAATTGCACAACAATCTTCCACATGAACTACATCCCTCTGGCTGGCCTCTGCATGAGTAGACTGGCTCAACGCAGCCTCTGCGCAGCGACTGCACAATGTAGGTTGCTCCTGCGTCACTCTGGAAGGCTCTGCATTGCCTCTGCATCACTCAGATGGCTCTTCGTCAGCCTGGCTAGGCTGCGTCCCTCCTGGTGCTGTGTTGCCCTCTTCTGGATCTCTGCTGCTTCAGCTGCCCTCCTTGCAGCAATTTATCTTCAGCCGCTCTGTTTGTGGATCAACATGATCTACAATACTCTGATAACATGTGAAAGTTTCAAAACAGAAACCCTACTGTAGTGTCTCGATCTACTTCACCTACTTGTTTGATTAATTAACAAGTTATTAATCTGAATATTCCGAAAAACACTAAAGAAAATACAGACTGGAGTCTACACATCTGCAGATCATTTACTGAACAACACGCACATGTGACAAAATTACACAGATTTTTCGAACAAATGTCCCCAGAAAAACCCAATGCGGGAAAACCAGTGCAGCATATATGAGGGTTTATTATTATTAAGCAACAGTTTCTGAGTACATCTAGGGTGCCATAAACTCGGCTCACCCAACAAAGAAAACCTCGGCAAACAAATAAAATGTGAGATATACCTCACTCTTGCAAGTCCCAGCTGATCCGAATGAGCAACTGGTGAAACCCCAGTTGACTCTACGCAGCCTCTGCGCAGCTATTGCATCAGCCTGTGTAGCCTTGGCTGAGGGATTGCGTCATCCTAGCTCTGCGTGGCTCTGCTTCTCCCGGATCTCGATTTCAACCCTACTGGCTTAGAAACCCTTGCTTCCGGCAGAATTTTGGACTTCTTCTTGGAGACGCTGCATTGCCCCTACGTGAGCCTTACGTGGGCCTGCGTCACCCTCCTGAGGGACTGTGTCACACCCTTTGATGGTTGCGCTGCCTCCACTGCGTCTCTGTTGCCCTTGCTCTGCATTGTACTCTTGGCGCTCCTGGCCAATCACTGCATCTGCCCCTCACTACAACTTTGAGTCACTCAAATCTGATCTTCGTCCGAGCACTGCTCTGTCAAAAGAGTTTGATCTCTTAGACTCTGTGTGTGTGTTCTCTAACTAACCCTAAGCCCTTCTCTTGTACTTTTCTCGTCGACAAACCAACCGCCATGATCTAATCTCTCTTATCGACGGCTCAGATTAAAAGACTACTTGATCCACATCAGTTAGAACATTTCATCACATGTGTTAATTAATTCACTTTAATTTTTCTATTTCCCTAAGTTAGACTTAGGGTCCTCATTAAAAAAATTAATTATTCGAATAAATTCAACACCAGATGAAATTTCTCCAAACGCTTTCTGGGTCTTGGAGATCTCGTGTGTCTTAGCCCCTCCACAAAGTTTTGGAGCTAGATCACACCCGATGCTACCCCAAAATCTCAACACCCTTAACCTCCTTTCTTTGTCCTTCAAGAATCAGTCCTGAGCTCACCTAATTCTGCCTCTTCTAACAGTCCTCTTACTACTTCAAGAGGTTATACTTAGGGCTTGGAGCAAGTCACTACATCCCTCCTAACACCTGCTCTTTTTGCTGCTCCAACAATGTCCTACACTAGAACAACATCCACTAACAAATCACATCAACTCAAGAAGATGACATACCTTGTTCTGCTACCTTTTGCTACTCTTCTTGAACTTGGAAAATGTGCAATTGTTGATGATGAATTTGATGTTAAGATGTTCTGACCACTATCTAAACTAGGACTGACTAACCACCTAGCAAACCATCAACTAAAATAGCACTTTACCTCTGATTTGAAGACTCCTTCTGCTACCTCCAAGCTCGACTCTTGTGCTATAACAGTCATGAAGTATTTGGTCTAGTTAGGGAACCAAACTAGCCCTTAAACAACTCACAAACAACCCCAAACACTTTGTTGTCCCTTGCCAATACTCCTGCCCTCCTTCGCTGCTAAACAAGCCACTTTAGGACGTTGTTACAGTCCTCTTTTGACCGCAAACTAGCCTTATTCGAGGGCTTGGTCCTTCCTATAGCTTCTCTGAAGATTTTGGTTATGTTCAAAGGAGAGACAACCCTCAGCGCATGCACAAAACTCTTAGAGAGGCCCTCCACTATCACGACCAACCTCCTCCTGCAATTCAGACCTGTCCAAAACACAAGAATATACCAAAAAATCACTCGGCCTTTTCCTTTTCTTGTTGTGGCTGCCTCGGATGCTCTTTACTTATGATGATTGCACTTGGGTTGATGAGAAATGAGGCTCCTCCTCACTTCTATTTATACAAATCATTAGGGTGTGCAGCAACTAGCCCTTGGGGCATTACTAAGTAAAAGTCGACTTGAACTTTGTTGCATAAGCTAACACAAAAGTTCAAAAAATATTTTCTCCATTGTTATAAGGCATCTCATGGTGTTTGAAATCGATCCTTGCTCCTTTAAGGATGCCCTATGTCCTCTGTATGCCAAGTCATCACATTTTGGCCCCACACCTTTGGGTACAAAACCCCAAGCCTGGGTTCTAAGCCCACAAAACACATTGTGGTGCTTGTTCCTCCAAAACCCACTAGCTTAGGGTTTGGAGTACCTCCCAGGCTACAAATCTCAACGTTCCCTCTTAGCAAGGGAGGTACTTCCAACACTAGAAAGTCTCCACCATCATCATCGTGGGCAACACTAGCCCATCTAGTGCCCATCACATACTCTGTAGAATGAACCAAGATTTCTTGATAGTGCCTATTGTAGCCTAATTTGACTCAGTTAAAAGTTAAGAGAGGTTCTGAGCAGTTCAAGGTTATTGAGGAGCAATTGTTAAAATTTCAAAAAGACTTGTAATATGCTCAAAAGGATGACCACAAGCTCAATGAGGATTCGGCATCACAGGTGCACCAAAACCAAAATCAAGGAAGCAACAGCATTGGAGGTGTAATCTAAACCAGAGAAGTAGCAAAGAGAAAAGCGTGCAGGAGGGGTCAAGTCGGGCTCATTCACATGCAGAACAGTTCAAGAGCTGGACTGATCGGCATGTTCAAAACATTGCACACCGGACAAGGTCGAGTCGGGCTCGTTCGCAATCTCAGGAGAGATCAACACTTTTAAAGATTGAATAAAGCTCAGAAAGGATAGGGGAGTTGCAGAGCGGGGACGGTAGAAAGCAGAGAAATCGACTAAGATAGAAACACTTAGAAGATTACCAAAGGAGGCAATCAGACGATGAGGATCAAATCACAGATTTGAAGGGGAAGAGGCTGACGACGAAGATTAAATCGCAAACCACAAATCGCAAGTTTTAAAGAATAAGTGCAGAGGTAAATGTTAAATTCGCCGAAGTATGATATGCAGTGACGTGGCAAGCCGACATGGCAGATGACGTGGCCCTGGCCCGCATACCGCACATCACAAGTTTTAAAAGTTAAGTGCAAAGGTTTGAGTTACAATCGCCGAAGTGCGATATGCAAACAAGTGCAAAGGTAAGAGTTAAGTTCGCCGAAGTGTGATATGCGGTAATGGTGGGACCCATCCGCATACCGCACATCACAATCGGCGATTCTTACATTTACATGTTAAGACATAGCAAGTTATTTGTTTTGCGATGCGATAAAGTTCATTTTATGATGCGATGCGATCGCATATCGCATATGTTAAAGGGAAACTTGTTAGCGCTAAAGAACTAAATCCTACGACATGCCACAAGAGCCTGGATGCGATGTAGCACCAGAGTCAAATCGCAAAGGATTTCAATTCCGGATGTAAAGCCTTTCCAGTGTTAAATCGCATCGGAGGAAGAAAGGAGGCTTATAATGTAAAGCCAGTGAAACGACTTGATAACGGAAGAAGGTCTGAACGCGGGCAGAGAGACTCGGGTAAGTGACCCAACCCAGAGCAAAAGAGAAGAGAATAATGAACACAGCAGGCACGCGCAGAAGAGGCAGAGTCGGGTAGCAAGTGACATGATGACAGCATTTGAAACGCAAAAGCATGGCAGAGTCGGGTAGAGATGCGATTATACAGACTATTGGGACATCACAGCCGAAATGCACAAAGGCATAGGCAGATTCAGGCAGAAGAGTAGATGGTGGCACTGTTGGAAGCACGACAGCTGGGGCAAGTCGGGCACTGGGGCGTTGTTCCAGAACTATGCAGCTATCGCATCATAACGAAAAAGGACACCTCAGCACTTCGGAGGAACACATCAGCAACAAATCAAACTCAACAAAAGGATTATTCCAAGTGTATTATGTTTTCTTTGTTAAGATCGAAGCCACAATGGTGTCCTTGATTGCAATGTAATCGGTAATTTAATAGTTTAGGCAGTTTAGGAGTTTCAAGAAGCTCGAGCAGTTACAAACTGCTTTTGCTTGTATTTAAGCAAGGGAGAAAGAGTGAACAGGGGCTCTGAGTTCTGGACCTCTTGGGGATTACATTTTGTACTTCTTTTTCTGATGGGTAAATGAAAGAAGCAGTAAGTTTCCTGCAACTGTTGATGGTGATTCATGTTTCTTGTGCCATTTTGTGTCTTTTCTTCTTTGAATGAAGTGAAGTAATGTAGCAGCCAATCTCTTAATTACATCTGTGAGTAAGAGTTAAATAACCTTAATTTGGGCTCCTTCACTCCATCTCTTCTCCCTTCAAAAATTCTCCCTGAAACTTAAAAGTAGTAGGTTCTATCTATTCAACATATTACTTTGAGTTTCCCCTCTCTTCACAAACTCCTGTTGAAACTTTGAAGAAATAGATTCTGTGTTTACAACATATTATTTCAAGTTTCCTCTCTCTCCATGAATTTCCTCTGAAACTTAAAAGTGGTAGATTCTGTGTATTCAACATATTACTTTGGGTTTCCCCTGCAGTTTTTCTTTCCATTCAGAGATCAACAGTGAATGGCATTATGAAATCTTTTATTATTCCAGATCATTAAGGGTTTTAGAAAACTAGTTCCCGTAGGGATAGAACAAAGACCTCACGATTAAAGCATTTCTGTGACACATTTTTAAAATGTTCTTAAGCACTGATTCCTTTCACAACCGAGGGATTTTCCCTTAAGATACAACATTTTTTGGCGTCGTCGCCGGGGACGAAGGCACAAAGTTAATTTTCCCTGGGTATTGAAATCTATTTCTTGATAGTGAACAAGATTTAGATACAAATTTGGTTGTGTATTATTCACCTCGTGACTCAACTAATGAAGGTTTGATTAGATGAGGAAGTTTGCAGGCAAGAAAATGAGAAAGCACCATGGAAGATACAAATATCAGAGTTGTAATCTTTTAAAAGAAGTTTTATTTTTCACTATCAATTTGGTGATCTCTTTTCCCTTACATATCAATAAGATTGTTTCCTACTTTATTTTCTCAGAAGATTATAAGGCCCAAAATGTACATTCTTTATTGGAGAAAGAAGATTTTTCCTCCGATTGTATTATTGATCTTAATGCAACCTTATATGAGAGGATAGATGAATGTTCCATTACAATTCCTAAAGATTTTTGTCAAGAGTTGGCATTATACGAAGAACATCAGCATTATGAGGAAAAAACCTTAGATTTCTCTCCCCGTCCTAAATGGTTTTCAGCAGAAAACAACAATCAAACTTCTCACAAACAACCTCAAATTGAGGAGTCAAACAGTGAAGGAAGCTACCCTGTTCAAAGAAGTCTACATTAGCAAGATGTTCAAGAAAAGGAGGCAGCCGAAAATTTGTCTCAACAGTTCTATGATCTAGTGGCTGACCATATGACAACTTTCTTTTTTCAGCAACAAGAATTTATACAAAGGTATGTGCAAATCTTTGTATCTGGAAAACTTTCATGGTACCTCCCTATTGTGCTCTTCAAATTTCAACAGTATGAAGGCATTAGGTCTAACATGCAAGTGCTGGGTTGGTGCCATTGGAAGGTTGACTTCACCTGATTAAGTTCAGGCATAAATGCACACGTGGGAGTTGTGCATAAATAAGCTCAGAAGTTGAGCATTTTTAGTTGTAGTATTTCTAGTTCAGTATTTTCAGTTTAAGAATAAAGGAAGAAGTCCAAAGTGTAGCAGGTTTCGGGATGATTTCATACTGGATCAACTCACATTTAGGATTGACTCCATGCCCAATAAAGGCTACTGATATACAAGTTCTATTTGACTCCATGCCCAATAAAGGCTACTGATCTACAAGTTCTCAGCACTTTGTTACCAAAGTGTTGTCCCCAATTGGAGCCAGATGTTGTAGCCTAATTTGACTCAGCTAAAAGTCAAGAGAGGTTCTAAGCAATTCAATGTTATTGAGGAACAATTGTTAAAATTTCAAAAAATACTTGTAATATGCTCGAAAGGATGACCACAAGCCCAATGAGGATTCGGCATCACAGGTGCACCAGAACCAAAATCAAGGAGATAGCAACAATGGAGGTGTAATCTAAGCCAGAGGAGTAGAAAAGAGAAAAGTGTGCAAGAGGGGTCAAGTCAGGCTCATTCACATGCATAACAGTTCAAGAGCTGGACCGATGGGAACGTTCAGAACATTGCACACCAGACAAGGTCGAGTTGGGCTCGTTCACAAGCTTAGGAGAGATCAGCACTTTTAAAGATTGAATAAAGCTTAGGAAGGATAGCGGAGTTGCAGAGCGACAACGGTAGAAAGCAGAGAAATCGACTAAGATAGAAACACTTAGAAGATTACCAAATGTGGCAATCGAATGGCAAGGATCGAATCGCAAATCTGAAGGGGAACTGACCAACGGCGTAGATTAAATCGCAAGTTTTAAAGAATAAGTGCAGAGGTAAATCTTAAATTCGCTGAAGTGCAATATGCAGTGACATGGCAAGCCGACATGGCAGATGACATGGCCCTAGCTCGAATACCGCACATCGCAAGTTTTAAAAGTTAAGTGCAAAGGTTTGAGTTAAAATCGCTGAAGTGCGATATGCGATGCGGTGGGGCCCTATCGCAAGTTGCAAATCGCAAGTTTTAACGAACAATTGCAAAGGTAAGAGTTAAGTTCGCCGAAGTGCGATATGTGGTGCGATATGTGGTGATGGTGGGACCCATCCGCATAGCGCACATCGCAATCAGCGATTCCTACATTTACATGTTAAGACATCGCAAGTTATTTGTTTTGCGATGCGATAAGAAGTTCGGTTTGCGATGCGATGCGATCGCATATCACATATGTTAAAGGGAAACTTGTTAGCGCTAAAGAACTAAATCCTGCGACATGTGACAAGAGCCTGGATGCGATGTAGCAACAGAGTCAAATAGTAAAGGATTTCAAATCCCATTGTAAAGCCTTTCGAGTGTTAAATCGCATCGGAGGAAGAAAGGAGGCTTATAACGTAAAGTCAGTGAAACGCCTTGATAACGGAAGAAGGTCTGAACGCGGGCAGAGAGACTCGGGTAAGTGACACAACACAGAGCAAAGGAGAAGAGAAGACTGAACACAGCAGGCACGCGCAGAAGAGGCAGAGTCGGGCAGCAAGTGACATGATGACATCGTTCAAATCACAAAAGCATGGGCAGAGTCGGGTGGAGATGCGTTTATAGAGACTATTGGGACATCACAGCCAAAACGCACAAAGGCATAGGCAGAGTCAGGTAGAAGAGCAAATGGTGGCACTGTTGGAAGCACGACAGTTGGGGCAAGTCAGGCACAAGGGCGTTTTTGCAGAACTGTGTAGATAACGCATCATAACGAGAAAGGACACCTCAGCACTTTGGAGGGACACATCGGCAACAAATCAGACTCGGCAAAAGGATTATTCCAAGTGTATTATGTTTTCTTTGTTAAGATCGAAGCCACAATGGTGTCTTCGATTGCAATGTAATCGAAAGTTTAACAATTTAGGCAGTTTAGGAGTTTCAAGAAGCTCGAGCAGTTACAAACTGATTTTGTTTGTATTTAAGCAAGGGAGAAAGAGTGAATGGGGGCTCTGAGTTATGGACCTCTTAAGGATTACATTTTGTACTTCTTTTTCTGATGGGTAAATGAAAGAAGCAGTAAGTTTCCTGCAACTATTGATGGTGATTCTTGTTTCTTGTGCCATTTTGTGTCTTTTCTTCTTTGAATGAAGTGAAGTATTGTAGCAGTTGGTCTCTTAATTACATCTATGAGTAAGAATTAAATAACCTTAATTTGCGCTCCTTCACTCCATCTCTTCTCCCTTCACATATTCTCCCTGAAACTTAAAAGTGGTAGATTCTGTGTATTCAGCATATTACTTTGAGTTTCCCCTCTCTTCACAAACTCCTGTTGAAACTTTGAAGTAATAGGTTCCGTGTTTACAACATATTATTTCGGGTTTCCTCTCTCTCCATGAATTTCCTCTTAAACTTAAAAGTGGTAGATTCTGTGTATTCAACATATTACTTTGGGTTTCCCCTGCAGTTCTTCTTGCCATTCAGATATCAACAGTGAATGGCATTATGAAATCTTTTATTATTCCAGATCATTAAGGGTTTTAGAAAACTAGTTCCCAGAGGGATAGAACAAAGACCTCACGATTAAAGCATTTCTGTGACACATTTTTAAAATGTTCTTAAGCACTGATTCCTTTCACAACCGAGGGATTGTCTCTTACGATACAACAGTGCCTCTACCTCATTACATCTGAACTTGAAGATCCCAACACTTCCATAGGGTTGCTCCCTCTGAAGCTAGAATCCTTCTGAGTCTACACGATCTCCACTGGCTCAACCTGCTACTGATCTTATGTCCTACAAGGTCATTCTGATTTGTGGTCGAACACATACTATCATCATCGCAACCCAGTTGCAAGCACTCATTCTCCTAGATCAAACAGAACTCGTGCACATTCCTTCAATCTCAGATATGCAACATCACGATCCGATGAAAAAACTAGCCTGCCAATATGCAATCCATCACATGAAGCAATCTCGATCAAACCAATCTTGTCCATGCCAAAGTAATCCTCAAGCAGTCCCAACGATCCATGACAAGTCACAAGAATTCCATGATCAACAACCTTCCCTACAACAAACTGTTGTTCAACAAGCTCACCACCAATCAACCAGAACTCCCAGCCAATCTTGTTGCCAAGCTAGACAATACCACATATCCATGTCTTCAGATGAACCCTCTGCTCCATGGTCTAGACGATCTTAGCTCCCTCTGAGTTGCTTCACTGTGCACACTCTGATTCATTGGCCCTAAAAGTAGCTCTGAAACCATGTTGTTTTTTCTACGATACTAGAGTCTAGGTTAGAATCTTACAATCGTTGGTACCAATCCAAGTATCACAACAAACTACTCTGCCCAATGGAACAATAAAAAGCAGTAAATCAACACATGCACAAATATAGACAACCTTTTACAAATTTTAACCGCCCAACTTTGCTATATTAACAAACTGTAATACAATGGTCTAGGGCTCCCGTACCAAGGAAATGGCCCTCACAGATCCACTGATACAAAGACTGCAACTGGGACTTGGTGTCAACAACTATGACAACCAAAATGCCCGAACAAGATACACTGACCCTCTGGTTGATCTAGCACGCTCTGTCAACTCCTCTCGGTCGTACCCTGAACACACTTGCCGAATCCTTTGGCTCCTAATTTGCAATAACTCCAATCTGCCTCTATCAATGAACTTATTGAGAAATTTAGGGCATCAAGGTTAAGTGATTTCTCATCTATAGATAACTGCTCATGAATGCTTTTTACTTCTTAGATTAGGATCTTCTTTTACTTATGTTAGTATAATGATATTCTTCATCAAACAACTACCAATGCATAAACCATAAAAAGACAAGAGACACAAAATATAGGCAATCAACCAAGGCCAAAACCTCTCCCACTTGAGAGGAAAACCCAAACAAATTCTTCGTCTTATAGAGACTTCAATTGACGAATACCAAGATCAAGACCATTGACCTATTTGCCACTCCAAGACCATGACACAAAGCTTCCTTGATGAGATCCTTAGTCAAAAATAGTCAACCTTGTGCTCCTTCCTCCTTAGCTTCTCTTCAACTTCGACTTTCTTCTGCTTCAAACCTTCGCTTATTTCGGCCTCTTTGAATTAGGTATGCAATCTTTGACTCTAATTCAGAAACCCTAGTTTATCCTTCTAGAAAATGTCCTTGATACCTTCGCTTAGGATAGAGTCTCCTTCTAGCTTATCTCAGCTTCTCCTTTGACTTGACTTTCTGCAATTTGGTTATTCAATAGGATTGTAATCTTCTCAACCTTTCTTGAGACAGATAATCCATCTTTTCTTCTCACGTGTGACAGCAAAATCACCCTAAAACAGGCCTAAAATGAAGATAAGAACTTCGCTCCACTTCCTTCTCCCTTCACTGATGATTAGTGTAATATTCCCAATTAGTGATAGTGTAATATTCCTAATTAGTAGCAGCTACTTGGAATATTCGTTTTTGCTCAATTTTGCCGTCTATAGTTTATTAATAAATAAAAAGGTGAGTGGAGAGGGTCTAACTCACTTTTTGGAATAAAACCCACTCCCTATTAGCACAACGTTGTGAGGGGCCAAGCACCACGTAGAGAGGGGGCCCACGTATGCACTAAGAGAGACTGCGCAGATGAGGAGGATCACGTGGCAAGAGGGAGGCTACGTTGAGGAGATAGGCTTTAGGGTTTGGAGGAAGGCCAACGTTATAAAAGAGGGAGGGGCCTCCTCATTTCATTCATTTTTTGTTGATGATATTGAGCTGGTCGTTCTGACTTCTTGAGCACGTTGGCTGTTTAGCATGTCTCTAGCACTGTTTAGTGTGTTGAGTGCCTTCGGTCGGAGATCTCGCCCTTAGCCCCGGGGGACTTCGAGTGCTTGCTCGGGCAAGGTAGTTTCTTTAGCATTTTGTGGGAGGTTTGGTGTTTGGTTTTTGTTGTGGAGCCGAGCATTCAGAGAGACTGCGCAGTCATTGAGAGGGAGGACGCAGTCCATCCAGGAGGAGCTCTGGATTGGGATTCTTGCAGAGGTTTTGAGCCGGGAGATTGAGCAGAGGATCAGCCTTTGCCTTTGGGAGGATTTTGGAGGAGTTTGAGGCCGTATTTCATTCATTCCTATTCAGCCTCTGCGCAGAGCCTTGGAGGCCAGCGTAATTCCCCAATGGGGTGTTTTTCGGGGGTCAGCCATTTCTGATATGATTTTTGGGTTTTGCCGAGATTGGTGAGTAGAGGAGGATTCCAGATTTTCAGCTCATTCCGGCAAGGGGAACAGCCCCTAGTCATCAGTTCATGTCAGCAGTAGCAGCTATACGGTAGTTTTCCAGCAGTTGGGACGCAGTTCAGAGAGCAGCCATTTCCTGGTTATTCTGAGAGTATTTTTTCACTTGCCTTGAGCAAGTCTAGGTGCCATCACTCTGATCACCTATTGTACTTCATTATATTTCTCAGTCTAATAAAATGGCTTAGCATTCTCTCTCTATATTTCTGGGTGATTTGTCGTATATTCTTTCTATGCTATTGTATGTCTGCTGTACTGTTATCTTTATATATTTTCGAGCATTCTAGTTCTATACCACTTGGTGTGTTTATCTCATACTCTTAGACAGAGTCTGGAAAGGGCCAGGTAGCCTCCAGATCTCACCCTCTTCTCAGAGGTGAAATATCTGGTAAACGCCCTCCCAATCCATCTCTGGTTAGAGTTTGCTGTGTTTTAGAGATATCCATGAAACGGAATATTACAGTGGTATCAGAGCATAGTTTTGGCTCAGCATGTGGAGCTAGTTGTCTATGACACCGGGGAAGAGGCCATATATTTGTTACAGAGGCAGAAAGTACAGAGATCATGAGCGTAGGTTGGAGAACACCTACGGAGAGGGAGATTGTGTTCGGGTGGTGGACATAGAGCAGAAGGAGCCTGTGACAGACGCAGAACAGGAGGAGCCTATGATAGATTCAGAGCAGAGAGAGCTGATGGCAGATGACACTGAGGCCAAACAGTTTGGGGAGGCACTCCTCAAATTGGTGCAGGATTTAGCGAGGCAGATTGAGGTGATGGGTCAAAGATTCACTGCTGTAGAGGCTAGACAGCGTGAGGCCCCACGGGTATTCCAGGTAGGTGAGGGATCAGGTACATCCCACCATTTTCCGAAGCATGGTGTTGCTCAGCATGATACTACTCAGCCGATGGCTTCACATGCACCTACACGCTCTACCATGCCCACTTTCTTGGGAGCAGACACAGGGGCAGGAGCCCAGCAGGAGGCAGAGCCCGGACACATGGGCGATTATTTTGCAGAGCATCAGGCCTATGGGCAGGAGTTCAGGGATGCTCTCTCGTTTAGAGATTTTGTTCAGCTCCAGCGGGACAATAGACCTCGCAACCATCATAGAGGGCACCAGCATTATCATGATGGAGATACCCACCGCACATCTAGCAGATTCCATTTGCCTACGTTTGATGGTTCATCAAACAGTTCAGCAAAGTCTTGGGTGGAGAAGCTGGACATCTATTTCCAACTTAACCAGATGTCGGAGACGGAGGCCATCAAGGTGGCGACATTACATTTGGATGGTGAGGCCCAGGACTAGTGGTTCCATGGGATGGTTACACTCGGACATTCTACAGTGATGACATATGCCGAGTTTACCAGGAGGTTGATGGAGGAATTTGACCGGAGGGATCTGGTACAGCACTTTGTTGAGCTAACGAGGCTCAAGTAGACTGGTAGCCCAGAGACATACATTGCAGATTTCTTCAGGGTTTCAGTGATGGTGCTAGATTTATTCACGGCACGAATGATCTATATGTTTGTGGAGGGGTTAGCAGAGCCACTTCGGGGTCTAGTCAGATCTACTAGACCAGCTACACTCCAGGATGCTATTAGCAGGACCGGAGATTTACAGGATGCATTGCCCAGGACTCCAACACCTTACCCCCAGAGACAGGGCTTCCAGCCCAAAGGGAAGGATGTGAGGATTCCGCCTCCAAAGGGGAATCCAGGACGGGCACAGACAGATGATGATGCCAGGAGGGAGCTGAAGAAGAAGCGGTTGTGCTTCACTTGTCAGGAGCCATGGGCACCAGGACATAGGTGTGTTGCTGGCAAAGCACACTTCATTGAGGTCTTCTCCGAGGATAGCGGGGAAGAGGATGAGGAGGATGATGAGGAGGCAGGAGACAGTCAGACAGCCCAGGATCAGTTGCCACCTCCACCTCCAGGAACAAGAGGTGCAGCTTTTGCACCCACAGGAGGGACCCTTGCAGCATTGCGAGGAGTTCCCAAGTATTTGACGCTGCGCGTACGAGGGACAGTACGTGGCCAGTGAGTATCAGTTTTGGTTGACAGTGGGGCAACCCACAACTTCATCGATGCACAGATGGTCAAGCGGAGAATTATACCGACCGAGAGCTTTGACAGATTTTCAGTTTTGGTCCCAGGAGCCCAGACAATGCAGTGTGCCCGGTATGTTCCAAAGTTAGCAGTGACGATGGGTACCTACACCGTGACCGACCACTTTTTCGTGGTCAACATACCAGATACCAATGTGGTACTGGGTGTTCAGTGGTTGATTACTCTGGGGAAGGTCACCACAGATTAGGAGGCTTTAGAGATGGAGTGGGATGATAAGAAGACCGGGAAGCATGAGAAGATTCGCGGGATGCACACTTACCCACCTCAGACTGTTTCGGCTCACCGGATGGAGGCAGACTTCCGGAAGAGGGACATAGAGTGGGCGGTTGAGTTGCGGACATTAGAGGCAGGGACCACCAATCAGGCAGTTCATCCTAATATACAGGCCATCCTTGACAGGTATGACACAGTGTTTAGGGATATACCACTAGGTCGGCCACTGGACCGAGGGTTCGAGCACACCATTGAGCTTGAGCAGGGCATTCAGGCAGTGATTACTACCCCCTATAGGCATCCCAAAGCCTATCGGGATGAGATTGAGCGGGCCATCCAAGAGTTGCTGGCTCTTGGGCACATCAGACCGAGCATGAGTCCGTTTGCTTCTTTCGTGGTGTTGGTAAAGAAGAAGGACGGCACCTTGAGGATGTGTATTGACTACAGGGCCCTGAAGAAGAAGACCCTGAAGAACAGGTATCCTATACCCAGGATCTATGAGTTGATGGATGCGCTGAGAGGAGCCAAGTTCTTCTCAAAGATTGATTTGAGATCAGGGTACCATCAGATTCGCGTGAGGGAACAGGACATTCCCAAGACCGCCTTCAGGTGTCATTTTGGGCACTTTGAGTTTTTGGTTATGCCCTTCAGGCTAACCAATGCCCCAGCTACTTTTCAGTCTTGCATGAACCATATCTTCCGCGGTCATCTGAGGAAGTTTGTATTGGTCTTTTTCGATGACATACTCATATATAGTAGGACTTGGGAGGAGCATCTCCAGCATATAGAGGCAGTACTACATATCTTGGAAGAGCAACAGTTATATGCTAAGCTCTCCAAGTGTGAGTTTGGGATGACAGAGATGTTGTATTTGGGTCACATTATTGGAGTGGACGAAGTGAAATTCCATGAGGAGAAGATCAGGGCCATCAGAGATTGGCCGGAGCCGAGGAACGTGACGGAACTTCGAGGATTCATTGGCATATGTACTTAATACAGGAAGTTCATCAAGAGTTTCTCATAGCTTGTTGCACCCCTTACAGATTTGACGAAGAAGGGGGCATTCAATTGGTCGGATACAACGCAGCGAGCCTTTGACAGGCTCAAGGAAGTGATGAGTAACTGCCCAGTGCTTGCATTGCCGGATTTTACGCAGCCATTTGTTTTGGAGTGTGATGCGTCGGGAGAGGGGATCGGCGCAGTATTGATGCAGGGAGGACACCCTATAGCCTTTGAGAGCCGGAAGCTCCTTCCACACGAGAGGTTGTATTCTATATACGACAAGGAGATGTTGGCCATTATGCATGCACTGGCCAAATTCCGGCAGTATTTGGTAGGGAACAAGTTCAGGGTGAGGATTGATCACAACAGCCTCAGGTTCTTTTTGGAGCAGAAACAGTTACAGGAGAGGCAGCAGAAGTGGATCAGTAAGATCCAAGCATATGACTTTGACATTGAGTATGTCAAGGGTAAGAATAACGTGGTAGCAGATGCCCTTTCACGTAGACCAGCCACGTTATCTCTTATGAGCTTGGATACAGATTGGAGGGCTTGACTTTTAGTGGAGTACTCCAAGGACAGATTTGCATGTGAGGTTCTGGATGGACAGGTGGCGGATGACAGGTACAGGGTGGTCGATGAGAACATCTACTACAGGGACAGGATCTTCTTGACTGAGGGATCTCAGCTCAAAAAGAAGATACTTCAGGCATCACATGATTCGCCATTGGCCGGCCATCAGAGGTTTACCAAAACCTACAGGGCCATTAGAGAGAGGTTCTCGTGGAAGGGCCTCAAGGAGGACATACTCCAGCACATCAGCGAGTGCGATGTTTGCCAGAGGAACAAGGGGGAGATGAGCCATCTTGCAGGGTTATTGCAGCCTCTTCCCATTCCAGAGGGGAAATGGGAGAGTATTTCGATGGACTTCATCACAGGGTTGCCCATGGTGCAGGGCAAGGATTGTATCTTTGTCGTCGTTGATCGACTGAAAAAGTATGCGCATTTTTTTGCCATATCCGCGCACTACACAGCAGCACAGGTGGTTGAGTTGTTCTTCAGAGAGGTTTTCAGGCTACATGGTCTTCCTAAGACCATCATCAGTGACAGGGACAACCGCTTCATGGGCGGATTTTGGCAGGAACTTTTTCGGATGGTGGGGACAGAGTTGACACCGAGTACCTGTTATCACCCACAGACGAATGGACAGACGGAGATAGTTAACAAGTGGCTAGAGGGCTACTTGCGTAACTATGTCAGTGGGCAGCAGCGAGCATGGTTGAAGTGGCTACATTTGGGGGAGTACTGCTACAACACTACACATCACATGTCCATTGGTATGTCTCCATTCTACGCTTTATATGGATATCACTCTTTGTCTTTTGCTAACGTGATGTTTGGTGCTAGCAAGGCTCCGAGAGCCAAGATTTGGATCCAAGAGAGTTAGGATATTCTCCGAGCTCTCAAGGATAATATGGCCACAGCGCAAAACCAGCAGAAGTTGTATGCTGACAGAGGTTGGGTGGAGAGACAGTTTGAGGTAGGGGACTTTGTCTACCTACGATTACAGCCATATCGACAGTCGTCACTGAAGCAGAAGGGAGCTGAAAAGCTCAATCCCTGCTTTTACGAGCCATATAGGGTGATACGCAGGATTGAACAAGTTGCATATGAGTTGGAGTTGCCCCAAGGCAGCAAGATTCATAACGTTTTTCATGTATCATGCCTGAAGAAGGCACTAGGGCAGCAGGTAACAGTGACAGATGAGCTACCACGCACGGATGATGAGGGGCATTTGGTGTTGCAGCGAGAGGCTATTATTGATACCAGGGAGAGGCAGCTACAGAGCAGGACAGTCCGGGAATTCTTGGTGAGGTGGAAGAATTTGCCAAATGAGGATGCCACTTGGGAGAGAGAAAATTTTGCAGCATCCATCACTTCAGTTGCTTGAGGACAAGCAAAATTTTTCCGGGGGAGACTGTAATATTCCTAATTAGCAGCAGCTAATTGGAAT
The DNA here is from genome assembly GCA_034641835.2 of Pinus albicaulis. Lineage (NCBI taxonomy): Eukaryota > Viridiplantae > Streptophyta > Pinopsida > Pinales > Pinaceae > Pinus > Pinus albicaulis. The sequence continues at coordinate 1,533,886,365 of CM076578.1, forward strand.
ATTCCTTTTTGGTCAATTTTGCCATCTATAGTTTATTAATAAATAAAAAGGTGAGTGGAGAGGGTCTAACTCACTTTTTGGAATAAAACCCACTCCCTAGTATCACAACGTTGTGACTTAAAGGGAGCCAAGGCGGGCCAAGCACCACGTAGAGAGGGGACCCACATATGCATTAGGAGAGACTGCGCAGATGAGGAGGAGCACGTGGCAAGAGGGAGGCTACGTTGAGGAGATAGGCCTTAAGGTTTGGAGGAAGGCCAACGTTATAAAAGAGGATGGAGCCTCCTCATTTCATTCATTTGTTGTTGATGATATTGAGCTGGTCGTTCTGACTTCTTGAGCACGCTGGCTGTTTAGCCTATCTGCAGCACTGTTTAGTGCGTTGAGTGTCTCTGATCGGAGATCTCGCCCTTAGCCCCGGGGAACTTCGAGTGCCTGCTCGGGCAAGGTAGTTTCTTCAGCATTTTGCGGGAGGTTTGGTGTTTGGCTTTTGTTGTGGAGCCGAGCATTCAGAGAGACTACACAATCATTGAGAGGGAGGACGCAGTCCATCCACGAGGAGCTCCGGATTGGGATTCTTGCAGAGGTTTTGAGCTGGGAGATTGAGCAAAGGATCAACCTTTGCCTTTGGGAGGATTTTGGAGGAGTTTGAGGTCGTATTTCATTCATTCCTATTCAGCCTCTGCGCAAAGCCTTGGAGGCCGGCGTAATTCCCCAATGGGGTGTTTTTCGGGGGTCGGCCATTTCTGATATGATTTATGGGTTTTGCCGAGATTGGTGAGTAGAGGAGGATTCCAGATTTTCAGCTCATTCCGGCAAGGGGAACAGCCCCTAGTCATCAGTTCATGTCAGCAGTAGCAGCTACACGGCAGTTTTCCAGCAGCTAGGACGCAGTTCAGAGAGCAGCCATTTCCTGGTTTTTCTGAGAGTATTTCTTCACTTGCCTTGAGAAAGTCTAGGTGCCATCACTCTGATCACCTATTGTACTTCATTATATTTCTCAGTCTAATAAAATGGCTTAGCATTCTCTCTCTATATTTCTGGATGATTTGTCATACATTCTTTCTATGCTATTGTATGTCTACTGTACTATTATCTTTATATATTTTCGGGCATTCTAGTTCTATACCACTTGGTGTGTTTATCTCATATTCTTAGACAGAGTCTGGAAAGTGCCAGGTAGCCTCCAGATCTCACCCTCTTCTCAGAGGTGAAATATCTGGTAAACGCCCTCCCAGTCCATCTTTGGTTAGAGTTTGTTGTGTTTTAGAGATATCCCTGAAACGAGATATTACAGATAGCTAATTGGAAATATTAACTTTGATCAATTTTGCCTTCTATAGTTAGAAATATAAATAAAGTGAGTGAGAGGGGGACATAACTCACTAAAATAAAGTGCACTCCCTAGTAAACTCAACGTTGTGACTGAAGTGGGCCAAGGGCGGCCAAGAGACCACATAGAGGGGGACCCACTTAGACCACGTGGGCCATGACAACGCATTTTAGTTGGCAACGTGGGCCAAATGGAGGCTACGTAGGAGATGGTGGGGACTAGGGTTGAGAGAGGCCCATTGTTATAAAAAGGAGGAGAGCCTCCTCATTTCCTCATTCGAGTTTATGCATATTGAGCTGGTCACTAAGACTTTGAGCACGCTGGTTGTTTAGCTTGTCTGCAACACTATTTAGTGCATTGAGAATCTCCGTTCAGAGATCTCACCCTCAGCCCCGGGAGACTTCGAGTGCTTGCTCGGGTGAGGCATTCCCATCAGTATTTTGCAGGAGGATCGATTTGTAGCATTGGGAGAGGAGCATTGCATCTATTGACTGTGCAGTCATGAGAGGGAAGACGCAGTCCATATTGAGGGAGCTCCGGTGTGGTATTCTTTTGGAGGATTTTGGCCAGGAGATTGAGCAGGGGGACAACACTTGCCTATTGGAGACTTTTGGTTGAGCGGGAGGTTATATTTTGGAGGATTCCATTCAGTCTCAGTGTAGCCCTTGGTAGGATAGCATAGATCCTCAAGGGAGGTATTTTCGGAGGTTGTCCATTCCATAAACGCTCTCCGGGCTTTTCTGGGTTTTGTGAGTAGAGGTTGATTCTAGAGTTTCAGCTTATTCAGAGTAAGGGAGCAACCCCAAATTCTCATCTTGTTCTAGCAGTAGCAGCTACACGGCAGTTTTCCAGTAGCTTGGACGCAGATCAGAGAGCAGCCATTCCATCGATATTCTAAGAGTATTCCTACACTTGCTTGGTGCAAGTCGAGGTGCCATCACTCTGATCACCTCTTGTACTCATTGCTATTTCTTAGTATAATAAAATGGCTTAGTATTCTCTCTATTTTATGTGTATCTGTTGCATATACTGTTTCTAGCATTTCATGTACTGTTGTATGATCCCCATCACTACTTATTTTCCCTCTTGAGACATTCCCGTTGCTATACCATCTGTTGTGTTTTTCCCATACTTTATAGACGGAGTCTGGTGAGGGCCAAGTAGCCTCCAAATATCATCCTCTTTTCAGAGGTGAAATATCTGGTAAACGCCCCTCCAGTCTATCTCCAATTTAGAGTTGACTGTGTTTGAGAGATATCCCTATAAGGGGATATTACAGTGGTATCAGAGCTCATAGACCTGGCTCAGCCTATGGAGCAAGTTGTCTATGACACTGGGAGGAAAGTCGTACATTTGCTACAGGGGTAGGAAGTACCGTGACAGAGAACGTAGGTTGCAGATCACCTACGAAGAGGGGGACTGTGTTCTAGTAGAGGACGCAGAACAGGATCCAGTAGTGAACACAGAACAGGGGGAGCCAATGGCAGATGATAGTGATGCAAAATAGTTTGGGGAAGCACTCCTCAAATCAATGCAGGATCTAGCGAGGCAGATCGAGATGATGGGCCAGAGATTCACTGTTGTGGAGGCTAAACAGCGTGAAACCCCAAGGGGTTTCTAGGTTGGTGAGGGATCGGGCACATCCCACCATTTGTAGGAGCGGGATGCCACTCCGCACCAGGCATCACATGCCCCCACTCATTCCACTATGCCCACTTTTCTGGGTGCAGACATTGGGGCAGGAGCACAGCAGGAGCTAGAGCCTGGCCACATGGGTGATTATTTTGCTGAGTATCAGGCATATGGGCAAGAGTTCAAGGATGCCCTTTCATTCAGAGATTTTGTTCAGCTCCAGCAGGACAGCAAACCCCGTGACCATCACAGAGGACATCAACATTATCACGAGGGAGATACCCAGCGTACAGTGAGCATGTTCCATTTTCCTACTTTTGATGGTTCATCAAACAGTTCGGCAAAGTCTTGGGTGGAGAAGCTAGACATATACTTCCAGCTCAACCAGATGGCAGAGACGGAGGCCATCAAGGTGGCGACGCTGCATTTGGATGGTGAGGCCCAGGATTGGTGGTTCCATGGGATGGTTACACTGGGACATTCGACAGTGACCACATATACCGAGTTCCCCGGAGATTGATAGATAGGTTTGACCAGAGGGATCCGAAGGAGCACTTTGTGGAGTTGACGAGGCTCAAACAGACCAGGAGCCCAAAGACATATATTGCAGATTTCTTGAGACATTTAGTGATGGTGCCCGATCTATACGCGGCACGGATGATATGCATGTTCATTGAGGGGTTAGCAGAGCCGCTTCGAGGTTTGGTCAAATCCATCAAACCAGCCACACTCCAGGACGCAGTTGGCAGGACCCGGGATTTGCAGGATGCTTTACCCCGAACCAAGACACCTTACCCCCAGAGACAAGCTTTCCAGCGAAAGGGGAAGGATGTGAGGATTCCGCCTCCTAAGGGGAATCCGAGTAGGGGACAGTTAGATGATGATACCAGGAGGGAGTTGAAGAAGAAGAGGTTGTGTTTTACCTGTCAGGATTCGTGGGCACCGGGACACAGATGTGCTACTGGCAAAGCACATTTTATCGAGGTCTTCTTCGAGAGCAGCGGGGAAGAGGATGAGTATGAGGATGGGGAGGCAGGAAACAGTCAGGCAGCGCAAGACCATTTGCCGCCTCCACCTCCAGGAGCAAGAGGTGCAACTTTTGCACCCACAGGGGGGACCCTTGCAACATTGCGGGGAGTACCCAAGTATTTGATGCTACGTGTCCGAGGGACAGTACGTGTGCAGCGAGTTTCAGTCCTGGTAGACAGTGGGGCAACCCACAACTTCATCGATGCATAGATGGTTGAGCGGAGAGGCATACCGACAGAGAGCTTCGATGGATTTTCAGTGTTGGTCCCAGGAGATCAGATAATGCAGTGTGCCAGATATGTTCCAGAGCTGGCTGTGACAATGGGCACCTACACAGTGACTGACCACTTTTTTGTGGTTAACATACCAGATACCAATGTGGTATTGGGTGTACAGTGGCTGATTACTCTAAGGAAGGTCACCACAAATTGGGAGGCCTTGGAGATGCAGTGGGATGATAAGAAGACTGGGAAGCATGAGAAGATATGTGGGATGCACACTTTCCCACCCCAAACTGTTTCAGCTCATCGGATGGAGGCAGACTTCCAGAAGGGAGACAGAGAGTGGGCAGTTGAGCTGCGTGCATCAGAGGCAAGGACTACCGGGCAGTCAGTTCATCCTGAGATACAGATCATCCTTGACAGGTATGTAATATCCCCAAATGGGATATTTCACTGAATTTGCCTAAATTCACTTATATCTCAAAATATGCCATGATTTCAACATTTATTTAACAGAAGATCGCCATGTAAAATTAAACACACAAGTACATGCAAATCCATAACATCATAATGCAGGAATATAACTCAGCTTTATTATATTATTACTGGGGTTACAAGCTGAAATGAAAGATAGCTGAGAGAAATGAAATACAACTAGCTTCAAGATAATCTGCTGCACTGCTACATTGCAATGGCCTCCCAAAACTGAACTGCTGCACTCTCCCTCCAGCGATGGCTGCCACTGAACCCACTGAAAATGTTGAAGCCCAAGTTGAAGATTTGAATGATCCTCACACCAAAATTTGAAGCTCTGTGAAACTTCTAAGTGAAGTCTCCTCAAGAGAGTTGGGTTTTCGTCCAACACTCACAAATCACCCGAGGGTTTTCGTCCTGGGGCTACAGATGAAGTAGAGAACCACGTCTCAAACCTCTCATACAAGCAAATGATATGATCCCAAAGATGTCTCCCAATGGCCTCCTCCCTTTCTTTTATAAATCTCTTGGAGCCTTCTAGAACATTATTTTATTATTATTTTATTCATGGAGAACTTTTCCCTTTAATTAAAATATTCCTTTTTAATGCGGAAAAGGGTAAATCGGCTACCACGCCTCCTCCGGTCACTGAAATCCGTGTCTAACTGTCCCATCATGTAGGTATTCTCGTCCCAGTTCCAATAAGCTATTACACTAAGGTGTCCCATCATGTATTCCTCCCAGAATGCCACCTTGAGTGTAATCAGCTGAGTTAAGCCCAGAAATAACTCAAATTTCCGAAAGTTATCGGAATGCATCAGAACGAAAGCCAAACCGCTCGGATGATGGAGTATATCAAGAGAATGCTTCCGGAAACCATGAAAACTCCTCGAAACTCCTCCAAAAAGCCCCTGAGCCCGCTGATAGCACTAATCTGTACCTGTGACCCGTCTGCTCCTAACTCTATATGACCAACCTGGCCCTGTCGTAGGTGATACCAAAAATGGGAATATTACAGACCTTCCGCCCCAAGATTGAGGGCAAGCAATCAAAATATGTGGCCCACTCTGTTGGCCCGCCGCATCTTAGACCCAATGCCTGGATCCCATACAAACCTCTGGGTGTTGCTATGCACCTGTGTCAAACCACTCGGAACAAACCCCTCAATGTTGGGATCCCAAACTGATCTCTCACTGTACCAGTCAACAAACAATCCTCCCGGATCCCAACGCCACCATGGCCAATCATTGCCCAAGTCCCACGGCTCAGGCTGCGCACTGCCTCTGGCTATAGCTGATGCTCTAAGAGGTGAAGACCACCAACAAGCATCAGTGCTCCCGGGCTCCTGCTGTGCTGTACCTGTAACTGCATATCCTGCCCCACCAACTGTATACCAACTCATCACCTCTCTCCAATCCAAGTCCTGACTCAATCCCATGCTGATCCTGTGATCCTGAAGTCGAGACAGAGTGCTGAAGAAATGACGACCTGTGCCCAACTGCCAACTGGAATCTGTAACATCTACTATGTCTAAGGGCCCCTACTCTGTAATATTCCTAATTAGCACCGCTAATTGGAATATTTGATTTTTGTATAGTTTTGCCGACTATAGTTTATTAATAAATAAAAGTGAGAAAAGGGGTCTAACTCACTTAAATAAAATAAAGTGTTTCCCTAGTAGATGCAACGTTATAACTTAAGGGGGAGCCTTGGGGGGTCCACACCACGTATGAGAGGAGGCTCACGTAGCCTCTAGGAGCTTCTGCGCAGTCTTATGAGGAGCACGTGGGAGAGAGAGGGACCACGTTAGGGTTTTGAGGAGGGCCAGTGTTATAAAAGGTGGGAGAGCTCTCTCATTTGGCATTCTTGTTGTTGATGATATTTGAGCTAGACTTTTTTCTTCTTGAGCACGCTGGCTGTTTAGCTTGTCTGCAGCACTGTTTAGTGCGTTGAGTGTCTCCGGTCGGAGATCTCGCCCTTGGCCCCGGGGGACTTCAAGTGCCTGCTCGGGCAAGGTTTTTCCTTCAGTCTTTTACGGGAGATTTGGTTGTTTGTTTTGCGGAGGAGCTGGGCTTCTTTTGGTGACTGCGCAGTCCCTGGGAGAGAGGACGCAGTTCTTGTTGGAGGTGTTTCGGTGCGGGGTTTTCTGCAGGAGTTTCAGTGAGATCCGGTGTGGAGGCTCAATCTTTACCAGTTGGAGATTTTCCGGGGAGTTTGTGGCTCCGTTTCAGCATCTATCATTTGGCATCTGCGCTGGGCCTGGAGGGACAGCGTAATTCCTTGAGGAGGGTTTCCTTGGTGATTTTCGGAGGTGGTCCATTTTTGTTATGGTTTCTGGGTTTGGTCCGGGTTAGCGAGTACAGGTGATTTGCAGATTTTCAGCCCATTCCGATAAGGGGATCAGCCCCTAGTTTCAGTTCATTCCCGCAGCAACAGCAGTTTATGGCAGTTTCCTAGCAGCTGGGATGCAGTTTCTTGTAGCAGCCATTTCCTATCTTTCTGAGAGAGTTCTTCACTTGCCTTGAGCAAGAATAGGTGCTATCATTCTGATTATCCATTGTATTTCATTATATTCTCAGATTAATAAAATGGCTTAGCATTTCCGACATTTTTATGAGTATTTGCTTTATGTTCTATTTCTGGCATTTCCCATATTGTCGTATGCTTGTATTGCTGTCTATTTCCCTTTCGGGATATTACAGTGGTATCAGAGCATAGATCTGGCTCAGCCTGTGGAGCTAGCAGTCTATGAGGCCGAGGGATAGACCCCACATCTGTTACAGAGGTAAGAGATACAGAGACATTGAGTGTAGGTTGGAGAACACCTACGGAGAGGGGGACTGTGTTCGAGTGGTGGACACAGATCAGGAGCAGCCTGTGACAGATACAGATAAGGAGCAGCTTGTGACACATACAGAGCAGGAGCAGCCTATGGTGGATGCAGAGCAGCAGGATCCTATGGCAGACGAGGAGGATGCGAGGAGATATAGGGATACGCTCCTCCAAACAACGCAGGATCTGTCGAGACAGATGGAGACAGTGGGACAGAGACTCACTGCGCTGGAGGTTAGGCAGCGGGAAACCCCAAGGGACTTCCAGATTAGTGAGGGATCGGGCACATCCCACCATATGCCAGAGCGTGAGGCTATCCCCATTATGGCATCGCATGCACCCACGCGATCCACTATGCCCACATTCCTAGCGGAGGACACAGGGGCAGGAGCACAGCAGGAGCCAGAGCCTGACCCTGGCCAGATCTATATTGCACAGTACCGGGCATACGGGCCGGAGATCAGAGATCTTATCTCATTCAGAGAATTTGTTCAGCTCCAGCGTGATAGCAGACCCCGTGATCATCACAGAGGGCACAGGCATCATCATGATGACCACCGTGCAGCTAGCAAATTTCATTTGCCCACGTTTGATGGCTCATCAAACAGTTCGGCAAAGTTTTGGGTAGAAAAGCTGGACATCTATTTCCAACTTAATCAGATGTCGCAGTCAGAGGCCATTAAGGTGGCAACATTACATTTGGATGGTGAGGCCCAGGACTGGTGGTTTCATGGGATGAAGACACTCGGGCATTCTACAGTGACGACATATGCCGAGTTTACCAGGAGGGTGATAGAGCGTTTTGACCGGAGGGATCCAGAGCAACACTTTGTTGAGCTGACGAAGCTCAAGCAGACTGGGAGTCCAGAGACTTACATTTCGGATTTCTTGAGGGTTTCAGTGATGGTGCCAGATCTATCCGCAGCTCGGATGATCTACATGTTTGTGGAGGAATTAGCAGAGCCACTTCGTGGCCTAGTCAGGTCGACTAGACCGGCTACACTTCAGGATGCCATCAGCAGGACCCAAGATTTACAGGATGTCTTGCCCAGGACTCGGACACCTTACCCCCAGAGACAGGCTTTCAAGCCTAAGGGGAAGGACACGAGGATTCCGCCTCCCAAGGGGAATCCTGAACGGGTGCAGGTTGACGATGAGGCCAGGAGGGAGCTGAAGAAGAAGCAGTTGTGCTTCACTTGCCAGGAGCCATGGGCATCGGGACATAGATGTGCTGCAGGGAAAGCACATTTCATTTTGGTCTTCTCCGAGAGCAACGGGGAAGAGGATGAGGATGATGATGTGGAGGCAGGAGATATTTGTGCAGTGCAGGGTACCTTACCACCTCCACCACCACCAGCAGGTGGTGCGTCATTTGCACCTACTGGAGGAGCTCTAGCAGCATTGCGGGGAGTTCCCAAGTACTTGACGCTGCGCGTTCGAGGGACAGTGCGTGGCCAGCGAGTCTCAGTCTTGGTCGACAGTGGGGCAACCCACAACTTCATCGATGTGCAGATGGTTGAGCGGAGAGGTATACAGACTGAGAGTTTTGATGGATTTTCAGTTTTGGTCCCAGGAGATCAGACCATGGTGTGTGCTCGATATGTTCCTGAGTTATCAGTGACGATGGGCACCTATACATTGACAGATCATTTTTTTGTGGTCAATATTCCGGACACCAACATGATACTGGGTGTTCAGTGGCTTATTACTCTAGGGAAGGTCACGACAGATTGGAAGGCCCTAGAGATGGAGTGGGATGATCCCAAGACAGGGAGGCATGAGAAGATACGGGGATAGCACACATACCCGCCTCAGACTGTTTCGGCACATCGGATGGAGGCAACCTTCCGTAAGGGAGACATAGAGTGGGCAGTAGAGCTGCAGGCTTCGGAGGCAACGACTACAGGGCAGGCAGTGCATCCAGAGGTACAGACCATCCTTGACAGGTATGCCATAGTATTCGGGGATATTCCGCCAGGGCAGCAACCGGATCGGGGGTTCGAGCATACCATTGAGCTGGAGCAGGGTATACAAGTAGTGATCACCACACCTTATAGGCATCCCAAGGCCTACCGGGATGAGATTGAGCGAGCTATTCAGGAGTTGCTGGCCCTTGGGCACATTCGGCCGAGCACGAGTCCTTTTGCTTCTTCCGTGGTGTTGGTGAAGAAGAAGGACGGCACATTGCGGATGTGCATTGATTACAGGGCTCTAAACAAGAAGACCCTGAAGAACAGGTACCCCATTCCCAGGATCGATGAGTTGATGGACGAGTTGAGAGGAGCACGCTTCTTCTCAAAGATTGATTTGAGATCTGGGTACCATCAGATTCGCGTGAGGGAACAGGACATTCCCAAGACCGCCTTCAGGTGTCACTATGGGCACTTCGAGTTTCTGGTTATGCCTTTTGGGCTGACTAATGCACCAGCCACCTTTCAGTCGTGCATGAACCATATCTTCCGCAGTCATCTGAGGAAGTTTGTATTGGTCTTCTTCGACGACATACTCATATACAACAGGACTTGGGAGGAGCATCTCCAACATATTGAGACAGTGTTGCGCATCTTGGAGGAGCAACAATTCTATGCTAAGCTCTCCAAATGTGAGTTTGGATTGACGGAGATGCTGTACTTGGGACATATTATAGGAGTGGACGGGGTGAGAGTCCACGAGGAGAAGATCAGGGCCATCAGAGATTGGCCAGAGCCGAGGAACGTGACTGAGCTTCGAGGATTTATTGGCATTTGCACTTACTACAGGAAGTTCGTCAAGGGTTTCTCACAGCTTGCTGCACCCCTCACAGATTTGACAAAGAAGGGGGCATTCAGTTGGTCAGACACAGCACAGCGGGCCTTTGAAAGGCTCAAGGAGGTGATGAGTAGCTGCCCCGTCCTTGCATTGCCGAATTTCACGCAGCCATTTGTCCTGGAGTGTGATGCGTCAGGAGAGGGGATTGGTGCGGTATTGATGCAGGGTGGTCATCCTATAGCTTTTGAGAGCCAGAAGCTCCTTCCGCATGAGAGGTTCTATTCCATATACGACAAGGAGATGTTGGCCATCATGCATGCATTGGCCAAGTACCGGCAGTATTTAGTGGGCAGCAGATTCAGGGTGAGATCCGATCACAACAGCCTCAGGTTCTTTCTGGAGCAGAAGCAGTTGCAGGAGAGGCAGCAGAAGTGGATCAGTAAGATCCAATCCTATGACTTTGACATTGAGTACGTCAAAGGCAGGAATAACGTGGTAGCCGATGCCCTTTCACGTAGACCGGCCATGTTATCTCTTATGAGCTTGGACGCAGATTGGAGGGCTCGACTGTTGGTGGAGTACTCCAAGGACAGGTTTGCATGTGAGGTGTTGGATGGACAGGTAGCAGATGACAGGTACAGGGTGGTTGATGAGATTATCTATTACAGGGACAGGATCTTCTTGACTGAGGGGTCTCAGCTTAAGAAGAAGATACTCCATGCTTCACACGACTCACCATTGGCCGGCCATCAGGGGTTTACCAAAACCTACAGGGCCATTAGAGAGAGGTTCTCATAAAAGGGCCTCAAGGAGGACGTACTCCAGCATGTCAAGGAGTGCGATGTTTGTCAGAGGAACAAGGGAGAGATGAGCCATCCCGCAGGATGTTGCAGCCTCTTCCCATTCCAGAGGGGAAATGGGAGAGCATATCGATGGACTTCATCACAGGGTTGCCTATGGTACAGGGCAAGGATTGTATCTTTGTCGTCGTTGATCGACTGACGAAGTATGCTCACATTTTCTCCATAACCGCACACTACACAGCAGCACAGGTGGCAGAGCTGTTCTTCAGGGAGATTTTCAGGTTGCATGGTCTTCCTAAGACCATTATCAGTGACAGGGACAGCCGCTTCATGGGCGGATTCTGGCAAGAGCTTTTCCGGCTAGTGGGGACAGAGTTGACACTGAGCACTAGTTATCACCCACAGACGGATGGGCAGACAGAGATAGTTAACAAGTGGCTGGAGGGCTACTTGCGTAACTATGTCAGTGGGCAGCAACGAGCATGGCTGAAGTGGCTGCATTTGGGAGAGTATTGCTACAACACGACGCATCACATGTCCATTGGTATGTCACCGTTCTATGCTTTGTATGGGTATCATCCTTTATCTTTTGCGGATGTGATGTTTGGTGTTAGCAGGGCTCCGAGAGCCAAGATTTGGATCCAAGAGAGTCAGGACATCCTCCGAGCTCTCAAGGACAACATGGCCACAACACAGAATCAGCAGAAGCTGTATGCTGATAGGGGTCGGGTGGAGAGACAGTTTGAGGTAGGAGATTTGGTCTACCTACAATTACAGCCATACCGACAGTCAACATTAAAGCAGAAGGGGGCCGAGAAGCTCAAGCCCCACTTTTATGGACCATACAAGGTGATACGCAGGATTGGACAGGTTGCATATGAGTTAGAGCTGCCCCAAGGCAGCAAGATTCATAACATTTTTCACATATCATCCCTGAAAAAGGCATTGGGCCAGCAGGTGACAGTCACGGATGAGCTACCACCCACAGATGATGAGGGGCATTTGGTGTTGCAGCCAGAGGTTATTATTGATACCAGGGAGAGGCAGCTGCGGAGCAGGACGGTCCGGGAATTCTTGGTGAGGTGGAAGAATTTGCCAGATGAGGATGCCACTTGGGAGAATGAGAAGATTTTGCAACATCCATCACTTCAGTTGCTTGAGGACAAGCAACATTTTGCCGGGGGAGACTGTAATATTCCTAATTAGCACCGCTAATTGGAATATTTGATTTTTGTATATTTTTTCCGACTATAGTTTATTAATAAATAAAAGTGAGAAAAGGGGTCTAACTCACTTAAATAAAATAAAGTGTTTCCCTAGTAGATGCAACGTTATAACTTAAGGGGGAGCCTTGGGGGTCCACACCACGTATGAGAGGAGGCTCACGTAGCCTCTAGGAGCTTCTGCGCAGTCTTATGAGGAGCACGTGGGAGAGAGAGGGACCACGTTAGGGTTTTGAGGAGGGCCAGCGTTATAAAAGGTGGGAGAGCCCTCTCATTTGGCATTCTTGTTGTTGATGATATTTGAGCTAGACTTTTGTCTTCTTGAGCACGCTGGCTGTTTAGCTTGTCTGTAGCACTGTTTAGTGTGTTGAGTGTCTCCGGTCGAAGATCTCGCCCTTGGCCTCGGGGGACTTCGAGTGCCTGCTCGGGCAAGGTTTTTCCTTCAGTCTTTTACGGGAGATTTGGTTGTTTGTTTTGCAGAGGAGCTGGGCTTCTTTTGGTGACTGCGCAGTCCCTGGGAGAGAGGACGCAGTTCTTGTTGGAGGTGTTCCGGTGCGGGGTTTTCTGCAGGAGTTTTAGTGACATCCGGTGTGGAGGCTCAGTCTTTACCAGTTGGAGATTTTTCGGGGAGTTTGTGGCTCCGTTTTAGCGTCTATCATTTGGCATCTGCGCTGGGCCTGGAGGGACAGCGTAATTCCTTGAGGAGGGTTTCCTTGGTGATTTTCGGAGGTGGTCCATTTTTGTTATGGTTTCTAGGTTTGGTCCGAGTTGGCGAGTACAGGTGATTTACAGATTTTCAGCCCATTCCGGCAAGGGGATCAGCCCCTAGTTTCAGTTCATTCCCGCAGCAGCAGCAGTTTACGGCAATTTCCTAGCAGCTGGGACGCAGTTTCTTGTAGCAGCCATTTCCTATATTTCTAAGAGAGTTCTTCACTTGCCTTTAGCAAGAATAGGTGCTATCATTCTGATTATCCATTGTATTTCATTATATTCTCAGATTAATAAAATGGCTTAGCATTTCCAGCATTTTTATGAGTATTTGCTTTATGTTCTATTTCTGACATTTCCCATATTGTCGTATGCTTGTATTGCTGTCTATTTCCCTTTCGGGATATTACATACTCCGCTGCGCTCCCTATGAAGAATACCGTACCATAAAGAGGGTACCAACTCATGATCTCTCGCCAGTCCATGTCGGAAGAAGAATCCAATGTAGCAACAACTGCACATGGAACATGCCCAGAGTGTTGCCGCCAGCCCGTAATCAACTCCCACTGCTCTGCCCCGTCTACCAATGGAAGCTGCCTGTAGAAGGAAGCCCCTCTCTCTATAGTGGGCCAAAGTGGGTAAGATATGCTGCAAGCCCCATCAATATACTCCTGAAGAGTGCTACCCAGTGAAAACACTACAGCTCTGCTGACTGGGTGTACATCTATCTGCGCCTCATCCCTGTGTCGACCCATAGATGGATGCTCCACCATATCCAATAGCTCCTCCCACTCCTGATCAGGAATGTCATGCTCCCGCTGTCTACTGGCCCCCTGCAGAACAATCCCATCAACCTCCAACACCTCCAGAGGATATGGATCTGCAACTACTGTCATCGTACTCGGTGTCAGTGCATCTGACTGCTCCACCTCAATGGCTGACCCCAATGTTAGCCGCATATCCCTCATTGGCTCAATGTGGGCGCCCTTCTGGCTCTCCCCCAAAGGAATATCATGCCTGATGTGAACAGTGTCCTCCTCTGCTAACTCAGGCTCCATCATATGCTGCTCCGGCTAAATCGTCACAAGGGACTCATCACCCAGAGTATCTCCTATATAGTCCCCTGACTGCTCACCCTGCACACTAGAACACAGCTCTGGTCTACTGTCATCATCTCTGCATGACATCTCTCGCTCCCCAGAAGCATCCTCATATGATCCCATGGACTCATCTGAAGAAGAGTCCTCATCCTGTCATACAGAAGGAACATCTACCTGCTCTACCTCTGCCACCTCATCTGCATCTCTCAAACATGAGTGATTAGGCCCCCAAGGTTCTTTGCAAATGAAGCAAAGTCCCTTCCTCCTCAGCTCATTTATGCTGCCTGACCCACCAAACTGGAGCAGCTCCTCCCTGGTCAACTGTCTCCTGAATAGCCCAATATTCTGCTCAACCAACCCTTGGGCTAGCTCATAAGCAGCAGGTGAGACCAACTGCTCTCTCCTCCAAATGCTCAATAACCGGGTCTGCAACTCTCGGCCAATGGTCCCATGGTCTCTCATACATGACGACAAAATGGACTGCATGTGTGCTATGACAGTATCAGGATGATGTCTCCTAATGCTGAAGAAGCATTGGAACATCTGCAGGATCAAGTCATCATACTCAAGGTCAAATATGATGACATAAGTCTTGAATGTGGCCATACCCCATAAAATCTCAAGCTTCTTCCCGAAGGTAGAGCCTGCGCTGTTGTCCAAATCCTGAAAAGTCTCTACAATCAACCTCATAATCCTCCTCATAATATCATCATTATATGGGGCTATAGGTGCAGTCAATTTCATGATGTTACTGAGGCAAGCTGCAATTGGAAGTGTGACCTCTTCACAAGGTTCCTCCAAGAATTTGGGCTGTATAAAAGCAAGCATAGCAGGCTTTAGAGCCCAAATCAGTTTCTTCCCTTCTGCTTGGTCTATTGTAGACATGAGTTCATTAAACTCTTCTAGTTTGGACAAAACTCTCCATGACATCTTCATGTGTTTTAGATCTGTCCCAAGTGCAGAAATTTTGTGACCAATCTCCAATTCTTCCTGCAAATCTTTTGGCTGTCCTTTTTGAAGGATGGCATAAATTCCTCTTGAAAAGGGTCTGCTGTTTGGATTTGTTTTCAAGTCTTCTGATGCATGGTGGTTTAAGGAACCAGCTTCTATTTTTATTTTCATCAATCTGTTTAGGAATCCCTCCATGGTTCAACCAATGAAAAGATCACTGTTTTTCTGAGTTTTCTATATTTCCCAGTGAAATGTTTTATCAAATAGATTGCTTGCACAATGTTGCACGTGCAATTCTGAGTTGTTTCAACTTAGTATTGCACTTCTAAGCCGTTGTGATTCAGTATTGCATATGTAATGGACATTCCACTCCAATCAAATTCTGTTGAACTGTTAGATCCTAGCAGCATCATAAATATGAAGACTGAATAGTACAATGCTTGTGACTATTCATGCACTAAAAATGCAAACACTTCCTCAACTGTGACTCAATACAAGGTTCATAACATCATGATTCAACAACAATACATATGCCTAACACTGCTATGACAGAATTCAGCAATCTTGTTGTCTTGTCAAGGCTCACAACCACATTTAGTATGCATGTTACCAATGTAATCAAGACTGATAAATTCATTTTATGACATCCTTCTAGCTAAAAAAAAAATAATGAGTTGACATTACAGGATCTTGAGGACTTTCAGTAGAATGGTAACTCATAACAATTATCCTATTCTCAACAGGATTCAGCTTATGACGAACTCATGACTAGCAAACTGTTGATATGAGGGACTAACACCTATTAAAATCAAATACATAGTGAGCAGATTAGGAAGATAGAACCTGGTGCTAATTGATAGGAAAATGCCAATATTAGTCCTCCAGAAGTGAAGCCCTCTCGTTATGGGTTGTGACAATGCTGCCCATGAACAATGTACAAGTGAAGTACTTTGTGATACACCAACAAACTACACAGATTTCGTTTCTGAGGTTACACACAGCCCCCAACAAGCAGCTACCACAGCGTTGCTATGCTTCAAGGAGGAACTCGAATTCTACGGTCTCCATAGATATATGCTCAAAAGTCCTTCATAACAATTTTCCTCATGAGTTCTGTAGGTGTTGGTTTGCTAGTGAAAAGCTCATATTGGCCAATGGCCTGCCTTGTGAACATCTCCAATCCACTCACAACTATTTTCCCAGCTTCTTTGGCCTCTTTGTTTTGCCCCAAATGCAAGTGCCCGGCCAGCTCTTCCAACTCCAACAAGCACAAACATTCTTCCAGCAAGGGGAGAGCTACTTCCTGAGTTTATACTTCCAGTTTCACCTTTCAAGCGATCTTCAATTGCTGAAATAACACCCTCACACTCTGTATTATACCCAATCAATTTTCCATCACTTTGTCTTCTTACTATAGTATTCACTGCTCCTATAGACTTAGCAAGTGGTTGAACTTCATCACAGCATGTCACAGCAGCCTCCTTATGAAGAATTCCAACACTTGAGAACTGGATGCCACCAAACTCTCAGGCTGTGACAACCAAATTACAGTAGACTGAATATCATATGCCCTTTGTTAATTGTGCGCAATCAGTTCACGTAGCTCCTTGAGAACACCAGAAAGTGCTGCATCGAAAAATCCATGCTGTACACCATGTCAATGCAGTAAAATTTTCTCCCCTGCACGCTTCAGAACTCGTTTTTATGCTCAGAAGTGAAATGTGGTCTTCTTGAGGGTGAATTTCATTGAACCCTGCTCAACCTCCTTAATAAACTTTCTTGATTTCGAGTGGTACAGTGCATAGTAATTCCGAGCCAACACGGAGTTATTATTCTCACGTCCATGTCCTCAGCCTTGGGAAATTCTGATATTATTCAACCTTGTGGAGTAATCGAATTTCACAAATGTATCTTTGTGTTTGACGGGCCAGGAAATCGTTTTGGGAGAACCCGCTTCCTTCACTATATTTGGTTGATATCTGCTAGAGGTGTTTTCCAGCGGCCCGCATACAAGGTGATGTGGTAGTGACATGGCAGGGTGATGTGGCATGATGACGTGGACCTCGCCCACATACCGCACATCGCAGCGCTTAAGGGATAGCAGGAAGGTGACCGCAAGTTAAGTTAAAGTTTTTATGACGCGAAATGCAGGGACATGGGTCGACATCAAGCAACATCGCATCCCGCAAGAAATAGGGTGTAACTTCAAGATATCGCAAGGAATGTTATTTTGGTTGCGATGCGATAAGGTTCAAGCGACGTGATGCAATGAAGGGATTCCACGTGGTGGCACCGCGCACGAGCACATATTGCAGATCACACGGTTTATGGTTTATCTCTATTGATAGAGTGGGAAACCTGCGGGCAAGTGTTTGCGATGAATTGTGATTGGTTCAAGGTACTATGGGACCTAGTAGCCCTTGTTTCGTGTATGTTATACGCGCCATATTATAAAGTATTCGTTGTTGATTGCTAAGTATATATGTTAATACACTATTTTGATCACTAAATGTATGTATGTGGAACAAATGCCGAAATTGGACTTCGCTGTGTTATAAAGAGTTTTATGTGGGCCATATCACATAGGTCACAAAAGAATGACATGAACGAATAACAAAGGATCAGGAACTCGTGCTGAATAGTTTTGCGGCAGTAAAGCAAACGAAAAAGGCTAAACGCAGAAGGAAAAGACTCGAGAAACAAAAGAAAAGGGAAGTTATGTAGCAAAGTTGGAATATAACTGCTGAAACAGAAAAGACAAAAAAAAAACAGCAAGCAAAAGAGGACAAACACTCAGCAAAGCTAAGAAACTAAAAGGGCTGAGTAAATAATTGATTTTAACTGTAAATGTATTGTTTAATTTTTTATTGCTTGTGATGCAAAGGCAAGTCTTCGTAGGCAAAGCAAAACTCCAATGTAATACTGAAATGAGTACATAGTGTTGTAACATTCTGAATGTGTTGAGCGAGAAAATGAGAAGGTGGAAGGCAAAGAGTCATACATGTTCATTTCATATTCCCATATGGAATGAAAATATCTATGAGGTGATCTCTATAAATGATGTTATTGTCATATGCATAAAGAGGTTAGAGAGTGGAAGAAGAAGAAGGAGCAGATAGAGAAGCTGTGAATATCCAGAGATGATTTAAAACAAATATAAAGGTTGGAAGGATAGCAGTGAAGAAGGAGAAAAACAGCGCTAATATCTAGGTAAATCAGCATATGATTTTATTGTAGAGTGAGGAAGTTGGTGCTTCCATATCAAGTTGTATCTTGATAGATGTCCAGTTGTAGCTAGTTGAGGTAGGAGCCTCCTATGGGTTGTAGCCTACAGAAAATACATGGGAGTTGGTGCTTCTGTTTCAAGTTGTAGCTTGATAGATGTCCAGTTGTAGCTATTTGAGGTATGAGCCTCCTGTGGGTTGTAGCCTACAAAAAATACATGGGAGTTGGTGCTTCTGTTTCAAGTTGTAGCTTGAGAGATGTCCAGTTGCAGCTAGCTGAGGTAGGAGCCTCTTGTGGTTTGTAGCCTGCAGAAAATAGATGGGATTTGGAGCTTCCTTGAAAATTGTAGTTTGCAGAATTGAGGTAGTAGCCTCCTATAGGTTGGAGCCTACAGAAAATCAGTGCTGAGAGGGAGTTGGAGCTTGCCTTTGCATCACAACAATAATAAGATGTGGTTTTCTCCCTTATGGGTTTCCACTTATATCTGTTGTCTATGTGCATGATGATTATGTGTTGATATTCTGTATTTAATTTGCTTAATACCTGCTGCTCACTTATTAAGATTTTTGTTCCATTATACGTTAAGTTGATCATGAAGTGAAGGTGTAAATAAGTATTCAAGAAAGTTTTACAAAACCATGAAAGCATTAAACTGATTCACCCCCCCTCTCAGTTTAACTAACGGTTCAACAATTGGTACCAGAGCCAATTCCTTTTGTATTAGTTTAGCAACTGGAAGGAGATCCTAGGTCCCCAAGATGGCTAGTCTAGAAGGATGCTCAACAAATAAATCCCCTTTGTTTATTGGCACAAACTATGCCTAGAAAATAAGAATGAGGACGTACATAATGTCTCTAGGAATAGAAGTTTGGGCTGCTATGAAATTAGGATATGCCCCAAAGGATTCTGACACTGAGAAAGAAGCCAAAAAAGATTTTATAACTAATGCAAAAGCCATGAATGCACTCTTAAGTGGTCTGTGTGAGGCAGAATTTATCAAAGTAATGCACAGCAAGACTACCAAAGAAATATGGGATACATTAGAAAGTATTCATGAGGGAGATAAAAAGGTGAAGATGGCCAAGCTGCAAACCTATAGAACTCAGTTTTAAAATGTAAAAATGAATGAAGATGAAGATATAGCCATTTTCTTCTTAAAGGTTGCAGAAATTGTGAATAACATGAAAGCTCTAGGAGAACCCATTAAGGAATGTGTAATTGTGCAAAAGATATTGAGATCTTTACCATCCAGGTTTAACCCTAAGGTTTCAACCATAGAAGAAATAGCAAATTGGGAAACCTTGATTATGAACCAATTGCTTGGAAACTTAACAGCTTATGAGATGAGACTTTCACAAGGGAAGTCAAATATGAAGGAGGCAGCCTTTCAGGTAGAAAAGTGCATGAAAGAGAAGGAAGATACATGTTCATACTCAGATGAAGAAGAGGCCAAATTCGTCAAAAGATTGGATAAAGGCACGGGGAAATACAAAGTTAAACTTCCATTTAAGTGCTTTAACTATGGAAGAGTGGGGCACTATGCATCTAAATGTCCTCATAAGAAATCAAAGAACCAACCACAAGAGACAAAGAAAAACAAAATAAATAAATGGCAGAAAGGGAAGAGATTCAATAGAAAATCACTTTATGCTCAGCAAAATAGCAGTGCATCTGAAAGCTCAGATGAATCCTCAAATGAAGAAGGAACCTCTGACTTTGTGTTGATGGCCAAGGAAGAGCCTAAAGGATTCCTTCTGGAAGATGAGGAAGAAGGTGAGGTAGATCTTGAGGGGTGTTGAGAATTTGTAGGGCTTGAGATTAATACAAAAATTCTCTTCTTGATAATTAATTGTGAACTTGCTTATGTATTCTCTTATTTCACTTAGTTAATCTTTCATCAAGTCAATTGTCAAAGCACTTAGTCAAATGTAGAGACAAAATTATTTTCACTTGTAACTGAATATCTTGAAATGTAGTTACCTTCCTCACTTTCTACCACCTTTAGATCAGCCTGTCTTCTTACAATCAATGTCTTGAAGTTGGCAAAATCTTTCAATATATACTTTAAAGCTCAAAGATATCTGCACTGTACCCTTCTGCACCTACCCGCAATCTAGCTTCATCAATCCACAATCTTGTCTCTTGTTGTACCTATCCGCAGTCTATACCTTCCTGTACCTTCCATAGTCTATACTCTCTTGTAATTTCCGCAATTTGTATCCTCCTGTACCTTCTGCAATCTGTGCTCTTTTTGTCCCTTTGTTTCAAATTAATCCGCATTCCTTGTCCTCCAAATGACCCGCAGGACAGTCATATATATAGATGGTTGATCTAGCTATTAGGCCGACCATTCAGTTGATATTTAGGCCGACTTTGTAGCTTGACATTTAGGCCGACTTGCAGTTTATTTTCTCCGGCATTTTATGAGGTATTACTTCACATATATTCCAATATTGTTGTAGGATGTTTTCGCTATATTTGGAGCTTGTCTTCCAACACTTCTGGAGGGTTGTTGAGAGCTTCTTTACAAGGTCTTGGAGCATATCCATCTGAACTGGATCCTTCATGATTTTGACACTTAATCCTATTTATACCTATAAGACAAGAACCTAACAGACATCAAAAAGAAGTATGTCTACATAATAAATCTTTCTCATGAAACCCATGAAGCAAGTACAAAAAAATACATTTTATTATCTTTGTCTCCTTCTTTTCATAATTACATAGTCAACATGAAGATCGACCTAGTTACATTTTACAACACTCCCTCTTAACTAGGGAGGTATTCATATAGTTACATGATCACTTTCAAACTGAAGAATCTCATAAGAAAAATCGGATTGGTAATCGCATCTGTATAGCATCATATCAACCAGCATTGTCCTAGTGCAAGGCATTGACTAACAACCCCATCTCTTAACAAGACAATGGGCTTCAATGCTGGCGAGACGCATGACTTATAGACACCTTCGTCATTGTCTCTCCAAGGTACATACTCCACCCGAGTGTTCCCAAAGTATGACCTTCTTGGACTATTCTTCTCTTGGGTAGCTAGCCCTCAAAGAATATCGGTCCCCGACTACTCTTATCTTGAATGCCCCAACACATTCTCAAAGAGTATCGAATGCCAGATGATTACCCAATCCTCCATTCTATCTTCCCAAGACCAAAATGATGTGTCTATCTCTCCCTCTCAACCAGAGAGGACCTATTCCACAAGGGAATATACTCATTCCTATACAAGGAATGTACCTAAGCTCATTCTTAGGAATTACCAAGTTTCTTCCAAGTAAGAAACTTATCATCACGCTCCCTCTTATCCAGGGACGTTCAGCATCAATGGTGAGACACCCAGCTGCTCATGAAGAATTCTTGTCATTGATATCATGGATTTTGATATTGAGGAATCTCCAACTTTTAGCTTCATAGGGCATAGGTCAACTTTCACCAGACTTCCTTATCTGGTCCATTGTTATGCCATGTTGCTTTACTTCGAATCATCTCCAAGGATCATATGTCCTTTCTCATGATTGGCAGCCCTGCACAAATTCATCCAGATAGATATAAACATATAAACTTTCAGAACAAAAGTTACCTTACTGATGATTTTTCACCATGACATCTTCTCCTAATGATATGTTTTTGCTAAGAGTTTCCAGACTTCTGTCAGAGTCTACATATCTTCCCAGGAGATCTTCTAGTCACATCTACCTAGCCTCTGAATGATACCTGCCTCATGACACGGTTGCATTTCATGATCTCTTCTTTTCTGCACATTTTCCATTCCCAAGAAATTTCAACAACCCCCTCACATACCATGAGGACATATTATGTTGATTTCATCTGTCCGTGCACTGAGAGATACTCTTTCATAGACCATACTTCTAAATATAGAAGTTCATTACCTGCAACCATATGACATGACTTCACAACATCCAATGTTAGCATACCTCATACCTGTTTTTCTTGAGTCATCCTGTAGGGGTTTCTCTTGAATGAAGAGCTTCATTTATTTGACCGGCTTCATCAATATGTCATCACATCCCAAAACTTTGTTCCTATGATGACCCTTGATCTGATGACTGCTTTACTTTAATAGGGATGTTTTCCAGACGCTGTTACACCGAGAGCTTCTTCCAAGCTTCATTTGAGATGCTTCTTAATGTACATTTCTATCATACAATTTTTACAACCAATCAGGGATCACTTAAAGAGAAAGATGATCTCAATCATAATAGAGATCTCTTTCTTCCTCCTTCTTAGATCTTTTAGTGTCAGGTTCTTCTTTTTCATCCGTGACATGAGCTTCTTCCTTTTTCCTTTTGACATTTCCAGATTTGGGACAATCTCTTTTATAATGTCCAAGTTCATCACATCCAAAGCATCGCACATTGTCCATATTTCTTCTTTTATTCTGAGGGCTAAATTTTCCGAATCTTCCTTTCTTCCTGTATGAGGCTGCAAAGGCATGATTCTCTTCACTTGATCCTGTATCAGCTTTGGCCTTTAGTCTTGTTTCCTCTATTTTACATAGAGACCACAAATCATGGAATGGAGTGGCTTCTTTATCCCATATAGACTAGAAGTGAAGCTTCCCCATTCCTCTGGTACTGTTGTCATCTCAGTGTCAGACATCACTTCTCCTAGTTCTTGTAGTTGATCTCTTATTTCAGAAATCCTCATAAAGTATGGGACGATTCTTGCTTCCTTTGATAATTTCATTTTGTATAGTTCTTGTCTCAGAGAGATTGTTTCTCCGGCAGTACTCACAGAAAATAGCTCCACCAATTTTTCATATATTTGTTTTGCAGTCTTTAGTTTTGATACATAGGGAATGAGAGAGTCTTTGATGGATTCTATGAGAATCCTATGGGCTCTAATTTCTCCCTTCATGTACTTAGCATGGGCTGAAGTATCTTCTTTTGGAGGTTGAACAGTAGATCCTTCGATATAATCCATTACTTCATCTTCAATTAAATTCAAGTCTGTGCTCTTCTTCCATGCAGTGAAATTTGATGATCCAACCAGCTTGTTGCTTTCTTTACAAAAAGGCATCTTGATAGATAGGGTCATGAATACTTACTTGAGTGGTTTTGCTTGCAGCTTCCTTTATGTTGATTGAGAATGAAGTCAAGGGTTTCCTTTCTTCAATGTTGTTGTTCTTGAACCCTTGATAATAATGACTATCTTCAGAAGTTGTGATTCTCAATGTTTTGAGTGCAAATCTTTTGATACCAAAGATTAATGAGTTGATCTTTTCATATGAAATAGCTGGATAGTCTTCCTTGCAAACTGGTTTGTCCTTTCAATCCAAACTTTGGTCCTTGCTTCTTTGAGTGACTTTGTTGACAAGCATCCCTTATGTTCAGCACCTTAGCTCTGATACCATGTTGAGAATTTGTAGGGCTTGAGATTAATACAAAAATTCTCTTCTTGATAATTACTTGTGAACCTGCTTATGTATTCTCTTATTTCACTTAGTTAATATTTCACCAAATCAATTATCAAAGCACTTAGTCAAATGTAGAGACAGAATTATTTTCACTTGTAACTGAATATCTTGAAATGTAGTTAGGAAGGTAAATCTCTGATTTACCTTCCTCACTTTATACCACCTTTAAATCAGCCTGTCTTCTTACAATCATTGTCTTGACGTTGGCAAATTCTTTCAATAGATACTTTAAAGCTCAAAGATATCCGCACTGTACCCTTCTGCACCTATCCGCAATCTAGCTTCATCAATCCGCAATCCTGTCCCTTGTTGTACCTATCCGCAGTCTATACCTTCATGTACCTTTCGTAGTCTATACTCTCATGTACTTTCCACAATTTGTATCCTCCTGTACCTTCCGCAATCTGTGCTCTTTCTGTCCCTTTGTTTCAGATTAATCCGCATTCCTTGTCCTCCAAATGAGCCGCAGGACAGTCATATATATAGATGACTAATCCAGCTATTAGGCCAACCATTCAGTTGACATTTAGGCCGACTTTGTAGCTTGACATTTAGGCCGACTTGTAGTTTATTTTCTCTGGCATTTTATGAGGTATTACTTCACATATATTCCAATATTGTTGTAGGGTGTTTTTGCTATATTTGGAGCTTGTCTTCCAACACTTCTGGAGGGTTGTTGAGAGATTCTTTACAAGGTCTTGGAGCATATCCATCTGAACTGGATCCCTCATATTTTTGACACTTAATCCTATTTATACCTAGAAGACAAGAACCTAATAGACATCAAGAAGAAGTCTATCTACATAATAAAATCTTGCTCATGAAACCCATGAAGCAAGTACAACAAAATACATTTTATTATCATTGTCTCCTTCTTTTCATAATTACATAGTCAACATGAAGACCAACCTAGTTACATTTTACAACAAGGGGGAGCTAAGGAGTGCCCTGGAGGAAATAGACAGACTTAGACTCAAGTGCAGAAAAAAAAAAGACATTCCCCTGAAATATGTGAAGGAAGAACCTGATTCGGAAAACCTCATTCAGTTGAAAGTAGAACTTGAAGAAGTTAATAAGGTGGAAGACATTCTGCTTAAGAAAATTAAAGATAAACATCAGGAGCAAGAGAAATTGGAAGAAGAAGTAGTATGCCTGAGAAATAAACTAGAAAATGCCCAAAGGGAGTTATCTACGAACACTCCACGAATGAAAAGCTCTGAATAGTTGGACAAAATACTAAATGCTCAAAGATCTCCTCTCATAAAGACTAGGTTATGCTATGAAGGAGAAACAAGTAAGTCCAAGGTAGAAGATAATAGGAATATCACTTGTAAAAGCTGTAAAGGATAATGAAGTAGCTCAAAAGATTCCCATAGAAGTAGAAGCCAGCAAGAACATGATTTGCAATGAAGCAAACAGAAACAAGCAACAAACTCAAATGACAAAGAACGAAATGAAGAAATAGTCAGCTGAAAAAGGCTCATACACTCCTGAATATGAATTGAATAAATTCGGAAGCTGTCAAAGGAGGTTCTTTCCTCCTATGAGAAGTATCACTTGTTTTGCCTGCTACAAACCTGGACATATTGCAGCGTACTGTCAGACAAAGAAAATCCAGTCCAACCAACTAAAGATGCAGCCAATGAAAGGACTACCTCGAGCAAACAAATGGAGAAGACAATCTATCACCAGGTACACAAATCACTTCCATGGCTACTGTTTTTCATGCAATAAATTTGGACATAAATCTGTTGAATGTAAATTATGTTCAAAAGGGAGCATAATATATTATTCATCAGCTCAAACGTACCTTGGTAAAATAAGATGTTATGTATGCCTCAAGCTTGGTCACAAAGCAAAAGACTGTAAACTGCCATATACATTAAAGGACTCTAGACAGATGATGGAATCCAATCAAATCAGACAAAACTGCGAATCAAAAAAGTGTAGACATTATGAATAACCCCAATAGAGTATGGAAGGAAAAGAGAAAGGGGGAGCCTGTTACCTCAATAACATAATAAATCCATCATAGTCTCAGGGGGAGCTACTCTAGGAAGCAACGCAAATATCCAGCCAGTAATACTCCCCCTGTTACCTCAATAACATAATAAATCCATCATAGTCTCAGGGGGAGCTGCTCTAGGAAGCAACGCAAATATCCAGCCAGTAATAGATAAAAAGCAACATCCCAGGGGGAGAGTAGTTCATAAATAGTCCCCATGAAAGTAGTCTAAGAAGATCTCCTTGGAATAAGAATAGCTAAAAGTTCAAGAAGGGAAAGGACAATTCCTCTAACAGAGAACTATAGAGGAAGAAGAATACCTGAAGCATTCAATAGCCAATAGGTTGATGGAAGGAGAGAAGGCAGCAAGCAGCCATGGTGGTAGAGGGAACATCAGCCATGAACATGTAAGTTAAGAAGACATCAACACACTAAGTGATGAATGGTTAAAATCACAAAAAATATGCTTTGAGCCATAGAACTGGAAAGATCCATAGAGGATGATCACACTGTGCATCACACTACAAGAGTTAACAATGAATCAAATTTAAGGAGGATGAGTAAGAGAAATGCTTATCATCATTATATCATTCCATATTTCATCAATAGAAGGTTCCCTTGAGAGGAAAGCAATTAAATGAGTGATAAAACTATGAGTGGTATGCCCTTTTAGATTCCTAGTAAAGAACTGAAGATGTCTTCCCGAAGATCATTATGTTGGAACAGTTGAATTGTATATAGAGAAACAATGATTCTGGAGCAGTCCTAGAAAGAAATATGCAGTGACATTCTTTTAAACCAGAATGACAGAATAAGCAAAAGGTTAATGATGCCAAGATCAGATTCAATATATTGATGATTGTTGTTGAGAACAGTGGAGAGCTCAATAGTAGAAACTATGAAGGTTGTATTAACTATGGGTGCATGTGCGAGCTGAAGTGAAATTACTACCTGGTTCATCAAAGTAGTATCAATTGGTATTTGGAACAAGTAGCCTGCCTATCAGCAGAATACCAAGTGTCATCAGCGGAGCAGTGGTATGGTACAGGTCCTCAGGATCAGAGTATTATGGCAGAAGTACATCAAGGCAGTATACCTAGCATTATCTGCATTATTAAAGCATGAAAAGGTCAATAAGAGTACTAAAAGATCATTATCTTGTTTATACTTGAAGTATTACATTGAGCATTGAAGCAATATCTATTTCTAGATATAATTGCATGCCTTCCTCAAGTCAGTACAGATATATCTTCAAGGCCTTTGTCTTAAGATAATTCATAAAACTGTGTGAAGTCTGTTTGTTGAGATTTAAATTAAACAACTTGAAGATGTTTTTGCTGAAGATCATCATGATAGAACAGTTAAAGTATTTGAAGTATGAAGGACTAGTTGTGTTAATCTTACATTTGAAGTTCAAGAGTCTGTTATTGATTCATCTAAAGCCTACTGCAACAGAAAGGATTTGTTGGTATTTCACCACTAAAGAGAGGTTGATCATTGACATACATACCCCCTTATGTCATAAATAAAATTGCATAGTTGATAAGTGAGACTGACCAATACATTGAATGTATCTAGCCTCAATGGTTAGTTTTGAAAGTACTCTCTGCAAGTAGTAAAGTCATTTGGTCTCTTAGATTGAGAGGTATTGTCTAATCTTGCAATAAGTTGTAAGTTCTGGTTTGATTCATTGTTCACATCAGTATCAAGGGCCTTTTGACTGTTAGTGTAATATCCCTATCAGTGGTCCAACACATATCACAACCCACAGGCAGTAAAGGTGAACCTCAGCTATAAAAGATATATTGGCATCATCATATTTGAAAAGATGTGTACTCCAGATATGTATCTCAGATGAAGATCATAATATGGACTGAAGTATATTTGGAGCAGACTTTATATGTCGTATGGAGCATTCTCAGTATTTTAGTATTGTTCCAATGATGCATCTCTGATTATATAATTCTGATTATATAAGTTTGTTCTATGAAGTGTCCTTATCATCACTTTCATCTTTATACAAGTGCAAGGAGTGTGCTTTGGGATGGTATTAGCTTACTGTGTATAAACATACAAGTTCAATGATCCTCAAAGTGTTCTCCTAACAACTCTTGTACACCAGTTTGGAGCAGCAAGGTATAAAGTCACAAGAAGAAGGCCTAAACTCAACTCAGAGAGAGGAAATGAAAAGATAGAAACTACACTGGGAAATGTGCAACCCTTTGCCATTGATGTCAAAGGGGGAGGAAAAGCGAGCAAAAGAAGAAAGGCTCTTTTGAAAAGCAAGCAGAGAAAGACAAGACACTTCTCAGCATGAAAGGGGGAGGAAGTCCTAGAGGAAGTATTGGAGTATTGCCATCAATGCCAAAGGGGGAGAATGTTGGAAATAATGTCATTGATGGCAAAAGAGGCAAAGGAGCAGCATGGAGAAGCTTTAGCGAGATTACTTAAGGCAAAGAAGCAGCAAAAGAACAAAGGCAGTTAAGGTAGCGAAAAGAAACAAAGGCAGCAAAGCGGGTCAAGTCGTGAAAGGCAACAAGACAGCAGAGGCAGCGAATGCAGCAGAGGCAGCTAATGAAGCAAAGAGGCAATGAACTTCTTCAGCGCACAACAAAAGGCAATCGGATTTGCTAGACACAGCGAGGACCATAGATCTTACACATAGCAGAAGCAGGAAGACGCGAGAGCAGTGAGAGCCAGAGTTACAGAGCAAGATAATGTAAACAAACGAAAAATTGACTAAGGCAGAGAATTCTTTGAAGAATTCCAAGGGAGGCGAACAGACAGTCAGGATTAGATCGCAAAAGTAAAGGCAAGAGATGACAGTTGAGATCAAAGCAGGAAAAAGAGGTGAATAAGATCCACGTGAAGGCGAGCGAACGGTCGGGATTAGATCGCAGAAGGGAAGGCAAGAAATGAACGGATAAGATTCATCGCAAGATAAGCGGGGCATAAACCAATCGAAAGTGCCAATAGCAGCGAGGACTGTAGATCTAGGCATATCAACGGTGACGATCACATCGACGGAGATCGAAAGCGCAAATCGCAAAGCTTAGCGGCTAAGTATTAAGGTTGTCGCAAGGTAAGTTATTTTGTGTCCGATGCGAAGTAGAGAAGGGACACGTGGTGGCACGAAACAATATCGCAAATCACACGAAATAGAGGTAACCACTAAGTTAAATAGTTATAAGTTGCGAACTGCAAAGTACGGCTAGTGACGTAAAGACGAAGTGGCAATGACGTAAAGATGACGTGGCAGTGACGTAAAAGATGATGTGGCAGTGACGCAAAGATGACGTGGTAGTGACGTGGCGATGACGTGGTGGTGACGTGGCAAGCTAACATGGCAGATGATGTGGCCCTGACCCCACAGATCGCAGGAATTTATGATGACATGGCAAGGTGATGTGGCGGTGACATGGCAGGGTGACATGGCATGATGATGTGGACCTCGCCCGCATACCGCACATCACAGCGCTTGAGGGATAGCAGGAAGGCAACCACAAGTTAAGTTAAAGTTTTTCCGATGCGAAATGGAGGGACACGTGTCGACATCGCACAACATCGCATCCTACAAGAAATAGGGTGTAACTTCAAGATATCGCAAGGAATGTTATTTTGGTTGTGATGCGGTAAGGTTCAAGCGACGCGATGCGATGAAGGGAGTCCACGTGGTAGCACCACGCACAAGCGCATATCGCAGATCGCACGGTTTATGGTTTATCGCTATTGATAGAGTGGGAAACCTGCGAGCAAGTGTTTGCGATGAATTGTGATTGGTTCAAGGTACAGTGGGACCCAATAGTCCTTGTTTCGTGTATGTTATATGCGCCATATTCTAAAGTATTCGCTGTTGATTGCTAAGAATGTATGTTAATGTTGTTTTGATCGCTAAATGTATGTATGTGGAACAAATGCCGGAATTGGACTCCGCTGCGTTATAAAGAGTTTTATGTGGGCCATATCACATAGGTCACAAAAGAATGACATGAACGCATAACAAAGGATCAGGAACTCGTGTTGAACATTGTTGCGGCAATAAAGCAAAGGAAAAAGGTTGAACGCGGAAGGAAAAGACTCGGGAAACAAAAGAAAAGGGCAATTATGCAGCAAAGTTGGAATATAACTGCAGAAATAAAAAAGACAAAAAAAAACTGCAAGCAGCAAAGGACAAACGCTTAGCAAAGCTAAGAAACTGAAAGGGCTGAGTAAATAATTGATTGTAACTATAAATGTATTATTTAATTTTATATTGTTTGAGATGCAAAGACAAGTCTCCATAGGCAAAGAAAACTTCAATGTAATACTGAAATGAGTACATAGTGTTGTAACATCCTAAATGTGTTGAGAAAGAAAATGAGAAGGTGGAAGGCAAAGAGTCATACTTGTTCATTTCATATTCCCATATGGAATGCAAACAACTATGAGGTGATCTCTATAAATGATGTTATTGTCATATGCATAAAGAGGTTAGAGAGTGGAAGAAGAAGAAGGAGCAAATACAGACGCTGTCAAGATCCAGAGAAAATTTAAAGCAAATATAAAGGCTAGAAGGACAACAGTGAAGAAGGAGAAAAACAGAGTTGATATCCAGGTAAATCAGCATATGATTTTATTGTAGAGTGAGAAAGTTGGTGCTTCCATATCAAGTTGTAGCTTGATAGATATCCAGTTGTAGCTGGTTGAGGTAGGAGCCTCCTGTGGGTTGTAGCCTACAGAAAAAAATGGGAGTTGGCGCTTCCGTTTCAAGTTGTAGCTTGATAGATGTCCAGTTGTAGCTGGTTGAGGTAGGAGCCTCCTGTGGGTTGTAGCCTATAGAAAATACATGGGAGTTGGTGCTTCCGTTTCAAGCTGTAGCTTGATAGATGTCCAGTTGTAGCTAGCTGAGGTAGAAGCCTCCTGTGGGTTGTAGCCTGCAGAAAATAGATGGGAGTTGGAGCTTCCTTGCATGTTGTAGCTTGCAGAATTAAGGTAGTAGCCTCCTTTAGGTTGGAGCCTACAGAAAATCAGTGGTGAGAGGGAGTTGCAGCTTGCCTTTGCATCACAACAATAATAAGATGTGGTTTTCTTCCTTATGGGTTTCCACTTATGTCTATTGTCTATGTGCATGATGATTAGGTGCTGATATTCTGTATTTAATCTGCTTAATACCTGCTGCTCACTTATTAAGATTGATGTTCCATTATACATTAAGTTGATCATGAAATGAAAGTGTAAATAAGTGTTCAAGAAAGTTTTACAAAACCATGAATGCATTAAATTGATTCACCCCCCTCTCAGTTTAACGAAGGGTTCAACATACTCTAAGGACATGCAGGCTTGTGATATTTTGGATGGCACGCACACGGATGACCGATTCTGGGTGATGGACGATGTGATTTATTACAAGGACCGGATTTATTTGGTGCCAAGATCTCGGCTAAAGGAGAGGATCATGCAGGCAACACATGATTCACCACTGCAGGGCACCCAGGATTTCTCAAGACATATCGCGCTGTTCGGGACAGGTTCTCTTGGCCGGGGCACTAGGGAGATGTTCTAAGGCACGTGAGGGAGTGCGTGATTGCCAGAGGAACAAGGTAGAGTTGTCACACCCGACCGGTTTACTACAACCGCTTCCCATTCCAGAGAGGAAGTGGGAGAGTGTATCTATGTACTTCATCATCGGGCTTCCAGCTGCGCAGGGGAGGGACTATATCTATGTAGTGGTCAACAGATTGACCAAATTTTCCCACTTCTTTGCTATTCCTTCGATATCTTCAGCTTCACAGGTGGTTGAATTGTTCTTTCGGGAGGTCTTCCAGTTGCATGGTCTTCCCAAGACCATTGTGAGTCACAGGGACAGTAGATTGATGGGGGCCTTTTGGTAGGAGTTGTTCCACTAAGTGGGGACAGAGCTCACACCCAGCACTAGCTATCACCCCCAAACTGATAGGTAGACAAATATTGTGAACAAATCGCTGGAGGGGTACCTGCGCAACTCTGTGACGGAGTAGCAAAGAGCGTGGGTCAAGTGGTTGCAGCTCGAGGAGTTCTGCTACAACACAACCTATCACATGTCCATTGGTATGTCCCCTTTTCGAGCTCTTTATGGATACGATGCACTTACTTTTTCTGATATGGTATTTGGAGACAGCAAGGCCTCGGGGCCCAAGGTTGGGTTCAAGAGAGCTAGGAGATTTTCCTCGCTCTTAAGAACAATTTGCACGGCCCAAAATCATAAAAAGTTATATGCTGATAAGCACAGGGTGGAGAGGCAGTTTGAGTTAGGAGACACAGTCTACCTATGTTTGCAACCGTACAGACAGTGTTCACACAAGCAGAAGGGTGCAGAAAATTTGCAGCCACACTTCTATGGACCTTATCGAGTGGTGAGGAGAGTAGGTGAGGTGGCTTATGAGCTGGAGTTGCCTTCTGAAAGATGGATCCATAACGTATTCCATGTCTCATGCTTGAAAAAGGCGTTGGGAAAACAAGTTGTAGCACCAATCGAGTTGCCTTCGTTGGATGATGAGGGACATTTGATTTTGACACCAGAGCTCATACTGGAGACTCGGGAGAGGAAGTTGAGAAACAAAGTGGTCAGGGAGCATTTGGTCAAGTGGAAAGATTTATCGGAGCAGGATGCCACATGGGAGAATGAGAAGAATTTGCAACCTCCAATTTTGTAGTTGCTTGGGGTCAAACAACATTCGAGAGGGGAGGACTGTAATGTCCTTTCCTAGATTTTCCTAATGTCTTAGGAAATCAGTTTTGACAATTTTGATTAAGGTTAACCCAAGGCAGTTTTGGTGGAAGACATAGGAGAAATAATTTATTTGGTTGCTAGTGGAATATGGGACCCATAGGAAATACACACTAGAGGACAAAGGAATTCGAATTCCTTTAGGAAAATCGAATTAGTGGAGGGACCCACAAGCAATGCAAGGCCAACAATTATAAAAGGAAGGAATGAAGGAGTCATCTGCGTCTTTTGTCTATTTGAGAAATTGAATTGCCTTAGTTGTTCAGCTGAGCCAAGATTGTGTTGTTTAGCACAAGAGCTTCCCAAGGAGAGAAGCTCAACCTTTCTTTGGTGTACTTCGAGTGCCACCCAAGGAAGGTTTTCCTTTACCTTTGAGACCAGAGAAAGCACCACCTACAAGTTCCACGCATTTTTGGGAGCCTAGGACGCAATCTGGAGCCACTACTGCATAGAGGGAGGAGCTATCTTGTTGTTTGTGGAGCAGAGCAGTTGGGGATTGACCGGAGGAGCTACAAGAGTGTTTCTTATCCATTTTAAGGAGTGTGGGAGCAACTATAGACAGAGGATCAACTTACACGTAGTTCTCATCTCTTGCACTCAGTAACTGCGTCATCTCCTCCATGACTGCACAGACATTGGAGTGAGGCTTTTTGGGGCAACATCATCCAGGGGAGTTTGGAGTTGGGGTGTTGGGAATTCACTTAGAGGGTTATTTGAGGAAGATTGTTGATGTTTGGAAAGCAGAGATTGACATGAGCAACCAGAGTGATAGAATTCGAAATTGGAGGAAAGTTGTGAAGGGTCAATTTTGAAGTTTGGAACCAAGGGAAACCCTTTCTGGGTTTTTCAAGGTTTTTCTGGGTTTTGGGCAAGGATCACATTCCCAAATTCCTAGAATTTTCTAGGCAATCTAGAGGGGGTAAATCAGAGGGAAAAGTCTGGCAGCAGTGCAGTTTTGGAGCAGTAGCATAGTTTTATATGATGTGCGTTTGAGTCCCATTGACATATTGTGTTGCACTATCTTATTTGATATTTACAGATTAAAGGAATTTTATGATAGTACCGATCACTCATATAACAATAATCTCATTCTTATTGTTATCATTTCCTGATAAGTTCAAAGCAATAACAATAATTGTTTGGGTCTACAAGTCAAGAAATATTAGCAATGCAAAAAACCCTGGTAGCACCATAGTTGGATTTATGATCCTATTACCCATAGACTTAAGAATAAGTGACCTTCTCAATAGAAATACTTTGACCTCATGCTGGGAGAGATGTGTAGCTTACTATGTTGATGGACAGTGGTCTCCAACTTCCAGGCTCTAGCGATTACAAATTTCCAGCGACTCCAAGGCTCAAGTAGTCGTAGGCTAGCAGGTAACAGCGACTTGTCACTCCTCCTGGCTCCAAGTTGTAGTCTGGACCCTCAAGCAGCGATTCCGACCAACGACAATTCCTCCAAGCTCAAATATCGACTTCTCCAACTCTCAAATCTCAACAATGACCGTCAACTCCTCCTTACTCCAAGTTGTGCAAATGAAATGAGGAGAGCGGCAACATGAGTAAACAGTAAATACTAAAAAGTTAGAACCCTAAACAATAAAAAGCGGCGATTTTAAACCAAGTGATGATTAGAAAATTAAATATGTTCCTAGCATTCATCCTTTTGTGTGATCCATTTCCGACAGTTCATCCTTTTGCGTGATCTATTCCCGACAGGGCATCTTTTTGCAAGGATCCGTTTCCGGAAATCCGGATACGGATCACGATTTTCTCGGATCCGTATCCATATTTCTGGAAATGGATCCAAAACTGCCAATTTTTTTTGAAACATCGAAGAAATCAGATTCTCTGTTTCCGTCAACCCTGGAAAACTGTAAATATGTTTCCGTATCGTTTCCAAGGAGTTTCGTATCCAGATCCGTTTTTGATTTGGCGAACGACGTTTCCAAAGTTTTTGCTAGGTGTTTCCAGTAACTTAGCTTTGATGATATGTAGATATTTTTTGTAGCATGAAATTTGTTGGACTCTAGAGGCCATCTAAAGCATCTTCCGTGCTATAATACTGTATGGATGTCCTTAAAACTATTTAGCCTAACATGTATGACACAGTTTGTAAAGGAAAATGCAATTCAGTACTCAAGGACCTTAAATGCACAAAGCGGTAGAGAAGTTTCGTGGTAGTTTTCAAGACAATGGTCATTCAATTGTGGTAGTTCTCAGTACAATGGTAGTGAATGATATTGTAATAAGATATATAGTTCTTGGGGTAGAGAAAAGCAACAGACACTATTACAGTTTAAGGACATAAAGACTAACATTTCTGATTGATTTTCTTAAAATTTGTGTGCAAAAATAGAAAAATAAGAATCTTATTAAAGTACAATATACCCACATATCATTGGAAACCAGGACAGGACCAAAACGTTGAGAAAGAGGCAATGCAAAAGCGAAAGGCAGAAAATAACATGGATACCTGAAATAGCAGGTGTGAGAATGCCATCGCCAATGACCATGCAGGTGCCTAAAACAACTAATATCAGTAGGGCATTATGGCGATAACTTTTTCCCTCCAACCACCGTTTTACTTTTGCAGCCACTGAAGTACCTTGAATTTCAGACTGACTATAAGTCGTCAGCTGTTTATCTGTTCGATGCTGATTTGGGATTGTGTTAACTTTGGCATGTCTGCATATAAGGGAATAAAGAGCAAAAGTCCCACCTGCATAAAAAATGAAACAATTGTTCCGTTGAAACTTAAAAAATATAACTGGCTTTTCCAGCATGATTACCATACATACCATTACTGGATGAAAGACATCCTGGAGATAAACCAGAAAATAATGAAGCACATCTGTCTACACTTTATATGGGTAACGTTTGAAAAGGCCCAAAGTAAATCAGTGCTCAATTCAAAATTCTTCTATCACTCAGCCAAAAACCAGACCTGCAACAATATAACTACTTTCGTACAGAATGATAACAAAATTGAAGACAAAGAATAAAGACATGTGCAGAAACGTGGTAATACCTGGTAACTATCAAGACTAAAGAAACTACTTTCTGAAGAAAGACACGTACAGAAGCAAGGTAATACCCAGTGATTCTCAAGAATATAAAACTATTGCATTTACTGATGTTAGCAATATACAGTAGCAGTGTAAGATCTCAAACAGCAAAATTATCAACAGATCTGGTACATTTAAGTGTTCTATTAGAATTACTTTCAACAAAACACTGAACGCAAAAGGGATCTGGAAAAATGCAGCCCTTATTTCAATTAATAATTAGAAAACATGACATGCCCAAATACAACCAAAATAATGGAGCCCCTGCCTTGGCATACATGGCTGCTCAATGCACAAGAAAACAAAGACACTGAAGTCCACTTGTGAATCCTTGATGGATCCACCACACAAATGACACCGCAGAGTTTTCGTCCCGGGATCAAGCTAGAACTGGCCACGCCAAGTTCTCAACAAACACACAATAAGATAGAGAAACTCAGGATGATCCAAATGCCTAGCTCCTATCCCCTTTAATAGGCTTGAGGGACTCTCTAGAAACCTTATTTTATTTTTTTCCCTTGAAAAACAAAGACAAATACTATGGGCAGATCCCATGGGCTAAAACCATTGGTAGATTCCGTCCATTTTGACCACATCAAGAAAAGGGAATATTACAAATCCTCTTGCCCAAAGATTGTTTGCCCTCAAGCAATCCACTCATTTCCATGGCAAAAGCATCTGTATACCGCTACGTGGATCCCATACAAACCAACGTGTTATTCCACGCCTCCATGTTAAATGATCGTGAATGGATCCTTCGATACATGGATCCCAAACAATCCACCAACCAATCTTGCCCTCAATAGATTCCCTGGATCCCAATGCCACCTAAGTCATGGGACCTGTGGGTTATGATACCATATCGGCCCTCTATCATTGCCAGTGCCTAAGGGCCCCAGCTGCAATATGCCCTTGGCTAAGGGTATCCTCCTAGGAATCATCCTATCGATAGAGTTCCATCTTGTGGGAAGGATCTAATGCAGGAATGCCTGCACATGGAATAAGTCTACTATGCTTATGTTGCCTGATGCTTAACTCATGCTTCTCCACTCGGTCACCCAACATAATCCATTTAGAGAACTCTACCCTACTCTCCCCAATGTATAAAGGCGGGTTGGTAGTGCTGCAAGCTTTATCCATGTACTCCTGTAGAGGGATGCTCTGGAACTCCCAATTGTACTCCTCTTGCTGCCTTGTGAGGGACTTGAGTCGTTCTTCAACACTAGACAACTTGGCCATTGATTCGACACTTACCTCTATGAGCTCCTCAACTTTCCTATTCTCCTATAAGACAATGTCTCAGACTGTCCAGACTCTTTGCTTCAACATCATAAGATTTGTCTTGAAATGCATGATCTTTTCCTGAAAGTCCTCTATTGGCAATTCTGGTGCCCTTTTGAATGCCTTCGTATCTTTCTACATCGGATGCTCAACTATCATAGCTCCAGCTTGAACCTTTGACCGACTCCCCAGAAATGGCTCATCCTGCATACTATGTTTGTCATGCTGCCCCTCATGATCATGCTCATCATGTCAGTTTATTACTACTGGATCCTCACTTGAGTCTCCTTAAATGTCTTATTTCTGGCCTTCTCCATGTGTGGGGACAATCTGTTGGTCACCCTCTCTGGTTGTCAAACATGGATGTACTGGTGGACTGTTATCTACACCTGATTGCCCATACTCTTCATGGATGTCCTCCTGGATATCTATGGACTCAATTGTACAAGAGTCTACCACATCGTTAGGAGGAATTACCTCCTTTCTTTCCCAATGTACTTTGTCAAGCTGACTGATTATCATTGGCTTGTCCCGCAAGTCTCTCTGAAAAACATTTTGTTGCTACTTATCATCTCTACTTGACTGCTCGGATCCTTCATGGGTGCTCTCCTGAAAACCGATGAACCCAACTATAGATGAATCCCCGTGATCTGAAGGAGTCTCCAACTGTTTGCCCTTGTTGCCTCCTTATCACCCGGACATGAATGGTTAAGTGCCCAAGGTCCCTTCCAGATAAAACATAGTCCTCTCCTTTTTAGTTCATTCTTTTTGCAAGTTTTACTACCTTTGTTCTTGTTTCCTCCATCAATCGTTTTAAGCTCCTTCTTAGTCAACACCCTTCTGAGAAATTTTATGTTTGCATGACCAAATTCTCCACTAGACCATAGGTAGTTGGTGATACAATTAGTTCCTTCCTCCAAATTGTTGGTCAGCGGTTGTCATTGATGTCAACCCAAGCAACACCAGGGGCTACCCCAATATTGCATGGGAATTTTGACCTACCAAATTACTATATTATGGGTCAAGAACAAGGTTACTTGGGAGCGGGGAGCACCATTTTTAGAAGCTTCCGGTCTGGAGCGTTTTCGGGAGCGTTTATATATATATATATATATATATATATATATATATTATGATGCATATATGTCAACAAAAACATGTAGAATGATGAATTAGACATAAAAAAACATAAAAACATAGATTGAATCATATAACATCAATCATCTAGAAGTTATAATCTTCATCAACCACTACCACGAAGTTGAAGCATACAACATATTGACTCTTGAGTCTCGCAAATCATCAATCAAGGTTTCAAGCTTTCAAAATTCAATATACATTTATCATCATTGATATATATATTATAACATTTATCATCATTGATTCATTGATTTCAAAATTCAATATACATTTACCATCATTGATATATAACATTTATCATCATTGATTCATTGATTTCAAAATTCAATATATAACATTTATCATCATTGATATTATATAACATTTATCATCATTGATTCATTGATCACCATATAACTTTCATGAAGAATCATATTCATAATTCATAATGACTTGTAAACAGTAAACTTATAAATGCCAACTTCAAAGTTTCACCTTTCAAATTCAAACTTCAAACTTAAATTGTCATTAAATATATGAAATCAAAAAGAGTCAAGTTTCAACTATTCAACTGTCAACAACAAATAGAAAAGACTAGTAAACAACAAATCTATTTTATATGGCTGGCCCCTTGCCACGCCCACGAGAAATGTCTAATTTTTGTGAGCCATGAGGAAATGTTGGTCTTCTAGTACTCTCAGGAGTACCATGACCACGACTAGAAGGTGGAGGCTGGATCTGCAAAGGAACAATAGTGTGATATCCAGGAGTGGCACTGGCACCCGCACTGCTACCAGTAGATGGTGGGATTGGCCCTGTGTGTAGCGGTGCTGCTGATGCTTCATCATCATCCCTATAAAGTTCTGCTTCCAATTCTTCCAGATGTAACGTCCGTCCTCCAAATTATCATCCTCTGGGTTATTGTCCCAGACTCTGTATGATTGATCCTCATTTGCCTGATCACAGTAATGGCTCAACAACCTCAAGTTATAATGCACATAAACCAAGCTTTAAGCTCGGTTTTCATTCAGCCTGTTTCTTATCACATTTTGTATAAAGTTGTAGGTGCTCCAACACCTCTCTGCAGAAGAAGTGTTCACAACCTGTGAGAGAACTTTTTTAGCCAACTTTGGCAAAAGTCCCATGCCGCCATATGCTTCCCACCATGTGAGAGCATCAAATCTGTCCCTGTCTTCCATTACATGGAAAGAACCAAAGTTAGCAGTGCAACTGAAGTATTTGCCTAATTCAAGACGCAATCTAGCACACTCTTCCCTGTCGGGTACCAACTTGTCCAATGCCATCATGTACCCCTCTTGTACCTCTAGATCTGTGTGAGGTTTCACCCTAACCCCACCTCCAGGTGCAAGTTGGCCCAACCAAGATGGAGAGTAATATTTTGGCGTAAGGATATATGCCAAAGCATGTAGTGGAACATTGAGTTTATTCCACCGTGCACACACACAGTCATGAATCATAACATACAAGTTGGGATCATTATCCTTAACAATATCTTTTATTTGCCCCAACATGCTATCCATCTGCTCATAAACCTCTCCAATCACTGGTTTATCAGTCGCTGCAAACCGAATCATGTTATAAATGGGCTTGGTAAAATTCAAAATTTCCCTCACACGTGCCCAAAACAGAGGGTCAAGGGCAGTCTCCTCCACATGTTCGAAACCTTGCTTGTCAACTATTGTTGTTGCCCTATCCTTTAATAGCTGCCAGTGTGGGCTTGATACCATTGCAGCCAATGACTCTCTTACCTTCAAAAGGCGCTTGAAGGTGAGGTAATAGCTAGCAAATCTAGTTTTTGCTATCTTCAACAACTCCAATTTGGAGTGCGTACGGAAAAGCCCATGGGTATTGCTATGATTTGTAATAAATTTTATCATTTTTTTACCTCTCTTGTACAAATCACCAAGCCATTTGAATTGAGGTTGTTTGTTTTTGATGATATCATGCATCAAAAGGTTCATTGTGTGAACCAAACACCTAGACCAAAAAATGTTGGGGTATTTATCCTCAATAATTGCTCCTGTTGCCTTACAGTTAGCAGCATTATTAGTGATGACCTGTATGACATTGTATGGCCCAGTCTTTTCAATTATATCAAGTAATGGTTCTGCAATGTTAATGCCGGTTTTGAATTTGTCTGAATAATCATATGCTGCCAGGAAGATTGCACCACTAACCGACACAGCCAAAACACTTATCAATGGTTTTCCTTTTACATTGGTCCATCCATCAGAGACAATGGACAGCCCATGCTCATTCCACGAACTTGTCATTCTAGCCAAAGAATTGTTTATTTTAGCTTTTTCACGATCAAGACCCACGGTTCTGGCCTTGTCATACCCAGGGCTTTTGTATCCTTTGGGGGCATCATTAATGGCAGAAACCATTTCATGCCAATAAGGTGAGCGAAGAACATTGAATGGAACCCCACATGCATATAGAAACCGGTAAACTTTTGAATCCACATCATTCCTACACCCTTCGTCCAGGAAATCGGATATGGTTCTACGCCTTAATCCAGTGCCACTGCCTCCAAAACCACTGGCATGGGTGGAAGTTGAACTTGTTTGTCCATGATGTGTTGGGCTTGAATCAACGAAACCCCTAGATCTTTTAGATGATCTCTGTAGGGCAACCCCCTCTTCCTTCCTATATATCTCTCTCTGTGGTGCTGGCACATAAGGACAAACTTTGATTCCAATATTTTTAGTTCCATCCCCTGGCATTATCCCACAAAGGTGCCTTCTCGCATGGGTGTATGAACCATGGTATTGTTTATTGCAATGGGGGCAAATAAATTTAGTGGTTCCACCACCTTTCCCTCCTTCCTGTTTCTGAACATATTTCCACAAAGGTGTCTGAGTTTGGTCTTGTCTAGTTGGGGAATCTGTGTCCTCGTGTTCTCCACTCCCCACTTCCTCCTCAACATAATCCTCCTCCTCTTCAGGATTTTCTTCAAATCCACCATAACCCTCCTCTTCATCCTCCTCTTCTCTGATTTGCCTCTTTCTTCTAGCACTCTCCAACACCATTATCACAAAGAAAGGAACCAACATGAGGAAAATCCCTAGCCATATAGCCATGATGGAAACAAGTTTCAAGTTTCAAGTTTCTAGCCTGCAAAACAAATGGAAAAATTCCAAATGGGAATAGGAAATGCAACATAGGAAAAAAACAATTCATTTTTTAAGTTTTAAATCCAATAAAATGCAACATTCAAGAAAAATTCAAGTTTTCATTTTTAAACAATTTAACAATCTACAAATTCATCCTAGAAAATACAAAATTGGATTAGAAGGCCTACCTCTTTCTTGCAATCCTCCTGTTGCCTTGCTCCTTGCTCTCCTTGTCTCTTCTGGCTCTCCTTCCTTGCTCTCCACAACTCTTCTTGCTCTCTCTCTCAACACTCAACAAACAATGAAAACCAAAATGAAACCCCCCCCCCCATTATAAACAATTCGATTTTTCACTTAAAAAAATTTGCTCGTGGCAGGAAGCGTTTTTTGTTCCGGGGAGCGTTCGGGAGCAAACGCTCCCCGATTGCTTCTGGCGTTTAAAAAACGCTCCCGAAGCGTTTTTTAAACGTCGGAAGCACTTAGGGAGCGGTCGCTCCCGAGTGCTTCCTGAAACACTCCCGAAAAGGCAAGAAGCGTTTTAACAGGTTCGGAAACGCGCTCCCGAAAATGCTCCCCTCAGGAAGCGTTTTCGGGAGCGCGTTTCCAAGCGTTACCAAAACGCTCCGCACAGAGCGCGTTTCGGAAACGGGAACGAGGGGGGTTTGAAGCTTCCCCGCAACCCTAGTCAAGAATGATTTTGATGGTTTCAATTTGTCGAGATGTTTTCGTTGATATATGGCACACCACGTAATTCTTCACGGTTTGAGAGATATTCATGTTTGAAGTTTGTAACCCTAGTTAGTGGGCTAAAACCCCATGGGGTTGGGGCATGGGTCATTGAAAAGTCATAATTAATATTTTTTAAGCTCCTAAAAACCCTCCTATGTTCACTTGTTGAAGCCCCTCTCAACCTAAGCATTTATATAAATTGTGATCCTTATATCCTCCTTATTTAGGGATTTCGCTATCTGAAACAGGTCATCGTGGCATTTTTGCTCTAACTTTTTTTCTACGAAGGTTCAGAAGCTGAAATTTTTATAAGGCGAAGCCGAAATCCTGAGGAAGCTCCTATAAAACTTTCAGATCAAGGTGCACAATATTTTCGAAGATATGATTTGTGGAAGTCAGTGTTTTGGCAGGCTCCTGAAATTCATCTCAAAGAAGTGACCATGGGAAAATCGTCATAACTCTCTCTCTGAGTATCAGATTGGAATTCTGTAAAAAGTGGCAGATAGTGTATGGACTGTAGTCCTCTCTGTATCAATTTCAGATCCGAATGAAGAAACAGTGACACGTGGCACGCCATACAAGTTCGCTCTACTGAAACAGTCCATAATTAGGGCATTGTGAGAGATTGGGAATAACTCTCTCTTGAAGAATCCAAATTGGGTCAGACCTATGGCATTGGAAAGAAGACTCAGAGGACTACTAGAGAGCCGAAAATCGCATATTGGGGATCTGAAATAACAAAGATACACCAAATTCAATATCAAGCTCTTAGAAGGAAAGAAAAAGCTAGATCATGTGTTGTCAAGGGCTGCAAAGGACCAAAATTTCTAGGGCAGAAAATCAAAGCAAGGTGCAGCAGATGGTAGCTTGACAAGAGCAGCAATCATGGTGCAAAACAGTAGCAAGAAGTTCATCACATGAAGTCTTCAAGTGAGCAGCACTGTATACAGTCACTGTAAAGGTATCATTGTACTAAGTCATTGTAAATACATTATTGTAAAAATTGTACTAGTGTCTATCTGCCAAGAGTTGAAGAGGCAGTGTCGGGAGGTCTAGGATCATCATTAGGTGGTTGTGACATAGTTGGGGTTATGGTCTAGCATGTCTTCTTCTTCTACATCATTCTATATCATTGTAAAGTGGAACATATTCCCTGGTACGGGAGTCCATTCTTTTTTTATTCTTCTATAGGGTGGTAGGGTGGTGCTAGGGTGAGTTGTAGCTCATTGGGTGTTGGGGCATACGTTCAGTTGACTACTGAAGAATCTCGGGCATTGGAGCGTCCATCCAGTGGGAGTTGGAGAAGAATGCTTTTCTAGATTCTAGGAAGTTGGAGTTTTATTTTCAATTGGAGTTGAATATTAAAGAATTATTAGAAAAGCATTAGGTGGTTTTTGTCCCGAAGTGGGTTTCCACCTTAAAAACTGTGTGCATTTGTGTTCCTTTTGTTTACTGCTATCATTGTACAAACACTGATAAGAATTGAAGATTAACCAATGCTCTAATTGAAAGAAATACTGATTCACCCCCCCTCTCAGTATTTCCAACAATTGGTATCAGAGCTTGGTTCCTTCAATAGCAGTTTAACAGCTGGAAGGAGGTCATGGAGCATACCAAGAATGGCATACCTCTGTTCAATGACAATAATTATGCACTCTAGAAAGGAAGAATGGAGGTATCTCTCTTGGCGGAAGGTTACGAAGTATGGGATACTGTTCAAAATGGATTTACATCAAGCGCGGATGAACGAGGTAAGAAGAATTTGGTAAATGATGCAAAAGAAAAGAATATTATTATTAGTGGACTTATTGAATCTACTTATCATAAGGGGTTGGGTTGTAAAACTGCAAAAAATGTATGGTAAAACCTTGAGAATATATATGCAGGTGACTCAAGTGTCAAAGAAGAAAAGCTTCAAATCTATAGATAAAAATTTTAGCAACTCAGAATGAAAGAAGATGGCAACATTGCTGCATACTTCCAATACATTGATGAAATAACCAACACTGTGGAAGGACTGGGAGAGCCAGTTGACGAGAAGACTATTATATGAAAGATTCTTAGAACGTTACCGGGTTGATTCAACTTGGTATCGTTCCTCGAATCTGATGCAAATACGGACAAACTCGGCAAGGAAGGTACATGGAGTTCTCATAGCATATGAAATGAGACTTTACGAAGAAGAGGGTACTTCGCATCTAGAAAGCTGCGTTCGTTGTATCTAAGAAAACCAATAAGGACAAACAACCTTAAATTGAAAAGACATGCACTTGCAAGTGTGAAGAAAAGGGAGATGATGGAGAAGGTATGTCAGATGAAGAATATGCTTACTTTACGAGAAAACTAAAAATTGGTAAGGGAAAATTCAAAGGTAAACTTCCATTGATATGTTTCAGTTGTGGTGAGGTTAGGCATTTCGCAGCAAAATGTCCGAACATAAGTGATGGCAACTCAAAAGGAAAGAAAGGCTTTAATAAATTCAACAAGAAAGGATTGAAAAGGAAATTTCTCTCTAAAGAAGATAACTCATCATTCGATGAAGACAATGACAGCG
Source organism: Pinus albicaulis (assembly GCA_034641835.2). Classification (NCBI taxonomy): domain Eukaryota; kingdom Viridiplantae; phylum Streptophyta; class Pinopsida; order Pinales; family Pinaceae; genus Pinus; species Pinus albicaulis. The sequence continues at coordinate 1,533,930,737 of CM076578.1, forward strand.
AAGAAGAAGCCAATGAGAGAGTATTGTTTATGGCCAAGCACAATAAAGAAGAGGTATCAAACAACGAAGAAGAATGATTGACCATAGAATAATTTTCTAAGGAAGCAATCAAGCTTATAAAAGAGCTCAAGGCAGAGAAGATCTGTTCCAATACTCTTGAAGAACAAGTTCAAGGTCTCAAAATTGAAGTTGAAGAACACAAATGCATTGAAGAGTCACTTCAAAGAAGTTGGAAGAAAGCAATCAATAAAGGGAAGAATTAGAAAGTGAAGTATTCTTGCGTAAGGAGGTGAAGAAAGGAAAAACTATCCAAAACTATGCCAACGGCTCAAGGGCATTTGGAAGAACTCATCGTCAACGATCTTCTTGACAGACCGGCCTCGGTTACAAACAAGAAGACGAGGACCTTCTACAACAAAATACAATGAACCTATGAGATTTGACATGCATGTAGACTTCATTGGACAAGATTCGCAAGAACATCCTTGGAAGAAAATTCCTAGAAGAATATTTTCATCCAGGTACCAACATATTTTTTATGGCTATTGTTATTCATGTGGAAAATTTGGTCATAAAGCTGTAGAATGTCACACGTACCCCAGGAACGAATACAATTCCAGGAGATCTGTCAAATATTAACCTCCCAGGGCTCAGCGAAACATCAATAGATTTGAACATTTAAGAAATAATATTGAATGTTAAAAATTTTGAAACTTTGGACACATATCCAGAGACTGCGGACTTGAAAATCCTCCAGAAGAATCTTCGAAGCTATAGAACAAATGAACATGGAAGAAAAAGAAGACTGATAATTGTACTCTCGCTCTCAAGGCTCGAAACAACAAAGATGTGTGGTATGTTGATAACGGTTTCTCAACGCATATGACTAGAGATAGAAATAAATTTGTATCTTTGAAAGAGAAGAAGGATGGAATCATGTTCTTTGGAAATGATGGATCTTCAAATGTTATAGGATCAGGTACTGTCACTCTCGGAGGCAAAGATGCTCTAGCCAAGAATGTTCTATTGGTTGAAAACATGAATCACAATCTGCTCAGTGTTAAACAAATGTGTGATCAAGGACACACAATACTATTCAACTCCACAAAATGTGAAATCAAGAAAGGCAGGTATGGTGAAATTGTGGCCACAGCAAGTCGAGCTCCAAACGACATATATGTTCTGGATGAAGTAACTAAATCACATGTACTAGCTAAAGAGGATGATATAATATTGGGTAGCAATGATGATCGACTAAGTAAGAACTTTGCTACAAAGATGCAAAGTGAGTTCGAGATGTCTTTCCTTGGTGAGCTGACATACTTCTTAATTTTTCAAATATCTCGACGAAGAGTGTGCTGATGTGTCAAGCCAAGTACATCAAGGAAATGCTCGAAATTCAAAATGGAAGATTGCAAACCCATCCTTACTCCGATGGTAACAGGTTGCAAATTGAGCATAGACGACTCATCTAAGGATGTGGATCAGAGGTTGTACAGATCTATGATTGGTAGTCTTCTATATGTAACAGCCTATGGGCCAGATGTTATGCAAGCAGTTGGACAAGTAGCAAGATTCCAATCAGCACCAAAAGAATCACATATTATTGTCGTCAAAAGAATTCTTCGATATCTAAAGGGAACTGTTAGTGTCGGTATCTTCATCCCTCCGTCAGTGATAAAAATCCTCTTGTTGCATTGCATATTAGGTGTCTCACTCAGTCAGCTGCATTCCATTAGGAGCATGGATCATCTGACGGTAGTGGCTTGTTGCTCATGTCCCTCATGTCCTTTACCTACTGGCCTATTTCTGTTCATTAAAATCATTTGCAGTCACTTTTGGTCTCATAGTTTGCAAAGAGTCATTTTTAGCATTTTAGTGTCATTAGGTCTAGGGTTTCATTAATAAGGTCTTCAGAATGCGCAATAATGGTCAGCAGGCACATGAGGAGTTTGAAATAAGGTTTCAGTGCTAAAAATCTCATCACCATATGCTTAATAATGTATTTTTCTTCAAAACTCTATTTTGAAGAAAAATAGGGTATTTCATCTTTTTATGTACAGATGTAATGTAATTTCAAGTTTTCTCAGTTGTAATAATATTTTCATTGGCAACCCTGGTCGCCTTTGTCAAGCTCCAGCCAATCCATTCCCTGCAAGATAAACAGAAAGCACATCATTCAGTCAAAAATCCAAAATGAAGCAAAACAGAGTTTTTTAAAAAGTGTCAAAATCTGAAACATTACAAAGTGGGTTTTTTTTTAAATGGAGAATTAAAATCCTTGGCATATAAAACATTTTCATCTTTCAAAAGCTCATTTGTATGCCAAGAGGACAGAGTGAGCTAAGGAGAAATCGCGAGGAGCAAAGGAAACAGTTTGAAGGCGAAATTGTGGAAGTTCAGCTGTGCGACGCATTGGGCGGGCACGACGCATTGGGTCGGCCCCCACTGTGTTGAAACTGCTCCTGCGCAGCGCATTGGAGGTACGCGACGCGTTGGGTTTGTTGCGCGACGCATAGGGCCGCAAGGTATTTGGAACCCCAATTGCATTCAAACTCTGATTTTGCTCGGTCATTTTTGATCCAAGTAAGTCAATAAACTTTGTAAATGCCAATGAACCAGTGTTTTGTGATATCTATGAGGATTTAATACAAGAAATTCAAACCCTATTTTGTTCAAAGAATGCTTCTTTAGGGTTTGTAATTTGGTTTTGTGCCTGTCATTTCCATTTCCCCACCTTGTATTTCCTCATCACTGTTGATCTTGTTACACCAGCCCATTTCCCTATTCCCTTATATCCCTAAATCACTCATTTCCTATCCCATTCCCATTATCCCACATCCCAATTATAAACTTCCCAAACCCCAATGCTATCCCAAAAAACCTAGTGACCGTCCCTAAACTCTTCAATTGGCAAATTTCACTTGGTAATATTCCATCATTTCCCCTACCCTCTCCCTCCATAGTCCCTCACTTATTATCACATATTTGGCAACAAAACCAAAGACACCAAACTCCTCATATTCATATGAGGCAACATAGACTTTGGAAATCATGGAAACAGATACCTCTTATGACCGAGACAGTGACTCCAAAACTGAATTGCGTGCACCTAGGAGGCCTCATAAGAGTGGCAAACATGTGAGGGAGGAGCCTACTTCATTGGTTGAGCTGCATGCTTGTCCTCTTGCTGTTTCATGTTTTCAACAACAGTCTTGTGATCAATTTTGTGAAATGGTTGCTAGAGTTCACCATCATCATGAGCTGGCCCGATTGTTTGTGTTGCATTTACATAATGGCCAAGTCACTCTTGTAGGTGTGACATTCACTCTAACACCTGAAACTATCTCTCAAGCAACCGGAATTCCAAATGTTGGGGAGCAATGGAACAAAAGGCAACAGGTTGACAGGGTACACTATGAGCCATATATCAAACCCAGTTTTGTGAGACAACTCAGCAGAGTTTTTCCCTTCCGGTTCCTAAAAGATTCATATGATCCTCTAATGAAACTTATTATCAAATATTTCAGTTGTGAGGGCCGGTTTTCACGTCTTTATGCCTATCATATTAGGTTGTTGATGCACTTTACCAAGGTGAGGATGATGAACCTCCCTTATTTCATGTGCCGGAATATTGAAAAGATGACCACTCTCGTGCAAAGGAAAACTCCTAAGCAGCAATATAGCAATATCTATCACTTTGCACTCATCAAAATTGTGGTTATGCATCAACTCGGCTTGCAGGATATTTCATGGGAAGATTTCATTTCTAATGATTTCTTCACAGCTTCTCAGGTACCTTCGGAGGCTTTTCATGAGGCAGGTGAACCTTCATATCAGCATGAAGGTCATGAGACACAGACCACTAGTGTGCCGGTGTTTGTCACTTATCAGAGGGGCACTAGAGGTTTGTTTGCAGCAGCCAGGCGAGTATTATCTCCACCCGGGGTGGAAGGGGTCTCGCTTCCTTCATCAGCAGTATAGCTACAGGACAAGGGTAAGAGGCCAATACATGATGAGGGGCCTTCTGGAGGCCAGGATACAGATTTCATACTCATTGATGATGAGTTGGGCTCTCCTAGCTCAAAGCTGAGAGAGGTTGTTCAGGAGCAGAAGGCAGAAATAAACACTTTGTCCGTCAAGTTGCAAAGAGCCCAATGGATAATAAACTACCTTGAGCAGAGAAACAAACAGTTGGAAGATCAGCAAACTATCATGGATTTGCAAAATATACGTGAGAACCGGCAAGCTGCCCAAAGGAACCTAAGTGAGATGACATCCATTGAGCAAGAGATCGAGGCTGATCGCGAAACTTGGCTTGAAAGGGTAAATATTCATTTGGAAAAGCTGTTGAAGAAAGCCAACAAGGAAAAGAACATGTTGAGGCACATGGCGAATCATTATTGGGCAAGAACTCATGTTTGCAAGGCACGAATCAAGATCCTGAAGGCTAAGTTGAAGAGGGCCTTAAAGCGTCGGAAAAGGCAAGATAGACTTCAGATTTTGACCGAGGCTTCATTGGCCTAGTATAGTACATGATGGAAGACATTCAGCCCAAATTTCAAGAAATTTGGGACACATTTTGCAAATTTTGTTTTTTTTGGCCTCAACACAGATTTTTCAGCTCTACGCATCGCGCCACATGGTGCGCGCTTATAATTGGGAGCTCCTTTGGGGTAAAACTTTATATTTTTGGATTTGTCATGAAAAGTTATGCATGCCTACCCATGGCCAAGAGATTTTGACAGGTTTTGAGCTTCCAGAAGGGTCAAAAACACCCTAAAAATGACCTTTCTGCCCCTTTTTGGACACACAGGAAGCATTGTTGGGAGAACTCATTTTTGGAGGGGAAAATGGAAGCCAAATTCAGAAATTCCACTTGTGTTTGAAAGTAGACATGCAGACCTTTCCAACAAGCCCACTTGGAGCCAATTTGGACACCGGGAAGGCCTCCAAAATTATCTCCAAACTGGCGCGACGCATAGAGAAATCAGGCGCGGCGCATTGGGGATTTTTGCTCATTTTGAACTCAGTAACTCTGTTTTTCGCCTAGTTTTGGACAGTTTGACTTTCTTACTTCCAAATGGTAAACTCATGATGTAATTTGATGTACTTTGATGGATATTGATGTAATTTTGTTAAATTTTTACTCATGGAGTTAGATTCATCCATCAAAAGGTAAATTGCAACTGAATGAATCAATTTCCTATCTTATAGAGGCAAGCTGTTCCACTGCCTATTTTCCAGTTCTTAGTTTAGATCTTGTTGAAACAACTCCTGAACTTGTGAGCTCGACCCCTAGAGGCTGGGGATGAGTTATGCTTGTCTATATCTTGTAGTTTTTCAGTGATTTGCCTGGTTGGACACTTGGGATTGGTTTGGGCATCATTGTACATTCATCTCTGCAGTTTGGCAAAGGAATAGACCAGGGTTTGCAGCACTCCTTGGGATTCATGTGGCTCTTTGTTTTGATGATGTGTTTCTCTTTATTAATGTAAGTTTACTGGTGCTTTATGTGTATCATCTTCCCTCTTATTTCTTCTTAAGTTAAACAAACAAGGATAAAGGTGGAATTCATTAGATTTGCAGTGCTCTACCTAGAGTTTGTTTAATTTTCTATGTTTTCGACTGTTTGAAGAGGATTCCTGAAAGTCTCTTGCCCTCTTCAACTCCTCTCCGGTCTGAGCTATCCATTTCATTCAAAATTGAAAGCGTCAAAACAATTGCCTACCTTGCCCCATTCAGATCTCTGCAAAAACTAGGCCTCATTCCCTAGACCCAAAATCTGCCCTTCCCTTTGATCCAACAAACACCCTCAAAATCAAATCAAACTCTTTTATATAAATACCTAGCCTAAAATCAGCCTTTATTCAAGTCATCTCAAGCCTCACTGATTATTTTTGCTGAGATTGACCAGGAGAGAGCCCTCTCCCGATCTGGTAGGGCTAGCTATGTAATATTCCCATTTTTGGTATCACCCATGACAAGGCTAGGAGGGACTTCCAGAGTTAGGAGCAGACAAGTCACATGTACAGATTGGTGCTATCAGTGGGCTCAAGAGCTTTTCGGAGGAGTTTTGAGGAGTTTTCATGGTGTTCGGAGGCATTCGCTTGATATACTCCATCATCCGAGCAGTTTGGCTTTTGCTCCGATGCATTCCGATAACTTTCGGAATTTTGAGTTATTTATGGGCTTAACTCAGCTAATATGCTCAAGGTGGCATTCCGAGAGGAATACATGATGGAACACCTTAGTGTAATAGCTCATTGGAACCGGGACGAGGAGACCTACACGATGGGACAATTAGACACAGATTTCAGTGGCCAGAGAAGGCGTGGTAGCTGATTTACCCTTTTCTGCATTAAAAAGGAATATTTTATAATATTTTAATAAAAGGGAAAAGTGCTCCATGAATAAAATAATAATAAAATAATGCTCTAGAAGGCTCCAAGGGATCTATAAAAGAAAGGGAGGAGGCCATTGGGAGACATCTTTGGAGTAGATCATTTGCTTGTGTATGAGAGGTTTGAGGACGTGGTTCTCTACTTCATGCCGTAGCCCCAGGACGGAAACCCTCGGGTGAATTGTGAGTGTTGGACGAAAACCCAACTCTCTTGAGGAGACTTCACTTAGGAGTTTCACAGAGCTTTAGAGTTTGGTGTGAGGATCATTCAGATCTTCAACTTGGGCTTCATCATTTTCAGTGGATTCAGTGTCAGCTGTTGCCGGAGGGAGAGTGCAGCAGTTCAGTTTGTGGCCAGCACTGTTCAGCAGCTTATCTTGGTGGCCAGTTTTCTATCTCAGCTCTTTCTGGGTCAGATCTATATGTAAACCCCTTTGTTATTAATAATAAAGCTGAGATTTCTCATGTTCTATGTGGTCTTCGATTGCAGTATTTATGTGTTTAATTTTACATGGAAATCTTTTGTTGAGTGAATGTTTATTTTACGGCAAATTGTGGTATTCAGTATTTTTCTGCATTTTTAGTTAAAATATCCCATCCGGGATATTACAGTGGTATCGGAGCTGGTGATCTTGCCAGCCTGAGGGTTATTGCAGCTAAATGTCAAAGAAGGTTCATGATCAAATCACTGAAATTTATTTCTGGGGAAATGGTGTGAAATTATCGCCTAAGCATTCAACAGATCTCCTTTGAAATTGTTGAATTATCTGAACAGGAATTGTTGATCAGGAATTGGAATTGTTGAAGGGGAGCCACTCACGTTCCACCTGAAACTCACATTTGGTGGAAGGGAAAAATTTCCACAATTGTTGAAACACCTGAATTGATCGAAACGATAATGGCAGCCGTGGGAAATAATTCAAAGCCGTGGTAAAATCATTTGAGCGGCCAAAGTAAAATTCTAGTGAGCCGTCCAATATTGTTCAAGTCGATTTATTTTTCTGTGGGCCGCCAAATTGAAGTCAAATTTCATTAAAATCAAGGATTATTTGTGGGACGCCAAGCCAAGCGGCCGAGTTGTGGAAGTTGTCGTCTGGTGTGCGCATAGCTGCAAGCCGAACGTGACAACATTTGGCCTGGACTCATCTGAAGATCGTGGGCAACTGATTAATTCGTGCATCAATTACCTATGCGTAGTGTATGGGGCCGCAAATTTTATACCAAACTTGAAAAGGTATTTTCAGAGAGCAAGGGTCGAGTTATTCAACCCCAGAAATCGAGTTTTACATCTGGTATGACCCACAGAAATCTTCTAAGCGTTTAAGTGGTCGGGATGGTCGACTTTCAGTTGTGGAAGACATGTTTCTTGTTCATTGTAGCGCAAAGGCTGCATCGACCGAGCGTGAGTTTCTGAGGACCAAGCCAGGGCCATCATTCCTGTAGCAAGACGAACATTTATCGCCAATGATAAAAGCCAATTAGATGTCATACATGAGCAACGGTGTCCAAGAGTCAAAGTTACAGTCGAGCTATGTAAACGCAGTTGAATTTGGGCAGTATTTTCATTGTATGAATCAGCCTGTTCGAATGTGACCAGAAATGTATGCTGGTGACAAGAAAATGTGATGCATTTGTCAATTTTGAAGGGCCGAGAGCACACAGAGTTAAAATTGGGGCCGAATTCCATGGACACATTTGATCTGTGAGTCGATTTAATTTTGTTTCAAGGTTGATTAAACCACAGGATAGCATCATCGATATTTGTTTGACAGGATTCAAGTTTTAAAAGAGCCGAGAAGAAGCCAGAATTGTTGATAGATCTGCAAGTGTCGTGAACTTCTTTGAAGATCGAATTACTTGGCCACTGCATTGCACTGATCAGTATGGAAGCTGAATTATCAACAGTAATTTGAAATCCACATCAAATTGTCATCGGTCTATTGCCGAGAGTGGAGTCTGAGAACGCCAAATTGGGGTCCATAGTTACCTTGTTCAGTTCTAATAGACAACCTAGATTGCTGTGGAATCTAGCTAGCATATTTCCGTAGGGCCAAGGATTAAATTTTATAAATCCTAATATCAGAAGGGGCCCACTCATATACGTGGTGAAGGAGAGCGGCAGAAACTACAGGGGCTGAAGCCTACAACGATTTTAGCCTTATGGAACAGTCGATTTATCTCTGTTACTAGACGTGGGACGATACAGAGAGGGCGTGTGTTGGAAATAAGCGTGGACCAAACTGCCGAGTTTGAAGATTGATGCACTGCTGTAGAAGACTGCTATCACTGTGGTTGTAGCAGAGTACGCATTTCATAGGAATGAAGAGGCCGCTCTTTGAGAAATACTTCTGTTCAAATGTTTGACTACTGCAACATTGTGGAAGATATATAAACCAGGTTCCATTCTATATTTCCTGAGTATACATTTGTGAATATCATTAAGAAAGGTCACTGTGTCTTGGTTATGAAGTTTTGTCCATTGCTGTAAACAAAATATATAAATTCTGAGCTTGAAAATATAGATATCAGTTGTAGGTTAGGGCTGAATGCATCATTGTGTACCATCATTCCTCTAAAATTGGCAAACTCAGAAAAATGCATTAAACTTAGAAAAACAGTGGTCTTTCCATTGGCTGAACCATGGAGGGATTTCTAAACAGATTGATGAAAATAAAAACAGAAGTTGGTTCCTTGAACCACCGTGCATCAGAAGACCAAAAAACAAAACAGAACAGTAGACCCTTCTCCAAAAAGGTACATAATTTGCTCCAACAAAGGCATCCAAGGAATTTGCAAAAGAAGGAAGAAGTGGGAAATTGGCTTTATGCACTTGGGATGGACTTGAAGAGTGGAAGATCAGAAAATGACTTTCCCATGTTGGAGGAACTAGAATCCTATCTTCCAAAGGTAGAGCAATCAGATTGGAGTTTAAATTGGGCTTTCGAGCCATCTATGTTTACATTGGTACAAGCCAGATTCTTGGAACATCCAAGTGAGAGAGTCCAACTTATAGTCGCCTCTTGTTTCAGTGATATTTTGAGGATAACAGCACCCTTCCCTCCCTACAATGATGATATTATGAGAAGAATTTTCAGATTGATAGTAGGAACCTTTCAAGGTTTGGACAACTGTGCAGGCTCTACATTTAGGAGGAAGCTTAAGGTTTTAGAAGTCATGGCCATGACCCGGACTCATGAGATCATGTTTGACCTTGAGTGTGATGGCTTGATTCTGCAGATGTTCCAATGCTTCTTCAGCATTAGGAGACATCATTCTGACACAGCCATAGCACAGATGCAGTCCATCCTATCGTCATGTATGGGAATCCGTGAGGCCATTTGCCGGGAGTTGCAGACTAGGTTGCTAAGCATTTGGAGGCGAGAGCAGTTGGTCTCACCTGCTGCATATGAGCTAGCCCAAGGGCTAGTTGAGCAGAACATTGAGTTTCTCAGGAGACAGATGACCAGGGAGGAGCGGTTCCAATTTGGTAGGTCAGGCAGCAGAAATGAGCTGAGGAGGAAGGGACTTTGCTTCATTTGCAAAGAACCTTGGGGGCCTGATCACTCATGTTTGAGAGATGCAGATGAGGTGGCTGAGCTAGAGCAAGTAGACATTCCTTCTGTATGCCAGGGTGAGGGCTCTTCTTCAGATGAGTCCATGGGATCAATTGAGGATGCTTCCGTGGAGCGAGAGCAGTCATGCAGAGATGATGACAGTAGACCAGAGCTGTATTCCAGTATGCAGGGTGAGCAGTCAGGGGACTTTATAGGAGATACTCTGGGTGATGAGTCCCTTGTGATGATTCAGTCAGAGCAGCATATGATGGCGCCTAAGTTAGCAGAGGAGGATATTATTCACATCAGGCATGATATTCCTTTGGGGGAGATCCAGATGGGCGCCCACATTGAGCCTATGATGGATATGCGGCTAACATTGGGGTCAACCTTTGAGGAGGAGCAGTCAGATGCACAGACACCGAGTACAGTGACAGCAGTTGCAGATCCATATCCTCTAGAGATGTTGGGGGTCGATGGGATAGTTATGCAGGAAGCTAGGGGACAGCAGGAGTTTTACATTCCCGATGAGAGGGATGAGTTGTTGGAGATGGTGGAGCATCCATCTTTGGGCCGACACATCGATGAGGTACAGATAGATGTACATACAGTCGGCCGAGCTGCAGTACTTTCAGTGAGTAGTACTCTCCAGGAGAACATCGATGGGGCTTGCAGTATGTCTTGCCCACTTTGGCCCACTATAGAGAGAGGGGCTTCCTTCTACAGGAGGTTTCCATTGGTAGACAGGGCAGAGCAGTGGGAGTTGATTACAGGCTGGCGACAACACCCTGGGCATGTTCCATGTGTAGTTGTTGCTACATTGGATTCTTCTTCCAGGATGGACTGGCAGGAGATCATGAGTTGGTACCCTCTTGATGGTACGGTATTGTTCGTGGGGAGCACATCAGAGCAGGGGCCCTTAGACATAGTAGATGCTACAGATTCCAGTTGGCAGGAGGGCACCGGTTGTCGTTACTTCAGGACTCCTTCCCGATTTAAGGAGAGTAGGATCAACATGGGATTGAGTCAGGACTTGGATTGGAGAGAGGTGATGAGTTGGTATGCAGTTGGTGGGGCAACATATGCAGTTACAGGTACAGCACAGCAAGAGCCCAGGAGCATTGATGCTTGTTGGTGGTCTTCACCTCTGAGAGCATCAGCTATAGCCAGAGACAGTGTGCAGCCTAAGCTGTGGGACTTGGGCGATGATTGGCCATGGTGGCATTGGGATCCGGTGGGGATTGTTTGTTGACTGGGACAGAGAGAGATCAATTTGGGATCCCGACATTGAGGTATCTGTTCCAAGAGGTTTGACACAGGTGCATAGCAGCCCCCAGAGGCTGGTATGGGATCCAGGCATTGGGTCTGAGATGCGGCGGGCCAACAGAGTGGCCCACATATTTCGATTGCTTGAGGGCAAGCAATCTTGGGGCAAGAGGTCTGTAATATTCCCATTTTTGGTATCACCCATGACAGGGCTAGGAGGGACTTCCAGAGTTAGGAGCAGACAGGTCACATGTACAGATTGGTGCTATCAGTGGGCTCAGGAGCTTTTCGGAGGAGTTTTGAGGATTTTCCATGGTGTTCGGAGGCATCCGCTTGATATAATCCATCATCCGAGCAGTTTGGCTTTTGCTCCGATGCATTCCGATAACTTTCGGAATTTTGAGTTATTTATGGGCTTAACTCAGCTAATTATGCTCAAGGTGGCATTCCGAGAGGAATACATGATGGAACGCCTTAGTGTAATAGCCCATTGGAACCGGGACGAGGAGACCTACACGATGGGACAGTTAAACACAGATTTCAGTGACCAGAGAAGGCGTGGTAGTTGATTTACCCTTTTCTGCATTAAAAAGGAATATTTTATAATATTTTAATAAAAGGGAAAAGTGCTCCATGAATAAAATAATAATAAAATAATGCTCTAGAAGGCTCCAAGGGATCTATAAAAGAAAGGGAGGAGGCCATTGGGAGATATCTTTGGAGTAGATCATTTGCTTGTATATGAGAGGTTTGAGAACGTGGTTCTCTACTTCATGCAGTAGCCCCAGGACGGAAACCCTCGGGTGATTTGTGAGTATTGGACTGAAACCCAATACTTTTGAGGAGACTTCACTTAGGAGTTTCACAGAGCTTCAGAGTTTGGTGTGAGGATCATTCAGATCTTCAACTTGGGCTTCATCATTTTCAGTGGGTTCAGTGTCAGCTATTGCCGGAGGGAGAGTGCAGCAGTTCAGTTTGTGGCCAGCACCGTTCAGCAGCTTATCTTGGTGGCCAGTTTTCTATCTCAGCTCTTTCTGGGTCAGATCTATATGTAAACCCCTTTGTTATTAATAATAAAGCTGAGATTTCTCATATTCTATGTGGTCTTCGATTGCAGTATTTATGTGTTTAATTTTACATGGCAATCTTCTGTTGAGTGAATGTTTATTTTACGACAAATTGTGGTATTCAGTATTTTTCTGCATTTTTAGTTAAAATATCCCATCCGGGATATTACAAGCTACCAGATTAAGCGTGGTTTGATGTTACCCTAGATTCTGCCTTTCTCAGCCTAAGGTAGATTTAGGCCATAACAGGAACAACAGAATATGGCTTGTGGTATCCCAAGGGTAACAATCTCATTATCCAAGCCTTTACAGACGTAGATTGGGCAGGGAGCGTTGATGATCGTAAGAGTACTCGTGAATCATTTGAATATCTTCACCAGAAGCTTGGGATTCTCCCAAGTTCTCATTAGATTTTCCTTATTCAAATATAAAGGGGGAGTGGAAGTGTGTATAGGCCCGTAGGATGGTTGTGTGTCAGGGGGAGTGGAAGTGTGTATAGGCCCGTAGGATGGTTGTGTGTTAGGGGGAGTGGAAGTGTGTACAAGTCCGCAAGATGGTTGTGTGTCAGGGGGAGTTACCCTTTGCCATTGATGTCATAGGGGGATAGAATACTGTATGAAGAGGTGTCATGATCGCAGGGGGAGTACTTGTGTTGCCATCAATGCCAAAGGGGGAGATTGCTGATCAACGGTTGTCATTGATGTCAACCCAAGCAGCACCAGGGGCTACCCCAATATTGCATGGAAATTTTGACCTACCAAATTACTATATTATGGGTCAAGAATGCTTTTGATGGTTTCTACTTGTCGAGATGTTTCCATTGATATATGGCACGCCATGTAATTCTTCACAGTTTGAGAGATATTCATGTTTGAAGTTTGTAACCCCAGTTAGTGGGCTAAAACCCCATGGGGTTGTGGCATGGGTCATTGAAAACTCATAATAAATATTTTTTAAGCTCTTAAAATCCCTCCCACGTTCACTTGTTGAAGCCCCTCTCAGCTTAAGAATTTATATAAATTGTGATCCTCATATCCTCCTTATGTAGGGATTTCGCTATCTGAAATAGGTCATTGTGGCATTTTCGCTCTAAATTTTTTTCTACAAAGTTTCAAAAGCTGAATTTTTTATGAGGCGAAGCCAAAATCCTGAGGAAGCTCCTATAAAAATTTCATATCAAGGTGCGAAACATTTTCGAAGATATGATTTGTGGAAGTCAGTGTTTTGGCAGGCTCCTGAAATTCATCTCAAAGAAGTGACCATGGGAAAATCGTCATAACTCTCTCTCTGAGTATCGGATTGGAATTCTGTAAAAAGTGGCAGATAGTGTACAGACTGTAGTCTTCTCTGTATCAATTTTAGAGTTGAATGAAGAAACAGTGACACGTGCCACGCCGTGCAAGTTCGCTCTACTGAAACAGTACATAATTAGATAATTGTGAGAGATTGGACATAACTCTCTCTTGAAGAATCCAAATTGGGTCAGACTTGTGGTATTTGAAATAATACTCAGAGGACTACTACAGGGCCAAAAATCACATATTGGGGATCTGAAATAATAAAGATACACCAGATACAATATCGAGCTCTTAGAAGGAAAGAAAAAGCTAGATCATGTGTTGTCAAGGGATGCAAAGGACCAGACTTTCTAGGGCAGAAAAGCAAAGCAAGGTGCAGCAGAGGGTAGCATGACAAGAGAAGCAATCAAGGTGCAGAACAACAGCAAGAAGTTCATCACATGAAGTCTTCAAGTGGGAGCACTGCATACAGTCACTGTAAAGGTATCATTGTACTAAGTCATTGTAAATACATTATTGTAAAAATTGTACTAATGTCTATCTGCCAATAGTTGAAGAGGCAGTGTCAGGAGGTCTAGGATCATCATTAGTTGGTTGTGACATAGTTGGGGTTATGGTCTAGTGTGTCTTCTTCTTCTACATCATTCTATATCATTGTAAAGTGGACCATTTTCCCTGGTATGGGAGTCAATTCTTCTTTTATTCTTCTATAGGGTGGTAGGGTGGTGCTAGGCTAGTGCATGAAGTCACCAATAGGTTCAAACCTATGAAAACTTCAGGGTGGTAGGGTGGTGCTAGGGTGAGTTGTAGCTCATTGGGTGTTGGGGCATCCGATCAGTTGATTACTGAAGAATCTCAGGCGTTGGAGCGTCCATCCAGTGGGAGCTGGAGAAGAATGTTTTTCTAGATTCTAGGAAGTTGGAGCTTTATTTTCAATTGGAATTGAATATTAAAGAATTATTAGAAAAGAATTAGGTGGTTTTTGTCCCGGAGTGGGTTTCCACCTTAAAAACTATGTGCATTTGTGTTCCTTTTGTTTACTGCTATCATTGTACAAACACTGATAATAATTGAAGATTAACTAATGCTCTAATTGAAAGAAATACTGATTCACCTCCCCTCTCAGTATTTCCAACACAAATGGTCAAAAGTTTGGATCTCAGTATCTTGCAGATGTCGACATCTCCTTCTAGGAACAAGGACACAATCTTTTGCATGCTTGTTTTGACACAGTTTGGATGAGCTAATGTAATGCTAGTGTAAAAATTCTGGAATACCTGAAAAATTAAGTCATCACATACCAGATTCAGCATGAATACTGCTACTGAAGTATATATACTCTGGCTTGCTAGGATGGTGAGAGATTATTGGAAATTACATGCAGACTTAATAGGACTTGAAGGAGAAATTTCGATCTCCCATGGGATTGAACTCGACCCTTGATAATTGATCATAAAACCCTGCTCAAAGAAAACCCACAAATGTGCAATTTGTCCCTTCTTTAAGATTCATATCTGGTATAATATATTTGGAATGTGGCTAAGCAAGAAACCTGAGCAACTCGACCTTATTTTAGGGTTTACAATAAATAAAATTTTGCCTGTTAGTGGAATCCTCAATCCCTCTAACAAAGTGTGTAGATCAATCCTCTGTTAAAAAGACTTCGGCCTCCTTTATGCAATATAAATCGTCCTCTTAATAAATTCAACAACTCGACCTTGGCACTGAAATTTCTTTGCATAAATAAATTAGAATGCAACATGACCTCTTTCTTTACTGTCAATAATTCAGCCTCTAAATTGATGTGGCAAAGGATTCGATCTTGGAATTGGAAGAGAATTTGTCCTTGATTATTACTTCAAAAATCGATATTCTACAGATATAGATCTAGTTATATGAAAACTGGAAAATACGAGACAAACTAGGATGATATTAAATACCACCAAAGATGGAAAATGCCGATTAGGGTGAGAAGAAATCTCATCGAAGATCCCTGCATAAAACCCTCAGGCTAGTAGGATGCACAACTCTGATACCACTGTAAGATCCCAAACAACAAAATTATCAACAAATCTGGTACATTTAAGTGTTCTAATAGAAATACTTTCAACAAAACACTGAACACAAAAGGGATCTAGAAAAATTCAACCCTTATTTCAATTGATACTTAGAAAACGAGACATGCCCAAATATAAGCAAATAATGGAGCCGCTACCTCGACATACATGGTTGCTCAATGCACAAGAAAACAAAGACATTGAATCCCACTTGTGAATCCAATATAGATCCACCTCGACATACATGGTTGCTCAATGCACAAGAAAACAAAGACACTGAAGCCCACTTATGAATCCAATATAGATCCACCGTGGTGTTTTCATTCTGAGATCAAGCTAGAATTGGCTACGCCAAGTTCTCAACAAACACACAATCATAAAGACAAACTCATGATGATCCAAATGCCTAGCTCCTATCCCCTTTAATAGGCTTGAGGGACTCTCTCGAAACCTTATTTTATTATTTTCCCTCAAAAAACAAAGGCAAATACTATGGGCATATCCCATGGGAAAATACCATGGAAAATACCATGTGTAGATTCCGTCCATTTTGACCACATCAAGAAAAGGAAATATTACAAGCCAATTTGGATCATTTTCACCTCGAGATATTATACATTTCTTTACATAGTAATACCTTGTAATTATCATCAACAACCGAAATTGCACTCACAATAATCCCAAATTTGTTTGTAGGACCTCCAACCGAGAAAGATGCAAATTGAAAACAATATTACAGCTTCTAAATGGTTTGACTATGCAAGACAACTTTATGAGCAGGATCCCAAGGTTGACGCCCCTCCCTTGGTCAACACTGATACAAAACTCTTCACAGTGCAAGAGGTAGAGATGGGTATCAAGAAGTTGGGTGTTGGAAAAGAAAAAAACCTAGATGAACTCCAAGTAGAGTATCTAAAGTGGGGCTTAAAAATTCTTGCACCTCACATTACAAAAATTTTCCACAACACCATAACATAGGGGTTCCCTACAGATTGGACAACTACTCTGGCAATACCTCTTTTCAAGAGTGGTGACGTCAATAATCCCTCCAATTATACGATCATAATGATAAACCCCTTGTTTGCAAAGTTATTTGGAAGCATGTTAGAAAATAAAATCAGCAAGTGGGCAGAAAAAAGTGATAAATGTGCTAAAGGACAAGCAAGTTTTAGACCTAAACATTCCACAGTTGTTCATGATATAACTTTAAGGCACATCATTGAAAAAGTTTGGGAGAAAAAGGAAGAAGTCTTTTGTTGCTTTGTTGATTTCAGAAAAGCCTTTGACACAGTTCCTAGAGATAAGCTTTGGCACAGAATGGAGGAACTTGGGGTTCCCAGGCATTTGAGAGCAACTGTGCATATGTTGTATAAAGAGGTGAAAGTCAAAATTAGAACTTCAGCAGGCAATTCTGAAAATTTTAGAAGTGATATCGAGGTCAACCAAGGTTGCCCATTGTATCCTACCCTCTTTGGTTTATAAATCGACAAGCTTGAAGAGTGGCTAAATTTGCAAGGGGGTGACAGTATCCATTTGGGAAAGTTTGTTATAAGTCTTCTTTTGTACGCAAATGACCTTATTCTGGTTGCTACATCCGCTCTTGGTTTTCAAGAGCACTTACTTTCCCTTGAGCATTTTTGTAGAAGGTGTGTAGAAGTGTGGGGATGCAAATCAATATCAGCAAAATGAAAGTAGTGGTTTTCTCTAACAAAAGAAAACATAACTAGCATAAGTTCTACTTTGAAGGAAGCATTCTGGAAGAAGTTGCGGATTACAAATACCTCGGAATTGACTTCAACAGAAATCTAAGTTGGGATGGATGTAGAAAGAAAATAACTTTGGGGGGTTGGAAAGAATTTTATGCTTTTCAAAATAGGTGTAGAGAGGCAGAGTTATGGGACTAGAAAACCACTCTAACACTTTCTGGTGATCCTATACGGTTGTGAACTGTGGGCCAGCATTACATCTGACATGCAATGGAAACAAATTGAGAAAATTTAGAAGCGCTTGATTGAAAACAAATTCAAAATTAAACGTGACGTTCCTTATGCTATCTTGTTCAGTGAAACAGGGCCTGTTCCCATTGAAGCAATTTCTATGGTGCGGGTCATAAGATATTTAAAAAAAATGAGCAAATGGAAGAGCAAAGATTGTAATATTCCGAATAGAAATAAATAGTAATATAAAGCACACAAACAAGGTACACAGCAACTAGAGACAAACCATGAGACCAAATACACAAAATGAAGAACGCTGAGCAATTTTATTAATACTGAGATATAAGAAATAAGTACAAAGGTGACCAGAATGATGGCACCCCGACTTGCACAATGCAAGTGTAGAAATACTCTCAGGACAATGTGTGGAATGGCTGCTTAATCTCCAAGCCGCTGGAAAATGTCGCTGTGCTGCTGCAACTGCTGGAATGAAATGAGTCTTTGGGGCTGCTCCCCAACTCGGAAAATGCTGAAACTCTGGGAATGGCCTCCTCTCCCAATACCCAGAAAAGCCCAGAGAGCTTTTCAAGAATGGTTGACCCCGGAAAATACCTCCTTTGAGGAACTACGCTATCCCTCAAGGGAAAATGCTGACCCTGAAGGCAACACTGCAAAATATGGCCTCTCCCTCTGCAAAATGTCTCCAATAGGCAAGGGTTGATCCCTTCCCTAATCCTCCGGTCTGAATCCACCGAAATAACCTCAATCCGGAACTTCCCCAACTAGAACTGCGTCCTCCCTCTCCAAGACTGCACAGTCTCTCCAAGGAATGCTCGTCAATGGCTGAAGCTTCGATCTCTCCCTGCAAAATATGGTAGGACTCCTCACCCGAGCAAGCACTCAAAGTCTCCCGGGGCTGAGGTTGGGATCTCCACACGGAGACACCCGGCGTACTGAACAGTACGTGCAGACTAGCTAAACAGCAAGCGTGCTCAATGTCTAGAGACAAACTCCAAAATGCATAATCATCAATATGAGAAATGAGGTAGCCTCCCCTCTATTTATCTTTGGTGAGCCTCCCTCTCTCCTTGGCCCCACCACGTTCACGCTATCTCTCTTTGGCCCACGCTGCCAACTCATCTGCGTTGGCTGGCCCACGCTGTCTAAGTGAGTCACCCCCCTACGTTGTCACTTGGCCCCTTGGCCCACCTTGACCACAACTTTATGTCTCCTAGGTGACTTTTAGGGAGTGTGTTTTATTCTAAGTGAGTCACATTCTCCTTTTTACCCACTTTATTTATATTTTAACTATATAAGGCAAAATTAATCAAAATTAATATTTCCAATTAGCTATTGCTAATTGGGAATATTACAAAGATGGCCTAAGGTTGTGTTTAATGACATATTGTGCAAAAGAAAGAAGACTTGGATGCAGCAAAATAACAAATGGTTTAGAAAATGGGGTATTTGCTTGAGCATGTGTCCCACAAACAGTAAAGAGATAAAAGCTTTTGTTATGGATAAGTTCCACAAATGTTCTTGGAAGGAGGTAGGGAGAAAGAAAAAGTATTATATTGAAGAGTTTAATCCCAATCATAATCATCAACAACAAACATACACGGGGCCAATATTTCCTAGAGAGCCAAAATTCTTATTGCTCAATTAAGGACTAATTATCATAAACTCTGTTGTGAAACAGGGTGCAGGAAAAGGCCAAAAGAAGTGTGGGATGAAAGAGTGTGTATTTTTTTCTCCTCCGAAAAAGTGGAAACATAAAAACATTTCATTTTAGAATGTGAGGCCTTCAAAGACGGCAAAGAAAGTTATGCAAATATTTTGGCAGCTAGCTCTTGGGATAATCTATTCAGCAAGGGGTTTGTCGAGAAGATGAGAGAGTTTATTGTGAAACTTCATAGGAAAAGGGCCGAATACAAGAGTTAGATGGAGAAGCAATCTGTCCCATAGGTCATCTCTAGCCTTGTGGATGTTAAAATACTTCTTCTCAAATGGTGTCATTCAAACCCGAAAATATGTTTTCCTACTATCGTTTCAGATTTTATGGACTTAAGGAATTATTTATTTATTTTAAATTTTTAAGTTGGAAGTAAGTATGATTTATTTGAAAAATATTGTTATTAAAATTATCTAAAAATGCTTTTTATTTATTTTACATGTTTATGCTTTCTATTTTTTTTATAAAATTTAAAATAATAACGGAATGAAAACTAAATCCCCACAAAAACCAATTTATTTTAAAAATTAATTTTAATAAAGTAAATCTCATCCGCTTAAATTTGAAATAATTCATTCACTCTTTACATAAATTTTTATGTCTTGGATAAGTGTTGGTTATATGATAAAAACGCATCTCTAGCACATTCCACATTCATTGGGGAATATGAAAGGATTCATTCACTCTTTATACCAATTTTTATGTCTCCTCGAATAGTGTTAGCCATATGAACAAAAAGCATCTCTATCACATTCATTGGGAACAATGCACTGGTATAGAAGATTTGATCAATTTTGTAGGAATTTACAGGGTAAGTTCCTTAGATCAAACACCAAAATTCATCGCTCACAAACAGATCACGTACCAATACACTGATATTTGACGTGGTTAAAACCCTTGAAGAGAGAAACAATGCATGCCCTAAGCCAACGCGACCACTTCATGCAATTTACTAATATAAAGAAAGAAAATTTACATAAGCTTCTTTCATAAACGGTCACTGAACAAATGACCCTCCATGCTCTTTAAATAGAGATCATGGACCAATCGAGTGTTAAGCCACAGATCAAGTGCCGGTAATACCGAGGAGAAAATGAACCATCAGATCACTACATATCATGACCGTCAAATTATAAAGTTACAAAAGTACATACTAAAGAAACACATTTTTCCTAACTTTACACTAGACCAAGTTATACTTAAGTATTTCCTATGTGTCGGAATATCCTAACATCCCCCTTAAGAACCACTTGGGATAGGATTGAAGGATTTGCAAAGGTGACACAATATGAGAAGAAAGGACGCATTAGAGCTTATCCCCCCTTAATGATAGCTTTCCTTAACTCCAAGCATAGATCGAAGTTTGGTAAACTTCGCTTCTGTGAGAGTTTGTAAAGATATCAGCAACTTGATCATTGGTTGAACAATAGTGCACTACAAGAACATGATCATGAATGAGCTTTCTAATTAAGTGCATGTGTCGCTCAATCTGTTTCATGCGCTGATGCTGAACTGGATCTTTACATATCTGAATGGAACTTTGATTATCACACCAAAGAGTAGTTGGATGTTGTTGATGAAGACCAAATTCGGACAGGATCTGACAAAGCCACAGGGCTTCCTTGTTAGCTTCAACAACACCACGTACTCTACTTCCACCAAAGAAAGATAGATGACACTTTGTTTCTTACAAGACCATGTAATAGGTCTTGAACCAAGAGTGAATACATAACCTGCAATAGACTTTCAATCATCAGGGTCACCAGCACAAACATAATCAGTGAAACCAACCAACAATGGAGATGCTCCCACACTGTAATGAATCCCGAACTGAATTGTACCTCGTACATATCGAAGTATTCTTTTGGCTGCTTTCCATTGACTTTCATGAGGTTGGTGCATAAACCGAGAAACAAGACCAATGACAAACGAAAGGTCAGGACGGGTATGGGTTAGATACAGAAGTTTACCAACAAGTTGACGGTATTAGGTAACATCAAATTTAGGGGAAGTACAAGTGACTGAAAGCTTTAGTCCAGACTGAAAGGGATAAGGAGCTGGCTTACAGTCTTCCATGTGAAAGTGGCGTAGAAGATCACAGGCATACTTGGACTGAGAAAGGGTAATATCTTCTTTGGATTGCAAGACTTGAAGACCAAAGAAATAATGCAAGTGTCCTAATGAGGCTAGACTTCACATGGTTTATATGGTTGGGATCACTACCAGTAAGGATAAGATCATCAACATAAAGAACAAGGATGAGTAAGGACTTATTCACTTTCTTGGTGTAGACAGTGTTGTCAAAATGACATCTAGAAAAGCCATTATATAAGAGAAAGCTATCCAGTTTTGCATATCAAGCCCAAGGGGCTTGTTTGATACCATAAAGAGACTTCTTAAGGTAACAAACAAGGCTATAGTCTTTTTGGATAAAGTCAGGGGGTAGTTCCATGTAGATTTCTTCATGCAAGTCTCCATGTAAGAAAGCGGATTTAACATCCATCTGATGGACTTCCCATTTAAAGGAGGCAGCAAGGGAAAGAAAAAGGTGGATAGAATTCATTTTGGCAATAGGGGAGAAGGTTTTAGTATAGTCAATGCCTTCAACTTGTGAAGATCCTTTAGCAACAAGACGAGCTTTATGTTTATCCACTTTTCCATCTGGTCTAAACTTTGTTTTGTAAACCCATTTGTCTCTTACAATTTTTCTTCCCTTTGGAAAAGGAACAAGATCCCAAGTATCGTTTGCCAATAAGGAACGATATTCTTCATTCATAGCTACATCCCAATCTGGATGACCTAAAGCTTCTTCAAAGGTATCTGGATCATAATTTTCTGGAACTTGAGCCAATAAAGAAGAGGCTCTGTCGAACTGAGAACATGTACGACGTTGATCTGCAGGGTCACCTGCAAGAGAAATCGTTGCATCCCGAGTAGAGAAGACCCATTTTGGAAGTTGTGGAGCTAAAGGAAGATACGGAGGATGTGGAGGATGATTTTCATCCTCACTGTCATCATCTGAAGTAGAAGGAATGTTGTTAAAAGTAGAAGAGATAGAGAGAGGTGGCACATATGCTGAATCAAGCTTGCAGGCCAAAGGTGGCACACCCGTCGAACTAGGCTCACAGGACGATATATTTTCATCAAATTTTGCATCTCTTCTAATGATTACATTTTTGGATTTGGGATGAAGAAGTCTATTTCCTTTGACATCTTGAGAATATCCAACAAAAATACATTTTTCACTCCTATGTTCTAAGGCTTTATGTTTCTCATCGGTTATATGGGCCCAAGCTTCACTTCCAAAAACACGAAAGTGACTTACATCTGGTTTGATTGAGCTTCAGGCTTCTTCTGGAGTGACATTACTTAAAACCTTAGTAGGAGAGTGATTTACTAAGTAATTTTCACAGTTAATTGCTTCTACCCAAAAATTAAGACTAAGTCCTTTAGATTGAAGCATACAATTATCCATTTCTTTTAGAGTGTGATTCTTCCTTTTAGCTGCACCATTTTGTTGTGAAGTGTACAGAAAAATATGTTGCAATTGAATGTCATGCTCAGTGCAAAAGTTGATAAATGTGTTGTTAACATATTCTCCTCCATTGTTAGATCTTAACTTGATAATTTGATGTCCAGATTGTTTCTCAACAACGGCCTTAAAGGCCAAGAAAGTGTTAAAAAATTCACTCTTGAGTTTTAAAAAATATACCCAAGTGCGTTTGGAAAAATCATCAATGAAAGTTAAGAAGTACTTGTAGCCAAAGAAAGAAACAATTGGAAGTGGACCACATAAATCATTGTGCACAAGCTGCAAAGGGGCTGAAGTGTGCTAAGAGGCACGCTTGTCAAAACTATCCTGATGATGTTTTCCGAGTACAAAACCAGAACAAACACCATCTCGGCAAGATACCATAGGAAGACTTGGCACCATATTTTATTTACATAGAATTTGAAGAGAGCGATAGTTTAAGTGACCAAATCGCTCATGCAAAAGTTTGCTCACTTCCTCATTATGAGAAACCAAAATGGAGGGAAGACATGATGACCCAAAGTAGTCAAACTTATACAACCTTGTGGAATCATCAGTAATGCCAATAGCTAAAATATGTCTAGGATCTCTTAGGTCCTTAATTACAACATCATGTGGTGAGAATTATATGGTTTTCCCTTCAACTGAATGAGTTATCTGATAAATAGGCAGAAGGTTGCAGGACAAGTTAGAATCACATAATACATCATTATATTGACTATTATCTAGATGAATTGTTCCAGACCCTACAACTCTAAGAGATCTATCATCACTAACATACATATTTTTGGCGTTACAATCATTTAAAGAAGAAAATATGGCTTTATTTTTGGCCATGTGGTAAGAGACTCCTGAATTAATGAGCCACTCATGAGAATGAGAAAAATAAGATACATTCAATGCATACCCAAATATCGATGCTTGGTAACCACATGCAGAAAGTTACATTCTCGAATATGAAGTTGAAGAGTTCTCCAAATGGATGTTGTGCTTATTCATTGTTGCTTCCAAGGCTTCCATCTTCTTAAAAAAATTTGACTCTACGTGGCCATCATGATTATAAAAGTTACAATGTCTATCTGTCTTCTTCCCTTTGTTTTTATTTTCCTTATCAGTTTGTTGAGTTGTTTTTTCAGTTTGCGGCTAAGATTGCTTGAGACCCTTGTTTGGTTTAGGACCATTCTTTTTAGGATGTTGCTTCTTAGGATTCTTTGGATTTGGTTGATGTTGGGATGCTAAAGCTTTCTTAGAATAGTTTCTAGTATTAATAAGACCAAGGTGTAAGAAATTTTCTTGTTCTCTTATCAAAGAATCGCAAAAGGTGTCAAAAGAGGGGGATTTGTAGGGTGTTCCTTGAGAAATAAGAGTTTCTCTAGTGGAATGGAAGGTGGAAACAAATACAGAGTATGCAGAGCCTAACTTAGTAAGAATGGAATAGATAAGACTACCATCTTCCTTTTTGACCTTACAACCTTCTAGGAGAAGTCTAAGGGTCTTGAATTTGGACAAAAAAATTTCAATAGAGGAGAAATTATTGGAGTCCAAAGTAAGCAACTCATTTTCAAATTGTTGGGCTCTGATTTCATTTTGAATGCCAAAAACAATATTTAGCTTTCTTCATAGCTTAATCAGGGGAGTTAATTTCTTGGATATGAAATCTAAGATCTTGAGCAAAGGACATTCCTATCAACCCCTATGCTTGATCTTGTTTATTTTCCCATTTAGCTTTTTTATCTTCATCAGTATGTTTAGATTTTAGTCCCGAGGCTATTCTATAAAGCCCTTTACTTCTAAGTAAGTCTACCATGTAGGATAACCATTGGAAATAATTGGTGTTGTTAAGAATAATCGGGCATGCACTTTCCATTTTAAAAAAACTGAAGCTGTAAAGGTTGAAACTAACTGCTGCAATGGAAAGATCTCGAAAAATTAGACCAATTAAAAAAAATGACTCTAAAAACGGCTTCCAGATGAAGAAATTATGTCTTTTTGAAGAAATATTGAAGTAGATGCCAAGTAGTCACGTGATACTTTGAAAATTGATAATGAAGTTGTACATTTTTTTTTTTATAAATTCCCCCCATTTCCAAACTTAATATAATAAGCTCACTTTAAAAAAAAACACTGCTTTATGTGACTCACTTTTATAAATAAGTGAGAGTCACTTTTACAATGTTACTTTATGAACTGATGATCAAGTAGACTATAACTTAAACAAAAGATAAAGTGATTTTAGACAGTAAGTAACACACTTTTTATAATGGGTGAGAAACACTATTACATAAAATAACTTTAAAACATAAGTTACATGTGTTTTTTTTTAAACCTTCCAAAAAGTTTTTTTTTTTAGAAAAAATAACTTGACAGAAAGGCTTTTAGAAAAAGCAACTTAACAAAAAACTTTTTAGAAAAAGTAACTTGACAAAGAGACTTGAACCCAAGACCTCTATTATCATAAAGTAAGTTTAGACCAAGTGAGCTAGTAAAAATATTTAGTAATTGTTGGAAAGGAGGAGGGTTTTTTTTTTTTTTTTTTTCCCTGCAAAAGAAACAACTACTCAAACAACAAAACAGAAAAAATACAACCCTTGCAGATTTTGTTAGATTTATGGTTAGTCCGACCGGAAACTAAATAATTTTCTCGCTATTTCAGATTTCCTAAGATCACACAAAGTCGCGGGGAAAAAACATACGTAGGAGAAAATTCATGTCTTTCTGTTTTTGGTTTGCTAGATCGCACACAACGCAGACCAAAGAACATATGCAGAGAAGAGGGTGTAGATCTGGTAATAAAAAAAATGACTATAAACCAAAATAAACAGAGGGATAAATAAATATAACTGCAAAAAAAATACTTTATTCCTCCAGATCTAAAATGACATAGCAAAAGCACTCGGAAACCTTTTCGCATGAAACGAAAGGGGTTCCTCACTGGAACAGGCATTCCAGACACAACATAGCAGTTCTCCCAGCCTGAAAGTGGTCAGAAACAATAGATCTGGAAAACGACAATCGCATGCAATAAAAAACGGATTCGGATTTGGATAAAAAACGGATGCGTCCCTCAAACAGATCTGATACCATGTGGGAATTTACAAGACAACCTTCTTCGATCAAACACCAAAGGTCCCCGCTCACAAACAGATCACAGATTAGTACACCGGTATTTGACGAGGTTAAAACCCTTGAAGAGGGAAACAGTGCATGGCCTGAGCCAACGTGGCCACTTCAGACAATTTATTAATATAAAAAAATAAAATTTACATAAACTTTTCTTATAAATGGTCACTGGACAAATGACCCTCCATGCAGATAAAATATGCACACAGAATTGAAAGAAGGAGTTGTAGCTCTCAGGTGTGGCCTGCACCTGGAGACTACACTCAGAACAGAGAGAGAACTCTCGTACACACCACATTCATGAATGAAAGATTACATCATTAAGTACAATACTAGATGTTAGGAAGTTGCAACCAAACCCCTAATCTCTAGGAACTAATCCTAAACTAAGGAAATACATTACAACTTATGTAACCTTTTCTCCATTAATATAAAATAATATAATTATTTTCAACTCCCCCCCTTAATGGAGAAAGGATTGTCTTGAACTCCTAGCATCCTTCTAAACAATTCAAACTTCACACGTGCAAGAGGCTTTGTGAAAATATCAGCCACATTGTCACAAGTTTTACAATATTCAACAATAATCTCTTTTGACTGTAGTTTCTCTCTGACAAAATGGAACTGAGTGTCTATATGTTTGGTATTTTTATGGAACACTGGATTGTATGCCAATTTAATAGTGCTCTGGTTGTCGCTTTTGATGGAAGTGGAATTCTTCTGTTCTTCTCCTGCATCATTGAGAAGCCTTCTCAACCAGATCGCTTCACACGTCGCTGCACACAATGCCTGATACTCAGCTTCACATGAAGATAGTGCTACAGTACTCTGCTTCTTGCTGCTCCATGCTATGACCCCGAATCCTATGCTGAATGCGTAACCTGTGATGGACCTTCGATCATCCAAGTTACCTGCCCAGTCTGAATCTGAAAAACCTGCTAGAATAACATCAGATGTGTCAGTGTATAAAATTCCATAATTAACAGTACCACAAAGATACCTCAACACGCTTTTTGCTGCTACCCAGTGACTTTCAAGCGGTTTTGACATGAATTGGCTCAACACACTAACAGAGTATGCCAAGTCAGGTCTGGTTGTTGTAAGATATATCAAGCTGCCAACCAGTTGTCTGTACATCGTGGCATCAACCTCCTTAGTGCCATCATCACTGCATAACTTCAAGTTCTGCTGCAAAGGTGTCGCTGCTGACCTACACTGATCCATACCAAACTTTTCCAACAGATTTCTGGCATACTTCCCTTGGGTAAGAAAAGTTTGCTCAGTATCTCTCCATACTTCTAATCCTAGACAGTAATGGAGGCTTCCGAGATCCTTCATTTCAAAAACTTGTGCCATAAGCCTTTTGATTCCTCTGATTAAATCATCTGCATCTCCTGTTATAATCATGTCATCTACATATAAAGAGATCAGAATAATCTGCCCCTGCTTATTGTACTTGGTATACAAATTTGGGTCATTTAAACTTCTATGAAAGCCATACTCTAAAGAAAGAATCAACCTTTTCATACCATGACCTGGGAGCTTGCTTTAAGCCATATAAAGCCTTTTTCAATCTGCAAACAAGATGTTCCTGCCCCTGCTTTACAAACCCTTCTGGCTGTACTAAATAAATTTCCTCTTTTAAGTCACCATTTAAAAATGCAGATTTGACATCAAGCTGATGTAGCTTCCAATTATATTTAGTAGCTAAAGAAATAAGCATTCTGATTGTATTTAGCTTTGCTACAGGTGCAAAGGTATCATCAAAGTCTATACCTTCCTGCTGTGAGTACCCTTTTGCAACCAGCCTAGCTTTTAATTTTTCAATACTTCCATCTGCATTCATTTTTGGTTTAAACAACCATTTACATCCTATGGGAGTTTTATTCTTAGGCAGTTCAACTAAGTCCCAAGTGTCATTTCTAAGAATAGATTCTATCTCTTCATTCATTGCAGCCCTCCACTCCTTAAATTGACTAGCTTCTTTGTAATTAGTGGGCTCTACAATGTTCAAAACATTTGACATCAAAGCATAGTCTTTCAATTTTAATGGTATTTGAGTCTTCCTACCTGATCTCCTTGGTAGGGGACTTACCTCAAATTTATTTTCTTCAACTCTAATTGGGCTTGCATTATCTCCTTCATGCTGTTCTTCTTCTTGTTTCTGCTCCAGCTCTCTTTCATCCTCACTGCTTTCATCTATCACCAATGGAATGTGCCAATTATCACCAATGTCATCTTTCCCTTCCTGTACCTGCTCATGAAATACTACATCTCTGCTTGCAAATATCTTACGAGACTCAGGATTGAACAATTTATAAGCTTTAAATTCTGTGCCATAACCAACAAAGATGCATTTAACAGCTTTAGGGTCTAATTTCTTTCTATCAGCTTTGGGTATATGGGCAAATGCTTTTGACCCAAATACTCTTAGATGATTTACTGCTGGTTTAAATCCATATAGAGCTTCAAAAGGAGTTTTGAAGCCAAGATATCTGGTAGGACTTCTGTTCTTCAAATATACAGCAGTGTTAATAGCTTCTGCCCAAAAACTATTAGAAAGACCCTTACCTTGTAACATGCTCCTTGCGCACTCCACTAAGGTTCTGTTCTTGCGCTCTGCAACTCCATTCTGCTGTGGTGTGTGTGGCACTGTAAACTGCTGAACAATCCCGTGAGATTTGCATAATTTCATGAATTCTCCTAGCTTATATTCTCCCCCTTGATCAGATCGGAGAATTTTTATACTCTTACCAAACTGTTTTTCCACCAAGGTTTTAAATTCTATAAAGCACTGGAAAGTCTGACTTTTCTTACTCAGAAAATAAACCCATGAATATCTAGTGCAGTCGTCAATAAATAACAGAAAATAATACGCCCCACCTAGCGACCTTGTCTGCATAGGTCCGCATATATCAGTGTGCACTAGTTCCAAAATATCTGTTTCCTTCCTCCTATCATGCACAGGAAACTGTTCTCTATGCATCTTACCTAAGGCACAACCATCACAATTTAACTGAATGTTACGAAAGATAGGGAGCCCCTCAACCATACCTTTTCTCTGCAATAACATGAGGTCCTGTAAATTCAAATGTCCGAACCTCTGATGCCAGAGTTGTTCGGCTGTCGATCCACCTGCAACCATGGCTCGCTTTGGTATACTTTTCACATCCAACCTGTATAGGCTTCCAACGCGCACGCCAGTTGCAACAATTTCTCTCCTGCAATCCTTTACCACACAATGAGTCTTGAAGAACTCGACTTGCATATCTTGATCAGTTATCATGGATACAGATATGAGATTTTTCTTAATTCTAGGTACATATAAGACATTTTTAAGATGACTGATTTTTCCATTTGGTAACTTAACTGGAATAACCCCATAACCTTTAATCTCGTATCCACTATCATCTCCTAAATAGATTTTCGATCCATATGTACTTTCTTCAAGACTTTCAAAAAATTCCTTTTTACCTGTCATGTGGGAGGATGCTCCGGAATCGACATACCAAATATCGTCCTCATTGGATGCTGAAAGGGCACAGTCGACTGTGAACAGTCGAAATTCATGGCTGAAATCTTCATCTTCTTCAACATCTTCTTCTTCGACAAAGTATCCTCTGTGCTTTGCAGTTGCCAGTTTTCTCTTTGCATCATCTGCTTGCTTCTTAAGACATCTATCCCGCATATGACCCTTCTTTCCACAGTAATAACATCTTCTTATAGGATTATTTACAAGCATACCTTTATATGGACTCTTCTGCGATGTACCTCCTCTCTGCTGCAGTTGCGAC
This sequence comes from Pinus albicaulis, assembly GCA_034641835.2. Taxonomy (NCBI): domain Eukaryota; kingdom Viridiplantae; phylum Streptophyta; class Pinopsida; order Pinales; family Pinaceae; genus Pinus; species Pinus albicaulis. Next base: position 1,533,960,497 of record CM076578.1, read on the forward strand.
TGTGATTGCTGCTGTGGCTGCTTCCCTCTGAAAGGTCGTCGTTTCGCCATCAGCGCAAGATCATCGTTCTGGGGGTTCAAGTTCTGTCGCCGCTCCTCCTCTTGCAGCAAGATGCCTGTCAGATCTTCAAATGTAGGCACTTTCTCCCTTGCCGCCAATCCAGTGATGAACATTTGAAATTCATCTCGCATCCCGTTTAGTGTGATTGTGACGAGATCAGAGTCAGACACCTTCTCTCCGATGGCCCCTAATCCGTCTTTCACATCTTTGATTCGCGCAATGAATGCAGCAGCAGTCTCACTTTCGTCCATCCTCATTGAAAATAACTTGCTTTTAAGTGCCATAATTCGACTTGTATTCTGGATCTGATACAGGTTTTTGATGGTTGTCCAGATCTCTGCGGATGTTTTACATTCTCTGATATGTGGGATAATGTTGTCCTTGACGGACATCTTCAACAATACTTTCGCCTTGTTTTCTCACTTATCCCATTCTTGCTCCTGTGTCCCTGTGTTTGAATTCGGCCTCTGCTCATCACCTGTAACTATGGACCAAGCATTCGCACCCTCAAGCAAGGTCTGAATCTTGAACTTCCAGTTCGTGAAGTTAGATCCATCGAGTTTGCCAGACTCGTGGATATAAGATTCCATCGTATTACTCATTTTGATCAGATATACAAAATGAATCTACTCAAAAAAAAAAAACGATACCTGTCAAATCTTGTCACCCGATCTGCCACTTTTCTGCCAGATCTTCTGATCCACCCACTGACAGATCTGCAAAATCAATCCCGCTCCGATGAGCAAATCCGCTGTTTTCCAATACAGATAAAAATCAATCTGATCGAAACTGATCCGATCTGCCCCTTCGGGATAGATCCGCAACTTGTTCGATCTGCTCCTCTGCAAATCGTCAAATGAAGATGAGGCTTCCCACGGATCCCCTTGAAGGTGAGTTGGCGCCCTCCAGAACGAAAAACCCGCGCCTGGATGAAATCGGTGTAAGGAAAAGACACTTGGCGCGATTTTCCCGTGCGACTCCGCGCCAATGGCGCGGTGGCGCGATTAACAGCTAAACAGACGCGCCAGTTGCGCTTCCTGGTGCTACTGTCAGCGCGAAAAACGCGCCAACCCCCTTCTACTCAGAAAATTAAAAAATATCTGAGTCCGAGCCAGGTGTTCTGCAGTCCACCTGCTCAATCGAGCACAAAGCTCTCGTGTACACACGGCCACAAAGGCACTTTTAGCCACGAAGGCAATTCTGCCACAAAGGCACTCCAGCCACAAAGGCGATAAAAAATCAGGCTCACCCAATCTGAGCTCCGATACCAAGATAAAATATGCACACAGAATTGAAAGAAGGAGTTGTAGCTCTCAGGTGTGGCCTGCACCTGGAGACTACACTCAGAAAGAGAGAGAACTCTCGTACACTCTACATTCATGAATGAAAGATTACATCATTAAGTACAATACTAGAAGTTAGGAAGTTGCAACCAAACCCCTAATCTCTAGGAACTAATCCTAAACTAAGGAGATACGTTACAACTTATGTAACCTTTTCTCCATTAATATAAAATAATATAATTATTTTCAACTCATGCTCTTTAAATAGAGATCACGAACCAATCGGGTGTTAAGCCACGGATCAAGTGTAGGTAATACCGAGGAGAGAATGAACCATTGGACCACTACATATCGTGACCATCAGACTATAAGTTACAAAAATACATACTAAAGAAACACACTTTTCCTAACTTTAGACTATACCAAGTTATACTTAACTATTTCCTATGTGTCGGAATATCCTAATAAATTTACCATGGCTAACATTAACATTCTATTATTGTTTTCATATTGCAAATTTGACTAGACTATCATGGATAACATTGAATTCATATAGAAAGGTGTCATTCTTTGGAAAACATTTTTCTTCAATTCTAAATTTTGGTATCAACTGATTTTAGTTTTTTCATTTTATATAGAAATAATCACATTATAATGAGTTATTAAAACTACATTTATGAATTTTCATTGTATTAAATGTGAGATTATTAAGAAATTAAATTTATAAATAAAAATTTTCATTATTTTAAATATGAGGTTATTTGTTATCTGTAATGTTAATTTTTTCTATCTTTTTTAAAGAAAATAAGTTATATAAATAAAAAAACATTTTTCTCATAATTATTATATTAAAAAATAATCTTAGTCCTGATGATGGCTGGTTGGAAACGCGTCGACCAAATTTATTTGGATGTGATTTTTACCGAAAGATTTTTCTCAAAAAATAATCTTATTATAATTAAGTATTCAAAAATTAAATTGCAAATTTAAATTTAAGAATATTTATATTATTAAATTAAGATAATTTATCATTTTTTTAAGTTAATTTATTTATTATCTAAAATGTTTATTAGGTGGTCTAGTGCGTTTTGGATAGACCAGTGATTTGTTAAGGCACTCCTTGATGTGAAGTTATTGGTTCAATTCACCGCCTAATTGGAGTGATATATTGGACATGATGAAAACTATATATTAGACATGATGAAGATATAATCTTGCCAAACTTACAAAAACAAATGTTTATTAAGTGAACATATTAAATATAAAAGCCAATTTAAACCCATAATATGAGTCTATTATGCATATATATAAATACTAATCCAAACTCATCAGCTAAATATTGTATTGAAGACTGCATGTAATATTTATACACCAACGAATTCTCCATCTGAAATCTAATTATAAACCATTCCATTCTAGATAAATATCAAATGCAAAAGTTTAAGTGAATTTGGGATAGTAAGGTTTTATTTAGATTAAAATTTTGAATTAAATTAATGGTACAAATTTAAAGTTTAAAAGCTTTATATAATTGTGTTAATATAATGAAGAGAAAAAAAGCCCCAAGAGTTAGTTCAATTGGTTGAGTTCTTATTATTGGTAAGTATTTCATCGACATCCTTAAAATTAAGCCCAACTAAATTGACCAACTATACTCTAAACCACCATTAAAAAAAATTAATAATATAAATATAGTTATATTAAATTTAGAGTGTGTCATCTACTTTAAAAATCAATTTTGATATTTTTATTAAAGAATGTTAATCATATAAGCTGAAAAACATTTTAATTATCATTTAAAAATTTTAAGATCATTCTACAATCATATTATAATTGGATTAAAATTAATATTTATTTATTTAAAGTTGTAAATTATTTAATTATTTTATTTTTTATTTATTTTATTTAAATATTAATTGATTTTAATAATAACTGTTTAACTTTTAATTATATAAATTTAAAAAACAAAGGAATCATTTTTTCTAATTATATAAATCTAAAAATCAAAATAATCAAACTCCTTAGTATTAGACGTGAAAATCAAAGTTCCACAAACTCTAATTGTACACCGGCCCTTTTAATTTATACGTGAATTACAAAATACGAAACTCAAAAGCTTAGTTAAGTTTGGGGTATATATGTTTTGGTTCCTATTAAAGACTTCGTAGACACTATATAGATCCAAAATTTCAGAACTTGAAAAATTGTTTGGAAATTTCAGAGTTGTGTTAATTAAACTGTAGAGATCCAAAGTTTAAAACTTTACAAAATGCTATTAATAACTGCATACTTGAACTACGATCTAAGGAGAAAATTAAATTATTCTGAAAATGTTTAACTGCATACTTGAACTACGATCTAAGGAGAAAATTAAATTATTCTGAAAATGTTTTATAATATATCAAAGAGCATGAATTTACCTTCTCCGTTGTCATTGGCTCTCATTACGAAGAAGACGTATTTGATAAGAGGTATCATCGTCAAAGTGTATATGATTAAGGACAAGGAGCCTAATATATCTTCCGTGTCATCGATGCCTTGGGGAAATGTACTCTTAAACACATATAAAGGAGAGGTCCCCAGATCTCCATATACAACTCCAAGGCTTTGAAATGCTAGCCGCAGCACAGTCACAGCTGTTAGCTCCTGAAATTAAAACAAAAAAACAAAAAAAATTAACCAATTTCCTCCAACCATTTTTAAACAGGCCAACAAGCTTATCGGTGATCTCAATGGTTCTGCAATTACATCACAATAATATTTTAAGCTTTTACAAATTCAATGAATAAACATCATGCCTTGTGGCACCCTCAAAAATATTGAAACCTTGAAAAAATTGTCTGAGGTTTTTAACTGCAAAAAGCCCAAGTAATTGCAAAGTGCAGGGTGAGGGGGGTGGGATCTTTTTAATAAGGTCCACTTTCCACAGCAAATTCGAACTCCTACCAACGTACGTTAAAGATCGTAAAGATCGAAGCTTCATACAAACAAGAAGGCACTTCAATTGTCATTTTCAAGCTTTATACCCACCATGTCCTAGTGTAATCACTAGGACATAGTTCTTCATGAAAGATACAATTGCATAGTGTAATCACTAGGATATGGTTCTTCATGAAAGATGCAGTTGCATCATTGAAACAGTGATCTAATCACTAGATACCTTACTGGAAATTGTCCATACCCAAGGGACATACCAACTATGTATTATGTGAAAGATATGCATATTTTTTTATCAGTCCCAAATAAAATCAGTGTTTAAGTATACTGAGTTAAAGCATGGACTGAGCCGACGTGAGCCAACATTTGAATTTTGCTGATGCTTTTGGTATTAAATTAGTCTTTCGTCACATTTTCCCTCTCCTCGCTTATTTCCCAAGTCATTTGTACATTTTTTTTTTCCCCTGTGGACTAACAAACAGGACATGCCTTTAAGGGTCTCCACATCCGCATCTTCACAAGACATATGTTCTAATTGATCTTAGGGCATGTGTCATGCAAATGCAAAAGGCTCCTGCGTCTTTTAAAAAAACGTGATCCACTTCTTCTTTTTTACATTTTTTTTGTGGTTACAACTTTGACATGTTTGACATGTTTTAGTATGCAACTGAAAGGTTTATTGTAGATTTTAAGGGATTCCAAGTGCCTGGTAGGTGGATTTGTTAACAAGATTGGCTCTTTTCCTGGGGCCATTACCATAAGGTTTTTTTGAGTAATTCTCTCTTCTTGTTGTAAGAGGAATTGGAGCACAGATAGGAATTTGTATGATTTGGCTTGAATAGTCCACCAAAAAGACAGTGGTGTACCTCTGTAATTACAGATAAAAGGAGGAGTTATTAAAGGGATAGACAAAGACGTGAGAGGTGTTTGTGATTAAAGAGATAGAAAAAGATGTGAGACATGTGTCTTAATAATATGGGTTTGGAAAACAATGTTGAGTTGGTATTATTCAACTTGAATCTTCATGATCTAGTGCTAGAGCTAGTCACTTTTGCTAATGGCTATCCTCTTGAGGGGCTCTCCTCCACACCAAAGGATACAAAAAATTGATTGGATATAGAAGAGGATTGAGGACAAAGTAGTGGAAATGATACTGATTTTGATGATTTTGACATGGAAGAGGACTATCAATAGCCATAAGCTATGAGATTCTTTCAACTATGGTTCTAGTATCAACCTTATTGTGTATTTTCCATTGGCATTACCACATATAGTAGTAATGAGTGAGTATCTATGTGATACTTTTGATTTTGATAACTTAATTAGAAAATTGTTTATAATTTCTTTTTTTGGATCAACCAATATATAATTTTTTGGTTGACACCTTTCAAACCACAGAATGTGGTTCATCATCACGACTAAGATGGAAAGTCTTATCTAAGAATGCAAATAGATAATATAGAGATGCAACACTTATATATAAAATAAATAATATAATAATACCTCAATTTGATTTATTTTTTTTAAATTTATTATTCAAAGAAAACCTTTAGAAAAACTAAGAATAGCATTAAAGGGATCATATATAGCAATGTTGAGATAATCGTCATCGAGATTAAATAGCTATTTTTTCAAAATGATTTTTTTTTTTTTTTTTTTAACATTTAGAGACTAAATGGCCACGTGAAAGATCTTGTGTTCTTGGAAAAATCTTAATTTAATCATTATTTATAGTAATAAAAAATAAAAATAAAGAATGGAATATCAAATAAAACTTATAAAAAATAAAAAATAAAAACCAAAAATAAAAATATTAATAAATATATATTTATAAATTAATAATATATATATATATATATGAGAAAAAATAACCCAATTAACATTTTTTTTACAATATATTAATGAATATAAGTTCATGTATATTTAAGGAAACTATCAATTATTAAAGATATTAAAAAGATTAATTAAGAGATAGTATTAAATGGATCATATATAGTAATAAAAATTAATATATAGAAAATTATTGTTTATGGTTCTAATTTTTTGTGTGTTTTTCATTTGATCATAATTGATGTAGCACTAGTAAGTAGTAATATGTTCTGAATTTTTATCATGTAAATGTTCTAATTTCTAAAAAAATTATAATCATTACGTCTATGTTTCATTTTTGCATGCGTAACACACACGCACATTATGTCCTCCATGTCCAGTTTTCTGGGTTGCCATGTCTCATTCTAGACATTTGTTTTTTTTTTGTGTCTTATGTGTCCCATGTCATTGTGTCTGTTAAACACACACATGGTGTATGAGAAAGATAAACACACACAAGAAACTCAACACACAATGAAGGATAAGCGTGTAGCTCTCTTATTTTTCCATTATACATGATGTACATTTATATTACAATGGTGTGACTCTTGGTTTCACATTCCAAGGTTATTTGGACTCCATTGTGACTTTTCGCATTCCACACCTACCCATGGAGGATTAGGTGTTCCAACATTCACCCCCTTAATCCGAAGTGGTATGTGTAGTCCAAGAAGAGAGTTGTAATACAAATCTGCAAAGTATGCATGGCAGCGCTTGGGCTGAATCAACTCTCTAAAATGTTGGCAAAAAGAGGTGGTTTAAGGATGACCACCAACACTGGAACGCAAAACTTGTTGCAGTTCCCAGAACTCTTCCAAAACTGGCAAGAAGCTGAAAGCTTCTGCTAGAGGAATTGTCCCTCATAAAAAAGGGAGACCTTCGACCTAAAAGAAGGGAGGTCTACAACCTGTGATGGTTTAAGGATTACCAACAACTCTGGAATGCTTGAAGCATTTCCTGAAACTCAACCAAAGCTGGCAAGAAGCTGAAGGCTTCTGCTAGAGGAAGTGTCCCTCATATATGAAAGGGAGACCTTCAACCTAAAAGAATGGAGGTCTACAACCTGTGATGGTTTAAGGTTGTCCACCAACCAAAGATGATGGTTTAAGGCTGTCCACCAACCGAAGGCATGCTCATGGGCATCCGTGTCTCTGGCTACAACTCCGAATCTAGAATGACGAATTGTGGCTCAGGCTCACTTGAACTGTTGTGTCTCGGGCTATAACTCTGAACATGGAATGAGAGATTGTGGCTCAGGCTCGCTTAATCTGATGTCGAAGCTTGTACATGACCACCATTTTCCCCGCTGTCAGGGATAAGGTGAGATGATGGCGAAAACTCAACTGCAAGTTTGCTCAATATCCGTGAACAAGTTCTGACATGTGTCTTAAACATCTTCTTGGCTACTGATGCCCATTGCCAAGAAGCGATCCATCCAAGATGAATCTTTGTTCTTGCAGGAGGCTTGTTTCTGAAGCATCTGTCTGAAGAATGAGTGTGCCGACCACAATGTTTGCATGGATGAAGATCAAAACAATGATCTATCATATGGCCAACTCGATCACAGTGTTGGCATTTTTCAATCTGTTGTTGTTGTGGAAGTGGAGCAAGATCTGAAACAGCTGCAGGTGAACTATCATACAGGAATCCGGCACTCTGAAATATGATGGGCTTGGTGTAGTCTGGAATATGAAAAGACACATCCTTGTCATATCCAAGACCAGTTTTGTGCTTGTTGTAGACAAGCTCTTCCCAAGGTCTGATGATGGCCTTGAGAAGTGCAGGCTAAGCTGCTGCATCTGCATGTAAATCTGCTCTTGTGCAATGAACTGAATGGGAATCGACTTCAACTTTACTGACTTGCTGCTGATGGGAGTTCTTCTCAATCTTCTGAACAGAAATAGGTTCAGAATGGTGACTCTTTTGTTGAAGTTCATCTTGCTGAAGCTGAGATTCCAACTACAAAAACTCAATCTTTTCTTGTGCATCTTGCAAACAACTTTGAATGTTACAAAGAGCATTATTGCTCATTTTTATCATATCATCAACATTGGAATGAATGAGGTTATTCAACAACTCTAATGCCTCATTGATTTTAGCCATTTTCAACAACTTAGGCTCAAAAAATAAAGGTTATCGGCTTCAACCAAAAATGCACCCGTTTACAATGTGATTCAACTTAATTTCAAGAAATACAAATGACTTCAAAGAAGTTCCAACTATGGAAATCTCAAAGTACAAAATGTGCTCCTCAAATTATGGAGGACAATCAACAATTTTCCAACAACTCAAATTTACTGATTGCAACTATGAAGAAGCAATATAATGTCAGTTCAATACAATATTTCTGCAAAAATGTGCAGCAAAAACACTATGCAAGAAGCCTTTAAGACAGCTGAATTTTTCTTCAAAAGAGCTGTTTTCAAAATGAGAACCAATTTTCAATGTCTTCACATGTAAATCTCTTACAGAAAATCACCCTTTTATGCCACCAATCACAATGCAAATTTCACTTTCTTCTAGTCCATGCCATTTCTTCATTTTCATGCTGTTCATTTTCTCTCTCTGTTGTTTACATCCTCTTTTCCTCTCTCTCTGCTGTTTTTATTTTTTATTTTTTATTTTTAAATTAAATTAAAAAAATTGAAATTTAAAAATTTAAAGGAGGGAATAAAAAGTCGAAATTTTCGAGGGGGGAAATAATTAAGAGTGAAATTAAAAAAAATGGGGGGCGATATTAATTATAGGGGGGGCAGTATTAGTTATGTGGGGGGGCGGATTTATTATAACAGAGTGTAAAGAGGGGTTGGGTGTAGAGTGGTAATGAGCTGTGGGTAGGTCGAAAGGGAGGGCGGAGGTTGTGAGGGGGCTGTAAGGAAGGCCGAATGGGCCGAGGGCAACCTGCAGGTGTGAGCATGCGAGTAAGGAGGGAGGGAGGCCACGGGTTGAGGGGGCGAGAGGGGAGCGACTGTGAGTTGATGGGGGCGTTGGGTGGGCGCCGAGAGGTGAGACGCAGGTCGAGGGGGAGCGTATGGTGGGAAGGGCCCGTGAGGCCGACTGTGTGAGTCGAGGAGGGAGAAGCAAAGAGCTGGTAGGGAGAGGGGGCCGCATGGTTGGGAAGGAACGGGTAAGCGCAGGAGTAGGGGAAGCAGGTTTGATAACAGGGATTGCAGAGCGGATTGGGAATAGTACAAGGGGCGGAGGTTAGAAGGGTAGGGTGAGGGTTGTAGAGGTAGGTGTATGTGGGATGCGGTCAAGGAGTATGGGCGCAGGTTGGGGTAGCAGGGGGGCATAGAGCTTGGGTGCAGAGAGCATGGGTAAGGGTAGTGGCATAGGGAGGGTCTGTTGCAGAGTGGACGGAGGGGGTGGCCGTAGGTAGAGCAGGCCGTAAGGGAGGGAGTTGCAAGCAGGGTCTGTGTGAAGGGCAATAGAGTGTAGGGTAGGGCGTAGGGAGAGTTGTGTAAGATAGTTAGCGTAGGTTGGGTGGGTCGAGAAGTATGGGGGAGTGTTGGGGCCGAGGGCTGTGTTGTTGCAAGGATTTTTTATTTATTTTTATTATTATTATTATTATTTTTTAATAAAAACAGCAGAGTAGAGATTGCACTTCAATACAGCAACAGAGAAATGCAGTCTAGAAGCTCATAAATTTTCACTTAAAAAACCCAGAAATGGGTAGAAGCTCAGAAATTTTCACTAAAAAAAACCCAGAATTTTTCAGAATATTGCAGAGGGCGATATAGCAGTAGAAAATTGGAGAATTTGCAGAGTTAGAGATTTGCAGAAAACTCAGAAATCTCAGAAATTTTTCAGTGAAAACTCAGAAATCTTTTCCAATAAAAAATCCAGAAACTTCTTCTTCAAAAACCCACTTTAAAACGGTATTTTCAGCTCTTCAAAATGCAGAATTTAATAGGCAGAAATTGCAGAGAAAAAAATCAGAATTTAGAGAACCTTCAGATGCGCAGTGCCGCTCTTCTTCAAAACCACTGCTGCTCTTCTTCAAAACAAATTCCTGAATGCGGCAAAATGTCTTCTGTAGAATCTCTTTAAATGCTGCAAAAATGCCAAGAACTTTTGCAGATATGCACAGGCCATAAACACAAATGGCTCACTCAAGGTTGAGCTGGTTATGAACGTATTAGCTCCGAACCATGTTAAACACACACATGGTGTATGAGAAAGATAAACATACACACACAAGAAACTCAACACACAATGAAGGATAAGCGTGTAGCTCTTTTATTTTTCCATTATACATTATGTACATTTATATTACAATGGTGTGACTCTTGGTTTCACATTCCAAGGTCACTTGGACTCCATTGTGACTTTTCGCATTCCACACCTACCTATGGAGGATTAGGTGTTCCAACAGTGTCTTGTGACTTGGCATGTCATTATATGTTAAATGTTACAATTTGTAATACTACCAATGGGGTCTTGATTCAATGGTAAGTAGTGGTGGTGGTACCCCCTACAAAAGCTCAAATCCGCTAAAGACATATGTTGCAAAGCAGTTATGACCATGTGCAAGCTTTAGGTAATTTTGGCGAAATAGATAACCCTCACCCTTTTTATTCATCAACTATAGTTATTATTATTGAATAAGGCCCCATTAAGTAATTAGAATTTAGTAAATGTCATGTGGCTTCATTAAAGATAATCTACTAGATAGTTAGCATTCAATAGCTATAAATAAAGTTGGATTCCTCATTATTGAGCATGTATGAGAATATTGTTGTATTGGTCCTTCAGGCATTAGGAAGTTGACATCTCGAAGAGGCAAGTGAATAGGAATCAATCCTTCTATAAAATGATTGTTATAAGGTATTTCCCTATCATTGTATAAGAAGTATTGAAGCATTTCTTGCCAGTTATCTATAATTCTTACACTTGGTATCCAAAGTCCAAAAACCGGATGGAAGGATAAAGGTAACTTGAGGTTGGTCACTATCAGCTCAATAAGGCCTCTTCTCACTTAAGACTCACTCTTGTCTTGTACAAGGGGGGTGTTGTTCAAGATAGGATTGCTAGGACATAAACAATAATGTTCAAGGTGATGTGAAGAGTTGTCTTAGTAAAATAGCTAATTGAAAGATGTATTTGGTTTATTTAAATTGGTGGTTGATGCAGAGGATTGGTTCCAAATATCAAAGAGCACAAATGGAGTCAATGATTTCTAAGAGGGCTAGAATATGAATGCGTGAAGGTAAAGATTATGTCCAAACATGCAAAAATCTACCCAATGAATAATTGACAAGTTGGCCAGGGATTAATTGGTTTTGTATGCACTAACTAGGCTCTCTACTAATGCACATGCCTACAAGGAGTGGTTTTATTAAATGTTGAAAAAACATCATGCAATCCTTAAATGAAGTGGATTAACATCTACATTTCCAACTTAAAGTTGAAAACAACAAAGAGATAAAACATATATAATCTTGTTTAACCTGCTTCCTCAACAGCTGGCCACCCTACTTGACATCCTTATTTGCAGCAGATTTTAATAAATAATTTCAGCTTTATACCAATCAACATGATGAAAAATATGGGAAGCCACATATAGGGAAATTTCCTTGGTTCACATTGGTTCAAAAGATCTTTAATATCAACCAAACCAAGAGAACTGTTGTTTCTTCAAACATCAACAACAAATAAAAGAGGGGCTCATCTTCTATATATTTAGAGCCCAAATTCTCCTAAAATCAAACAATAATAAACATGAGTCAGATCTTAAATCTCTCCTAGGAAGGAATACAACAATTTCCTCCAACTAATTCTAGACAAGTAAAAATATTGCAAAAATAAAATAACAAAATAAAATGGATAAGTAACATGCTCATGCAAACCCATGCAAGGTTCAATTCGTCCTCTTCTCCTTTTTATTTAAAATTAACCTTCAACAACCCCTTTCAATAAAATACTAATATATGCTAAGTCAAAAGAAAGTTTGTTCTCTCCAAGAAGGCACTTCAACTATCAAAATAATGGAAAATATCACCTATAAGAGGTGTGCCCTTGGGATGTGTGCAATGGGTGCAATAAGGAGTGTCTTGGACCACATTGATCAAGCAAAGGAATATAAAATACTCCATGAGAAAGTGTACCCTTGAGAAGTGTGTCCATCTCCAATTAAACTAAGGTCAAACAAAAAATAATATAATCTCAAAATGGAGTGCCCTTGAGAAGTGTGCCAAAGGTAGTTGGTACATCATTGATACATTTTCCAAAATGCAATGGAGAATGGAGTGCTCCCTGTTAATGTTTGTAGCTCACACAAATACTTTTTCATGGGCTCAGGCATATACTTTTGCACATGCTTAAGTGTCTAGGTTTGCAGAAGTTGCCCAAAATCTCCTTAGGACATGTTGCACTTATGTTGTCAAAGTCCCAAGGAAGCAAGTGCACAATTTTTTCAAAGGGATTGAGATCATCAATCATCAATTTGTTAAGTCTTTGTAAACCCATTTTGCAAAATTGTAATGTAAATGATGCTACTAAGACTGCGTATGTATGTAACAACCTAGGTAAGCCTATTATTTTGGCGAAAATTTCATGCTAGGGGGTTTTTCGTATCACTCACTCATCTATGTTTCTAAACACATATGGTTGACAAAGTTTTTCCCTTGAGCCTCACCCCAAAGCTAGGGTGGAATTTGTTTTCAAAGTCTTAGGGAAGTCCTAGTGTCTTAGTCAAGTCTTATGTAAAAGTGATTTGGGAATAATTACAGCTAATTGGCTAATTCATTTTATTACAAATCACTTGGTCTACCAGATCATAGTGTGTCGTAGAATAGAGTGTGTATTTTGAGGGTTGAAATGTAATTATCTTTTGTAAAAAAATATTTTTTTGCATGGTTCCTCATACTTAGATACCATGGCTAAAATATTAAAGAGTGGAAAAAATAATTAATCCCCTCAACCGTCAATTAATTAATTTTTCTAGCAAGAATTAAATTAATCCTAAGCCAGAAATTAATTAATTAGAGTCAAATTTAGAGTCTTAGAGAAATTAAATTCTCCCAGTGGAAAAATTTGTGGGTATCAAAAAAATTAATTTTTAGAAGTCTCCCACCAAGGTAATATCGAAAATTTCAAGAAAAATTGGACCCTTGGATCTTGGTAGTTAAATCAAAGTCAAATTTTTGAGGAAAATAACACAAAATGATTATTTTTGAACTAATAAAAAATGGGTTTGATGAGAAATTTGAAATTTCCTCAAAATAAATATTTTCAATGACAGAGATTAAAATATCATTAAGAATTTATCGACGACTAAGATTATTTTGACAAGGATCAAGCCAACTAGCCATTATTTTTCCACTTGGAGGATTTATTTATAAATTATGAATCATTTGTGTCTCAAGCCATTTGATGTTTGGCTAATGTAACTCTACAAAAAATCTGATGTAATGCTACTATCCCGATGGGAACATTTTTTTTGAATCATAATAAAGAATTTGAGGTGCAGTTCATGGTGTCTATTGTCTACTGATTTGTGGAATGTGATGGGGATAAACATTCCTATATTGTGTTTGGATTTTAATTAAATTGTTACTTCATTGTAGATGATAAGAACACTCTATTGATAATTTTTTGGTTTATCTTAGATGATCTGATTCATTTTGTTCTAACGATTTATATGTGAAGAATTATATAGTGTTTGCAGGTTCCTCAGTCCTTGGGCTCCAAGTTCACAATCTGTGAGCGTAGGTTGACCTTTTTTGGACTTCAGATATTTTTATGGTTTATCTAACTTCGCTAAGGCTGTAGCATGCATTTATTTTCCAAAGTACATCTACTCATTTATCAAAAAATCTTCTAAAATTTTATTTCTCACAATTCCTTTTAAAAAACATTATATAATATATCTTGTAAATTATTTTTAAATTTCTAATCTTGGTTTTGCAGTAGGGGATAATGGTTTTTGAATTTTTGTATATATTGGGGTTTTGGGCTATTGTAATTTCATTTGTGTAAGTGTGATCAAGTGAGAAGAGCTGGATTAGAGCTAGATCTAGTCCCTTGAGGGTAAGATCTAGCCTCTAAATTTTTTTACAAGGCCATCTACTAAAGATTTTGCAGCAAAATTGAAGATATGAAGCAATTAATTTTTTTAGAGCAAGGGTTTCAACTTTTAGGACTCCCAGGCCCAGATTTTCCCTCTCCAAGCCCTGCGTCATCATCCTCATCCCACACATCAACCTTCCAAGCCTCCTAGAGGCTGGTCGTAAATCCCTAAGGGCTTCGGCCTCCTCCCTTGGCTTTGCGTTGAGGGTTTAAGGACTTTTTTAGCCTTGTCGTGGGCTTAATCCCTAGATAGCAGCCCTAGAGGGCTTTCCGTGGACCCTTAAGGCCTCTAAGGCCTGGCTGCAACCCTTTTAGGGATTTTTATTCCCTCTGTAGCCCTCCACTTTCCCCTTTGACCTATGTGTTGCCCCTATTCAGCCTTCTATCCCTCTCTCTCTCCAACGCTAGCCCTATTGGGCCTAGCGTTAGCCCTTCTTGGCCCTAGTTTTCCCTATGCCCATCTCTGAAATTTATGTACTGAATATTGGTGGGTTTTTCAGGAAGAGATTAACTCAAAACTTGTGTTTTCAAGTGACATCTTCATTGGAAAAACTTTGGGCGAATTGGGAAAGTGATCTACAAGGCCTTGGACCTAAGGTTTTTCTCTCTAAACCCTTATTTTCTCACTGTTTTTCTACAATTGTAATAAATTTCTCATAACAGTGATTTAAGTGCCTTAGAAATCATCTCTAAATAGCCTAAACACATTAATAATTTCATGGTAAAAATTTGCAAGCGTATGGCTAGTTGGGCATTAAATTTTGAGCCTAGATCTATTTGTTTGCTTGCTGGAAAATCTCTACATAAGCACTTAGATCAGATCCGATATAATCACGAAAGAACACCTTAGGAGGCATAAAATTGATTTATGAGATATCTAACATATTATCATAGCTTCTAGACATCTTTGGCATTAATCTTTTGGGCATAAAGCTTCATTTATGGTGACCGATATCTCTGCATAAAAGTGTGATTAGATCTGATATATTTTGAATATTTCATCTTAATAAGGCCTAAAACTCATAATTTCACATTGGTAAATTTGTTTCAGCATCTAGAAAGTTTTGGGCATATTTTGGCACAAGTTATTGCACTAATATCTCACTGTTTGCATACTTATCTTACTATTGTAATAAAAATTTCCAGATCTGATATACACTGAATAATCCATCATAAGTGGGTTAATTAGCTTGTGTTTTCAAATGCCAAAGTCATATAATGTTTCATTGATCATATTGGGCGCTTACATGCTTAATAATCTCTTAATCTAGAGTAATGTCCTTATTGTTGTCCTAAAAGTTAAATAATTACTCATTGGAACATAAGTAACATAAGATCTATCTTTTTCGTGCTCTATAGATCATAGTTGCTCGTCTCATGGTTTTTTAGCAATTTGACTAACACATTTGCTGTTGAGTTAATGTATAAATTCACATTTAATAAGCACTCTAATCTTCAATCTTTTTGCATCTTGATATCTTTTGTTCTAAGTCATATTATCTACTTGTGTTAACAAGTGGCATTATCTAAAGAGTGTAATCTTGGCATAAGATTGTTGATAATCATCATTGGAATATCTTGTACCTTGTGATAATGATCTTTGGCTAATTGTTGAGTTTAATTATCATCCTTACTTGAACATTTTGTGGATTGGTTAACATTGGCACCAAGTTAATTGACACTTTCTTGGTTGTAAGATTGATAGGTACTCTCGTCATTAAAGATTCATCATAACTTTAAGTATTTAAACATTAAGCAAATATTAAAATAATATCTCACTTATATATTTTGCATAAGCATTCTAGGCCTAGTTGCATTAATAATTTACCTTCAAACATTAGCTTGGTTGATAGACTTCTAGGGCCACCCTCTCTCACCTAGCTTGAGGGATTCAACACCCTTTTAGTGGTTAACATGGTGACTTTGCAGTCGTCAGAGCCATAGTCTCTGTAGCGCCGAAGGCACTGGGTGGTTGGAACACAAGGGGAGGTATCATTAATCAAGCCTATGCTTGCTTACCATTAGCTTCCATCCCACAACCTACTCTAAAAACCAGTCTCAAAACAGCTAAGAGGGGGAGTTCCATTTAGACTAGGCACATAACTTAAAATTAACCAAGATACTTGGATCACACCTAGATTCTAGGATTTCCATAACATATAGGTTAGTTAATCATTCAAGCAATGATTTTCCATCTAGTTACTTGGTCTTAAATTAATAATAAGCAAGAATTTGACTCCATAAGGCACTGGTATCATATCTGAATCTAATCTAATCTTTAAGTCTTGCTAAATTTAACCAAGTAGCTAGGCCACTCAATCATGTCTCCCATACTTGTTGGTTGCCAACTTGTCTTTCATCTTCTCTTTTCCATAGGGACTACCCTCCATAGCCTGTTGTTGGGAGACAACTAGAACGAAGTAGGTGGGGATCAGAGTGACAACCCCCACCCTAAGTCGTTGTCGCGGTGTTTTTACAATCTAAGCGACAACATTTTTGGTGCCAATGTCGGGGATATGTTTTTTTTTTCCTTGGTCCTCACGAAAATTTTTCAATCCTTTATCGTTCCACATTTTCATTTGATTCGGCAACACCACAACATTTTCTGGCGCCATTTTCGAGGACCAATTCATTGGACCTTGGTGTTGACAACACTCTTATTAATCTTCCTAATCTTCTAATCTTCCATCATTTTTCTTCTTTTCATCACCTTATTCTTTGTTCTCTCACTAATACTCTCATATTGCTCATCCACACTTTTAGTAGCTGGACATTTAGGTTGGTTTCCTGTTTGGATGGTGACTCCGGTTGTTCAACCATTCACAAGAGCTTACTCTAGAAGGAATCCAAGTAGCTTGGTTAACCCGGCTCTTGATCCTGAAAAGGTTCTAAGAGATCGGTTAAATAAGTTGCATTCTAGAGAGCAATTAAATTTTCTCGAACATGAAGCTCTCCTTGATCTTCATTTGATTTCATTAATCTCGTCAATCAAGACATCATGGGTGATTATTACAGGCCTTGCAACTTCAAGAATGTCCAAGTGTATCCTCACAACCTTCCATATGAATCTACCATGAGCAAGCTCTCGACCTTCCAAGGAAACAATGTCGTCAACGTTGAAGCTCATATTAAAAATTTCAACGCATTTGTGCAAAGATTCACTCATGTTGTTGCCTACAGTCATGAAGATGTCAAAATGAATTTTTTTGTTCTATCATTGGAAGATAGTGCTCTTGATTGGTTTCATGATAAATCAGACAATGCCTTTGACTATTTAAGAGCCCTCACTGATGCTTTCAAAGACAAGTATGGGGATAAGAGGGAAGGAAAATACTTAGTCAAAGAGATAAATACTATAAAGACAAGAGAAAATTAAACAATCAAAGAATTTAACCAAAGGTTTAATGGTCTTATAAGGGATATGACTCAAGATTATAAGCCTCCTGACAAGACAGTCTTGGAGAAATATCTCGAGGCTTTCAATGGAGATACCCAATATGAGATTAGACATGCCAAGCCATCCAATTTAGCCGCTGCCCAGAGTATAGTTGAATAATTGGAAAAGGATAGGAAAGCTTCAGGTAAATCAGAGGTCCCAGGTTTTGATAGAGGTCCAGTTAATCTAAAGGAAAAGAAATTAAAGAAGAAGAACAAGACTCAGTTAAAAATTGACCCGAGTAATTAGAGAAATGAAAATTGAACATGTTAGACAAATAAGTGATATACAAAATCAGTTAATACAAATGGAGAGAAGCCGAATGTAGAGTAAGCTACCTAAGAATGACAATAATAGTAGGGTTAACAATAATCCATGGAAAAGAAAGAATCCTCCTAATGATCAAAGGCCTCCTACACCTCTTGAGTATGCTAGTATGGTTGACGAGCCTATCCCTTTCTGCAAACCTGGTGAAAGCTTCCACGAGGAAAGTACATGTGCCTTTACTAGAAGAATTTTAGAAGAAGGGTAGAATCAACAACTAAATAATGCATGACAAGATGCTCCTAAAGAAATTTGATGTGCCGATATGATTTCTTCATCATTTGCCATAAATAGTTTCAGTGAAGAAAAGGACCCCATCACCCAAGCATATGGTAAAAAACCATATCAGGAGAAAATTTTAGAAATTGCTAGAAGTAAGGGATACACCTCTCAGAGGAAAAGTAAAGATCAGAATCATAACAAACAAGTTGCTTCTGAAAGGTACAAGTTAGGATTGAAAGTGGATTGAGATGCATGGATTAATAGCATTAAGATCTCTATCCCTGTACTTAAACTTTTAAAAATTCCATCTCAGTGGGCATATTTATTCAAGGCTTTGGGTATGGTTCAACAAGGTAATGACGAAAACAATCCTAAGGATGAAGAAATTAAGTTGAAAGATTTAAACTACTACATGACCAATGAAGATCATCAACCCTTCTTCCGATCTTTGGACATTAATGACTAATTGCTTCACAATTGCATGCTTCATTCCGGTGCATCTACAAATGATATGACTAAGAAAGTTATGGAACAATTGAACTTAGGAATTTCTAGACCTTACCTTAACATTTTCTTAATGGATTTTAAAAAGGTTGAAGTCCTTGATTTGGTTAAAATTTTACAAGTATCCTTCATTGATTACCCATACAAGATCATCACTATGGACATAGCAGTGATTGATGCACCAGATGTGTGGGGAATGATTCTTTCCAGAAATTTTGCAGTGAATCTAGGTGGGTCTATTCAAATTGATTTATGATACGCCACTATTGTCACAACAACAAGTGGCATGGGCAGATTATACAGAGACGTAGAAAGAAGATACCATCTGGAAGTTCCAAAGAGATTGGAAAATGGTGAAGAAGTTGTGCCATAGGGTCATCCACCATATTTTGAGTAAGATTTTGTCCAACCTGTGTATCATTTCTCACATCTTCCATCTTACCTTACGAATAGAAAAAGATAGATAGTTCAGTATGACAGAGACATGCAACACAGTGATCAGGAAATTCATCAACCAAAGAGGGTCAAATTTTAGCAAGGGACATTTGATAAACAACCTATTGATCTACCAGTCAACAGGTAGATGTCCGAGATTGTGCCACATCGATGACATCTAATGCCATAGGGCATCTTTTGTATGGTATCTCTAACCTTACTCCTTTTTACTTCACGTCATTAGTTAGTTTTATCTTATGCACTTATGTTTTAATGAATTTTTCCAATTTGTTAAGGTAGATTTTTCTATTCCAGCAAGATTTACTATTTATGCATGATGATTTCAATTTTGAATGGATATCTATTTGATGGACTTCTGTTTTCTTAGATGCAGGATTTTACGGTTCTCATGTTACTCCATAGAAGCAATGTGTCCCCATATGAATCCAAATGTTGCACTCATGTTGTCAAAGTTCCAAGGAAGCAGGTGTACAAAGTTTATCAAAGGGATCGAGATCATCAGTCATCATTTTATTGAGTCTTTGTAAACTCATTCTGCAAAATTATAATGTAAATGATGCTAGTAAGACCCTGTATGTATGTAACAACCTAGGTAAGCCTATTATTTTGGCGAAAATTCATCCTAGGAGGTTTTCCGTCTAACTCATCTGTGTTTCTAAACACGGATGGTTGGTAGAGTTTTTCCCTCCAGCCTCACCCCAAATCTAGGGTGGAATTTACCATCAAAGTCTTAGGTAATTCCTAGTGTCTTAGTCGAGTCTTATGTAAAAGTGATTTGAGAATAATTTAAGTTAACTGGCTAAATTATTTTATTACAAATCACTTGGTCTACTAGATCATATTATGTCGCAGAATTGGGTGTGTATTTTAAGGGTCTATACCAAACGGGTGTTCCCCCTTTGAGGGTTGAAATGTAATTATTTTTTGTGAAAAAATATTTCAGTGCACGATCCCTCATACTTAGACAACATGGATAAAATATTAGAGGGTGGCAAAAATATTTAATCCCCTCAAGCGTTAATTAATTAATTTTTCTGGCAAAAATTAAATTAATCCTAAGCCAAAAATTAATCAATTAGCGTCAAATTTAGTCTAGAGAAAATAAATTCTCCAAGTCGAAAAATTCGTGGGTATCAAAGAAATCAATTTTTGGAGGTCCCCTACCAAGGGAATGTTGGAAATTTCGAGAAAATTTGGATCCTTGGACCGTGTTGGTGAAGTGAAAGTCAATTTTTTGAGGAAATTAGTTCAAAATAATTATTTTTGAGCTAATAAAAAATGGGTTTAATGAGAAATTCAAAAATTTCTCAAAATAAATATTTTCAACAACAGAAATTAAAATATTATCAAGGATTTATCAACAACCAATATTATTTTCATGAGGATCAAACCAACTAGCCATTATTTTTCCACTTGGAGGATTTTTCTATAAATTAGGAGTCATTTGTGTTTCAAGCTATCTGATGTTTGGCTAATATAATTCTGCAAAAAAACCGATGTAACGCTATTGTTCCGCTAGTCACGTTTTTTTATTGAGTCATAATAAATACTCTAGGGTGCAGTTCATGGTGTCTATTGTCTATTGATTTGTAGTATGTGCTCGAAATGAGCATTCCTATACTGTGATTGAATTTTAGTAAAATTGTTATTTCAATGTAGATGATATGAACACTATATTGTTATCTTGGATGATCTGATTCATTATTGTTCTAAAAATATATACGTGAAGAATTATATAGTGTTTGCAGGTTCCCCATTCCTTGGGCTCCAAATTCACAAACTATGGGCGTAAGTTGTTGACCCTCGTTTTTTATCAAATTTTTCTTATTAAAATCCACCTAATTTCCATCGTTTTCCACTTTATGCCATCCTCATATGACCCATTTTGACCTTATTATGCATATTTAGGCAAATAAATTATGTTTTTTAATTTTTAGAAAGTTTTGTAAAAATTGAGTTTTAAGAGTATTTTTGGACAAAACTGAATTTCCCGTAATAGCTTCATGGAAGTCATACTTGCAGGATACCTAGGCACGAGCTGAGCACATATTTGGAAAGCTTGGGAACCAAGGATGGATTTTTACCTATTGGTTCGGTCAAACCGAGCTAAAACAAGCCCAATCAAAACTGGTCAAACATGACCTGTCTTTCAGAAAATTCCTAAGAAATAGGCCAAAATTAGTATTTTGTGGGATTTTCTAGATTTTGTGTAAGTGGATGGATGAGTTCGACCAAGATAGATGGTATTATAATAGATATGACTGTTAAAGACATTTTAGTCAAGTTTGTTTAATATATTTATATTTAAGTCAAGAACATTGAAGGTATGAATATGGAAAAATTGTATAATTTCATTCTGAGATTTCTGAATATTGTGTGTTAATTGGAGAAGCCAGTTCTATCTCCTTTTTCCTATTCAATGTGATGAATGATTGATTAAGATGCATTAGCTGAGAATTTCTTTCAGTGTGCAATGCAAGGGTGGAAGGGCCCCACAGCAAGCTAAGTACACTTTTTGGTTAATTTCGCTGAAATTTCATAAACTAGTTTTGCTTCATATTTACTCAATTATTTAGATGTATGGAAATTTATTTTGTTTGCTGATGAATCTTAGTTTGAATTCTAATCTTCATATGAAGGGTCAAACAAGAGTTTTAGTAAAATTCTCCTTCTATCTGATCAAAGAATAGTAACGAGAATTCATCTTCCTTTCTTTTGTTTAAGTTATTTTCTAAATTTCCAGTTTTCATACAATGGTATTAATGATGAATAAACTTATAAAGAAGGACAACATGGACCTCCTCAGTTAGGAGCCTCTTCTCTTATTCTTTTATGCATCATAAGCTATCATTCATCAATTATTTTGATTTCTATTCATGAAGTAGTATTGTAGAGAAGGTCAAACTGGTTCTCCTAAGTTAGGAGCCTCTTCTCCTACTTATTACATATCGAATTAGAAATTACTTAGTTAAATTTTATATTTGTAATATGCATTTCTTTCAAGTTCTATAATTTGTCTTCTAAAATTCACTGTAGTTGAAATCCATATATTTTGGACATGCTTCCAAGTTTTACAAACTCAGATTGATAATTAAATACTTGTGTTAGTTTACCTAGTAAATTGACCCAACATAAGCTGACCTTGTTTAGACTTCAGATATTTTTATGGTTTATCTAACTTCTCTAAGGCTATAGCTTGTAATTATTTTCCAAAGTGCATTTAGCCATTTATCAAAAAATATTCTCAAAATTTATTTTAAAAAGAATTGTATATTTGTACATTTGTAAATAAATTTGTATAATATATCTTGTAAATTATTTTTAAATTTCTAATCTTGGTTTTGCAGCTGGGGTTTTAGGGTTTTTGAATTTTTGTATATATTGGGGTTTTGGGCTATTGTAATTTCATTTGTGCAGGTGTGATCAAGTGAGAAGAGCTAGATTAGAGTTAGATCTAGGCCCTTGAGGGTAAGATCTAGCCTCTAAAATTTTTTGCAGGGCCAACCACTAAAGATTTTGCAGATCTGAAGCAAACAAAATTTTCAGAGAAAGTGTTTCAACTTTTAGGGCTCCTAGGTCCAAATCTTTCCTCTCCAAGCCCAACGCCATCCTCCTCATCCCTTGCATCAACCTTTAGGTCCCTGCGTCACCCTTCCAAGCCTCGTAGATGTTGGTCATAAACCCCTAATGGCATCGACCTCCTCCCTTGGCCTTGTGTTGAGCGTTTAAGGCCTTTTTTGGCCTTGTCATAGGCCTAGAAGGCCTCGTCCCCCCTCCTAAGCCCTAAACGACATCCCTAGAGGGCTAGTAGTGGACACTTAAGGCCTTTAAGGCCTGACCGCAACCCTTTTAGGGCTTTTTCTTCCCTCTGCAACCCACCTCTTTCCCCTTTGGCCTATGTGTTTCCCCTCTCCAACCTTCTAGTCCTCTCTCTCTCTAATGCTAGCCCTATTAGGGCTAGCATTAGCCCTTCTTGGCCCTAGTTTACCCTCTTCCCATCTCTGAAATTTTTGGATTGAATATTGGTGGGTTTTGCAGGAAGATATTGGCTCAAAACTTGTGTTTTCAGGTGGCATCTTCATTGGAAAAACTTTGGGTGAATTGGGCAAGTGATCTACAAGGCCTTGGGCCTAAGGTTTTGCTCTCTAAACCCTTATTTTCTCACTGCTTTGCTACAAATGTAATAAATTGCTCATAACACTCATTTAAGTGCCCTATAAATCATGTCTAAATAGCCTAAACACATTAATAATTTCAAGGTAAAAAATTGCATGTGTTTTGGCTAGTTGGGCATTAAATTTTGAACCTAGATCTATTTGTTTGCTTGCTGGAAAATCTCTTCATAAGCACTTGGATCAGATCTGATATAATCTGGAAATAACATTTTAGAAGGCATAAAATTGATTGACGAGATATCTAGCATATTATCATAGCTTCTAGACATCTTGGGCATTAATATTTTGGGCATAAATCCTCATTTATGGTGACTGATATCTCTGCATAAAAGTGTGATAAAATCTGATATATTTTGAATATTGCATCTTAAGAAGGCCTAAAAACTCATAATTTCACATTAGTAAATTTGTTTCAGCATCTAGAAAGTTTTGGGCTTATTTTGGCACAGGTTATTGCACTAATAACTCATTATTTGCATACTTTTCTTACTGTTGTAATAAGAATTTCCAAATCTGATATACACTTAATAATTCATCATAAGTGGGTTAGTTATCTTGTGTTTTCAATTGACAAAGTCATCTAATGTTTCATTGATCATATTGGGTGCTTACATGCTTAATAATCTCTTAATATAGAGTAATTTCCATGTTGTTGTCCTAAAAGATAAATAATTACTCATTGGAACACAAGTAACATAAGATCTATATATTTTTCATGCTCTATAGATCATAGTTGGTCTTGTCTCATGGTTTTGTAGAAATTTGACTAACACATTTGTTGTTGAGTTGATCTATAAATTCACATTTAATAATCACTCCGATCTTCAATCTTTGGGCATCTTGATATCTTGTGTTCTAAGTCATATTATCTAAGTGTGTTAACAAGTGGCATTATCTAAAGAGTATAATCTTGGCATAAGATTGTTGATAATCATCATTGGAATATCTTGTACCTTGTGCTAATGATCTTTGGTTAATTTTTGAGTTTAACTATCATCCTTAGTTGAACATTCTGTGGATTGGCTAACATTAGCACCAAGTCAATTGACACTTTCTTGGTTGTAAGATTGATAAGTATTCTCGGCATTAAGATTCTTCACAACTTTAGTACTTAAACGTTAACCCAATCTTAAACTAAGAACTCACTCTTATCCTTTGCATAAGCATTCTAGGTCTAGTTGCATTAATAATTTACCCCCAAGCTTAAGCTTGGTTGATAGACATCTATGGCCACCCTCTCTCACCTAGCTTGAGGAATTCAACACCTTTTTAATGGTTAACACGATGAATTTGCAGTCGTCAGAGCCACAATATCTGCAGCGCCAGAGGCACTAGGTGGTTGGAACATAGGGGGAGGTATTGTTAATTAAACCTCTGCTTTCTTCCTGTTGGCTTCCATCCCAAAATCTACTCTAAAGACTGATCTCAAAACAGTTAAGAGGGAGGTTCCATTTAGACTAGACACATAACTTAAAATTAACCAAGATCCTTGCATCACACCTAGATCCTAGGATTGTCTATAACATATAGGTTAGTTAATCCTTCAAACAACGGTTGTCCATCCAGTTACTTGGTCTTAAATTAATAATAAGCAAGAATTTGACTCCATAAGGCACTAATATCATATTTGAATCTAATCTAAGATTTAAGTCTTGCTAAATTTATCCAAGTAGCTAGGCCACTCAATCGTGTCTCTTGGACTTGTTTGTCCAACTTGTCTTTCGTCTTCTCTTTTCCATAGGGACTACCCCCGATAGCCTGTTGTTGGGATACAACTAGAACGGAGTGGGTGGAGATCAGATTGACAACCCCTGTCTTGAGTGGTTGTCGTGGTGCATGTACAATTTGAGTGACAACAAGACACTTTCTCTAGTATTTAGTAAGTCACTATTGTAGCTTAGCCTAGTCTAAGTTAGGAAAAACACATGATTAATAATATTGACTATTGAGCTAATTAAACTTAGGAAAAGTTAAAGTATTTACTTTAGTGACTATGTTTTAATATTAACAATTAATCTCAAGTGAGGCAAGATCTAATCTCGACCATCCATTAGTTTGGAGATTAGGATTATGGATTTAGTTCAATGTGAAGTTATAAAATCAAGGCTAATGAGATGAGAAAGACATACCATTCAGTGGCACAAGTCATTGAGAGAGGTATTTTCTCAAGTGAGGAATCAGATACTCAAGAGTGTCA
Organism: Pinus albicaulis; assembly: GCA_034641835.2. Taxonomy (NCBI): domain Eukaryota; kingdom Viridiplantae; phylum Streptophyta; class Pinopsida; order Pinales; family Pinaceae; genus Pinus; species Pinus albicaulis. The sequence goes on from CM076578.1 coordinate 1,533,986,030, forward strand.
GGTCTGAAGAAGGTGCGGGGGTACAAAATTGGAGATCTAGATCAAGGACAGATCTAGGGCCTAATTAGTTGGATTAGATCCAGGGTATGTTGTAAATGTATTTCCCCAGTTGGGTCATTATCCTAGGATGGGAGCCAAAATAGGTTTATATTATTAAATTAAGGAAGAACAATTGATTGGACAAAATTTATATGTGTGACATGTGATTGAGATTGGTTAATTTTTTTTCTTCCGGTAAATAATTTGTTAAGAACCTAGTTGTTCTTTTATTCAATAGATCAATAATAATTTGCTAGGAACTAATTTTCGAGTACTAGGTTTAGAATTTAACATGGTATCAGAACAAAAACTCTGAGAAGCCGATCTAAAGGTTCCAGGGAGTATAGGAATTTCTAGGATCAAGTTCAGTCGCGGGGCACTCATATAAACAAAATTTGGGCAAAAACTAGAAGGTCGTACACTATAAGGCAACCAATTCGGTGAAGGAAAAATCGTATGTCAGCTCAATCTAAAGGTTAAATTAATTAAAAATAAAAAATAAAAAATAAAATAGAAAATGTTAGGATATTCCGACACATAGGAAATAGTTAAGAATAACTTAGTCTAGTGTAGAGTTAGGTAAAGTATGTTTCTTTACCATGTACATTTGTAACTTATAATCCGACGGTCACGATTTGTAGTGATCTGACGGTTATCTCTCACCTCGGTATTAACGACACTTGATCCGTGGCTTAACACCCGATTGGTCCATGATCTCTATTTAAAGAGCATGGAGGGTCATTTGTCCGGTAACCGTTTATGAGAGAAACATATGTAACTTTTCTTTTTATATTAATAAATTGCCTGAAGTAGCTGCATTGGCTCAGGCCGTGAACTGTTTCCCTGTTTGAAGGTTTTAACCACGTGATTATACTGGTGTACTGATTTGTGATCTGTTTGTGAGCGGTGACCTTTGGTTCTTGATCTAAGGAACTTACCCTGTAAATTCCTACATGGTATCAGAAGGGTGTGACAATTGAGGGTCCAACAAAGGGTGGCCAATAGTCCAGGACCGACCAGTCGACACAATTCGTTGAGGGTTGGCAGGTGAAGGGTCGCGACAGGCAGCGTTTGGTGTAAGAAGTGTGTCTAGACAAAGGCGAAAAAACAACCAATACCCATGGAACAAGTGGTTAGATTAGTAGGGTGATGGACAACCAGGGTTTGCAGGGTTGTGAAAACGAGTAGTGGGTTAGAGCTCGGGCTAAGAAGCAAGGGACGAGACACAAGTCAAGGTGTTGGTCGATAGATGACAAGGCAACTGTAGTGCAATGGGCCAAAGTGCGAGGAAAGAAGCAATGCTTGACAATCTAGCCACAACCGTCGAATTGTAGTCGACCAGTGTCCAAATGTGGCAAGGTGCTGACTAGTGCTAGAGCTGACAAGTAAAGATGACGTAGGTGGAGTTTGGGCTAGTCAATGAGATAACAAAGTACGAAGTAGAGCCAACCAGCCATAGGACCAACAGGATGTGTGTTGTAGTAGCTAGCCGCGACACAAATAGGAAGTGCATTGTAGCAACTACCATAGTCACCAGAGTCCAGACCGTCACATGGATTAGTGTGGGCCATTGGGGCAAAGAGCAACCAAAGTTTCCACACTATCACGCATGCAAGGAAATTCCAATAACCACTAGAGCTCAAGAAAACGTGCAAAAGAACAACAACACCGAGAAAAAGTTGCACAAAAATAGTAGTACGTAACTGCATAGAGCAACCAGGGTGATTAACGGAGGTCAACCCTTAGAGGGAGAGAGGGTGATTGTATTAGTTGTTGATTTTGTAGCATCAGATATGCTCTAGCCTCAAGATTTTGCAGAGAGGCTAAGATACATGCATTCCACAATACCCAGAAAGCATTTTGAAAAATTCCACCCGAAGAGGATTTAATTAAAATAATTAATCATTTTTAATGTATTCCTAAATCTAAACATAGGAAATGTGATTAATTAGATTGGGTGTGAATATTCTAGACAAAGACACGGATCAATTCCCAGTTAATATCAACCTTTGATTATGTTTTAATCTTGGTCATTGATATGTCAATGAGAGATTATAAGAAGGAGCTTGATGGGCATTTGGAAGATATATCGAGTAAGAGATCTAGAGATTGAATTCTCAAGAGAGCAGCGCAGCAGTTGCTGGAGAGAGATCGAGTTGAATTTTTGCAGTGAGGGGCAGGGATAGTTGGCCGGAGGAAGTACTCCTGATCCGGTGAATACATTGCAAAGGAGGCAAAGAGAGATCCAGAAGAGGCTGCACAATGTTGAGAATTTATAGGGCTGATGATTAATTCAAATTCTCTTCTTGATAATTACCTGTGAGCTTACTTGAGTTACTTATGTCTTCTCTTCTTCAGCTTATTTAGTCTTTCATCAATTCAATTACCAAAATACAAAAGACACAAAGTTAGGCTCTTCGAGCCAGGGAAAAACCTCTCCCTCTTGGAGAAAAAAACCCACGAGAAATTTTTCTTATAGATTTTCAAATGACAAGTACCATGGCCAAGACTCATACCCTTTACCTATGTATGCTTCCAATACCTTGTCACTTCTTCTTTTTCGATCTCCAATGCTGACCCTTCTTTTCTGCACCAATATGCATTGTCCTACACCATTACTAGAGAACTCGATCTCTAAGTCTATCTTCGTTGATTCAGTTGCTCAAACACACCTTCCTTGCTTGATCTTCAAGTATCTTTCTTATTGATCTATATTAGTGTCTTTTCACAAAATTATTCAAATATCAGGCTAGGTCTCTCAGGACCCTTTACTTCACATTACCTTGAAGTTACTTCACTTGGGATATGTTGTCTTTCCTTTATGTATTGTAGATTAGGAAGGTAAATCATAGATTTACCTTCCTTAATATTCTTTCACTATAATATCATTGTATAGTACCCAAAATAGATCCGCACCTCACTGCATATATTTCAGACTGTTGTAGTATATCCACACTTCCTTAACCATAATCCGAATACCAGATTTAACCTTGACTTTAACTTTGTACTGGTCCGAAGTTTCCTCTTGTTGATCCACATTGTTATTCCAGAGTTATCCACAAAATTTTGTCCTTTAAACTGCACCTGAATCCTCTCTGAAATCCGCAATCTTCTTCAGAGATATCCGCAATTATTTTATGTCAAACGAGCAACAGGTTCTGGATATATATATGGCACAGTTCCTGTTTTTAGGACGACCATACAGCCAACTAGTAAGCCGACTTCATCACTGCATATTAGGTTGACATGTAGTGCAATTATTCCAGCATTTAATGAGTTGAGGATGAAGGTTGTCTTTAGCCATTTCTTCAAGGATTCATGACAAGGTCTTGGAGCATATATTGATGACTAGACTCTTCGTATACATGACACTTAATTATATTTTAACCTGAAGACAACCCTAATAGACATCAAGAAGAATTCTATTGACCTATAATTAAAATCTTTCTCATGAAACCCATGAAGCAAGTACAACAAATATACATTTTATTATCTTTTTTTCTTCTTTACATAAATACATAATTACATAGTCAATATGAAGATCGATCCTAGTTACACTTTTCAACACTCACTCTTAACTAGGGAGGTCTTCATATAGGTACATGGTCACTTTGAAATTGAATAATCGCATAAGAAGAATCAGATTGGTAATCACATATGTATAGCATCATATCAACCAGCATTGTCCTAGTGCAAGGCCTTGACTAACAACCCCATCTCTCACGAGACAATGCTGGCGAGACACATGACTTATAAACACCATAGTCATTGTCTCTCCAAGGTACATACTCCACCCAGGTGTTCCCAAAGTATGACCTTCTTGGACTATTCTTCTCTTGGGTAGCTAGCCCTCAAAGAATATCGGTCCCCGACTACTTTTATCTTGAAAGCCCTATCACATTCTCAAAGAGTATCGAATGCCAGATGATTATCCAATCCTCCATTATGTCTTCCCAAGTGAAGACCAGAATGATGTGTCTATCTCTCCCTCTCAACCAAGAGGATCTATTCCACAAGGGAATGTACTCATTCCTGTATAAGGAATGTACCTAAGCTCATTCTTAGGAATTACCCAGTTCCTTCCAAGTAAGAAACTTATCACTAGATACAATGATATGTGGTTTAACGACAAGTTTCACTGGGTGAAACCAACGATACCAAGGTTCAAATCTCATTGAGTATATGGCCTGCTATGATCTCGGCTCAAGGAGTAGGCTCCCCCATTTCCGTTGGGGTCTCAGCTCTTGCTAAATCATAAGATTCGGTGTATCTGGATTGAAGGTTGTTGGATATGCTAGTGGTGTTATAAGGCAACCACGAGGATTGATATTGGGACCTCCCTTAGATTAGTCTAAAGAGTTACTGATTCACCATTGTAAAAAAGAAAATAAACTTATCACCAAGCTCCCTCTCAATCAGGGACTTGCAGCAGCAATGGTGAGACACCCAGCTGCTCATGAAGAATTCCTCCCCTCGATGTCATGGATTTCGATATTGAGGAATTTTCAACTTTAGCTCCATAGGGCATAGATCATCCATCACTTTCATTCATGAGTCATGTCATCTACTAGAAAGTGATTCATCAGTCTTTCTTATCTAGTCCACGTTTTATGCCATGCTGCTTTCTTTCGAATCATCTCCAAGGATCTTACATCCTTTCACATGATTAGCAACCCTGCACAAATTCATCCAGATAAACATATACGTATGAACTTTTAAAAACAAAAGTTACCTCAATGATGATCTTTCACCATGACATCTTCCTGTAGGCATCGACATCCTCTATTCAGATTGACACATCTCTTAATGATATGTCTTGTCAAGGGTCTTCTTCTTTACTAGAATTCTATCAGAGTCTACATATCCTCCTAGGAGATATTCGAGTCACATATTTTTGGCTTCCGGATGATAATTGCCTATTGACATGGTTGCACTTCGTGATCTCTTCCTTTCTGCACATCTTTATTCCTAGGAACTTCCAATTTCCAGTTCCTTGTTCATATACAACCACCTCATATTCCATATGAGGATATATTATGTTGATTTCACTTGTCAGTGCACCCTGAGAGATCCTCCTCCATAGATCATACTTCTAAATATAGAAGTCCATTACCTAAATCCATATGACATGACTTCACAACATCCAGTGTCGGCATATAAATGTCTATACCTCATACCTTTTTCCGTTGAGTCACCTTGTAGCAATTTTACTAGAATGAAGAACTTTATTCCCTTGACCTGCTTTATCAATATCTCATTACATCCAGAATTCTATAGCATAGAATTCTCTGATAAAACTTTTCAGTATTCTTTCAAATCAGTGAATTCATAGAGAATTCCATTAGAAAATGTCAACATGTGTTTTCATGATGACCCTTGATCTTGATGACTACCTTCCATTAGTATTGTTATCAGTGCAGTTTTCCAGGAGTTGATTCACCAAGAGCCCATACCATGCTTCTATCATGGTGCTATTAATATACATTGTTTCCTATCATACTATTTTACAACCAACATAAATCACTTAAAGAGGAATATGACCTCAATCATAATAGAAATTTCTCACTTCTTCTTTCTTAGATTTCTTTGCATCAGGTTCTTCGCTCGTATCTGTGACATGGGCTTCTTCATTTTTCCTCTTGTCCTTTCCAGATTTAGGACAATCTCTTTTATAACTTCATTGCATCCAAAGCATCGTACTTTGTCCATATTTCTTCTTTTATTCTAAGAACCAAATTTTCCAAATCTTCCTTTCTTCCTAGATATGGCTGCAAAGGCTTGATTCCCTTCACTTGATCCTGTATCAGCTTTGGATTTCACTTTTGTTTCCTCTATTTTACATAGATACCATAAATCATGGAATGGTGTGGCTTCTTTCTTCCCGTATAAACTTGAAGTGAAGTTTCCCCATTCTTATGGTAGAGCATTTAGCACCACTATAGTCATCTCAATGTCAGACATTACTTCTCCTAGTTCCTGCAGTTGATCTCTTATTTCAGAAATCCTCATAAAGTATGAAGTGATTCCTTCTTCTCTTGACAATTTCATTTTGTATAGTTCTTGTCACAGAGAGATTACTTCTCCAGCAATACTCACTGAGAATAACTCTACCAGTTTCTCATATATTTATTTTGCAGACTTTAGTTTTGATACATAGGGAATGAGTGAGTCCTTATTAGATTCTATGAGAATCCTTTGGGCTCTGATTTCTCCCATCATGTACTTGGCACGAGCTGGAGCATCTTCTTTTGAGGGTTGAATTGTAGATCCTTTGATGTAGTCCATAACTTCGTCTTCAATTAGATTCAAATTTGTCCTCTTCTTCCAAGCACTAAATTTTGATGACCCAACCAATTTGTTGCTCTCTTTACAATAAGTCATCTTGACAGATTTAAGTAAGGTCATAGATACTTACTTGAGTAGAGTGACTTGCAGCTTCCTTGGTGATGAAGGATATCTTCAAAAGATGATCATTCTTCCAACAATGTATTGAATGTAAATCTTTGATGGCAAAGATTATTTTCTTGAATGAGTTGATCCTTTGAATGAGATAGCTTGAGAGTCTTCCTGGTAAACTGATTTGTCCTTTTAATGCAAACTTTGATCTTTGCTTTCTGGAGTGTCTTCTTGTCAAGTAGCCATTGTGTTCAGCACCTTGGCTCTAATCCCATGTTGAGAATTTATAGGGCTGATGATTAATTCAAATTATCTTCTTGATAATTACTTGTGAGCTTACTTGAGTTACTTATGTCTTCTCTTATTTAGCTTATTTAGTCTTTCAACAAGTCAATTACCAAAATACAAAAGACACAAAGTTAGGCTCTTCGAGCCAGGGCAAAACCTCTCCCTCTTGGAGAGGAAAACCCACGAGAAATTCTTCTTATAGATTTTCAAATGACAATTACCATGACCAAGACTCATGCCCTTGACCTATGTATGCTTCCAAGACCTTGCCACTTCTTCTTTGTCGATCTCCAACGGTGACCCTTCTTCTCTGCACCAATTTACACTGTCCTGCACCAATACTAGAGAACTCGATCTCTAAGTCTATCTTCGTTGATTCGGTTGCTCAAACACACCTTCCTTGCTTGATCTTCAAGTATCTTTCTTATTTCTCTATATTAGTGTCCTTTCACAAACTTATTCAAATATTAGACCAGGTCTCTCGGGACCCTTTAGTTCACATTACCTTTAGGTTACTTCAATTGGGATATGTTGTCTTTCCTTCATGTATTGTATATTAGGAAGGTAAATATATTCTTTCACTAGAATATCACTGTATAGTACCCAAAACAGATCCGCACATCACTGCATATATTTCAGACTGTTGTAGTATATCCGCACTTCCTTAACCCTAATCCGAATACCAGATTTAACCTTGACTTTAACTCTATACTGGTCCAAAGTTTCCTCTTGTTGATCCACGTTGTTATTCCAGAGTTATCCGCAAACTTCTATCCTTTAACCCGCACTTGAATCCTCTCTAAAATACGCAATCTTTTTCAGAGAAATCCGCAATTATTTTATGTCAAATGAGCAATAGGTTTTGGATATATATATGGAACAATACCTGTTTTTAGGACAACCATATAGCCAGCCAGTAAGCTGACTTCATCACTGTGTATTAGGCCGTCATGTAGCACAATTATTCTAGCGTTTAATGAGGTGAGGATGAAGTCTGTCTTTAGCCATTCCTTGAAGTATTCATGACAAGGTCTTGGAGCATATATTGATGAATAGACTCTTCATATACATGACACTTAATTATATTTGTAACCAGAAGACAACCCTAATAGACATCAAGAAGAAGTCTATAGACCTATAATAAAAATCTTGTCATGAAACCCATGAAGCAAGTACAACAAAAATACATTTTATTATCTTTGACTTCTTCTTTACATAAATACATAATTACATAGTCAATATGAAGATCGACCCTAGTAACACTTTCAACACACAGTGCCACGCTGGGTAGCGCAAAGCTGAGACAGTGCAGAGCCTCTGAGGAGGTTCGCAGATCTGGTGAGCAGCAGTCCAAATCTAGTGCCGGGAGTTGAGGTGTGAGATCGGAGGGCCAGATATCTGAGTTTCCAGTTGGCAGATTGATCAGCTAGAGGAGTGATGCAGTACCTAGGAGTTGTGACACAGAGCCAGCATAGTGACTGTGCAGAGGTTGCGCAAAGGTAGCGTGGGCTAGCCATTCTGATGCTGGATTAGTGTCGAATTGCCGGTGACGGTGTGAGATAATTTCTCACTATCTTTTTGCCAATTTATTCTCTGTATCGGATCGATGGTTTGGGCATCCAAAGATTTGTATTCATAAACTACTGCATAATATTAAAACCCTCAGCTACTGCACTGGTTTTCCAGCATTGGGTTTTTCTAGGGACATTGTCCAAAAACAACTGTGTATATGTGTGTGTTTACTTCTTTCTTTCTTAGTACTTGCTTCCGCTATATTTTTTATGTTGTGAAGGATGCAGTAGTATTTATTTCGATGTTTACTGTGTAACACCGTAAATAACTTGATTCAGACTTAACAAGTAGAAGAAATAACATCAAATTACTACAGTATGAATTTCCATTATGGAATCTTCACATGGTATCAGAGCGCGGGTGAAGCAGGAAGAGCCCAACACTAAGCAGAAGAGGGAGTTCGAAAGACTACGGAAGCAATAGATCGAAATCCCAGAGGGACTACGCAGTCTATAGCCTGGAGGGAAAATTTTCGTGGAAATTTTTTTCTCTGAGTGTGTCGACAGAGAAGAAGATTTTCCAGATCGAGATTTGCCAGAGGCATAGGGAGAAACACAACAGTTTCAGCGCATATCATATCTTCAGCTGGGACACAGTTTTTAGTAGTATTTTGCTGGAACAAAAAAGCGTCAAAATAGGAAACAAGGCCACATAATGAGGGAATTTCTTCCTCAAAGAATTTCTAGCCAAGGAATTCAATTCTCACTGCAGAGCAATAGCAGCCAGGAGTAGATCTACTTACTTTAGCATGGAGTGCATAGAGCCAGTCGGCAACTGCGTAGAGAAGAGAGGAGGCAATTCAAAATTTGTTTGGCAAGATGACATCAGCTGGGTTGCGAGATCAAGATCGGTTGTTGGGTGCCTCCAACTATGTTATCTGGAAGGCAAGGGATTCCTTCCTTCTAGACGAACATGATCTTAAAAATTATATTGTTAATGTGGTAGCTGAGCCCACATATTTAGATCAACTTAAGGCGTACAAGAAGGAGATGGCGAAGGCCAAGAGGTTGATCCTCGACGGAGTGAGAGATCACATTGTATCTCACATAGCAGACAAAGACACAGCCAAAGAGATGTGGGATGCATTGACCACGTTATATCAGGGATCTTTCGAGCAACAAAAGATGTACTTGGAGGAGAGGATGAGATGCATGAGGATGCAGAAGGGGGAGCGCATATATCCCTTCCTAACGAGACTTCATGATACCCAAAATCATCTAGTTGTTGTGGGAGAAGCGCCTCAAGGTACTGAGTTTGAACGGTTGGACCTTAACATGGTTTTCGAGGAGTGGAAAGTCTTTGTCCAGAGTATCTTGGACAAAGAAAAGTTGCTTGATTTGTAGAGAGCTTGGGTTGATCTAAAATAAGAGGAGACGAGGAGTGATTTGGTGAAGAGCACCATAAGTGGTAGTAGCAGCAGTGGTGTGAAGATCGAGAAGGAAGAGGAGAATGCAACCCTCACATCAAAGGGGTAGCAGGAGCAGCACAGATGAAAGAAGGATATTTCGAAGATCAAATGTTTCCGATGTGGTGAGATGGGCCACCTCAGTTCTTAGTGTCCTCTTTGGAAGAAGGACAAGGAGAAGGAGTAGGATCAGTAAGCTGCTACCGCAGAGATCGACAGGTTGTCTTCTAGATTGGAAGAGGAGTTTGCCATGATTGCCCATATACCTCCTAGGCAGAGGTGGGGTGATTTGGTTGTGTATCCCCAGAGCGCTACAGATGGGAAAGATCCTTGAGGAGTCCACCTCTTGGATCATCACTTTGTTATGGGACCCCATAATAGCAATAACAGGATGAACTAGTGTCAGTTGGTGCAGTCAGGTGCCCGAGTGACAGATGCAATGGTTAGCAACATTAGGAACTGAGCCACGCATACCAGAGTTGGCAGCAGTGCAGAGTCAGCAATAGCGCAGAGGCTTCAGTGACAGCGTAGAGGCTAGCAGCAGTGAAAACTTGGTGGAAAAATGCATCAATTTGAACATAGTTGGTTCAGTTCACGGACATCTCTTAGTTGTAACAACCACAGATGAGAGGGAGTTGATGATGTTGTGTTGACAACAACATGCACAATCAGCAGCAGCACAAATGCAACGCAAAGAGAGCTACGTAGTAATTAGTGGGCAGCAACAGCCAAACATCAACAACGCAGCCAGGATGTTATAGAAGTCAGAGTGATGCTTCACGAGGTTGCAACACTTGATCACATTCCTGGATAAGAAGGAGTGTTGATTTTTGTAGCATCAGATGTGCTCTAGCCTCAAGATTTTGCAGAGAGGATAAGACACATGCATTCCACAATACCCAGAAAGCGTTTTGGAAAATTCCACAAAGAGAGGATTTAATTAAAATAATTAATCATTTTTAATGTATTCCCAAGTCTAAACTTAGGAAATGTGATTAATTAAAGTGTATAAATTAGATCAGGTGTGAATCATCTAGATAAAGACACAGATCAACTCCCAATTAATCTTAGCCTTAGATTATGTTTTAATCTTGGCCGTTGATATGTCAAAGAGAGATTATAAGAAGGATCTTGATGGGCATTTGGAATATATATTGAGTAAGCTATCTAGAGATTGAATTCTCTAGAGAGCAGCGCTGCAGTTTCCAGAGAGAGATCGAGTTTATTTCTTGCCATGAGGGGCAGGGATAGTTGGTCGAAGGAAGTATTATTAATCCGATGAACACATTGTAGAGGAGGCAGAGAGAGATACAAAAGAGGTTGCGCAGTGCCATGCTGGGAAGCGCAGAGCTGAGGCATCACAGAGCTACGCTGAGGTAGCACAGAGCTACGTTGAGGCAGCGCAGAGCCTCTAAGGAGATTCGCAGATCTACTGAGGAGCAGTCCATATCTAGTGCCGAGAGGCGGGGTGTGAGACCGGAGGGCTAGAGATCTGAGTTTCTTGTTGGCAAATCGATCAACCAGAGGAGTGACGCAGTCCCTTGGAGTTGTGATGCAGAGCCAACGCAGTCACTGCGCAAAGGTAGCATGGGGCTAGCCATTCAAAGGTTGGAGCAATGCCGGATCACCAGTGACAGTGTGAGATCATTTCTCACTATCATTTTTCTAGTTTATTCTCTATATCGGATCGTCAGTTTGGGCATCCAAAGATTTGTATTTAGAAACTACTGCATAATATTAAAACCCTCAGTTGCTACACTGGTTTTCCTGCATTAGGTTTTTCTGGGGACATTTTCCAAAAACAACGGTGTATATGTGTGTGCTTATTTCTTTCTTGCTCAGTACTTGTTTCCGCGGTATTTTTTATATTGTGAAGGCTGCAATAGTATTTATTTCGATGTTTACTATGTAATGCCATAAATAACTTGATTCGGAATTAACAAGTAGAAGAAATAACATTAGATTGCTGCAGTAGGAATTTCCATCGTGGAATTTTCACACTAGTCAAGGGATTAGCAATAGATATGTGTGCATAAAGGATCGGGAAATTTTTTTAGTTGAGATTTGGTGAAGAAGATTGCAATGGGTCTTCAGTTTGAAGACAAGCTGGATGGAGCCTCAAATTTCCTGCCTCGAAAGGTTAGGGTGCCCCAGTTCCCAAGGAAAACTATCTTTGGGAGATTTTTGAGAAGGTGATCCCATACCAACAAATACGAAGGAGAAGGCCACCCTAGCTAAGAGGGAGATAAATGCACGAAGGGTGCTCTTGGATGCAATAAAGAACCATTTAATCCCTCACTTTCCAAGAAGACGTCAACTAAGGAGATGTACAATTCTTTGGTGGGTTTATACTAGAGCAAGAACGTTGATAGGAAAATGGTGTTGAGGGACAAGCTCTAATCTACATAGATGACTAGTTATGACACAGTGACAAGTTACCTAATGAAGATCACACAGATCTGTGATCAACTTGCAAGAATAGGAGTAAAGGTGGGCGATGCAAATTTAGTAAACATGGCACTGAATGGCTTACCAGAGACATGGGATACATTCGTCAAAGGAACTTGTGCTTGAGAGAAGCAACCCTCATTTGATAGGCTATGGGATGGGAGGAGATGAGGGAGCAGTCAAAGGCCAAAGCCAACAAGTCGGAAGGTGATGAGGACCTGGTTCTTATCACTAAGATAGTGAAGAACAAAGGAAAAGGTTTAAATAGGAGTGAGGAGCCAGCCTCACAGTAGAAGAAGAAGGAAAACTTAACTAAGGTCAAATGTTTTGCATGTCATAAGACAAGAGACTATGCTTCATAGTGTCCAAAGAGAAAGAAGGGTAGAAAGGGTACATAATCAACTATAGCTGCATTGATAGAAGCTCAAGTGGAAGAGTTTTCCAAGAAGTTTGAGATAGAATTCTCACTTGTGTCCTACCTTTGCTCGAGTACCATACCAAGTGGTGTGTGGCTACTAGATAATGGAGCACATGACATATGACAAGAGCATGAGAGTTGTTTGACAACCTGACAGAGTGGGACTCGGAGTTGCATGTGGAGTTTGGTGTTGATACCAAACATATAGTAAAGAGGGGTCGAACAATGGTATTCTAGCTTGAGTGAGGAGGCATGTTTGAAGTGAAGAACATGTTATGGGTGCTAGAACTCAAAAGAAGTTTTCTCTTAGTCTTTATGAAAGAGAAGAAAGGGTTTGGTGTAGCATTCCAAGATGGACAAGTACTGATTATATTTATGGGATATAGATTAAACAATGGCCATGTCATTGGAGTTAGAGAGGGAAATATGTATAGGCGAAAGGGCTAGCCTATTCGAGCAATGGAAGGAAGCAAAACAATGATAGAGAACAATGAGTAGGAAGCTCTGAAGATTGAGCAACTCAAAGGGAGTCAACCTTCAAGTTTAGGTGGGGGGGAGAAATCATTTGATCCTTCCAAGTCTATCAAGAAGGTCTCATGGTATGAGATGACCTTATAATATGTTCATGAGTAGGAGGCTTCTAGGAACAAGTCCAAAGGGAGTAGGTCTTTGAGGATGATTCCAAACCAAGTGGCAAGGAAGGATTCTTGTTCAACAGGAGAAACCATGGTAGTGAATGTAGTTCCATGATTGGAGTTAGTTCTAGGTGTTAGAAGTACCTACCTCGCTACGAGAGAGTGTTCAAGTTTTTAGTTCAGGAAAGTACTTCTCCACAGGCCTAGGTGTTTAGGCACGCAAAATTTCCCAAAGTCTCCTTAGGACACTAGCTCAAGTATTGAGTAAGTTGCTATTGTAACTTAGCCTAATTCTAACTTAGGAAAAGCACATAGTTGTGTTAAAAACCTAATTGTGATTTTATTCAGTAGATCAATAATAATTGGGAATTAATTGTCAGGTCATATGTTCAGGATTTAACACTCCCCTAGATGACGAGTCAACAACATTGAGAAATCAATCCACATGCTAAAAATGGCCCCTCTATACAAGGCACTCCTCAAATTAAGTGCTTAATCTACCTAAATATGCCAAGCACATTGCCAACATAGAAGAAGTTGTTGGGTGCATTCTCTGAGAACATGACTAACTCGTCCTTGAAGAATTACCATAGAAATATGTCTAAGAGGGTCCACACAATTGTCATAACCACCTCTCATAAGTGAAATGACCTTAAATAATGTACCAAAGCACAAATCCACATGTAATAACCACCAAACACCTCAATCTGATAGTTTATCAATAAATTCTCTAAGGTGTATATGAGCAAACCATCAAGATAAGTGCTAGATCATCAATGTGTCCCAACCACATGAAAAAAAAAGGCAAGCTAGTGAGAGTGCTCTCTCCCCCAATGTCCCAACAAAAATCCTCTATAAACGATTCTTCCTACTAAGATGTGCATGAAGGTAGTATGTTCTCCAATATCCCAAAACCACACACCATAGCTCAAAACCATATGCAAATACCATCAAATGCACTCTAAAACCATGGGCAAAAGGATGAGGTGACCTAGAAGAACGTGCATGGTTGTTAGATCTATGAGTAAAGCATCATAACTCCTCCAGTCAAGTCGATAAACCATGTGCCATATAAATAAGTGCATGGAAGTGGTTATGTCATTAATATTAGTGCCAAGGTGCCAATTAGGGGAGTGCTCCCTTTGATAAAGGGGTCAACCCTCTAGAAGAAATACAATCATGCCAAAAATAGCACAAAACATTAGGGCACTCCCAATAAATCAACAAACTCCCCAAAGATAGAAAATATGGACAATAGCATAATAAATAAATAGAACGACCTCAATATGTGTGCCAACCAATGGCCTCCACATGAGCATGAAATTTACTCAAATCATGTGATATCATGTGAATCCATCCATCAAATCATGGGAAAAAGACAAGTGTGCATGAGGGTTAGGGTTTCTCCATAAGTGTGCCACCCATAATGATGAATACAATGTTACCTTTCAAACTCTTTCTACAAGAAAAAGTCTGAACCTTTGCTAGAATATACTAAGAGCTCTATCAAGCAAGCCACCCATTGTCATTTTCATGGACTTGCTCCACTCTTTAGATTAAGGAATCCTAGCCTATGGGGAAATCCATATGATAAATCTGAGCTAAAATATTTGGTATAGGGTGGGAGGTCTTAGCTTAAATTGACAACTTTAATCAAATCACACTGACTATGAAGATTCTATGAAAATTTCATCTATTGCAGCAACTGGAAATTATTCTTCTAACTGTAAATTTAATTATGTAGTTTATTTGCTACAACAAACAATGAATAAAATCACAACTGCAATTTTCACCATAAAAATACAACGGAAAATAAAATAATGAAACTGAGAAATTCTAGCTCACACAAGAATTTTAACACAGTTATTTTTAGACAAATGTCCCCGGAAAAAACCAATGCGGGAAAACCGATGCAACAGATGAGGGTTTTATTATTATTCTTCAATAACAATTCTGAGTACAATAATTTAGATGCTCTACTAGCAATCTAATTTGAGGAAAATACTGGAAATTTTTTTGTGAGAATTTTCTCACATTCCATCACTAATTTCTGCCCCTGAGATTGACTTCTTAGCCTCATGCTGGAGCTTCTACATCACTTTCTGAGCAGTGCCTGTGCAGAGCTTTTGTGAAATTTGACCTTCCTCTCACTGCCTCTTCAAGAAACTAGAAAAATTCCTCTGGAATACTACTACCCTCCTCTACCACCTGCTACTCACCCTCTGGCTCTATCTTCTCTATTGAATCATTGCTGCTGAGAAAATCGAACTACCTAGGCAACTGAGTATCTGCACTGCTGTGTCCTCCATCTACCCATCGACTTCTTATAGTCTTCTATTGGAGCACCAACGACCAAGATTAAAACATAATTAATGGCCCATATTAATTTCATGTCGATCTATGTGAGTTTCTAGATGATTCACACCTTATCTCAATTAATAGTGACTAATTAACCATATTCCCTAAGTTTAGACTTAGGAAATATTTAAAAATTGGTTAATAATCTAATTGAGACACTTCTAGACGGAATTTCCGGAAATGATTTCTAGGTTTTGGAGGTCTCATGTATTCTAGCCTCTCGACAAAGTTTTGTGGCTAGAACACATCCGATGCTACAAAAACTAACAAATGCAAATCGAAGATTCCTAAGAAATGAGGAAACTTCCCTCATAGCCCAAGCTCAAAGAATGTTCAAGATCGATAGTCCAAGACATCCAACAAACATTGGCACTTGTTGAAGTAGAGATATGAGCCACTAGAAGAGGGGAATTAAGCCCAACTAAAGCCCAAGAGTTTTATTGACCATGTGAAATGTGTATGCATCAAGTTGGGTGGTTAATTGAACAAGAAATATGTTGATGTTTGTAGCTCAAGCAGGTATTTCTGCACATGCCTAAGTGTCTAAGCATGGAGAAGTTGCCCAAGATCTCCTTAAAACACTTGCTCAAGTGTGAGCAAGTTAGTAATGTAACTTAGCCTAAAAGCACGTAATTATTATGTTGGCTAATAGAGCTAAAGTAAACTCAAGGAAGTAAATAATTAGTTTAGTGATTAAGTTTTAAACTTAGCCCTTGATCTCAAGTGAGGAAATACATAATCTTGGCCATCAATCACTTTAAAGATTACAATTAGGGATTTATCTCAATGACAAGTTATATAAGAAATGCTAAGGAGAAGGAGAAGACACACCATACAACAACACAAGATTGAGAGAGACATCTTCATGAGGAGGGTGTGATACTCTAAGTGTGTTGGGTTCGGGGAAGGGGGTAGCAAGGAGATCCAAATCAGCCAAGGAGGGCTTGATCAACTAGACCCGATCCAGTGTTGTAAATGTATTTCCTCAGTTGGGCCATTACCCCAAGATGAGAGCCCAAGTAGGTTCTAAATAAATTTAGAAATGAGCTGATTTGATTGGGCATAATATGTTGTGTCATTGTGATTGAGATTGGTACATTTTACTTTCGCTAAATTTATTGTGTTAATGAACCTAGTTGTGCAATTAATCAATAGATTTGTAATAAGCTAGGAATTAAGTGCCTGGTGCTAGATTTGCAGGAAATTTAACATGGTAACATAAATTCTAAGGTACCGATCTTTGAATTACACATGTAGAAGCCAAGTTTGTACAGGATCACCGGGGCCAGGATTAGCCATGATCGTACAAGGTGTGTGTTTTTTTTTTTTTTTTTTTTTTTTTTGTAATGGGGCCAAACCTAATTTTTTTTGGGGGTTAGTATTTCTTTAAGAAAAAATGTGATATTCCTAATTAGCGACAGCTAATTGGAATATTCGATTTTTGTATAGATTTGCCGTCTAAAGTTTGTAAATAAATAAAAAGTGAGTAAAGAGGGTCTAACTCACTTAAGTGAAATAAAACGTCCTCCTAGTAGTGCAACGTTATGACTTAAGGGGAGCCAAGGGGGGCCACACACTACGTAGAGGAGGAGACCCACGTACACTCTAGAAGCTTCTGCGCAGATAAGGATGAGCATGTGGAGGAGAGAGAGGCTACGTTGGAGTTTTGGAGGGAAACCAACGTTATAAAAGATGGAGGAGCCTCATTTGATTCATTCTGGAGTTGATGATTTTGAGTGAGATGTTTGTCTTCTTGAGCACACTGGCTGTTTAGCCTGTCTACAGCACTGTTTAGTGCATTGAGTGTCTCCGGTCGGAGATCTTGCCCTTAGCCCCGGGGGAATTCGAGTGCCTGCTCGGGCAAGGTTGGTTTTTCAGTATTTTTATGAGTAGTTTATTGTTTGGGTTTGTTGCGGAGCTGGAGCTTATAGAGACTGCGCAGTCACTGGGAGAGAGGACGCAGTCCATTGTGGAGGTGCTCCGAATTGGGGTTTCTGCAAGAGATTCAGTTGAGATTTTGAGCAGAGGGTCAGCCTTTGCCCACAGGGGGATTTTGGCAGAGTTTGAGGCGGTGTTTCAGCTATTTCCATTTGGCCTCTGCGCAGAGCCTTGAGGGCCAGCGTAATTCCCTAAGGAGGCATTTTCTGGTGATTTTCAGGGGTTGGCCACTTTTGATATGGTTTATGGGTTTTGTCCGGGTTGGTGAGTAGAGGAGGTTAGCAGATTTTCAGCTCATTCCGGCAAGGGGATCAGCCCCTAGTCTTCAGTCCATTCCAGCAGTAGCAGCTACAAAGTAGTTTTCCAGCAGCTGGGACGCAGTTCATAGAGCAGCCATTTCCTATATTTTCTGAGAGAGTTTCTTCACTTGCCTTGAGCAAGATTAGGTGCCATCACTCTGATCACCTATTGTACTTCATTATATTTCTCAGATTAATAAGATGGCTCAGCATTTCCTCTCTATGTTTTCTGGATGAGTTGCCATAATTTCTTTCTCTGTTATTATATGGCTGCTGCACTGTTATTTATTTATATTTCTGAGCATTCTAGTTCTATACTACTTGGTGTGTTTATCTTTCACTCTTAGACAGAGTCTGGAAAGGGCCAAGTAGCCTCCGGATCTCGTCCTCTTTTCAGAGGCGAAATATCCGGTAAATGCCCTCCCAGTCCATCTCTGGTTGGAGTTTGTCGTGTTTTAGAGATATCCCCGAAACGAGATATTACAGTGGTATCATAACATAGTTCTGGCTCAGCGTGTGGAGCTAGTGGTCTATGACATTGGGGAAAAGACCATCTATTTGTTATAGCAAGAAAAACAGAGACCGTGTTCGAGTGGTGAACAAAGAACAGGAGGAGCCTGTTACAGACGCAGAACAGAGGAAACCTGCGTTAGATTCAAAGTTGGGGATTCCGATGGCGAAGAGGACGGGAAGAGATTTGCGGAGCAACTCCTCAAATCGGTTCAGGAGTTAGCCAGACAGGTTGAGGTGATGGGTCAGAGGTGCACCGCTGTAGAGGCTAGACAGCGTGAGACCCCTCGGGTTTTGCAGGTCGGAGAGGGATCAGGTACATCCCACCATTTGCCGGAGCAGGGTGCTGCTCAGCGTGATACTCCTCAGCCGACGACTTCACGTGCATCTACCCGCTCTACCATGCCCACTTTCCTAGGGGCAGATACAGGCGCAGGAGCCCAGCAGGAGGCAGAGCCTGGACACTTAGATGAGTATTTTGCAGAGTATCAAGCCTACAGGCAAGAGTTCAGGGATGCTCTCACATTCCGAGATTTTGTGCAACTCCAGCGGGACAGTAGACCCCGCGACCATCATAGAGGGCACCGACATTAACATGATGGAGATTCCCACCGTGCCTCTAGCAGATTTCATTTGCCTACGTTAGATGGGTCATCAAACAGTTCGGCAAAGTCTTGGGTGGAGAAGCTGGACATCTATTTCCAGCTTAATCAAATGACAGAGATAGAGGCCATCAAGGTGGCAACATTACATTTGGATGGTGAGGCCCAGGACTGGTGGTTCCATGGGATGGTGACACTCGGGCATTCCATAGTGACGACATATGCCGAGTTTATCAGGAGGTTGATGGAGCGTTTTGACCGGAGGGATCCGGAACAGCATTTTGTTGAGCTGATGAAGCTCAAACAGACAGGGAGCCCAGAGACATACATTGCAGATTTCTTGAGGGTTTCGGTGATGGTTCCAGATCTATCCGCGACACGGATGATCTATATGTTTGTGGAGGGATTGGCAGAGCCACTTCGAGGTCTAGTCAGATCTACTAGACCAGCTACACTCCAGGATGCTATCAGCAGGACCAGGGAATTACAGGATGCATTGCCCCGGACACGAACACCTTACCCCCAGAGATAGGGCTTTCAACCCAAGGGGAAGAATGTGAGGGTTCCTCCTCCAAAGGGGAATCCAGGACGGGCACAGATAGATGATGATGCTAGGAGGGAGTTGAGGAAGAAGCAGTTGTGCTTCACTTGTCAGGAGCCGTGGGCACCAGGGCATAGGTGTGCTGCTGGCAAAGCACACTTCATTGAGGTCTTCTCCGATGATAGCGGGGAAGAGGAGGAGGAGGATGATGAGGAGGCAAGAGATAGTCAGACGGCCCAAGATCAGTTGCCGCCTCCACCTCCAGGGATAGGAGGTGCAGCTTTTGCACCCACAGGAGGGGCCCTTGCAGCTTTGCGAGGTGTTCCTAAGTATTTGACGTTGCACGTACGAGGGACAGTACGTGGCCAGCGAGTGTCAGTCTTGGTTGACAGTGGGGCGACCCACAACTTCATTGATGCACAGATGGTCGAGCGGAGGGGTATACCGACCGAGAGCTTTGATGGGTTTTCAGTCTTGGTCCCAGGAGCCCAGACGATGTAGTGTGCCCGGTATGTTCCGGAGTTGGCAGTGACGATAGGTACCTACACTGTGACCGATCACTTTTTCGTGGTCAACATACCAGATACCAATGTGGTATTGGGTGTTCAGTGGTTGATCACTCTGGGGAAGGTCACCACGGATTGGGAGGCCTTAGAGATGGAGTGGGATGACAAGAAGACCGGGAAGCATGAGAAGATACGCGGGATGCATACTTACCCACCTCAGACAGTTTCGACACACCGAATGGAGGCAGACTTCCGGAAGGGAGACATAGAGTGGGCGGTTGAGCTGCGGGCATCAGAGGCAGAGACCACCGGTCGGGCAGTTCATCCAGATATACAGGCCATCCTTGACAGGCATGAGATAGTGTTTGAGGATATACCACCAGGTCGGCCACCAGATCGAGGGTTTGAGCACACCATTGAGCTTGAGCAGGGGATTCAGGCGGTGATCACTACCCCCTATAGGCATCCCAAAGCTTATCGGGATGAGATTGAGCGGGCCATCCAGGAGTTGTTGGCCCTTGGACACATCAGACCGAGCACGAGTCCGTTTTCTTCTTTTGTAGTGCTGGTGAAGAAGAAGGATGACACCTTGAGGATGTGCATTGACTACAGGGCCTTGAACAAGAAGACTCTGAAGAACAGGTACCCTATACTCAGGATCGATGAGCTGATGGATGAGCTGAGAGAAGCTAAGTTCTTCTCGAAGATTGATTTGAGATCAAGGTACCATCAGATTTGCGTGAGGGAACAGGATATTCCCAAGACCGCCTTCAGGTGTCATTACGGGCACTTTGAGTTTTTGGTTATGCCTTTTGGACTGACCAATGCACTAGCCACCTTTTAGTCTTGCATGAACCATATCTTCCGCAGTCATCTGAGGAAGTTTGTATTGGTTTTCTTTGACGACATACTCATATATAGCAGGACTTGGGAGGAGCATCTCCAGCATATAGAGGCAGTACTATGCATCTTGGAAGAGCAACAGTTCTATGCTAAGCTCTCCAAGTGTGAGTTTGGGATGACGGAGATGTTATATTTGGGCCACATTATTAGAGTGGACGGAGTGAGGGTCCACGAGGAGAAGATTAGAGCCATCAGAGATTGGCCAGAGCCGAGGAATGTGACAGAACTTCGAGGGTTCATTGGGATATGTACTTATTACAGGAAGTTCGTCAGAGGTTTCTCACAGCTTGCTGCACCCCTTACAGATTTGACGAAGAAGGGGGCATTCAGTTGGTCAGATACAGCGCAGCGAGCCTTTGATAGGCTCAAGGAGGTGATGAGTAGCTGCCTAGTGCTTGCATTGCCGGATTTTACGCAGCCATTTGTCTTGGAGTGTGATGCATCGGGAGAGGGGATCGACGCAGTATTGATGCAAGGGGGACACCCTATAGCCTTTGAGAGCCGGAAGCTCCTTCCGCACGAGAAGTTGTATCCTATTTATGACAAGGAGATGTTGGCCATCATGCATGCCTTGGCCAAATTCCGGCAGTATCTGGTAAGGAACAGGTTCAGGGTGAGGATTGATCACAACAACCTCAGGTTCTTTTTGGAGTAGAAGCAGCTACAGGAGAGGCAGCAGAAGTGGATCAGTAAGATCCAAGCATATGACTTTGACATTGAGTATGTCAAGGGTAAGAATAACGTGGTAGCAGATGCCCTTTCACGTAGACCAGCCACATTATCTCTTATGAGCTTGGATACAGATTGGAGGACTCGACTTTTAGTTGAGTACTCCAAGGACAGATTTGCATGTGAGGTGCTGGACGGACAGGTGGCGGATGACAGGTACAGGGTGGTTGATGAGATCATCTATTACAGGGACAAGATCTTCTTGACTGAGAGATCTTAGCTTAAGAAGAAGATACTCCAGGCATCACACGATTCTCCATTGGCAGGCCATTAGAGAGAGGTTCTCATGGAAGGGCCTCAAGGAGGACGTACTCCAGCACGTCAGGGAGTGCGATGTTTGTCAGAGGAATAAGGGGGAGATGAGCCATCCCGCAGGATTGTTGTAGCCTCTTCCCATTCCGGAGGGGAAATGGGAGAGCATTTCGATGGACTTCATCATAGGGTTGCCTATGGCGCAGGGCAAGGACTATATCTTTGTCGTCGTTGATCGACTGACAAAGTATGCGCACTTTTTCGCCATATCCACGCATTACACAACAGCACAGGTGGTCGAGCTGTTCTTTAGAGAGGTTTTCAGGTTGCATGGTCTTCCTAAGACCATCATCAGTGATATGGACAGTCGTTTCATGGGCGGATTTTGGCAGGAGCTTTTCCGACTAGTAGGGACGAAGTTGACACCGAGTACCAGTTACCACCCACAGACGAATGGACAGACGAAGATAGTTAACAAGTGGCTGGAGGGCTACTTGCGTAACTATGTCAGTGGGCAGCAACGAGCATGGTTGAGATGGTTGCATTTGGGGGAGTACTGCTACAACTCGACACATCACATGTCTATTGGTATGTCACCCTTTTATGCTTTGTATGGGTACCATCCTTTATCACTTGCTGATGTGATGTTCGGTGCGAGTAAGGCTCCTAGAGCCAAGATTTGGATCCAAGAGAGTCAGGACATCCTCCGAGCTCTCAAGGACAATATGGCTACAGCACAGAACCAATAGAAGTTGTATGCCAACAGGGGTCGGGTGGAGAGACAGTTTGAGGTAGGGGACTTGGTCTACCTACGATTACAGCCATACCGACAGTCATCGCTGAAGCAGAAGGGAGTTGAGGAGCTCAAGCCTCGCTTCTACGGGCCATACAGGGTGATACGCAGGATTGGGCAGGTTGCGTATGAGTTGGAGCTGCCCCAAGGCAGCAAGATCCACAACATTTTCCATGTATCATGCCTGAAGAAGGCGTTGGGGCAGCAGGTGACAGTGACATAGGAGTTACCACCTACATATGATGAGGGGCACTTGGTGTTGCAGCCGGAGGCCATTATTGATACCAGGGAGAGGCAGTTACGAAGCAGGACGGTCCGGGAATTCTTGGTGAGGTGGAAGAATTTGCCGGATGAGGATGCCACTTGGGAAAGCGAGAAAATTTTGCAGCATCCATCACTTCAGTTGCTTGAGGACAAGCAACATTTTGCCGGGGGAGACTGTGATATTCCTAATTAGCGACAGCTAATTGGAATATTCGATTTTTGTATAGATTTGTCGTCTAAAGTTTGTAAATAAATAAAAAGTGAGTAAAGAGGGTCTAACTCACTTAAGTGAAATAAAACGTCCTCCTAGTAGTGCAACGTTATGAATTAAGGGGAGCCAAGGGAGGCCACACACCACGTAGAGGAGGTGATCCACGTACACTCTAGAAGCTTCTGCGCAAATAAGGATGAGCATGTGGAGGAGAGAGAGGTTACGTTGGAGTTTTGGAGGGAAACCAACGTTATAAAAGATGGAGGAGCCACCTCATTTGATTCATTCTACAGTTGATGATTTTGAGTGAGACGTTTGTCTTCTTGAGCACGCTGGCTGTTTAGCCTGTCTGCAGCACTGTTAAGTGCATTGAGTGTCTCCGGTCGGAGATCTCGCCCTTAGCCCCGGGGGACTTCGAGTGCCTGCTCGGGCAAGGTTGGTTTTTCAGTATTTTGTGAGTAGTTTATTGTTTGGGTTTGTTGCGGAGCTGGAGCTTATAGAGACTGCGCAGTCACTGGGAGAGAGGACGCAGTCCATTGTGGAGGTGCTTTGGATTGGGGTTTCTGTAGGAGATTCAGTTGAGATTTTGAGCAAAGGGTCAGCCTTTGCCCACAGGAGGATTTTGGTAGAGTTTGAGGCGGTGTTTCATCTATTTCCATTTGGCCTGCGCGGGCGCGAGAGACGGCCTGTGAATTCACGAGGCATTTTACGGTGATTTTCGGGGGTTGGCCATTTTTGATACTGGTTTTGGGTTTTAATAGGGTTGGAGAGTAGAGGAGGTTTTGATTTCGGCTCATTCCGGCAAGGGGATGCGACCCCTAGTCTTCGGTCCATTCCCGGCGGTAGCGGCTACACGGCGGTTTTCCGGCGGCTAGGGCAGTTCATAGAGTAGCCATTTCCTGTATTTTCTGAGAGAGTTTCTTCACTTGCCTTGAGCAAGATTAGGTGCCATCACTCTAATCACCTATTGTACTTCATTATATTTCTCAGATTAATAATATGGCTCAGCATTTCCTCTCTATGTTTTCTGGATGAGTTGCCGTAATTTATTTCTCTGTTATTATATGTCTGCTGCACTGTTATTTATTTATATTTCTGAGCATTCTAGTTCTATACCACTTGGTGTGTTTATCTTTCACTCTTAGACAGAGTCTGGAAAGGGCCAGGTAGCCTCCGGATCTCGCCCTCTTTTCAGAGGCGAAATATCCGATAAATGCCCTCCCAGTCCATCTCTGGTTGGAGTTTGTCGTGTTTTAGAGATATCCCCGAAACGGGATATTACAAAAAAATAATAACAAAAAAAATGACGGAGTGACAACTAGTGGTCGAAAGTTGACCAACCACCAATAAGGCCAGTCGAGAGACATAGTAGCCGACCAACTGCCATCATGTGGAGAAACCACAGGTCGCCGAGGTCAAGCAAGGAATTAACAGTAGCCATCGACCCAAGGAACAAGGCATAGAGGTGCTATGAAGCTCAAGTCAGACAAAGATTTGGCAGAGACTTCGGTGGCAAGCAGTAAGCACAACTGAGAGTGCCAAGTCATGCAGGGAAATGAGGGGCAACTTCCAAAAGATGATCTGTGCAAGGAAATCAATAAGGTGAAGAATGGCAAGTGGAGCCATGTAGCGCTGGTACGACATAAGGGCCGACAACGAATGATCGTAGGGGTGCAGGAGCAGGTGCAATAGAGCCACAATCGACTCCACTTGTCACTAAGACACGAGAACATCCATGTAGAGACGACCGACATTTGTGCAGATAGGGGGCATTTGGTGAATAGTTGAGTAGCCATAGTGTCATGATAAGAGTTGGGCGCAGGTGGTAGCATGCAAAGGAAGCCAAAGGCAAAGCTACAGGGTTCGTACAAGGGTCATATGAGACGTACAACCATACAATTGAGTTAAGGATAATAGCGCTGACTAGTAATGATGTCGAAGTACACGACTGTAGAGTGACAAGGAAATAGGAAATTTATTTTGCAGAGGTTGCAACCACAATTGTTCCAATAGATTTAATCAGATTTTATAGCGTGATTGGTAGAGGCCAGCCCTTAGAGGGAGAGAGGGAGACCGTACCAATCTGGGTGCGATAGCCAGAAGTTTTCAATTAATATTTTGATTTAAATATGGCAACAATCGATCTGAGGTTCAAGGATAGGTTAGAAGGGGCATCAATTTTCAGTCCATGGAAGGAGAGGATAGCATTGGTTCTCAAAGAGAATAGCCTATGGGATTTTGTAAACACTCGGGTTATAGCTCCTTTAGATGTTATAGCTCTAGCAACCCACAATTTAAAGGATGTGAAGGCTAGATGTATCAACATTCATGGGTTGAAGGATCATGTGATCCCTAACATATTAGGGAAGAATAGTTCCTATGAGATGTGGAGCGCTCTAATGAGTGTATGTTAAAGTTATAGTCAGAGTCAGAAGATGGTGTTAACGAAGAAGCTCGGGAACACCAAGATGACTGAATAAGATACAATAACAACATACCTTACAAGGATTCAACAAGTTCGAGATGCACATGGACCTATTGGGGTAGCCGTGGTAGGTGAGGAGTGGGAAAGGATAGCCCTGAGTGGGTTAACAAAACCTTGGGCTACCTTGGTGACAAGTGTTTTAGCATGAGAGAAGCTACCAAAATGAAGCAAACTGTGGGATGACTTCACCCAAAAGGATATCTAAGAGAAATCATTGTCTTGAGAATAATAGGAGAGTGGGGGCGATGAGAATCTTGCTCTTGCCAGTCAGCAAACAAGGAGCAAAAGTTCGAGTAGTAGGGGTGAAGAGTAAACCTCACAACCCAAGAAGAAGAAGGAATTGACTAAGGTCGACAGCAGCTCAAGAGGACGTAGTCAACTGTACCTACATCAGCAGCAACTCAAGAGGAGTTTGCCAAGAAGTTTGAAACCAAGTTCACACTTATTCCTACCTTTCCTCAAGCACCTTCCTAGTGGGTGTATGGTTGCTAGATAATGGAGCCACAAGACATATGGTAGAAGCAAGAGAACAATTCGATAGTCTGATCGAGTGGGACTTAAAACTGCATGTGGAGTTTGGTGATGATGCCCAACATGCAATAAAAGGGGTTGGAACTATGATATTCCAACTTGAGTTAGGAGGCAGGATAGAAGTGAGGGACGTGATGTGGGTGCCATAATTAGGTGAAGTCTACTCTCAGCCTCTATGATGGAGAAGAAGGGGTTCTATATAGCATTCTAGGATGGGAATGTACTGATCATACCCAGGGGATCGAGCTCTAATGAGGGACATGCCATTGGAGTTAGAGAGAACAACCTGTATAGGCTAAAGTGCCAACCTATTCCGGGGATGGCATGAAGCAGAGTGGTGATAGAGTACAAGGAGAGGGAAGCTTTGAAGGTTGAGAAACTTAGAGGAGTCAACCTTTAGGTTCAGGAGGGGAGGAACGATTGATAAATTCTCCAAATCTATCAAGAATGTCTCTTGGTAAGAGATGACCTTACAAGATGTTCAGGAGGAGGAGGCTTCAAGGAACTAGGCCAAGGAGAGTAGGATTTCGAGGATGTTTCCAGATCATATGGCAAGGAAGGTTTCTAGTTCATAGGGAGCATCCATGGCAGTGGATGCAGTTCCAGGATTGAAGTTACTTCCATGGGGCAGAAGTACCTTCCCCGCTAAGAGGGAGTGTTGATTTTTGTAGTTCAGGTAGGTACTTCTACATAGGCCTAGGTGTCTAGGCATGCAATATTCACCCAAGATCTCCTAAGAATACTTGCTTAAGTACAAGCAAGTTGCTATGTAACTTAGCCTAAGTTAGACTTAGGAAAACACATATTATTATGTTGGCTAATTGATCTAAAGTAAACTTAGGAAAAGTGAATAATTACTTTAGCGATTATTTTTTAATCTCAACCCTTGATCTCAAGTGAGGCGAGATCTTATCTTGGCTGTCAATTACTTTGGAGATTAGGGTTATGGATTTAGCTCAATGAAAATTTATATAAGAAAGGCTAAGGAGAAGGAGAAGACACACCAGACAACATCATAAGACTGAGAGATGCATCTCAATGAGGAAGTGCGATACTCTAAGTGTGTTGGGTCTGAGTAAGGGGGCAGCAAGGAGATCCAGATCAGCCAAGGAGGGCTTGATTACCCAGATCAAATCCAATGTTGTACATCTATTTCCTTAGTTGGGCCATTATCCCAGGACAAAGTCCCAAGTAGGCTCTAAATCAATTTAATTACGAATCGATTTGATTGGGCAGAATTTGTTGTGTCATTGTGACTGAGATTGGTATATTTTGCTTCCATTGAATTTATTGTGTTAATTATTATTATTATTATTATCCAATTTTTAGGTCACAGCCAAGCCAAACACCATATTGGTGTATGAGACCCCCTTTTTTGTGGGACAAGGGACCCACCTTCGCGCAGCGATATGACTGCTAAGTCTACGAAGGGATACATACTCTACCCCCCTCTCGTTTTGAACCTGTGACGTCTTAGGAGGAAACACATGCTCTTAACCATTAGGCCCACTCAAGCTAAATATTAGCCCCACTCAATGAACCTAGCAATGCAATTAATTAGTAGATTTGTAATCTGCTAGGAATTGAGTGCTAAGTGACAAGTTTGCAAGAAATTTAACAAAATTCTAGTGTCAACATTGTATAATGATGCCAAATGTAAAAACAATGCTGTAAATGAAGATTCAAAATCTGAATGTGTTAACCAATTACCATGACACCATAAGCATATATTTGTGAGAAATGTTTATGACAGAAAATAATGAAGTTATGGATTTTGCACCAGATCACACATACCACTTGCTTGTGAACATTTTAACCAAGGGAAGGGATGAGAGTGCTGTAATGTAAACCCAGAATTTAGGGAAAATTAAGATCCCACGAGTGTCCACAGC
Organism: Pinus albicaulis; assembly: GCA_034641835.2. Lineage (NCBI taxonomy): Eukaryota > Viridiplantae > Streptophyta > Pinopsida > Pinales > Pinaceae > Pinus > Pinus albicaulis. Next base: position 1,534,014,045 of record CM076578.1, read on the forward strand.
TGGCAGAAATATTCTGGACAGCAAGAAGAATTATACAATGTCTAACCAATAGATGAAGCTGCTACACTATGTATAACAACAAAATTTAGAGAGAATCCAAAAAATCACTGTTTAGAACACTTTTACCACTTGGACAGATTGCAACCATGATTAACAAGAGGACGAAAATGTGTTTAGAGCATTCCAAACTATGAAAGACAACCAGTGAAATATTCTAAGTATGACAGCATTATTCTGAGGAATTGTGTATTATGTAAACAGAATACCGTCAGTGGAGAGAATTAATCCCCTGAATGCTTAGGTATCTGACTTAATATATGTGTTTAGGAGAGTTTGCTGTTCCAATACAAACTTGACAACCATACATGATCAACTTGTGACTTTAACAAGTGTCAAAATGACCTCATCAACAGTAAGAGAGCTTAAAAAAAAAGAATCGTTTAGCCTCAAAAAATTGAATTGTTTTGAATACTTCAGCATTGATTTGCTCAGAGAGATATTTTAAAAATTAAAGAGTGCCAAACATTGCAAAACGGTGAAAAAAATTAAGCCATATGCAAATGTAATATTCCTAATTCGTGACAGCTAATTGGAATATTCGATTTTGTTCAATTTTGCCGTCTATAGTTTATTAATAAATAAAAGTGAGTAGAGAGGGTCTAACTCACTTAGTGGAATAAAACATCCTCCCTAGTAGCACAACGTTGTGACTTAAAGGGGAGCCAAGGGGGGCCAAGCACCACGTAGAGAGGGGGCCCACGTATGCTCTAGAAGCCACTACGCAGATGAAGATGAGCACGTGGCAAGAGAGAGAGGCTATGTTGGGGTTTTGGAGGGAAACCAACGTTATAAAATATGGAGGAGCCTTCTCATTTGATTCATTCATGGTTAATGATTTTGAGCTAGTCGTTTTGACTTCTTGAGCACGCTAGCTGTTTAGCCTGTCTGCGGCACTGTTTAGTGCATTGAGTGTCTCTGGTCGGAGATCTCGCCCTTCGCCCTGGGGGACTTCGAGTGCCTGGTCGGGCAAGGTTATTTCTTCAGTATTTTGTGGGAGGTTTTGGTGTTTGGGTTTGCTGCGGAGCCGAGCATTCATAGAGACTACGCAGTCACTGGGAGAGAGGACGCAGTCCATCTTGGAGGTGTTCCAGTTCGGGATTTTGTAGGATATTTGAGCCGAGATATTGAGCAGAGGGTCAGCGTTTGCCTTTGGGAGGATTTTGGTGGAGATTGGGGTGGTATTTCAGTCATTCTCATTTAGCCTCTGCGCAGAGCCTTGGAGGCCAGTGTAATTTCCCAAGGAGAGTGTTTTTCAGAGGTCGGCCATTTCTGATATGGTTTATGGGTTTTGCCGATAAAGGTGAGTAGGGGAGGATTCTAGATTTTCAGCTCATTCCGGCAAGGGGAACAACCCCTAGTCTTCAGTTCATTCCAGCAGTAGCAGCTACACGGCAGTTTTCCAGCAGCTGGGACGCAGTTCAGAGAGAAGCCATTTCTTGTGTATTCTGAGAGTATTTCTTCACTTGCCTTGAGCAAGTTTAGGTGCCATCACTCTGATCACCTATTGTACTTAATTATATTTCTCAGTTTAATAAAATGGCTTAACATTCTCTCTCTATGTTTCTGGATGAGTTGCCGTACATTCTTTCTATGTTATTATATGTCTGCTGCATTGTCATATATATTTGAGCATTCTAGTTCTATACCACTTGGTGTGTTTATTTTACACTCTTACACAGAGTCTGGAAAGGGCCAGGTAGCCTCCGGATCTCGTCCTCTTTCAGAGGCGGCATATCCAATAAATGCCCTCCCAATCCATCTCTGGTTGGAGTTTGCCGTGTTTTAGAGATATCCCCGAAACAGAATATTACAGTGGTATCAGAGCATAGTTCTGGCTCAGCCTGTGGTCTATGACACCGAGGAAGAGACCATATATTTGTTATAGAGGCAGGAAGTACAGAGATCGTGAGCGTAGGTTGGAGAACACCTACGGAGAGTGTAAGAGTCCATACACAGCAATTTAGTTTGAGGAATGTTAATCTAAGCATATATTTCAGCAGTAATGCATTTTAATGAAAACCAACAGTAAAATTTAATTGAGAAACTTTTCTATACATAAATGAAATACCTGGAACGCAGCTGATGGTTTTAATGGTGGATCTCCTCCTATGACGCTGTGGACAGTGGAACAGTTCACCAAAACAATATAATCCCCCCAGCCGATCTAGGAACAATCCTAGATCCAGAAGATCACTCTTCTGCCCCCGTGCCCAGAATCCCAAGAACGGTGAAAACTACCTTCTAGTGCTGATAGTATCCTTCAATCTTTCCTTTTGACAGAATGCAGAATTTTCCCAAAAGACCCCCCTTCCCACTTCACATCCTCTCCCTTATATCATTTTTCTTCACCACCCTCAACTCCCGAAGATATTATGGCATTTATGAGGGTCTGCATACATTTAAGGAGATATTATATTCATTTAAGGAGACATTAATGTAGAGATAAGGTTTTGGGGTTAAGTGCATGAAATATCCCTATTAAGTCCTTATCTTGTTACGTAGATGTGATGGCTTTAAGTAAGGTCTTAATTTGAATTTAATTTGTATTAGGTTTGTTTTTATCTTAATTAATTTGCCTTAATTAATTATATTATTACTTTATTAGTTCACCCATATATATAATTTTTAACTAAATTATAATCTGGTTTTCTTAAATAACACTCTCCCATGCCTGTTGAGATTTCGTTATATCACGGCGAGATAAAATATATAGTAATATTAAGTTCGTTATTCTCACTTAGGTAGCCTTAATACTAGTGCGGGGTATGCGATATAGGCATATGTAGCTATCACATGCGTATGTCGGATACTCGCTAATGTTATTTTACTTATCAATTAGGAATGGGTTGTTACGAGAGGGAGGAGGCTTGTGTTCGGGTGGTGGATACAGAGTAGGAGGAGCTGTTAGATTCAGAGCAGAGAGAGCCGATGGCAGATGATACTGAGGCCAAACAGTTTGGGGAGGCACTCCTCAAATCGGTGCAGGATTTGGCGAGGCAAATTGAGGTGATGGGTCAGAGATTCACTGCTGTAGAGGCTAGACAGCGTGAGACCCCACGGGTATTCCAGGTTGGTGAGGGATCAGATACATCACACCATTTGCCGGAGCATGGTGCTGCTCAGCGTGATACTATTCAGCCGATGGCTTCACATGTACCTACACACTCTACCATGCCCACTTTCTTGGGAGCAGACACGGGGGCAGGAGAGCAGGAGGCAGAGCCCGCACGCATGGGCGAGTATTTTGCAGAGTATCAGGCATATGCGCAGGAGTTCAGGGATGCTCTCTCATTCCAAGATTTTGTTCAGCTCCAGCGTGACAGTAGACCCCGCGACCATCATAGAGGACACCGACATTATCATGATGGGGATAGCCACCACACATCTAGCAGATTCCATTTGCCTACGTTTGATGGGTCATCAAACAGTTCGGCAAAGTCTTGGGTGGAGAAGCTGGACATCTATTTCCAGCTTAACCAGATGTCAGAGACAGAGGCCATCAAGGTGGCGACATTACATTTGGATGGTGAGGCCTAGGACTGGTGGTTCCATGGGATGGTCACACTCGGACACTCTACAGTGATGACGTATGCCAAGTTTACCAGGAGATTGATGTAGCGCTTTGACCGGAGAGATCCGGAACAACACTTTGTTGAGCTGACGAGGCTCAAGCAGACTGGGAGCCCAGAGACATACATTGCAGATTTCTTGAAGGTTTCAGTGATGGTGCCAGATCTATCCACAGCACGGATGATCTATCTGTTTATGGAGGGGTTAGCAGAGCCACTTTGGGGTTTAGTGAGGTCGACTAGACCAACTACACTCCAAGATGATATTAGCAGGACACGGGATTTACAGGATGCATTGCCCAGGACTCGTACACCTTATCCCCAGAGACAGGGTTTCCAGCCCAAGGGGAAGGATGCGAGGATTCCACCTGCAAAGGGGAATCCAGGATGGGCATAGATAGATGATGATGCCAGGAGGGAGCTGAGGAAGAAGCGGTTGTGCTTCACTTGTCAGGAGCCATGGGCACTAGGGCATAGGTGTGCTACTGGCAAAGCACACTTCATTGAGGTCTTCTTCGATGACAGCGGGGAAGAGGATGAGGAGGATGATGAGGAGGTAGGAGATAGTTAGAAGGCCCAGGATCAGTTGCCACCTCCACCTCCAGGGACAGGAGGTGCAGCTTTTGCACCCACAGGAGGGACTCTTGCAGCCTTGCAAGCAGTTCCCAAGTATTTGACGTTGCGCGTACGTGGGACAGTACGTGGCCAGTGAGTGTCAGTTTTGGTTGACAGTGGGGCAACCCACAAATTCATTGATGCACAGATGGTCGAGCAGAGAGGTATACCGACCGAGAGCTTTGACGGATTTTCAGTTTTGGTCCCGGGAGCCCAGACGATGCAGTGTGCATGGTATGTTCCAGAGTTGGCAGTGACGATGGGTACCTTCACCGTGACCGACCACTTTTTCGTGGTCAACATACCAGATACCAATGTGGTACTGGGTGTTCAGTGGTTGATTACTCTGGGGAAGGTCATCACAGATTGGGAGGCCTTAGAGATGGAGTGGGATGATAAGAAGACCGGGAAGCACGAGAAGATCCGCGGGATGCACACCTACCCACCTCAGACTGTTTCGGCACACCGGATGGAGGCAGATTTCCGGAAGGGAGACATAGAGTGGGCAGTTGAGTTGCGGGCATCAGAGGCAGGGACTGCTGGTCAGGCAGTTCATCTTGATATACAGGCCATCCTTAACAGGTATGAGGCAGTGTTTGGGGATATACCACCAGGTCGGCCACCAGACCGAGGGTTCGAGCATACCATAAAGCTTGAGCAGGGCATTCAGGCGGTGATTACTACCCCCTATAGGCATCCCAAAGCCTATCGGGATGAGATTGAGTGGGCCATCCAGGAGTTGCTGGCTCTTGGGCACATCAGACCGAGCACGAGTCCGTTTGCTAATTCCGTGGTGTTGGTGAAGAAGAAGGACGACACCTTGAGGATGTGTATTGACTACAGGGCCCTGAACAAGAAGACCCTGAAGAACAGGTATCCTATACCTAGGATCGATGAGTTGATGGATGAGCTGAGAGGAGCCAAGTACTTCTCGAAGATTGATTTGAGATCAAGGTACCATCAGATTCGCGTGAGGGAACAGGACATTCCCAAGACCGCCTTCAAGTGTCATTATGGGCATTTTGAGTTTTTGGTTATGCCTTTTGGGCTAACTAATGCACCAACTACTTTTTAGTCTTGCATGAGCCATATCTTCCGCAGTCATCTGAGGAAGTTTGTATTGGTATTCTTCGATGACATACTCATATATAGCAGGACTTGGGAGGAGCATCTCCGGCATATAGAGGCAGTACTACACATCTTGGAAGAGTAATAGTTCTATGCTAAGCTCTCCAAGTGTGAGTTTGGGATGACAGAGATGTTGTAATTTGGTCACATTATTGGAGTGGACGGAGCGAGAGTCCATGAGGAGAAGATTAGGGCCATCAGGGATTGGCCGGAGCCGAGGAACGTGACGGAACTTCGAGGATTCATTGGCATATGTACTTATTATAGGAAGTTCGTCAAGAGTTTCTCTCAGCTTGCTGCACCCCTTACAGATTTGACGAAGAAGGGGGCATTCAGTTGGTCGGATACAGCGCAGCGAGCCTTTGACAGGCTCAAAGAGGTGATGAGTAGTTGCCCAGTGCTTGCATTGCCGGATTTTACACAGCCATTTGTTTTGGAGTGTGATGCGTCGGGAGAGGGGATCGACGCAGTATTGATGCAGGGAGGACACCCTATAGCCTTTGAGAGCCGGAAGCTCCTTCCACACGAGAGGTTGTATTCTATATACAACAAGGAGATGTTGGCCATTATGCATGCCTTGGCCAAATTCCGGCAGTATTTGGTAGGGAACAGGTTCAGGGTGAGGATTGATCACAATAGCCTCAGGTTCTTTTTGGAGCAGAAGCAGCTACAGGAGAGGCAGCAAAAGTGGATCAGTAAGATCCAAGCATATGACTTTGACATTGAGTATGTCAAGGGTAAGAATAACATGGTAGCAGATGCCCTTTCACGTAGACCAGCCATGTTATCTCTTATGAGCTTGGATATAGACTGGAGGGCTCGACTATTAGTGGAGTACTCCAAGGATAGATTTGCATGTGAGGTTTTGGATGGACAGGTGGCGAATGATAGGTACAGTGTGGTCGATGAGATCATCTACTACAGGGACAAGATCTTCTTGACTAAGAGATCTCAGCTTAAGAAGAAGATAGTCCAGGCATCACATGATTCACCATTGGCAGGCCATCAGGGGTTTACCAAAACCTACAGGGCCATTAGAGAGAGGTTCTCATGGAAGGGCCTCAAGGAGGACGTACTCCAGCACATCAGGGAGTGCGATGTTTGTCAGAGGAACAAAGGGGAGATGAGCCATCCCGCAGGATTATTGCAGCCTCTTCCCATTCCGGAGGGGAAATGGGAGAGTATCTCAATGGACTTCATCACAGGGTTGCCCATGGTGCAGGGCAAGGATTGTATCTTTGTCGTCGTTGATCGGGTGACAAAGAGCAGCTGGGATGCAGTTCAGAGAGCAGCCATTTCCTGTGTATTCTGAGAGTATTTCTTCACTTGCCTTGAGCAAGTTTAGGTGCCATCACTCTGATCACCTATTGTACTTCATTATATTTCTCAGTTTAATAAAATGGCTTAGCATTCTCTCTCTATGTTTCTGGATGAGTTGCCGTACATTCTTTCTATGTTATTATATGTCTGCTGCATTGTCATATATATATTTGAGCATTCTAGTTCTATACCACTTGGTGTGTTTCTTTTACACTCTTAGACAGAGTCTGGAAAGGGCCAGGTAGCCTCCGAATCTCGTCCTCTTTCAAAGGCGGCATATCCGGTAAATGCCCTCCCAGTCCATCTCTGGTTGGAGTTTGTCGTGTTTTAGAGATATCCCCGAAACGAGATATTATAGCAAAATGTTGCTTCCAATCACTAGTTACATAAAACAGCATGATTATCAAAGATACCAAGTAGGATGGGACTGTCCAGCAGTCTCTCAAGATTAATTGTATAACTAGTATTTGATTATTATGGAAATCCATGAAAAGGAAAAGTTCCAGCACATAAGTGAGTGAATAAATCTAATTTTTAAAGGTTAACTCAGCGCAAGAGTATTAGGTGGGTTGTTCATGCTGAAACAAGGGTGCCATGAGTGAATAAGAGATATGTTGATCCCATGGTCTTAAAAACCGGAATCAGTCTTTGAGCTGGCGACCTATCAAACTGGGTTTCAAACAGCAACCAGACATAACAGGATTTGGTGAACCATTTTTCAAAAAAAAAATACATTAAATAAAAAAATTTTAATAAAAAAATCTTTTTAAGATTCCAAATCATTAGAGACAATATATAATAAGTTGCCTTGTCTATAAACCATGAAAGGGTGAATATATCAAAATGGCACCGAGCGCAGTGTGCAATACATATCAACAACAAAATTCATAATCAATGTAATATTCTCACTTAGCAATATTGCTATGGGGAAATATCAATTTTGTCATATTTTGCACTTTCACTTAGGAAAAGAGGATGGCGGGACCCCACTTGAGTTTTGGAGCTAATGCAAGGGCCCAACTTAGGAGAAAAGGGAAAAATTAAATCGTTAGTGGATGGTGGGGATCACTCCAAGGAGGGAATACACTCCCCTCTTGGAAATACGCATTTCTTGGAGGGAAAGGATGAAGGGTTCGATGGTTGGGCCCCACATGGGAAAATTTGAGGCATAATGACAAAATAGCAGGAACTCATTTTGGGCATCTTTGATCATTTGAACACTCACCTTGACTAGCACGCTTGAGCTGGAAGCCAAGTCTGCATGTGTTGTTGAGCACGAGATTTTAAGGCAAGAATCTCACCCTTGCTTTTGTGGACCTCGAGTGCCAGCCCTAGGAGGGAATCTTCATCACCTTCAGTTCAGTTTTGGATCCATTACAATGAGTTCGTGGAGCTGGTTGAGTAGAGACTACGTGGGCCTACATAGTACCATTTCGTGCCACACGTGGGGCAAAGGGATAAAGAGGAATTTGGGGTTGAGTTTTGTGGAGGGATCCTGGGAGGGGATTTGTTGAATATCTCGACCATTTTTGGGGCATTTAGTAGCATTATTTACAGGTGGGTCGAAATACCTAGCAGCAAGAGGAACTAGGTGAAATTGGGTTGAAATTCTGGGGTCAACATTTGGCGAAACCCTTTATGGGTTTTTGTGTGTTATTGGTGGGGAGACCGAGGTTAAATTCTCAGAATTTTATCAGCACCAGAGGAGGTCCTATCAGCAATTTCTTGCAACCAGTAGTGTAGTTTTCATGGGGACAACGTAGAGCTTTGTTGGGGGCAGTTACACGTGTGTCCGAGCAGCTGATTTCATCACTTAGGCATTGTTAGCTTGCCTTGGGAAAGCCCAAGTGCATGCATTTTGATCTTATCTTGTACCCAAAATTTATCGTAATAAAATGGCCCAGCTCAGCGCAGATTTTGGCATTTTCTAGGTGTTTAATGTGGTGTGAAATTTGTGTGTGTGTTTGCTATGTTTTCTTTGTTTATCATTGTAAATTTCCCTTAAGAGTATGTAATATTCCCTTTTTTGGTGTCACCTACTACTGGGTCAGGTTGGACTTCCAGAGTTAGGAGCAGACAGGTCACATGTACAGATTGGTGCTATCAGTGGGCTCGGGAGCTCTTTGGAGGAGTTTTGTGAAGTTTTCATGGTTTCCGGAGGCATTCGCTTGATATACTCCATCATCTGAGCGGTTTGGCTTTCGTTCTGGTGCATTTCGATAACTTTCGGAAATTTGAGTTATTTCTAGGCTTAACTCAGCTGATTACACTCAAGGTGGCATTCCGGGAGGAATACATGATGGAACACCTTAGTGTAATAGCTCATTGGAACCAGGACGAGGATACCTACATTGTGGGACAGTTAGACACGGATTTCAGTGACCGGAGGAGGCGTGGTAGCCAATTTACCATTTTCTGCATTAAAAAGGAATATTTTAATAAAGGGAAAAGTGCCCCATAAATAAAATAATAATAAAATAATGCTCTAGAAGGCTCCAAGAGATCTATAAAAGAAAGGGAGAAAGCCATTGGGAGATATCTTTGGAGTAGATCATTTGCTTGTGTATGAGAGGTTTGAGGACGTGGTTCTCTACTTCAGCCGTAGCCCCAGGACGGAAACCCTCGGGTGATTTGTGAGTGTTGGACGAAAACCCAACTCTCTTGAGGAGACTTCACTTAGAAGTTTCACAGAGCTTCAAAGATTGGTGTGAGGATCATTCAAATCTTCAACTTGGGCTTCATCATCTTCAGTAGGTTCAGTGTTAGCTGTTGCTGGAGGGAGAGTGCAGCAGTTCAGTTTTGGGAGGCCATCGCTGTGTAGCAGTGCAGCAGATTGTATTGTTGGCCAGCTTTCTATCTCAGCACTTTCTGGGTCAAATCTATATGTAAACCCCTCTTATTAGCTATAATAAATGCTGAGATTCTTCTGTTCTATATGGTATTTGATTGCAGTATTTATGTGTTTAATTTTACATGGCAATCTTCTATTGAATAAATGTTGGTTTTACGGCATAATGTGAAGTTCAATTAATATTCTGCATTTTTAGTTAAAATATCCCATCCGAGATATTATAGTGGTATCAGAGCTTCAATCTTGGATCAGCCTGCGGGTTTCCAGTTTTCAGTTGCAGCTATTTTGGTTAGAAGGGCCTACGCAGTGATTGGAGGCTCATTTGTGGGAGCTGCATTGGTGGGATTTTAGAGCTAGGGTGTTGGGAAATTGATAGGAGAGCCATATGAGGAGGTTTGCTGGGATTTCGGAGAGCAATGATTGATAGTAGCAACTGCAGTGCCAGAAAACGAAATTGGAAGAGGGCCAAACTACAAAGGGTCAGATTTTGAAGGTTGGAATTAGAAGAAACCCTTTCTGGGTTTTTCTGGGTTTTGGGCAAGGATCACCTTCCCAAATTCCTAGAATTTTCTGAGCAGTTTTTAGTGGGTAAATCAGAGGCTGAAGTCAGGTAGCAGTGTAGTCTTGGAGCAGCAATGCAGTTTCTAGAGGAGCTTGCTGGAGCGATTTCCAACAAATACGTGTCACCTACAACAGTATGTATTTGAACTGGTTGACAAAAACTACACCTACATCACTATAACAACTCAGAAAAACAGTGACCACATCATTGGTTGAACCATGGAGGGATTCCTAAACAGCTTGAGAAGAATAAAAGTTGGTTCCTTGAACCACCATGCAGCAGAAGGCTAGAAAAAAAAAAAAAACAACAGACCCTTCTCCAAGAAGGTGCATAATTTGCTCCAACAAAGGCATCTGAGGAATTTACATAAGGAGGAAGAAGTGGGAAATTGGCTTTATGCACTTGGTATGGACTTAAATAGTGGAAGATCAAAAAATGACTTTCCCATGTTAGAGAAACTGGAATCCTGCCTTTCAAAGGTAGAGCAATCTGATTGGAGTTTAAATTGGGCTTTGGAGCCATCTATGCTTGCATTGGTACAAGCTAGATTCTTGGAACATCCAAGTGAGAGAGTCAAGCTTACAGATGCCTCTTGTTTCAGCGATATTTTGAGGATAACAACACCCTTCCCTCCCTACAATGATGACATTATGAAAAGAATTTTCAGATTGATAGTAGGAAACTTTCAGGATTTGGACAACTGTGCAGGCTCTACATTTGGGAGGAAGCTTGAGGTTTTAGAAGTCATGGCCATGACCCGGACTTATGAGATCATGTTTGACCTTGAGTGTGATGGCTTGATTCTGCAGATGTTCCAATGCTTCTTTAGCATTACGAGACATCATTTTGACATAGTCATAGCACACATGCAGTCCATCCTGTCGTCATGTATGGGAGTCCGTGAGGCCATTTGCCGAAAGTTGCAGACCCGGTTGTTGAGCATTTGGAGGAGAGAGCAGTTGGTCTCGCCCGCTGCTTATGAGCTAGCCCAAGGGCTAGTTGAGTAAAACATCGAGCTTCTTAGGAGACAGTTGACCAGGGAGAAGCTACTCCAGTTTGGTGGGTCAGGCAGCAGAAATGAGCTGAGGAGGAAGGGACTTTGCTTCATTTGCAAAGAACCTTGGGGGCCTAATCACTCATGTTTGAGAGATGCAGATGATGTGGCAGAGGTAGGACAGGAGGGCATTCCTTCTGCATTCCAGGGTGAGGACTCTTCTTCAGATGAGTCCATAGGATCAGTTGAGGACGCTTCTGGGGAGCGAGAGCAGTCATGCAGAGATGATGACAGTAGATCGGAGCTGTGTTCCAGTGTGCAGGGTGAGCAGTCACGGGACTCTGCGGGAGATACTCTGGGTGAAGAGTCACTTGTGACGATTCAGCCAGAGCAGCATGTGATGGAGCCTGAGTCGGCAGAGGAGGACACTATTCACATCAGGCATGATATTCCTTTGGGGGAGAGCCAGATGGGCGCCCACATTGAGCCAATGAGGGATATGCAACTAACATTGGGGTCAGCCATTGAGGTGGAGCAGTCAGAAGCATTGACATCAAGTGCGATGACGACAGTTGCAGATCCATATCCTCTGGAGGTGTTGGAGGTTGATGGGATTTTTCTGCAGGGGGCTAGTAGACTGCAGGCGTATGACATTCCTGATCAGGAGTGGGAGGATCAGTTGGAGATGGTGGAGCATCCATCTGTGGGTCGATACAGGGATGAGGCGCAGATAGATGTACACGCAGTCAGCAGAGCTGCAGTATTTTCAGTGAGTAGCACTCTCCAGGAGTACATCGATGGGGCTTGCAGCATATCTTGCCCACTTTGGCCCATTATAGAGAGAAGGGCTTTCTTCTACAGGCATCTTTCACTGGCAGACAGTGCAGAGTAGTGTGAGTTGATTACGGGTTGGCGGCAACACTCTAGGCGTGTTCCATATGCAGTTGTTGCTACATTGGATTCTTCTTCCAGGATGGACTGGCGGGAGATCATGAGTTGGTATCCTCTTGATGGTACGATATTTTTCGTAGGGAGCACAGCCGGGCAAGGGCCCTTAGACATGACAGATGAGACAGGTTCCAGTTGGCAGTGGGGCAGATTCTTCAGCATCCCATCCCGATTTCAGGAGAGCAGAATCAACAGTGGATTTAGTCAGGGATTGGATTGGAGAGAGGTGATGAGTTGGTACATAGTTGATGGGGCAGCTTACACCGTCATAGATCTAGCGCAGCAGGAGACGTGGTCTTCCCCTCTTAGAGCATCAATCATAGCTAGAGGCAGTGCGCAGTCTGGGCCGTGGGACTTGGGCGATGATTGGCCACTGTGGCATGGGGATCCGGGAGGATTATTTGATGACAGGTACAGTGAAAGATCAATTTGGGATCCCGGCATTTAGGGGTCTATTCCGGGTGGCTTGACATAGGCACATAGTTGCACCAGGAGGTTTGTATGGGATCCAGGCATTGAGTCTCAGTTGCATCGGTCCAACAAAATGGCCCACATATTTGGATTGCTTGAGGGCAAGCAATCTTGGGGCGGAAGGTCTGTAATATTCCCTTTTTTGGTGTCACCTACTACTGGGTCAGGTTGGACTTCCAGAGTTAGGAGCAGACAGGTCACATGTACAAATTGGTGCTATTAGTGGGCTCGAGAGCTCTTTGGAGGAGTTTTGTGGAGTTTTCATGGTTTCCGGAGGCATTCGCTTGATATACTCCATCATCTGAATGGTTTGGCTTTCGTTCCTGTGCATTCCTATAACTTTCGGAAATCTGAGTTATTTCTGGGCTTAACTCAGCTGATTACACTCAAGGTGGCATTCTGGGAGGAATACATGATGGAACACCTTAGTGTAATAGCTCATTGGAACCGAGACGAGGATACCTACATGGTGGCACAGTTAGACACGGATTTTAGTGACCGGAGGAGGCGTAGTAGCCAATTTACCCTTTTCTGCATTAAAAAGGAATATTTTAATAAAGGGAAAAGTGCCCCATAAATAAAATAAGCTCTAGAAGGCTCCAATAGATCTATAAAAGAAAGGGAGGAAGCCATTGGAAGATATCTTTGGAGTAGATCATTTGCTTGTGTATGAGAGGTTTGAGGACGTGGTTCTCTACTTCAGCCATAGCCCCAGGACGGAAACCCTCGGGTGATTTGTGAGTGTTGGATGAAAACCCAACTCTCTTGAGGAGACTTCACTTAGAAGTTTCACAGAGCTTCAGAGATTGGTGTGAGGATCATTCAGATCTTCAACTTGGGCTTCATCATCTTCAGTAGGTTCAGTGTCAGTTGTTGCCGGAGGGAGAGTGCAACAGTTCAGTTTTGGGAGGCCATCGTTGTGTAGCAGTGCAGCAGATTGTATTGTTGGCTAGCTTTCTATCTCAGCACTTTCTGGGTCAGATCTATATGTAAACCCCTCTTATTAGCTATAATAAATGCTGAGATTCTTCTGTTCTATATGGTATTTGATTGCAGTATTTATGTGTTTAATTTTACATGGCAATCTTCTATTGAATAAATGTTGGTTTTACAGCATAATGTGAAGTTCAGTTAATATTCTGCATTTTTAGTTAAAATATCCCATCCGGGATATTACAGAATATTACAGTGGTATCAGAGCTCATAGTCTTGGCTCAGCCTGGGAGCAGTTATTAGTCTATGACACCAGAAGACCAACAAAATGTGACTTACCAGAGGCAGAGTTATAGGAGCAAAGAAAGACATTTGCAAATTACCTCTGATCCAGTGACAGTTGAACCAAAGGTTGAGAGGAAAAATATGCGGGATGAAGGAGGAGATAAGATAAGTAAAGAGGAGTTTTCCCAACACCTTTTGAAGGTCATTCATGATTTGTCTAGGGGTATTGATGAGCTAACGCAACAGACTTGCAGCAACAACAAGGGTAAAGGTATTCAGGGGGAATTTCAATTGGGTGAAGGCTCTGGCACTTCGCAACACCACGTAGCTAATGGCCCCAATGTACCAGTTGTTCCTAGTACACCACCCAGATCCACTATCCCCATGTTTTTAGCATCCAGTGTTGGAGGGCCGCAAGGGCAGGAGGAGATGCCCATGGGGGATTATTTTGTGGAGTATCAGTCCTATGGGGCTGATTTTAGAGAAGCCATCACTTTCAAGGACTTTTGCCAGCTGAAGGGAAACAATAAGAGCACGGGATAGGGAGGAGGAGGTTATGCACATGGTACTGACTTGCAACGTACCATGGGGAGATTATTCCTCCCGGCTTTTGATGGCTTGTCCAAGAGCTCGGCTAGGGCATGGGTTGAGAAGTTGGATGTCTACTTCCAACTCAATCAGATGACAGAGGTGGTGGCAATTAACATTTCTACATTGCATTTAGAAGGGGAAGCCCATGACTAGTGGTTCCATGGGCTAACCACTACGTGGGCATGCAAGAATTACGACCTATGAGGACTTCACTAGGAGGGTGCTGGAGCGTTTTGAGAGGAGAGACATGGAGGAGCACTTTGGTTAGTTGACATGGCTCAAGCAGATGGGGAGTGTTGAGGCCTACATCTCTGAGTTTTTGAGATTCTCAGTGATGGTGCCCAATCTAGCAAAGGCCAGGAGGGTTTTCATGTTTGTAGAGGGGCTAGCAGAGCCACTGAGGGGATTGGTGAGGTCCAATAGGCCCACCACCTTGCAGGGCGCAGTTGGGAGAGCCTGGGACTTGCAAGACGCTCTACCCAGGGCCAGAGTACCGATACCACCCAGACAAGGTTCCAGCAGAGGGGGAGAGACACTAGGGCTCCACCACTGAGATCCAACTAGGTATGTGGCCAGTTGGATGAGGAGACCCAGAGAAATCTCCAGAGTAGGAAGTTATGCTTCACTTGTCATGAACCTTGGGCACCGGGCCATAGATGCATAGCGGGCAAGGCCCATTATATTGAGGTCTTTTCTGACAGTGACCAGGAGAACGGTGGGGAGTTGGAGGCAGGTAGAGAAGACAGCGTGGCCCATGTGGAGAGGGGAGAACCACCACCACCACCAAGGGGAGCTCCTTTCGCACCATCTGGAGGGGTTCTTGCATCTTTATGTGGGGTACCCATGTTTTTTACCTTAAGGATCAGGGGCAGCATTTCTCAGTTTTCGTGGACAATGGGGCTACCCACAACTTCATTGATGCCCAGATAGTTCAGAGGAGGGGTATCACAATTGAGGAGTTTGAGAGATTCTCAGCAGTGTTGCGGACATCTCAATAAAATCTTGATTTTATTGAGAAATCACGAATTTTTGGCCTAGTCGATGTTTGTCGATTTTTGAATATATTTTTATGGTATCTTAATTTTGCCAGTGTTTGCCGATTTTTACCGATATTATCCTGATTTTTATGATTTTTTGGTTTTCTAGACCCTTGCCGATTTTATCTCGATGCCGATGTTCGCAACATTTATTCTCAGTTCTTATATCAGGAGACATAACCATGCAGAGTACGTGATATGTTCCCGCTTTGACAGTGACCATTGGGAACTATTCAGTGACAGATCATTTCTTCACGGTGGATGTACCAAACACCAATGTGGTGATGGGTGTCCAGTGGCTCTATTCGCTTGGCTGAGTCACTACAGATTGGAGGAAGTTAGAGATGGAGTTTATGGGGCTCGATGGCAACTTAGTTGTGCTTCGGGGCATGCATTCTTATCCCCCACAGACAGTTTCAGCACACAGGATGGAGGCTAATTTGAGGCATGGTGACATTGAGTGGGCGGTGGAGTTGAGCATTTATGAGGTTGGGGGTCAGCACAAGCCACCACACCCTGACATACAGGCCATTTTGGACAGGTACCCAATAGTGTTTTGGGACATACCACTAGGGCAGCCGCCTAACCAGGGATTTGAGCACATGATTGAGCTAGAGTCGGGAGTACAAGTCATTATTACCACCCCGTACAGACATCGCAAAGCTTACAAGGATGAGATTGAGAGAGCCATTCATGAGCTTCTAGCACTTGGGCATATTAGGCCTAGCTCTAGCCCTTTTGCCTCGTCAATTGTTCTAGTGAAGAAAAAGGACGGGACATTGCGCATGTGCATAGATTACCGGAAATTCAACAAAAAGACCCTGAATAACCACGACTCCATCCCACGCATAGATGAGCTGATGGATAAGCTGAGGGGGGCCAAGTTCTTCTCCAAGATAGACTTGCTTTTGGGGTACCACTAGATCAAAGTGAGGGATCAGGACGTCCCCAAGACGACTTTCAGGTGTCATTATGGTCACTTCGAGTTTCTGGTTATGCCTTTCTAGCTATCCAATGCACCTGCCACCTTCAAGTCCTACATGAACCATGTATTCCATGGGGAGTTGTGGAGATTTGTATTAGTGTTTTTCGACGATATTTTGATTTATCATAGGACCCGGGAGGAGCACTTGTAACACTTGGAGGTGGTGTTGTGCATTCCAGAGGAGCAGCCGTTTTACACCAAGATGTCCAATTATGAGTTTGGATTGACAAAGATGCTCTATTTGGGGCATATCATTGGGGAGGATGGCGTGAGAGTGCATGAGGAGAAGATAAGGGCCATCAGGGACTGGCTAGTACCTTGAAATGTTCCAGAGTTGAGGGGTTTCGTGGGTATATGTACCTACTATAGGAAGTTCATGAAGGGATTCTCCCAATTGGCAACTCCCCTCACTGATTTGACCAAGAAGTGGGCATTTGAGTGGACCGATGGGGCGCAGGAGACTTTTGAACGCCTCAAACATGTTATGAGCAGCTGCCCAGTGTTGGCACTTCCAGATTTCACACAACCCTTTGTACTTGAGTGCTATGCATCAGGGGAGGGCATAGGAGCAGTCCTGATGCAGAGGGGGCACCCAATAGATTTTGAGAGTTGGAAGCTACTCTCCCACGAGCGGCTATTATACAAAAAAGAGATGCTAGCCATCATGCATGCACTAGCCAAGTTTAGACAGTACTTGGTGGATAACAGGTTCCAGGTGAAGACAGACCACAATAGCCTCAAATTCTTTTTGGAGTAGAAGCAACTGTAGGAAAGGTACCAAAAGTGGGTGAGAAAGCTTCAGGCATACAACTTTGACATTGAGTATGTCAAGGGTCGGCACAATGTGGTACCTGATGCGTTGTCTAGGAGGTCAGCCACCATTTCATTGATGAGTATTGCACTAGATTGGAGGGTGCAGTTGCTAGTGGAGTATTCCAAGGATTGATTTGCATGTGAGGTCCGTGATGGTGCAGTGACGAATGATCGGTACAGGGTGATGAACGAGGTGATTTACTATCAGAACTGGATCTATTTAGGGCCCAAATCCCAGTTAAGGGAGAAGATTATGCAGGTTGCCCATGACTCACCATTAGCAGGGCATCAGGGGTTCACCAAAACATACAAGGCTATTGGGGAGCGCTTTGCATGGGGGGGCCTTAAGGAATCAGGATGACGTTCTGAGGCATGTCCGGGAGTGTGATACATGCCAAAGGAACAAGGGTGAATAGACACACCCTGCTGGGTTGTTACAGCCTCTTTCTATCCCTGAGGGGAAATGGGAGAGTATCTTGATGGATTTTATCACTGGGTTTCCTACAGTCCAAAGCAAGGACTGCATTGTTAATCAAGGTTGTCATTGATGTCAATATGGCATTGGCTGAGATGTCAATATTGAGATGCCTGGTTCTAGATGATGATGTCATGACTCTTGGTTGACTAGGATGTCATCAATGAATATGTCAAGTCACGAAGAAGTCAAACCACTAATGAAAGAAGCCCTAAGAAGTCCTTAATCTAATGTTGCATGCACTTGATGATCTAGACCTTAACCCTTGATGTCATATGATGATGTCATACACTCGGATGATAGTTGGATGATACTTAATGATGACATATGATGATGTCATACACTCGGATGATACTTCGATGATACTTAATGATGTCATATGATGATGTCATACACTTGATGGTGGTAACATGGTTGGAGATCATTTGAGGGTTGGTAGACTAATTTGGAGTCCTCCTAATGATGTTACACTATAACATATAACTGCACAATTACGTGATGACATGGATGATACACTCATTGCTGGACACTATCATGATGACGTGGATGTCCTACATGTTCCTATGATGATGAAGAAGCCAAATAATGGAGAAGACAAACAATGGAGAAGCCAAACAAAGAAGCCATATTGTCCTAATCATTTTTTGCATTAAATAGTTCAAGGGAAGTCACAAAGAAAAATGTTTTTCACCACCTTAGAGGTAACCTTTCAACATGGGACCTAAACCATCTGAAAGAGGACTTTTTCCTCTTTCCAATGAGCTCTTACTTGCCCCAAAACTCCCGGTAGTTTGTGAGAAATTGAATTTTTAATTTGAAAAATATATATTTAATTGCTAGCCGACCTACACATGTCGACTCTCCTCTTCCAATAGAAGTGACTGTTCAAAGCCTCCAACGACTATAAATATAAAACTGAACTTTTCATCTTTCATCATCCAATTCGGTCAAGTAAAAGGTGCAGAACTTGGATTATAGACTTGTGAAGAACTCAAATTATAGCAAAGAAGAAATATATTGTGCTTGATTTATTGCAAATAAGAAATTAATAAAAGCATTTATTCTTATTTTTCATTTTGTGTTCTAAATATAAGTGATCTAACTAGTAAAAATAACAATTGAAAATAAATACTGATTCACCCCCCCTCTCAGTATTTCCAACATGCATCTACGTGGTGTCAGACAGATTGACAAAATTTACCCACTTCTTTGCTATTTCAGCCCGGTCTTCGGCCTCATAGGTGGCTGAGCTGTTTTTCATGGAGGTATTTAGGCTTCATGGTCTTCTGAAGACCATTGTCAGTGACCGAGACAGTAGGTATGGGGGGATTTTGGCAGGAGTTGTTCCGACTAGTGGGTATAAAGCTCGCCCCGAGCACTAGTTACCACCCCGAGACCGATGGGCAAATGGAGATTGTAAACAAGTGGTGGGAGGGCTATCTATGCAACTATGTGACGGGCCAGAAGCGTGCATGGATACGGTGGTTGCATTTGGGCAAGTACTGCAACAACACAACGTACCACATGTCCATAGGTATGTCTGCATTCAGATATTTGTACAGTTATGATGCATTATTTTTCGTTGATGTGATGTTTGGAGACAACAAGAACCCAAGGGCCAAGGATTGGATTCGGGAGAGCCAAGATATTTTACAGGCTCTCAAAGACAACCTACAGACTGTGCAGAACCAACAAAATCTCTACAATGATAGAGGACGAGTAGAGAGGAAGTTTGAGGTTGGGGATCTGGTTTTCCTGAGACTTCATCCATACAGACAGTCCATGCTCAAGCACAAGGGGGTCGAGAAGCTCAAGCGCCACTCTTATGGGTCGTACAGAGTCACCGGAAGGGTTGGGGAGGTAGCATATGAGCTGGAGCTACCCCCAAGGAGCAGAGTTCACAACATATTCCATGTATCTTGCCTGAAAAAGGCACTGTGGCAGTAAGTGATAGCAGCTACAGAGTTACCTCCCATGGATGATGAGGGGCATCTGGTCTTGGAGCCAGAGGCCATTTTGGACACTCGTGAGAGACACTTGTGGAGCAGAGTTATTTGATCAAATGGAGGAATTTTCCTTATGAGGATGTCACTTGGGAGGGAGAGAAAATACTCCAACATCCATCATTGCAGTTGCTTGAGGATAAGCAATGTTTTGGCGGGGAGGATTGTTATATTCCCACTTAGCAATATTGCTAAGGATCAATTTTGCCATTTTTGTCATATTTTGCACTTTCACTTAGGAAATGTGGGTTGCGGGACCCTACTTGAGTTTTGGAGCTAATGCAAGGGCCCAAATTAGGAGAAAAGGGAAAAATCAAATGGTTAGTGGATGGTGGGGACCACTCCAAGGAGGGAATACGCTCCCCACTTGGAAATACGCATTTCTTGGAGGGAAAGGATGAAGGGTTCGATGGCTGGGCCCCACATGGGAAAATTGGAGGCACAATGACAGAATAGGAGGCACTCATTTTGGACATCTTTGATCATTTAAACACTCACCTTGACTAGCATGCTTGCATTGGAAGCCAAGTCTGCATGTGCTGTTGAGCACAAGAGATTTTTAGGCAAGAATCTCACCCTTGCTTCGGTGGACCTCGAGTGCCAACCCTAGGAGGGAGTCTTCATCACCTTCAGTTCGGTCTTGGAGTCATTGCAGTGAGTTCGTGGCGCTGGTTGAGCAGAGACTACGTGGTCCTGCGCAGTACCATTTCGTGCCACACATGGGGCAAAGGGAGGAAGAGGAATTTGGGGTTGAGTTTTGTTGAGGGATCTCGGGAGGGGATTCGCTGAATATCTCGACCATTTTGGGGGCATTTAGAATCATTATTTACAGGTGTTTCAAAAAACCCAACAACTGGAGGAGCTAGGTGAAATTGGGCCGAAGATAGTGGTATTTTTTGAAATTTTTTCATTGTGTATATTTTATGATATTGATTATTTATTCAACCTTTTTAAAACAATTCAAAAAAAATTCAAGCATTATGTTTTATATAAATTAGATGAAAAATATCATATGAATTCGAGAATGTCAAACTTATATGCCATTGGATAGAGTATTCCTTCATGAATCCAACATGATCAACTCCGCCATATAAGGACAAATTTATCCCTAAGTCCACTAGGGTACAAAATGGTGTTGCATGAAATTTTGCAGAAGGGGTGATGAAATTGTGGATTTTATGACTTAAGAGGCTCGATCGAGTGCTTAAAACACTCGATCAAGCGCTTGATTTCGAAATTCAAATAGCTCGATCGAGGGTTCCCTTAACGTGGTTAAATAAAGGCTCGATCTAGCTTTAAGGTTGGATCTATCTTTCAGGCTAGATCTAACCTATAGCTAGAATTAAGGATAGATCTAGCCTATAACTAGATCTAGCATTAAGGCTAAATCTAGCTTTAAGGCTCGATCGAGCTTTAAGGCTCAATCAAACCGCTTTTTTTAATTCATGCCTAGGTTGTACTGGCGGGAAATTTCAAAAACATGGTTCGATCAAGCCTATTGCTCGATCGAGCTCCTAGATAACCTCAGGTGAAATTGTTTGAGCCCTCAAAAAAATTGATCAAGCGCTTTAAAAAGGCTCTATTGAGCCATCGTTTTCCCACCCAAACGTGCCCTCTCTTTCCAAAAAGTGTAACCCAACTCCATGCTTTCACCCTTGATAAGTTTGATGGGAATTGCAAAGATGAACCAATAGGCAGGTGAGCTAATGTCAAAGGGATTGATTGAAGAGAGTATGATTTGTACATAGTTTAAGCTTTGATAATGTTGAAGGAGAATGGGTAGTGGAGGATTTGTATAGAGTCCAAAACTTAGAACAAAATCACAATAAGATTTATGCTCCCATTGCCAGGGATGGATAATATTATGGATAGTTTGAGTGTTGTCAAATACTTTACAAAGATTGATTTGATGAGTGGATATCACCAACTAGAGAACAAAGAAAGAAATTAGTGAAAGATTGCATTAAAGACTAAGGAACATTTTTGTGAGTGGTTGGTCATGTTTTTTTGTTTGACTAGTGTGTTGAATACATTTATGAGATTGATGATAGAGGTATTACGACCACACATTGGTAAGTTTGTGGTAGTTATATAATATATCTACTTTTGGGAGGATCATGGAAGAGAAAATGAAGTGTTTGACATTGGTGTTTAAAGCATTAATAAAGGATCAATTGCACATTAATTTGAAGAAGTGGGGAATTCTTCGAGGATGAGTTGTTGTACCTGCTCATGGTGTCCAACAATTAGTTGAGCATGGATACATATAATGTGAAGGCATCAATAGATAAACATGTCCCTTGCAATGTCAGAAAGGTTAAAAGTCTTCATGGCACCACTACTTTTACAGTATTTCATAAGATGGCTAAATTTGATATGTGCATAGATAACAAAATATATGAAAGCATGATAATTTCAACAAAAGATGACAATGTAATGTAATTTTGAAACAGTAAAGTGGAAGAAAATGAAGATAATTGTGTTTGTGTTACTTAATTTTTAAGAAATATATCTTAGATTGATTATGACATAAATGCAAGAACTATTAAAGTGGTGTTGAGTCAGGTGGGAGGCTTAATAACATTCTTCAACTAGAAATTGAATGAAGCACAAAATCAATACTCTATTTATGATCAAAATCCTTATATGATTAGGCATTAAATCATTGTAAACACTAGTTGTTGAAAGAGTTGTACATAGACCATCTATTATTAACATTCATTACTCATTAAGTGAAGTTGAACCAACAATATATGAGATCGGTCAAGTCCTTGTAAATTTAATCAACCATGTTGAACCATAATTCCATGAAGAAGAATAAGGTCACAAATGTGATGCAAAAGTGATAATCAATGTTAGGAATGATGAACAACAAGATGATTGGTTTCAAACATATATAGGATTATATGAGCATGCCAAGGATTTTAACAAATCATAGAAGTTCATGAGATAGGAATGTAGGATAGAAGTGCAAAATTTAAATTATTTCATGTAGGATGGATATTTGTTCAAAGGAACATAGTTGTGTGTAGCAGGATGTTAAATGCACACAAATTTGTAAGAGACTTGCAAAATGGAAATTTAGGGTGTCATTTTGGGTGCAATGAGATGTAAGGTTTGTTAAAAGAGAGATATTACTTATTTAGAATGAAGAAGGTGCTCGAAAAATAAGTAGTGCTCAACCAGGCATCCCGCACCTTAGAGATTAAGAGGAAACCACCTCTTCCCCAAACCAAGTAGTAAGGATCATTAGTGGCAAGAGAAAGACTATAGGTTTCTTTGTTCCTCTTAGCCAAGTAGGTCCATAGGTTTAGGGAAGGTTATTTATCGACATAGGTAGGACTTATGATCAAAGCTTAGAACAAGTGATTAATGGAGTGGAAGCAGGATCAACGTCACCTTTCAATATTTAAATGACCATATATCAAGGTGTGGTACAGTTGGTCTTGCTTGCTTTGGTGTTGGTCTTGTCTTATTAATTCGTCCTCTACTTGAAAGGGGCCCCTACCCTTTGAAAGTAGAGCAAGCTCATAACCTTGCTTCCACCTTTCAATATTGAATTTACCACTTTTATAAGGCTAGGGTTGGTTGGTGCTTCTTCTTTTAGTAAGACTGGAAGAGGGAGAGTTGCTTTAGGGTTAGGGAGGGAAGCATGGTGTAATGTAGAAATTTCCAAATGGATATAAGGGAGTAAGTCAAAATATCATATTTTCACCATCACTCCACTATCCACTCAACAAAATGACCAATTGCTCATGGTTGTGCTTGTCATTGTTATGTGAAGAGATCATAGACGAAAAAAATGATCATTGGGCATCTATAATGGTTGATCTATATAAACATGTTGTCGATGATTAGGGGCTAAACCCCAAGGACCATGACAATTTGTCACCTAACTCCCAAGTGTTGTTTGACGTTTTGGACTTATGTTTCTTTTGGTCCATGAGTAATGCTTTTATTTTGTCAAAATAATTCTCAATTGACAAAAGTTGCACCTTACTTGACTTGTGAGGGTATTCTTAGCTAAGCAATGATGACTAGGGAGATATATTCCATTAAAGTCACCTAGGTATTATGGCTAGTCCCCATTGACTTGATACAACTCCTTATACAGTTAGCTTAGCCCTTGACAGGTCCCAACCCATGTAGGGGAAGTAAGAAAAACATTCTTGCAAAATTGTGATGAACCACTAGGGGCATGCATACATTAAGAATGGAACCTAGGTGGGGAAGGCTACTAAAAGTTCACCTTCACCACCCAAGCTAACCCCCTTTGAAAATGGTGGGACATTTGTTTATGCCACTATTGTACAACCAAGGGGTGATCTATTTGAGTCTAGGGAATTTCTAGTTTGTAACAAAATTTCTTTTGGTCTTAGCTAGTGTGTGTGGTTGCTACATTCATATTTTTTTAAAATAAAATTCCAAATGCACATTATATGTTTATATTAATGGTTGAAAGAAGAAATGCATTGATCAACATATATCAAATTTTATACACCACCATTGGGGAGAGCAGATACATGGATTTTATTATTGGATTACTAATAACATAATGGGAATTAAAAGTAGTGATAACATAGAAAAATTTGTAGAGTAGGTGGATGAGTGTAACACGAGTCTAGTAACATTGAATTGAAATTAAAGGGGTGCAATAATGCACAAAGGAGATGTAAGTTGTTGGTAGTTGGAGATATGATGATGTACATTTGAGAAAGGAGCAACAAACCAAGGAATCATCCATACTATAAGTTGAATACAAAAAGATAATACCATGTAGAAATAAGAGAAAGCTTAGCAACAATGCCTATCTGTTGGAGATGCTAGAGGACTCTAATATAATGCGACTTTCTTTTTGTTGCAAACTCGCATGGGTGTAGAGAAGCTTAATACAAAAAGAAATTGTGAAGGTAGATTAACGAAGATGAGTGCTAAGGATGAAGTTGGAAGTATTTGAAAAGGTGTTGGATGAGAAGCTATTCATGATGAGAAATGTTGAATATAGTTAATTTTTGGTTAAGTGGAAGAAAAAGTTGAATGTCAACAATATGTGGATATCTAAGTGGACTATCAATAAGGGGAAGGTTGTCGTAGAGAAAGAGGATGAAGGATTAACACACTGACACACTTTGTTTTATTTGCAACATGTAGTTGATGTAAGATAATCTAAGATATTTCTATGTATAGGTGTACAATGGGTGACCACAAGATAGAAACTCATATAACATGGAAGAATCACATAACTTAAGAACAATGTAGTGAAGCACATGACAAGAGGCCATACAAATAAATGGATGTGCACGACATGAAGAAAGCACAATGTGAAATTCATGCACTTATCAAGAAATCAAATGGCATAGAAGCACAACAGAAGGATGACATTAATAGAGGCACCTCAAGAAGCACTAATGAGAAGTGTGATGAATATTTGAGTATAGTAAGAAAATATGAAAGGTCACAAGAAGGAAAAGTGAGCAAATGCATATTTGATGTTGAAATTTGATGACTAAAAATTTTCCTGCAATCCCAACCCAGTTTTAATTTCACCTTATCACTCCCATTAAGTTAAATGTCCTTTCCCATAAACATATAATCAACATATAGAATTCTGGAAATGAAATTTTCAGATTAAAACACATGAGACTGTCAACACATGCTGAAAATAAATGTGGACATATACAAACCGGCAACACATAAAAATACACATAGATTTTTGGTCAACTTAGACCTAGGCAAAACCCCTTCAATCTTCTCCAGGAAAACCTGTTAGAGAGCTCTTCAAATTTATTTATCTTTCAAGTTCAAGAAAAATACATTTGAAGACAAAACAAAACAACACAATACAACTTATCTCTTCAGCCCAAAACTCCTTGAAAATTGTGCCCACTTTGCCTCGATTTTTGTGCCCACTTGAAGCTGAAAATATGTAATGTATAGATACGAACTATAATATACAGATTCTGTACGGACTGTATGGATTCCTGTACCACTATACGTACTATACGGATTTTTGAATTTATTATTATTTTTTCTCAAAAGCTTCTCTTAAACTGCATGCAGCTCACAACATTAGATGTTGTTTGTACTATACCTTATGTTGTCTTCTATGCCTTGATTTCTGTGCCTAGATTTGCCCAGAAATCACTCCTTCAACTTGCTGCAACAAATTTCTCCTTCAGAAATTTTCTCTAGCCCTTAGCCTCCTTTCTCCAATCTGTTCATGAAGAATGAATGAATGAATGCAATATCTCTTCTCTTTTCCCCCTTTTGTTTCCTTAAATGACTTTTTGGAAACCCTAAGATCTAATGGCTTAAATTAGTTTAGATCAAGGGATGAGAATAAAAGTGCATTAAATTCTCATTTTCTATTTTTTAACTCACCCATTAAATAAAGTACCCACATTGTACTTTACGTCTAAAGTCACTTTTCACTTTATAATTTAACATTGACTTTACCACTTATAAAGTCACTTTTCACTTTATAATTTAACATTGACTTTACCACTTATAAAGTCACTTTCACTTTATAATTTAACATTGAATTTACCACTTATAAAGTCACTTTCACTTTATAACGTCACACTTGTTGAGATTTTGTGTATTTGGGGTAGCATCTGTTGTGCTCTAGGTCCCAAATTTTGTGGAGGGACTAGAGTACACTTGATCTACAAGACCCAGAAATGGATTTGGGAAATTTCATTTGGTTTAAGAGATATTAAATTAATTAATTATTTTAATATATTTCCTAAGTTAAAACTTAGAGAACTTAAATAATTGAATTTAATTGAATTAAACATGTGATGAAATTTTCTTAAGTCACACAGATCAAACTTTCCTTTAATCTTAGCCATTGATTCAAGATTTGATCATGGTCGTTGATTTGTCAACGAGAAAAGTATAAAGGAAAGGCTTGGGGTCATTTGTAAACACACATAGAGGTAGAGCACTGAAGCTAAGCTAAGATTCTAGGGCTAGTTTTGCTAAGAATACTCAGAAGTGTTTTAGCTTCAAAGAGGGGAAGTTAGACCAACGGGATGATCTGATCCTAGGGTCTAGAATACACAAGAGGCAGAGAAGAGATCGGCTCAAGGACAGTGCAAAGGAAGGCAGCAGTAGCAAGGATAGCGTAATTTTCAGGAAACCCTTCAAGGGTTACGCAGAGACCCTTAGGGGCAGCGTAGTGACTGCATCACCCATTCTAGGGTAACGCAATCCTTTTCGGAGCAGCGCTGAGGGTTTGGAGGCCATCCAAGGCTGACGCAGAGGCTTTCAAGGGCTTCAAAGGCTGACGCAGAGCCTTTCAGGGGCAACACTGGGGTTTCTAGGCCTAGATTTGGCTTAGTTCTGTAAATCTCGTTTGAGGGTGTGGATCAGTCATTATTTTGGCCCTAAATCAGCCAGTGAGTTGTAGATCTAGAGTTTTCTCTGTCGGGTTTTCTAGATCTAGAACCCAGAGTTGTGTATTTAGAAATATTCTTAATA
Organism: Pinus albicaulis; assembly: GCA_034641835.2. Classification (NCBI taxonomy): domain Eukaryota; kingdom Viridiplantae; phylum Streptophyta; class Pinopsida; order Pinales; family Pinaceae; genus Pinus; species Pinus albicaulis. The sequence continues at coordinate 1,534,041,167 of CM076578.1, forward strand.
ATATAACCCTCCAGCAGCCAGAGACCGGTTTTCCCACATTGGGTTTTTCCGGGGACTATTTGTCCAGAAATAACTTTGTCACTTTGTCTATGTGTGCATGTGCTTATTCTAGATCTGAATTGGTAGAGATCTATTATGCGTTTTGCTTCGATTTTAACTTGAATTTATTCAATTAATAACCTGTATAAGTAGGAGGAGCATAACCGGGTTAACAGTAATAATTTTTGCATAAGATATAAGATTCTGAAATTTCTACATGGTATCAGAGAAATTGCAGATTTAGAAGGGTCACAAATAGGGGAATCTAAAGGATCTAGCTACAGAAAGCAGCTGGAAAAGTAGCAAAGAAGCAGATTTGAAGGGACAACACAATTTTCAAGAGCAGATTCAGACATAGGGAAGGGTGACGTTGTCCAGCGCTGTGTCCTATCAAGCCCACACAATTATTGTGCAGAGGCAGCTCAGAAACAACGCTGGTTGGGTCTGAAGCCAGCCAGTGTGATTTAGATATGAATCTGTCAGATCCAGAAAAGACTGCAGAAAAACTACAGAAATTCAGAAGAGCTGGTGGGGTTAAATTTTTGAAGTTTTCAGATTTTTAGCCTTAGCACAAGTGATAAAGATTGGGAGGAGATCAGCTTCTCAAAGAGTTTCTTGCCAAAGGAAAATTGCAGTTTGAGCAGAGGATCAAAGAAGAAGCTGAATCATAGTTGATTTGGTAGATTTCCAAGGAGGGAAATCAATTGTCAGAGGGAGCAAAGGGTGCCTAGTTCGTAAAGGACCCTAGATCTAGATCTCTAGTATAGAGAGGAGGAGCTCCGACACATTCTGAGCAGATGGCTCATCATGGATTGCATGATCAGGATAGGCTAGAGGGCCTCTCAAAATTTTCGGTGTGGAAAGCAAGGATCCTGATTGTCCTTGAGGCGTACAATCTAAGAGACCATGCAGAACAGACTCTGGCCACACCGACAGATGCGGATCTCCTACGGAAGCATAGGGAAGCTGTTGGGCATGCCAAACGACTGATAATGGATAGTATCAAGGACCATATTGTACCACACATAGTTGAGAAGAAGACAGCTAACAAAATGTGGAAGGCCTTGACTTCCCTGTATGAGGGAAAATCAGTCCAAAGGAAAATGTTGTTGGAGACCCAAATGAGGTCATTCATGATGACCAAGGGAGAATACATGGAACACTTCCTCTTCAGACTGCAGACAATCAGGGATTATCTAACTGCAACAGGTGCAACCGTAGATGATGCAGTGATAGTCAGGACTGCCCTCAATGCAGTCACAGATGAGTAGGAAACCTTTGTCCAAAGTATCTTGGGCAGAGCGGACCTCCTAGATTGGGATAGCTTGTGGTCAATCCTGCGGCAAGAAGAACTACGCAGATTCACCAAGAGGCAACACAACCCTACATTGAGCAAAATAAAGAAGGAAAATGAGGAAGATGCAGCCTTGGCATTGAAGAAACAACCGAAGAAGAAGAAGGATCTTTCAAAGATCAAGTGCTTCCAGTGTGGTGAAATGGGACATTTTGCCAGCCATTGTCCGGAGAAGAAAAGGGACAAGGAAGCATCTTCTTCCAAGGCAGTTGTTTCAGACGATGCAGCCATGAGTGCTCATGAACCACAGAGGTGGGGTGACATGGACATGTAGAGGAGCTACATAGAAGAAGGCGGGATCCTTGAGCAGCTCATCTCTTGGATCAACAAGCGAGCTATGACAGCCTTAAGACAGTAGCGGGACAAGTGGAGCAGTGGGTGCATAGATCACAAATGAGGCAGACGCAGAGGCAGATTTGAAGACTGGGAGGGGCAACGCAGAGCAAGCAGCAGCAGTGTAGAAGCAGTAGCAACGTAGAGGCTGATGTGATTTCAACAACGTAGTGCAGTGCTGCTTACGCAGTGCAGAGCTGTAGCAGCGCAGAAAGCTTCAGAGGGAAAACGCAGTGCAACAACAACATGATAGATTTCAGCACAAGGAGCTGATGTGACTTCAATAGTGCAGAGGGAGTCTGATTACGCAGGCAAAGCTGTAGCTGTGCATCGTTCTTTAGATGCCAGCACAGATCTGTAGCCTATGGAGCTTCAGTGATGAGGATGAACCCCATCTGACTTGTTTGTCAAAGATTGGGCAAGAGATTCAGTTGTTTCCCTCAACAACTGAAGTTGCAGTGGAGCAGATCAGTAGTGGTAGTGCTATGAGCAGCACAGATGCAACATATTGAGAGGGAGCTGTAGTACAGTGGTTGCAGTGGCAGTGGCAGAGTCAAGGGCAGTAGTACAGAATGACAGCAACATTGCGGAGTTGAGTGGCAGGAGGCCAAGCTTCAGCAAGCACAGAACTGGTACTCAAAGTCATGTAATGCATAGTGTGATGTATTGCTAGAGCACACCCTTGATGCTAGGAGGGAGTGTTGAGATTTTGTGTATTTTGGGTATCATCAGTTGTGCTCTAGGTCCCAAATTTTGTGGAGGGACTAGAGTACACTTGATCTACAAGACCCATAAATTAATTTGGTAAATTTCATCTGGTTTAGGAGATATTAAATTAATTAATTATTTTAATGTATTTCCTAAGTTAAAACTTACGGAACTTAAATAATTTAATTGAATTTAATTAAACATGTGATGAAATTGTCTTAAGTCACATGGATCAAGCTTTCCTTTAATCTTAGACATTGATTCAAGATTTGATCATGGTCGTTGATTTGTCAACGAGAAAAGTATAAAGGAAAGGCTTGGGGTCATTTGTAAACACACACAGAGGCAGAGCAGTGAAGCTAAGCTGAGATTCTAGGGCAGGTTTTGCTAAGAATACTCAGAAGTGTTTCAGCTTCAGAGAGGGGAATTTAGACCAAGGGGATGATCTGATCCTAGGGTCTAGAATACACAAGAGGCAGAGAAGAGATCAGCCCAACGACAGCGCAGAGGAAGGCAGCAACAACAAGGATAGCGTAATTTTCAGGAAACCCTTCAAGGGTTATGCAGAGACCCTTAGGGGCAGCGTAATGACTGCGTCACCCATTCTGGGGTAACGCAGTCCCTTCCGGAGCAACGCTGAGGGTTTAGAGGCCATCCAAGGCTACCGCAGAGGCTGACGCAGAGCCTTTCAAGGGCAGCGCTAGGGTTTCTAGGCCTAGATTTGGTTAAGTTCTATAAATCCCGTTTGAGGGTGTGGATCAGTCATTATTTTGGCCCTAAATCAGCCAGTGAGTTGTAGATCTAGAGTTTTCTCTGTCGGGTTTTCCAAATCTAGAACCCAGAGTTGTGTATTCAGAAATATTCTTAATAATAGAACCCTCCAGTAGCCAGAGACCGGTTTTCCCACATTGGTTTTTTCGGGGACTATTTGTCCAGAAATAACTGTGTCACTTTGTCTATGTGTGCATGTGCTTATTCTAGATCTAAATTGGTAGAGATCTGTTATGTGTTTTGCTTCATTTTTAACTTGAATTTATTCAGTTAGTAACTTGTATAAGTAGGAGGAGCATAACCCGGTTAAAAGTAATAATTTTTGCATAAGATATAAGATTCAAAAATTTCTACAACACTTAGGAAAATAATTATTTTGGACACTTTTCCCTAGGTAGAGACTAACCCATGGGAAACCACTTTTCCAAGGTACATTAAAAATCAACACTCCCTCTTACTGAGGAAAGTGTTCCTCACCACCCCCATCTTGTCCCTGAAATGGACATGCTTGCCTCTTGGCAAGGACTTCGTGAGAACATCGGCCACCTGCTCATCTGTCAATATATACTCCAGCTTCACAGCCCCCTTTTGAACATAGTCCCTAATGAAATGATCTCTGATGTTAATGTGTTTTAACCTGTCATGAAACACTAGATCCTTTGTGAGTTTAATGCAACTCTAATTATCACAGTGAATAATTGTCGGTCTCAACTCCCGATCAAATAGGCCATACAACAACTTGCGAAGCCAAATGGCCTCACAACTAGCCTGGATAGGGGCCATATACTCAGCCTCAGAAGAGCTCAAAGCAACTAACTTTTGATTTTGACTAAACCACGACACAACTGCCGAACCCAATCCAAAGCAACACCCTGAAGTGCTTTTCCTGTCAGAAGCACACCCTGCCCAATCTGAATCTGTGTAACCTACCAACCTCACTCCATATCCCCGCCTATAGTCCATAGCATAATCAATAGTCCCTTGCACGTAGTGAAGAATGTGCTTTGCAACTACCCAGTGCACCCTCCTGGGCTCAACCATGAACTGGCTAAGTGTGTTCACTGCAAAGCATATATCTGGCCTAGCGTTGACCAGATACATCAAGGACCTAATAAGTTGTCTATACAATGTGGGATCCACCAAACTAGAATCTGAAGCATGAAGCTTCTTCCATTTGGTGATCATAGGTGTAGACATGCGTCTACAATCTGCCATGTGAAATATTCTCAATACATCCACAACATACTGCCCCTGCCTGAGAAAGATATGCCCCTCCTCCTGCCACACCTCAAGCCCCAAAAAGTAATTCATCAGCCCAATTTCCTTCATCTCGAACTCCATAGCAAGACCCTCCTTGCAACCACTAATCATTCTCTCTGCCCTAGTAATGAAAAAGTCATCAACATATAGCACAAGAATGATCAGATCATCCCCTACAACAATGTAGTATAGGTTCAGATTTGCATCACTCTTCGTGAAACCCATATGATGCAAGTAAATATCAATCCTCGAATAGCAAGCTCTCGGAGCTTTCTTAAGTCCGTACAGTGCTCGCCTCAACCGACATACATGGGTCTCCCGCCCAAGTACCTCAAAGCCCTATGGTTGCTCAACATACACCTCCTCTATAACTCTGTTCAGAAATGTGGTCTTCACATCCATCTTATGGATCTTGCAACCCATTTCTGCAACAATAGAAATAGGGGACCAGATAGAAGTGTACTGAGCTACGGGAGCGAAGGTCTCATCATAGTCAACTCCCTCTATCTGTGAGAACCCTCTAGCCACAAACCTCGCCTTGAAATTTTCAATGTTGTTATCCGCAACATGTTTGATCTTGTAGAGCCACTTCGAAGTCACAATTGACTTGCCCTCAAGCCTAGGCACCACCTCCAAGACATTGTTCTTAATGATAGAGGCATACTCCTCCACCATAGCCTCTCTCCATACCTCCTGGCTGGCAACCTCCTCATAGCTAGTAGGCTCAGAGTCAAAAACGCTGGTAGCCTTGGCTACACAACTACAAAACCGCTCAGGTGGCACACTCTCCCTGTTCAACTTCTTCGGAGGACCAACAGACTCTGCTTCGTTCAAGGTGTCTTGAAGACACTTGGGCCTCCTCTTCCCTGAAGAAGCTTCCCCATAGGGAACCTCATCCTCTTCTCCCCAGTCTAGTGAACCCGAAGCTCTGCCAAGTGACCCTAGTGTGCCTGTACCAGCACCTGTCCTCGAAGAACCTGTACCGGAACCTGTGCCTATATCAGGTGAAGTGCCATGTGAACTTTGTAGTTGTACTAGTGGACTCCCTAAAGAAGTGCTCTGTGAACTCGCCACTGGTGCCCCAGATGTCACTGACACTGAATTACCTCCTGCACAGGTCAATCCAGAACCTTGAGGTCTTGCTCCCTGTACCTGACCTCCCTGCTGAGGATAAGTCTGTGACTCTCTCTCATCATACTCCTGTGATCTCCGATAGGCCCTCTCCTCCTCGAACTTCACATCCCTCCTAATCACCACTCTCCATTTAGAAGGAATGAAGATCTGATAGGCCTTTGAAATCTCGATGTAACCCATAAAGATACCCTTCTTTGCCATGGGTTACAACTTCATCCTCTACTCCTTGGGGATATAAGAATATGTGAGACATCCAAAGATATGAAGATGTCCCACATGAGGCTTCTCTCCAGTGGAAGCCTTCTTCAGAGTCATATTCCCCAATACTCTATGAGGATACCTGTTCTGAAGATAAAAAATGGTATTGCAAGCCTCAGCCCGCAAAAGCAAAGGCAACCCCTGATCATGAATCATCACTCTAGTAGCCCCAACAATAGCTCTATTCTTCCTTTCAGACACCCCATTCTGCTGGGGGTTGTCAAGAACCGTGAACTCTCTCCTAATGCCCTCTTGTGCACAGAAGTAAAAAAACCTACCATCGATGTACTTACCACCATTGTCTGACTTCAAGACCTGAATCTTCCTACCTATCTGCTTTTCCACAAGAGCTTTGAACTATTTAAAGTGATTGAAGACCTCACCCTTGGTCTTCAGGAAATATATCCAAGTCATCCTAGAGTAGTCATCAATGAATATAACATAATACTCATAACCACCCAAAGACACATGAGATATACGACCACTGACATAAGTATGAATCAAGTCTAGTATACCTGTAGATCTATTGTCATTCGCTGGGAATGGTAACTTGGTGTACTTGCCCAAAGCACACCCTGTGTAGACCTCATAATCCTCTGGTTCCATAACTCGCACAATTCTCTACTGTTGATGGTACTAGTGTGAGTGCTACCAGATGTGCTACTCACCAATGCTCCTGCCAACTGAAAACTGAACCTGTATACTTTCCCAGAGCGAACTCCAATCACTTTGGCCGAAGTGATGGAAGCTCCCCTGGGATGCATCAATACCTTCCCTCCTGAGAAAGTGACATCAAACCCCTTCTCCTCCATCGCAGACACTGAAATCAAGTTCTTCTTCATCCTCGAAACATACAAAACCTCCATGACCTTCAAAGCAAGCAAAGACTCCCTCTTAAAGGTCACAGTCCCCACACCAACAACCCTCACAATGTGGTCATCTCCTAGTAGAATCTCAATATCAAGTGCCCTCTCTGCAAGCTCTGAAAAGAACTCCCGTGCACTTGTCATATGGCGAGAAGCCCCGTTGTCTATATACCACACATCGGATGATGTACTCCTACTAGATGTAGAAGTAATAAATGCAAAGTCCCTATCAAACTATGAAGCAAACTGCTCCACCTCTGCTGAAGCTGCAATACCCTTCTTCCCTTTGTTTTTTCCTCTCAGGACATGTAGCAGCATAGTGTCCCATCTTCTGACATGCCCAACATTTGACTTTGGACATCTCCATATCTTTCTTCTTCTTCTTCTTCTCCTTTCCCTTAGCCCCATCTAATAAGGCCCCTTTCTTGGCCTTCCCTTTGTTCTTCCCCCTAGTTGTCAAGGCTACATCCTCCTCATCTGCTATCTTCACCCCACCACCGCTAGTCTTTCGTATCTCATACTGCACACAATCATCCCAGAATCTGTACCAATTGGGAAGATTCTCCCTAGAGGTAACAATATCTCCAAAGACCTCCCAAGACTTAGGAAGTCCCGCTATAGCTATCCTGACTAACTCTGTGGGTGCAACTGCCTCACCAATAGCAGTCAAATCAACACGTACCTGTTTGACCCTGCCAAGATAATGAACTACACTTTCAACCTTTGTCATCCTGATGTTCTTCAACTGTTCTTTGAGTACCATCTTCTTTCTCTCATTGGTACGCTGATAGAGAGTGGTTAGAGTTGTCCACATTTGATATGCATATGTGTTTTCTCTCACCCAAGGAACCACATGATCCTTCAGACTGTCCATCAAAATCCTTTTTGCCTTTGCATTATTATTCGTGAATTCAATAAGTTCATCTGCAGTAGTAGGAGGTACAACCTCTTGCTGCACTATGTCCCAAAATGATGGCTCCTCAAACACTGTCTGAATTATGTCTTTCCAAACGACATAGTTAGATATCCCATCCAGTCTTTCCTCTATCCTTAAGAACATGACCATGACTACTGTCCAAAATTTACAAAACCAAGAAAATGGAGAAATGAACTTTCCAACAGACCTTGTTGTGCCAAAAGTTCAGTCTGCGTGAAATTTCACCTTGTTGTCACAAAATATCAGTTTGCTGTCCAAAAATTTAGTTTTTTGTCCAAACCATTGTTTGTTGTCCCAAACTATTGTCTACTATTCAAACTGAAATTTTCAGCGTGTAGCTCTTATACCATGTTGAAATTTGACGAGTAAAAAGTTTCTTGCAATCCCAACCCGGTTTTAATTTCACCTTATCACTCCCATTCAGGTAAATTCCCTTTCCCATAAACATACATTCAACATATAGAATTCTGGAAATGAAAATTTTAGATTAAAACACATGGGACTGTCAACACATGCTGAAAATAAATATGGACATAAACAAACCAGCAACACATAAAAATACACAGATTTTTGGTCAACTTAGACCCAGGAAAAACCCCTTCAATCTTCTCCGGGGGAAACCTGTTAGAGAGCTCTTCAAATTTATTTATCTTTCAAGTTCAGAAAAAATAAATTTGCAGACAAAAAAACAACAAAATACAACTTATCTCTTCAACCCAAAACTCTTTGAAAACTGTGCCCACTTTGCCTCGATTTTCGTGTCCACTTGAAATTGTAAATATGTACTGTACAGATTTCGTACGAACTGTATGAATTTTCGTACCGTTGTACAGACTATATGGATTTTTTTTATTTTTTTCTCAAAAGCTTCTCTTGAACTGCGTGCAGCTCAATATTAAATGTTGTTCGTACTGTACCTTATGTTGTCTTCTATGCCTTGATTTCCGCACCCAACTTTGCCAGAAATCACTCCTTTACCTTGCTGCAAAAAAATTCTCCTTCGGAACTTTTCTCTAGCCCTCAGCGTCCTTTTTCCAATCTACTCATGAAGAATGAATGAATGAATATAGTTTCTCTTTTCTTTTCCCTCTTTTGTTTCCCTAAATGACTTTTTAGAAACCTGAAGATCTAATGGCTCTGATTCATTTAGATCAAGGAATGAGAATAAATGCGCATTTAATTCTCACCTTCTATTTTTTAACTCACCCATTAAATAAAATACGCACATTGTACTTCATGTCTAAAGTCATTTTTCACTTTATAATTTAACATTGACTTTACTACTTATAAAGTCGCTTTCACTTTATAATTTACAATTGACTTTACCACTTATAAAGTCACTTTCACTTTATAAAGTCACACTTAGGAAAATAATTATTTTGAACACTTTTCCCTAGGTAGAGACTAACCCATGGGAAACCACTTGTCCAAGGTACATCAAAAATCAACATTTAAGGAAATAAAAAAAGGTGAAAAGAACAAAAACCTAAGTTAACTTAACATGGAGGCAATGAAATAATTCTTAGATACATGACAACAAAAGTGAGGGAATAAATAACATGAGAAATTTTGGGTGAAACCCACACCATAACACTAAGTAAATATTTGTTATATGGTAAAACCTACCTAACTACATAACACTAAATAAACCTTTGCTATGTGATAATATGTATTTAGCTAAAAACTTGAAAGGTTTTATCAATAACTTAAAAACATACAAATAATTGGTGAAGTGTTAAGAATCTATCATTCAAATATAAAATTTAAAATGAAATTTTGAAACACAAACTATATTCAAAGTAAATTATAAAACTGAGAGTAAAATATCAAGATGCAAACTAAATTATAGACATATATATTATATTTTATTATAAAGAATCTTAAGGATTTTATTTATTGGATTTGTCATATAAAATATATTTAGGAAATAAAAATCTAATATATATATATATATATATATAAAAGATGTATTTGAGAAGCAAGAAACTAGTTTTAACAATAACATGCTTGGGGTATATGTCACTCAATTTATAAATAATATTTACCAAATGTAACTTCATTATTATGAGCATCACCTGATGGAATGAGTGCTAAGTGGGCTATTCAAAAATCATGACAAATTAATTAGTTACAACTGCCTCTCATGGAAATGGTTATAGATGAATGACTTACTTAACACAGTTGAATCCCAAAAAATGATATGTAATATAATGCACTACAAAAAAACCCCTCAATACTTAAATACAAAGAGTGAAGGGAGCTCTACTTGAATGGTTCATGAGGCACAATACTTGCAAATGGGGTAGCAAGCTAAGTGGGCTTGATTGTGAGGAAAACTCCACAGTTAAGCGAGCTTGAGCCAGAGGCGATCTGGGATGGGTGACCTCTCGGGAAGTCTTGGGCATCACCCGATGCAAATTAAAAAATCATGAGAAATTAGTTAGTTATGACTACCTCTCATGGAAATGGTCATAGATGAATGAGTTACTTAACGCAGTTGAATCCCAAAAAATAATATCTAATATAATGGACAACGAAAAACCCCTAAATTCTTAAATACAAAGAGTGAAATGAACTCTACTTGAATGGTTCATGAGGCACAATACTTGCAAATGGGGTAGCAAGTTAAGTGAGCTTGATTGCAGGGAAAACTCAAAAATGATATCTAATATAATGCACTATGAAAAACCCCTCAATACTTAAATACAAAGAGTGAAATGAGCTCTACTTGAAAGGTTCATGAGGCACAATACGTGCAAATGGGGTAGCAAGTTAAGTGGGCTTGATTGCGGGGAAAAATCCACAATTAAGTGCGCTTATTAAAAAATCATGAGAAATTAGTTAGTTATGACTACCTCTCATGGAAAGGGTCATAGATGAATTGTAGAAATTATATAACTAATGCGTTATACATCCAAGATTCTCCTAATCACACACTATTTGACTTCATGCACAATACAGAATCTCTTCTACTATTGATCATTACTTGCAGAAATTAAATCAATTGCATGCACACATTGAAACCTTAAAAATTCACACATATGAACACAGTGTTTTAATGGGAAAACTTAAAGCTGAAAACCCCAACTATCTGTATATAATATATGTCATAGAGATCATGTAACAATCATCATACAAAGCTTCTCACAAGCTCTCAGTACAATCTCCAATTGCTACACACTAATAAGGTCTGATCTAGCAAATCCCATGCACCGATCTCTGCCACCTACTAGCCTGCCTCTACTGCGCAATCACTGCTGAAAAATGGCTCTGAATGAACTCGAATTGGTCCAGCCTTGCTCATGCAATCCTCATTGGCATCTCCAACCACTGTGTGTTGCAAATCATGCAACACTATAGTCACAACTGATAGTCAACCTGCTCTTTCACCTACCTCTCCACTGTTCTCTACTGAAACTGTCCATGCACTGTAGTTAACTGATGTATTCTTCAGTTGATTAATGAGTTAATAATTAGTGAATTAATTAATAATTAATTCACACCACTCTCACTAGTGTATTAATCAGTTAGACTAGATACAACTAGCTCAACTATGTTTAACTAAGTTAAATTGAACACAACTCCACCAACTCTGTCACATGAGTTCTAACTGAAGTCTCCATGCAATAGCTCCACTTAACCCTCAAGAATAGCGTAATTCCTTCTGTCAGCTCCTGTGCCACATCTATGCACTTAACTAAAGTGCTCCAAGAGAATAAGATAATGTTTATAGTCCAAATATTATTAAGAGCTAATAATATTCGACATATCTATTTTTAGATTAAGTAATCTAAAAATAGATTCCGTCTCATTATGTCTATAAATAGAGAAGTCCATCTATTTTTTTCCAACTTCTACTCAAATATCCAAATAGCATCCTACAACTCATAGAATATGATCGACATGTCTAAAAATAGACATAGTCTAAAAATAGACTTGCGCCAAAAATAGCCTGTGAGCCCACTTAGTGAAGGCGACTCTTTTCACTAAGCTCATCATCTTGTTGAATCTCAACACTCCCTCTCAACAAGATAGGGATTATCTACCACCTCAATCCTGTCTCTATGGTATTCGAATTTTCTCCTGGTGAGCGCCTTCGTCAGAATATCTGCATCCTGATCCTCCGTAGGAATGTAAGAAAGTAACATGATATTCCGCTGCACACAATCTCTGATATGATGATACCGGATGTCAATATGTTTAGATCTATCATGAAATATTGGATTAACCGAGAGTTTAATGCAACTCTGATTATCACAATATATCACAGTAGGATCTAAGTGTGAACCGAACAAACCAACCAAGATCTTCTTCATCCATATAGCCTCGCATGCCCAAATTCGCCGCCATGTACTCGACCTCCGTTGAACCGAGTGCCACGAATCTCGTCTCTACCGTACTCAAGAAATTGTCGACTCGATACTGAAAATCCCTCCAGATGTGCTCTTTCTGTCCGTTGGGCTCCCTGCCCAATCTGCATCTGTGAAGCCACATAGCCTCACCTCATCCGATTGTCTGTACCATAATCCATATCCCGATGTGCCTCTGAGATATCTCAATACATGCTTGCCTGCCTTCCAAAAGAGCTTGGTAGGCTTAACCATAGCTTGTGAAAGTTGGTTAACATCGTAGCATATGTCAGGTCATGTATTGACTAGATACATAAGTGACCCCACCAACTGTCGATAAACAGTGGCACCCACTACCTCTGTCAATGTAGCATCCTCTTTCCTCCATCCACCAGGAAGAGGAGTGTCGATGGGCTTACAGCCATGCATGTTGAACTTCCAAAAGATTTCCCCGAGCATACTTGTCTTGAGACACAAAAAGTTCACCATCTCACTGCCATATTTCCAATCCAAGGAAATAATGAAGGAGGCCCATATCCTTCATCTCAAACTCCTTTGCAAGATCAGCCTTGCATGAGTGTATCAACAGTTCATCACCTGTCAAAATCAAATCATCTACATAAATTAAAATGATCAGCAACTTACCCTCCACCACAATCTAGTATAGGGTCAGATCTACCTCACTCTTGGAGAATCCAATTCTAGTGAAATAACTGTCTATCTGTGTACCAAGCACGAGGTGCTTGTTTCAACCCATACAACGCTCTTTTGAGCCTGCACACATGCGAATCGCTGCTGAAGATCTTGAAACCTTCGGGTTGCTCTATGTACACCTCCTCCTCAATATATCTGTTGAGGAACAGAGTCTTCACATCCATCCGATGAATGTGCCACCCCATCTGCGCTGAGAGAGCAAGAATCGTCCATATGGAAGAATACCTTTCAACAGGTGCAAAGGTTTCCTCATAGTCGATCCCCTCAATCCGTGAGAGTTTCCGGCAACAAATCTTGCCTTGTACTTCTCGACGCTCCCACACCGCTTGCTTCACTTTGTAGATCCATCTCGAACCCTACCACTAATTTCCTTCGGCCTTGGGACAATCTCCTATGCACCGTTTCTCGATAATCGAATCATACTCTTCCACCATGGCATCTACCCATGGTCCTCCACAGCCTTCCTCGAAAGAGGATGGTTCCGTCACGATACACTTGCTCATCGCAGCCATGTATCCAAAGATCGGTCGTGTGACTATCTCTGGTCGCGATGTGATGTAGGTGCTCCTACAATCTTCTCTGCATCAAGATTCAGTCGCTCAGCTTCTGTAGTGCACTTCCGCCCTCTGATGGTTGGCGTTGCATGAGTGGTTTCTTCCACTCCATGAACCTCCTCTTGTGGCTGATCCACATCCTAAGGCTCATCCTTAGGAACTAATAGCTCCTCATCTGCATGCAAGTGTGGCTCCCTCTCAAGCGAACACTTCATGGCTTTCTCCTCATGAAATTTGATATCCCGTCGCACAACAGTCTTCCGACTGTCTAGCAAATACACATGGTAGTTGTGAGGTGTATCAATGTATCCCACAAATATCCCAACCTCTACGGTCGGCTCCAGCTTCTTCCTGGCATCCTTCGTCACATGAATGTAAACAGGTGAGCCAAAAATCCTCAAATGAGAAATATTAGTCTTCTTACCAGAAAACACCTCTTCGGGTGTACTCATGCCAAGTACTCTATGAGGAAAATGGTTTTTCACATAAACCACAATGTTTCATGCCTCAGCCCACAAGTGTATGGGAAGGCCCTGATCATGCAACGTCGCTCGTGCAACACCCACGATCGTTCTACTCTTTCTCTCTGCGACCCCATTTTGCTGTGGGTTATGAGGTGATATGAGCTCTCTTCGAATTCCTTCTGTGCTGCAAAAGTCCTTGAATTCGCCAGAGATGAATTCATCACCATTGTCGCTCCTAAGAGCCTTCACCTGCTTCCCCGATTCTTTCTCAACCAGTGCCTTGAACTCACAGAACTTTGAGTATGTCTCGCTCTTCTTCTGCATGAAGAAGATCCAACACTTACGAGAAAAATCATCAACAAATATCACATAATACCAGTGATTTTTTGTCGAAGCTACTGAGAAAGGTCCACACACGTCTGTGTGAATTCTCTCAAGGATCGTCGTGGCGCAACTATCCTTCTCGTGAAAGGTGGCTTTTACAAATTTTCCCAAGGTACATCCCTTGCACCGATCCGACCACAAAGTGTACCTTCGAAGCCTCGTAGGACATCCGCCGCAAAATTTTCAAAGCACCATGGTGAAGATGGCCCAATCTCCCCGTGCCATAGCTCGCTCCTCATCCCGCCACCACCCTTTCCGTCTTTGCTCTGTCGTCGGGCGTGTACTCATCTACCGTCTACAACTCAAGGAAGGCTCAACTCGAACTCTCCTCATCCTCTAGAGCTCTGCCCGGGCCGTCTTACTGTGCAGGAAAGCCTTTCCCTTGCTAAAGACAACATCATATCCCTTGTCTTCCACCATCTCCACAGAGATAAGATTCTTCTTCAATCCTGGAACATGCATGACTTCCTTCAATACGAAGGGTTTACCAGACTCCCTCTCAAAGGAAATGGTCCCAATACCGGTCGCACTGTATCTACCATCATCGCCCATCTCGATGTGCACTCCAAGATCCTTCTCATCCAGATCAGTAAACAAATCTTTGTCTCCTGTCATGTGGAAAGACGCACCACTGTCAAGAAACCACACTGAACCCATCATACTCGAGACCAAGCATGCGATCAGCGAAAAATCCAGCTCAAACTGCGAGGCTAAGGCCTCTCCAGCTGCAAATCCAACAACCTGCTTATTTTTCTTCTTCTGTGGACAATTAGTGGCGTAATGTCCGTGTTGGTGACAGTGAAAGCACTTCACCTTGGACATGTCCTGCTTCTTGCCTTTCGTACCGGATTGAGAAGCATTCTTCTTGCTCTTCCCCTTCCTTGCTTTGGCAGCCAAAGCGCAATTTTCTTCATCTACATTCTTTGATGAAGATCCGTCCCTGGTACTCCGCCTTATCTCCTCCTGCACAAGATCCGACCAAAGTCGCTCCCATCCCGGCAGTTTCTCCCGACCATTGACAGAGAACTGATAGGAATGCCAACTCTTCGGAAGCCCAAGGAGAGCCAAGCTCACCAAAGTCCTCGTCATCTACAGTAAACCCCACACTTCCCAGCTCATCCTTGCACTGGACAAACTTCGTGAGGTACTTGGGTATACTGTCGCCTTTCTCCATTTTTATATTCCTGAGCTTATCCTTGAGCGCCAACTTCCTCTGGTCGCTCTTGCTTTGGAACAAATCTGTCAAAGCTTTCCATATCAGGAATGGAGAAGCTTTACCATGAAGTCTGGACACTATGTGATCCTTCACACCTTCCAACAGAATCCTTCGACATTTTGCTGTCTTCTTTTGCCATGTGTCAAGTGCGGCAGCATCGCTAGAAGCAGGTTTTGGTATTTCTGCATTTATGAACTCCTTCAACCCATTGTCCTCCAGCACCGCCTCCGTCCTTTCCTTCCACGCAATATAATTCGAGCTGCCCTCAAGGGCATACTCCAATCGCAATCCGTTGAAAGACATCTCAACTTCGACACCAAGAAAACACTACTGCAAATTCGAATTCCACCAACACAAAACTCAACTGCTTCAATGATTTGCAATTGCTCCAATGATCAATATCGTTCCGATACCATGTAGAAATTATATAACTAATGCGTTATACATCCAAGATTCTCCTGATCACACATTATTTGACTTCATGCACAATACAAAATCTCTTCTACTATTGATCATTACTTGCGGAAATTAAATCAATTGCATGCACACATTGAAACCATAAAAATTCACACATATGAACACAGTGTTTTAACGGGAAAGCTTAAAGCTGAAAACTCCAACTATCTGTATATAATATATGTCATAGAGATCATGTAACAATCATCATACAAAGCTTCTCACAAGCTCTCAGTACAATTTCCAGTTTCTACACACTAATCAGGTCTGATCTAGCAAATCCCATGCATCGATCTCTGCCACCTGCTAGCCTGCGTCTACTGCACAATCACTGTTGAAGAATGGCTCTGAATGAACTTGAATTGGTCTAGCCTTGCTCACGCAATCCTCATTGGCATCTCCAAGCACTGTGTGTTGCAAATCATGCAACACTATAGTCACAACTGATAGTCAACCTACTCTTTCACCTCCCTCTCCACTGGTCTCCACTGAAACTGTCCATGCACTATAGTTAACTGATGTATTCTTCAGTTGATTAATGAGTTAATAATTAGTGGATTAATTAATAATTAATTCACATTACTCTCACTAATGTATCAATCAGTTAGACTAGATACAACTAGCTCAATTATGTTTAACTAAGTTAAACTGAACACAACTCCCCCAACTTTGTCACATGAGTTCTCACTGAAGTCTCCATGCAATAACTCCACTTAACCCTCAGGAATAGCGTAATTCCTTCTGTCAGCCCCTGTGCCACATCTGTGCACTTAACTGAAGTGCTCCAAGAGAATAAGATAATGTTTATAGTCCAAATATTATTAAGAGCTAATAATATTCGACATATCTATTTTTAAACTGGCAATCTAAAAATAGATTCCGCCCAATATGTCTAAAAATAGAAGTCCATCTATTTTTTCCAACTTGACCAACCATCCACAAATAGCATCCTGCAACTCATAGAATATGATCGACATGTCTAAAAATAGACATATTCTACAAATAGACTTGCGCCAAAAATTGCCTACGGGCCCACTTAGTGAAGGCGACTCTTTACACTAAGCTCATCATCTTGTTGCAATCTCAACATGAATGACTTACTTAATGCAGTTGAATCCCAAAAAATGATATCTAATATAATGCACTGCGAAAAACCCCTCAATACTTAATACAAAAAGTGAAGGGAGCTCTACTTGAATGGTTCATGAGACACAATACTTGCAAATGGAGTAGCAAGCTAAGTGGGCTTGATTGTGGGGAAAACTCCACATTTAAGCGCGCTTATTCAAAAATCATGAGAAATTAGTTAGTTACGACTACCTTTCATGGAAATGGTTATAGATGAATGACTTATTTAACACAGTTAAGCGCGCTTATTCAAAAATCATGAGAAATTACTTAGTTACGACCACCTCTCATGGAAAATGGTCATAGATAAATGACTTACTTAACACAATTGAATCCTAAAAAATGATATATAATATAATGCACTACAAAAAGCCCCTCAATACTTAAATATAAAGACTAAAGGGAGCTCTACTTGAATGGTTCATGAGGCACAATACTTAAAAGTGGGGTAACAAGTTAATTGGACTTGATTGTGGGGAAAACTCGACAGTGAAATGCGCTTGAGCCAGAAGCGATCTGAGACAAGTGACCACCTAAGAAGTCTTAGACATCACCTGATGCAATAGATAAATGACTTACTTAAAACACTATTATTCTATAAATAAAAAAACGTTCAACCCTTTTAAAAATAACACGCTTGGAGTCGGTGATTGAGTTGCTCTCTAATCTGTACTACTCGACCAATAAACAATATCTATCCAATGTGACATTCATTATGGTATACTTTAAAATATACATCCTCAAATGTAGAATCCCTAGGATTTGAGCGTATATATCAATTAATATCGTAATGTGCATCACGTGGTGGTTATTGTTGGCTCACGGAAACTTGAATCTTAGCATAGCCATGTGTGTTTAACAAACGACACTACTCCCCAAGGAATTCTAGAGAATATGCAATATATGTGTCAAACAAAGCGTATTTTCAAGTGAGTTGTTTTTACAACTCCGATAGACTATTTGAGGGCCGGTAGGATTTAAAGGCTTTGAAGGGAATGGAGGCCTGAGAATTCATTTACAACGTCGGAATATCCAAAATTGCATAATTTATGGTCAAAATCATGGTTTTTCATAGGAATATTCTCTCAAGGTTCTGCACCGAACTATGTACATTTGCAAAGTTTCACGCAGGTCCCCTGTCACTTCAACGTGGCCGTGCGAAGGTAAATTTTTACCAAAAGGCTGGACTGTATTTTATTTTAGGAAAGTTCAACCACAATTTTACTGTATTTTATTTTAGGAAAGTTCAACCTTGTTGCTATTACAATTTTATCTATAACACCAATAATGAGGACATTAAAATTTCTAGGTAGGACATGACGCTCAAAGTTATTGTATTTATTTTAGGAAAGTTCAACCTTGTTGCTGTTACAATTTTACGCCGTAGTCTTCTCAGGCAACGTTGTTTTGGCCCGGATTCTGGCAAAGATTTTTAAAAAATCTGGCAAAGATTTTTAAAAAATCATGTTTTCAGTTGTTAAACTTTAGCATTTTGAGTGTCCTAAAAATTTTTGGTAGTGCTGAATCCATTTCTGCTATCAAAAATGGATTCCAAACACTCCAACTACCTGATTTCTTAAATTTCAGTTGCCCGAATTCCGACAAAAACTGCCGTCCAGGCTATTTCGTTGCCTGGGTAGACAACTCCTAATTTTACCTATAGTACAATGAGGACATCAAAATTTCTGGTCAGGACACTACGCGCAAAGGTTGAATGGACCGCAAACCCGCGTCAAATCGCCAGTCAGTCGTACAACTGTCGTCTGTGGACCATCCACGAGTTTTGCTCATAGCCTCCGCACATGATGGTGGAACGCATGCTCGGAGCGGGCTGCAACGCGCCCACCCAAAGCTCTCTAAATTAATCTAGCCAGTGTACAAATTGAAGTTTCAGGCTTAATCTCAACTTTCATATTTAATCTCATTGTTAAATTCAAATTTACTGTTAATTTATCCGTTCACATACCCTGTGCAAACGGATGATCTCACTCTGAGATGTGCATACGGATGACCTCGATCAGATCGCTCTGCCTTGAGATCATGTGCATAGGAAGGGCTCAAAAGCATCTGTTACGTCACGCAACACCAGAGGTGCCCCCTCCCTTCATGACTGCATGTGCGGAGTCCAACATATTGACGCCTGTGCGGATGGAGATTGGCGTAACCCCTTGAGCTCGCTCGAAGCTATTGCGCTTCAGAACGCGTTTGGACGGTTCTCGCCATAGGTTTCTGTGCATTATGTGCTCACTGCCAACTAGTAAAACATTTTTATCACTGTCGGCAGTGCTGATGCCTCAACGTGGCTGACTTCAATTTAAATAGATAAATTGATAATTGTAAGCAAAGCTATACACGTGTAAACGCAATATCAGGACCAGATTTCCACATTTTACGAGACGGCCATTCCTGTAGCGCTTTCGGCGAACAAAAGCTAGAAACCATTGAAAGCGCATCAGAATCCAGCCTGTAAGAAGTTGGAAAGGACATTTCCACAAAATTCCTGGAAAATATAAGCCGACTGGCATGTTAATGCGGAAATTTCGGTCGAAACTATGGAATACACCTGAAAGAGGATAAAATTTGAAGCCCGATTGTTTTCAGAAGCCATTTAAATTTAAGAATTTTGCTTCATACCTTTTCATATGTATGAAATTTTCTTCAAGAGGTGATTGATTTTCGAGGATTCACAAAATTTTCGACTATTTAGAAGTTACAGTTAACAGTTTGCACTTCATCCATATGTTGGAAAATGTAGAATTGCTGCTATTTTTAGGGATCTAAAATTCTGGAGGTTGTTCCTCAGTTCACGGAAAAAAGACAACGCAATCACCACCGAGACTCACGAAAAAATTTAGGAGAGTTCAAGAAATGTAGAAAACCTCCTTAAGGCGATACTACTCGACTTAAAAGATAGTGAAAATACAGGTCTCGTGGCTTTGCTTAATTTCTCAATGCCTTTAATTAATGCGCAGTGTAAACTTTAACGTGAACCTCAAAGAGCACATAATAGCTTTTGCGGAGAGCTGGACAGACCGAACAGTTCGTCCCCTGCTAAATTTTCTTGTGCTATTTCTAGGAGATTCTCTGCAGCTGCTATTTACTGCATAGCTGGTGACTAATCTTGTTTCTTGCTTGTTTTTCCCAAAAATTTAAGCGGCGGAAAAATCGGTTCGGGAGGCCTTAACACTGGCTAATTGAAAAACTTTAAATAGGATTAACATTAGTTAAAACAATCAACGCAACAAAGAGCTTTAGGAAGCTTCATACAGTCCAAAGTTCATTCTAGATTCTGCACCCAGACTGCTTTTTTATGACTTTTCAGCAACACTATGAACAGAAAAAAAAGCTATTCTTGTCATTTTCATTGGAACAGAAGATTAAGAGCGTTCAAATTACAAACCTTGCAAGCTTCCATGCCACGGACTCTTCCAGCCTCGGCATCAATATTCTCGTCCAGTTTCTGATCCAGCTCCCATATGCTACCTTGACCACTCGCCATAGCTGCAATAACTTCCTCCACAAACAGTAGTATCTTGTTCCGCTTTCGCTTTATTGCAAAAACGTTTTAGCGTTTTCTCTCGGCGTTAGAAGAAAAGATGAGGTACCTGTTGCTGCTTTGCCAAAATTACAATACTGGATACATTTCCTGAACAATTCGCATAATGTAGACGGTGAAGACATCTTCTGACTTATGCTGCTCAGCCTAGTTGCTGTTTAATGCACAGAATCTTTTTGTCTCCCTGGTAGCCAAAGAAGCCTCAATTTCTGCTGATGGATTATATAAATTAATGAAGAAAAATTAGACAAGCTTATTTTCGATTTCTTGAAGAAGAAAATCAATCGGGCACGATACTCATGGATAAATTGGAATATTATGTTGGAAGCTGCCATAATTTCTTTTCATTCTTTAAGCCGGTCATACTTGCTGCCGCTAATTTAAATTATTATAATGCATTCGCCTTGAATTTTCTCTATATTTAAAAGAAAAAACCAATGCTTCGATTATTGTTTTCGTTTTCACTCGGTCTACTTCCCTATTTCTCTATTTTTAGCCCTTTCTCTGCTTTTTATATGATGTAAAGTGCGCTCACCTCAGCCGTGTCATGCTCGGTCCAAATCCGTAGCCAAAGACATAAGAAGAGACGAAACTCCACAACGGCTCTGAGCAAAGCCAGACCTAATATCTGCAACAATCCACCGCCATTGCCAGAACTCTCGAGCCTTCCTCCAGTCCTGCTCATTACATCCACTTCCTTAAACGAACGAACTTCAGACGTGGCGCTTCCAGATTCGTCCTTTGTCTGCTCCAAATGGCATTAATGTCATTCTGAAGCCAACAACCACGGATCGATTCTCCTGGCTCCATTTACCATACGGTAAAAGCACCGCGCGGTTACCGGATTCTGCTGGTAAGTTCACGTTAGTTGACGGAAATTTGCTTTGGAGAGAGCCCAAACTGTGGTTTGCTCTTTTCCACGTTAGATGAAACAAGTGGATGTTTCTCCCTTAAAATAGTCAAAGGCAAATGAATGGTGAATCCCTGGCTTACCATTCGACAGTTTAGTCAGCTTTTATTCCTTCTAATTTCTTCTGTGGGTCAGCTAGCGCATAAATATTCGGTGGATGGAACGTCTTATGGACTACTTTTACATTCTATTACATGATTTTTCCGACAACTTATTTTTCCGTATGTGACTCAACTAGCCGTCACAACATAAAGATATTCAAATATACTATGTGGTATTGTATAGGGAAACGAGGCAAACACCATGCACCTTGCGTTAAAGTAATAAATATTATATAAATTACATGTGAACGATTGAATGATACATATTTTAATTTATAAAATATTTATTAATTTATTATAAAAATTATATTATATATTAGTTATAAAAATAAATTAATGAAAATCTAGTAAAAAGGTAATATTAAAAATGCTATTATTTTTAAATTTAAAGATAAGTTGTGGGATGATAGGGAATTAGAGGAAATTTAAGCTAAATTATTATAAGGAGGTTATTAATCTTACTCTTGCTAATCATAATTATCTTTATGTTTTGACTAGTGTTAAAAAAAGAACATTGAGAAGATAAGAACTAATTCTTATGAGCTTTGAAGTGAAACAAAGTGTTGGTCTATTCCTAAAACATTATGGAATGAAAGAATTTCACCTGTGAGATACTAAGAAGGTTGAAGATGAAAATCACTTTCTCTTGGAGTTTCTAGCTTTTACTCACATCCATTGGCTTTACTCACATCTATTCTCATTTCCAAAACATTTTCAGACTACTTCATTTCTTGATTTGTTAAGTCAACAAAACTACAACTTTTCTTTTCTTTTTGATATATAAACAAAATATTAATGAACCTCAATTAATTTCTTACTTTCTTAAGTTTATAAATCACATTGAGTTTTAGTGATCGTTATTCATCATTATCTGTTAAAGTTTATTAAAGATGAAATAGTGAGAATAACATTATATATAACTAATATTAATATATTTTATTTTATTTAATAATAAAATATATAGTTGTATAATTATATATATGAGTTGAATTTTAATTCATATTCTTTTATATATATATAAAAACTAATTATTAATATTATAAGAAAATATTATTATTATCATATATTTTGAAAATATTATTATTAATTTTAATTAATTTTTTTTTATTTCATTAAAATTATGGTTAATCACATAATTATCATTTTTAATAACGATGATCCACATTAATTTATTGATGATGATGATGGTGGTGGTTAACGTCCACTAAGACCAATCTTTGGTCTATCGGACCTAAAGAAAAGAGTTATTTAGTTTGATTTAAGATTTTATTCCTATGCTCAAAAAGCTTGGAGAGAAGCCTCCCGAGCTCACTATAATTTTGACATCTTAAAAGGCTAGGAAGGTTAGTATTGCAACAAAGATTATGAAATTGAGCTCTAATGTGGTTGTATGCGGGGCACTCTAAGAGGAAGTGATTTTCATCCTCGATGTTCATATTCTCACAGAGATGGCAGATCCTTTCCATCCATGGTGTTTTAGGAATTGTCCAATGACCTGTTTCACTATGGAGCTCATGAGAGTTCGTTCTAATCTTGGCTATATTAATTTTCTTCTTTGAGCTAGTTAAAACAGATAAATACTTTTGATCTTCTAGGGTGGGGTTGATGACCTCCTTATAATATCTTAATTTTCTTTTAGCTGCTAGATCTTTCTCACACCACATTTTTTCTTTGAACTTAGAAGTAACAATTTTTGTAATGTTATTAATGTTTTGCAATGCAACATTCTCGTCGATCTCCCAATGGTTTAACCAGGCCCTGGTGTCTTTATACCAACCTCGTTTAAGCCTTAGGTGGTTTTGGCTGGAATTTAAAGCTAGCTTAGGAAGTCTATGGTCTCCTATGTTATTGAGCTTGTGCTTGTACAACAGAAGCCTAGTCATAGCTAGGCTCTTGATAGGGGAAAGACCCACTTCTATAAGGAGAATAGGATAGGGTGTATTGCTTTTAATTTTAAGGTTATACGTTATAAAACGCTTCTGGATTTGCTCAATCTTTCTCCAAGATTCTCTAGAGATGTTGCAACCCCAAACCTCACATCCATATAAGATAACAAGAGTGACTAAAGTTTCAAAGAGGAACTTCTTTCTATCCCACATTACGAGGTTTGTCGTTTTACAATTATTTTCAAGACCAAAATAAGCTTTCCACCCCCCATTAATCCTTTTATGAATGCTATAGTTCTAGTTAAGCTTGTGATGAATATCAATTCCTAGGTACTTGTAAGAAGACACTTCCTCCAAGTTACTATTGTCATACATAAAATTAGTGTAAGTGTCCTTCTTGGATTTGATAATCATAACTTTTGTTTTGTTAGTGTTAACAGACATACCCATGGTAGAGCAGAAATCCTTAAGAAGTCTAAGTTTCTTATCAAGATCAGATGGGCACCTTGCGAAAAGAACAATATCGTCATCATAGAGAAGAAGGATGATGACTATCCCAACTAAGATCTTGCCAGCACATCCTGCTTCCTCTAAACAACCTTCTAGCTTGTCGATGTAAATTCCAAATAGGGTAGGGGAGAGGGGGCAACCTTGTTTAACTC
Organism: Pinus albicaulis; assembly: GCA_034641835.2. Classification (NCBI taxonomy): domain Eukaryota; kingdom Viridiplantae; phylum Streptophyta; class Pinopsida; order Pinales; family Pinaceae; genus Pinus; species Pinus albicaulis. The sequence goes on from CM076578.1 coordinate 1,534,065,207, forward strand.
TGATATTACACTTAATATATTTCGACCACCCCTCATTGCTCTTTAACTTGGCAATTACATTCTCGTATAACCTTATAGTGGTCGCTCTTAGTTTGAAAGGAACATTTAGCTCTTCTAATCTATTTCATAGGTTGTTTCTAGGAACCATATCGAAAGCCTTTCTAAAGTCCACAAAGCAACAGAAGAGACTGGATTTATCATTGCGGCATTCCTCCACAATGATCCTAAGCGTAACGAGGTGGTCCATTATTGAGTGTTGCCTTCTAAAACCCGCTTGGCCTTTAGCCTGCTTACCTTTACTTTCAAGCCAAATGCTCAACTTCTTTTCCAAAATAATACCATGTAACTTAGCTAAGAGAGGGCTGATTATAATTGTCTGATAATTAGAGGGGTTATTTTTATCCCCACTTTTAAAAATAGGGATAATGAGGCTCTGAGTTCAAGGTTTAGGGAACCCTTGCTTGACCGCTTGGTTGAAAAGCTTATGGATGTGGGGCATGAGTATAGGACCTCCAATTTTTAAGATTTCCGCCTGGTAACCTTCAATGTCTTTAGCTTTCCCATTTGCTAGGCGTTTAACCCTAAAATCAATGTCTTCTAATGAGAAAACTTCTTTTGTTGTGAGCAGGGTTTCAAAATCCCCGGCATTTGGAGATTCATAAAGCTTTTTAAGATAGGAATTCGAGTCGTGTAAAGCAATTTTATTATTATATTTAGTTTTCCTAGTTAGAATCTGCCTCCAGAATTTCTTAGGAGCCACCTTAGAGAGGTGTAAGAGATTCTCTTGTCTTTTCCGAATATATTGCCTTTTTTTCCTTTTAGTTAGGGCTTGGTATATTTTTATCTTGTCAATTTTGAGAGATTCATCAACAGCTTCCTTAATTGCTCTCCTCGCACTTTTACAATCTTTATCATACCATGGGTTGGTTTTGCTATTTCTTTTATGACTTGAAACTTCAATTGAGAACTTGTTATTAGAATATGAGAGGGTTGTAGTAAAATTATGATAGAGGTCATCTATGTTGTCTATACTAGATAAAGGAAGTAAATTAGTTTTTAATTCATTTAGAAAGAGATCATTTTTATTTCTATCAAAGATTAAGTTCTTTTGACTATAAGGATTATCTTCTATGGGATCTCTATGCATGACAAAATTGAGAGTTATGAGTAAAGGCCTATGATCAGAGTCAGGCTCGTGGTCGTCTAAAATGTCAAAACTTATTATTTCGTTGTATAAAGGGAGATCATAAATAACATAGTCTACCACGTGACTGCCAAGCCCATGGATGCAAGTCATCTGGCTAGAAATGGGCCACTTCTTTAGACCGTTGCAAATTATGAGATCCTAAGCACTACAGAGCTTGACTAGCTCCGACCCAAACAAATTATCCCTGAGATCTTCAGAGCTCCTTTTGTACCGGCTAGCCGGAGTAAGGTCTTCGTCTAACCAAAGAGGATTGGGGTTGGAATGATTGCTTAGAAAAATAGCTTGGTTGCTTGAAGTTCGAGCATTAAAGTCACCCACTAAAAGGATATTACCTTCATTCCTTAGGCTAGAAATATCATTCTCTAAACCATTGTAAGGACTATTTTTATCTAGATTATTTTTCTTATAGAAGTTAGAATTAATGGGGGGGAAATAACAGATTGCTATGTAGGTATTTTTATCATTAATGTCAGTAATCTCAATCCAACTATATTGGTTGTAAGGGTCGTTTTTATAAATCCTAGCATGGGGGGAGATGTTCTTCTTAATGTAGCAAGCTATGCCCCCAATGCCTCTACGAGAGGATCGTTTGTTCCAGGTAGACCATAGTGCAAAGCCATCTATGTTAGGGACCTTAGATTCTTCGTGCTCCCAAGTTTCAACAAGCAATATAATATCAACATCATTTGAGATCCAACTTAGTTTGGGGCCTTTGTTCCATGGAAAGCCCCGAAAGTTCCAAGAAAGAATTCAGAGCATGTTGAATTGCTATTTATTACTATCTTTTTGGTTTCTATCCCGAATAACAACTTTTCTATTTCTGATTATTGCCCATTTTCCTTCCTTCCTAGCTTCTTTTACCTTTTGAACCTCGTTTCTTAATTCTTCTTGATCTTCTGGAATGAGATCTTCGTTTATAAATATTCACGTTCCTTTTAGACTTGAGGTTTTAATTAGTATGTCATATTTATGGTCAGTAGAGCTCACCTTTATTCGGATCTTCCTTTATTCTCAGTTAATTTCCCTAACCTTGTTGCTTGTGTGAGACACCTGGTTTCAATTTGTAATCTATTATGTAATTCTGTCTGGGCATCCTCGTCTACCTCCTCTTTCAAACCGAAGATTCTCATGGTCTAATTCGATCAATTTTTTCATTTTATCTTTAATTGGTTTGATATCTAATTTACCTGCCCCATTAATATTAATATATTATTTATTTATTTAATAATAAAAAATATATATGAGTTCAATTTTTAATAATTAAAAAATATAAAATTATATATATGAATTCAATTTGTATTCTCATTCTTTTATATATAAAATTAATAATCTAAGAAAAATTATTATTATAATCTATTATATATAATTTTTTATATTTATTATTATTATTGATATGTATTATATAAGATTTCGATTTCAATTTTAATTGACATTCTTTTATTTATATATTAATAAAAATTAATTACTTAATAATATATATATGGTTGATAGTTTAAGAAAATATTATTATTATAATGTATTTTGAAAAATAGAATAGAAATTTTTTTATAAAATATTTGAGTTATTAATATTTAAACGTATTCTATTTTTTATGCATGATTATATCATCAATGGTTCGTATATTTTATTTTAATGTGAAGACTTAAAAAACATTAAAATTGGATACTTTGATTTTTTTAAGGAGAAGTTGGAAAGTGAAGTTATTTTATATATTTATATATATGAAATGGTTATTTATATGGTATTTTTTTCTATTTGGATTTTTTTTTAAATTCACTTGGACTTTTTGAGGAGAACTTGGACAGTGAAATTTAAATATTAAAGAGTTCATGAGAACATCAAACATGCATCACATTTTATTTTGATTTATATTTTTGTTGATTTATTCTAGAGTATAATTGTTACTTTATTTATAGGCTTGGCTTTTCATGCTTCGGTTTAATTTTGGATTTTGGTGTTTTAGTTTTTTTAATCTTGGAATTTTGTGTTTTTTATTAAACTTAATTATAAAAAAAAAAAAAAGTCTTACAACTTTATAGACATAGGGTGAAAAAAATGTGCTTATTTGTATTATTTAAAAAAATAGTTTTTATATAGAAGAAGTATCAGAGTCTTACCAGCACTCTTTTTTCTATGGAAAAGGGAATAATGGTTCGCTATAACTATTTTCCAAGAACTTAGTTGTTAAGAAAAAACATTATAATTTTATGGTAAATTTATGAGATGATATTGTTATTTATTAGAGGAGACCTTAGATGTTTTTCTATCTAGCATTGCACTTTAATGAAGATTCTTATTTAAAAAGAGTTTTTGATAATAAAATGTTGGTGTAGCATAACATAGTATTGGTTTGTTGATATATAGTCACTTCACCATTTATTAATAGAGGAAGAATGTAGTTATTTTATTATGCATTGGTATGAAGAATAATTTAGTCACTCAATAATTTAGTAATAGGGAGATGAATAATAAGAAGATAAACGATTTTTTTTGAATTTTTTTTTCTTTTTAAATTATTCATTTTATTCTATTTAATTTTTAACCATCATAACAATGATATATTAATTAGAAAGTTTATAAGGCGATTTGGTTACAAATGATTCAATATTTTGTGTAAATAACATTTATTGGAATACTAATAAAACATCTATTCTCAAGTTTATTTGTTATTTAAATTTATTTATCTTAATAATGGATAATATAGGAAGAGTAAAAACTCAAAGTTAGAGAGCAATAATGTGATACACCTATGTTTGGAATAATTTAATCTCATATGTAGCAAAAGAAACAATATAAATATTTTAAACAATGTATTTTATAAATATGTTATGGTTTGTTTTTATATTTTTTAATTATTTCTATTTAAAATCTAATTAAAAAAATAGAAATTATATATATATATAAACAGTGGGAAAACCCATCATCATTTAGTTTTCAAATCTATAGTAGGGATAGTTATCACTTAGCTAATGTAAACTTACTCATTAATGTTATTCAAGGAAAACCGCCCCATCTAGAATTACTCGTTGGTGGTTCTTAAGGGGGTGAGCTTTCACTTCTTCCATATTCCTCTAGGTCTTGGGTTGTTAACCTCTTTGCTTACCTCAGAGGAGGATCTGTTATTCAAATAAAACCACACCATCTAAAATTACTCATTGGTGGTTTGTAGAGGGATATTTTTGCTAGTACCACGTCTCTAGATTTTAGGTCATTAACCTCTTTCCTTACATCCAAAAAAGATGTACACTTAACTAAATAAAAACAATTTAAAAACATACTCCAAGTCCAATTTTTTTTTTACAATCTAAATAAAATATATATTTTTACAAACCTATTAAAATTTTAAAATCCAAAATCCAATTGCAATAGTCTATTTATACCTTAAAAAATCAAATCAAATAACATTTTAAACTTTTCCTTCCCAATTATATATAATATATAATGGATGTCAAACTCATGTACTTTGTCATGTGAACGTTTGCTTTATATAGTTAAAAATAGTTGGTGAAAAAATAGACCCTAAATCATTTGGGAGGTGTTATATTCCATGTGAACCCATCCCTTGCCTAATATGATAACCGTTCAAAAAAATAAAGGCTTTTGTTTGAAGTGATGATGCTTTTATTGGGAGTGGTGTACATCACGAGTCATTTTCATTTTCCAACCTAATTAATTCGGTGACTTGCGTTATAATTTTCCTAGGTAAACACAATGCCTCCATCCGTCACCCACAACGATAAACATGTGCATATATTTAGTAATGTAGTTAGTCAAAGCAGCCAGATCAATGAGAAAAAAATATCTAAAAAGTACAACGTGTATTTACGTAATACGAATCAAACCTTAGATGCCACTGACCAAGCAAACTCCTATTGATGTTAGAGATACCGTTTATGACCATCCTGTCTAGGTAATATTTAGTGGAGCCTCTAAACTTACTATTCTCATATATCTAGTATTATTTAGTGATAGTCCAATTACCATGATAATTTGTACGAGGAAATCATATGTACTTAGATACCATGGGAATCATTATGGTTTGGAGGTTATTTTTATTGAGGCGAGAGATTTATTTTACAATTTAGTATGATGGTGATTTGTAAGCTTGTATAGTGTCCATGTTCAACATGGAGTTGACACATAATTTATTCAAAAAAATGATTCTCAAAATAGTAAAGTAATGTCGGCTATAATTTATGTTTAGCTAGTTGTCCATATGAAGTAAAGATAATTTGATGTAAACAAATTAGAAGTAGAAAAAATGTATGAGTTAGATGTTTAAACCTTATGTTTTTCAAAAAAATTTCAACTGGTATTTAAATAAACTATTTGAAGATCTAATTTATGTAGATATCAATTTATTTACACATTGTATTTTGCATTCTAAAAAAAGTTTGCACCTCAGGAAATTTGATCCCTCTTAGCTCATGTTAGATCGAGAGTTAAATGGATCTACACTGGTGCTAGTAAAAATTGCAATGGGTATATGACGTTTTCACCAACATTTAATGGCTAATTTTTAATATCGGAAGAAGGGAAAGATAAAGATGTGGCATTAAAAAAAATAGAATTCTTTTAGATAAGAAAGTTATTTAAGTGAATTTTTTTAAGAGAAATTTATTGAAGTGAATTCAATATTATGAGAGGAATTAGATTTAGAAAGAGATTAAAGAGAGGTAGCTTACACAAATAAGGTCTTTTGAACCCTAGACATAAAGTTATTGGTGATGGTATTAATGCAATAAGGATTGAGGAGGGTAAAGATCGGTGCTTGGGAGAAACGATTTTAGGAGTAAGCTTTTGTTGAGAATCTTGTAGGGCTGTAGGCTAATATAATTCTCTTCATGATAATTACTTGTGATCTTGCTTATGTATATTCTTCTTTAATCTTTCATCAAGTCAATTATCAAATTACTCATTCAAATGTATAGAGACAAAATTATTTTTCACTTGTAACTGAATTTCTTGACAATTAGTTAGGAAGGTAAATCTCTCATTTACCTTCCTTACATTCAGATCACTGCCTTGACTTTGACAAACTCAACTGCACCAATTATGTACCTTATTTCATCTATCCGCACATTGTACCTTTGGTCATTTCTGCAATTTGTACTCTCTTGTTTCTTCTACAATCTGTACTTTGCATCCTCTGTACCTTCCGCAATCCTGTACCTTTTATTTTAGATGAATCTGCATACTATTCTATCCTTAGATCTGATCCCTTTTAAACGCTGTTCAACCTCAGACTAATTCGCAATTGTACTTCATAGAGAGGTCCGCACTTCTGCTCTGCCTTCTTCAAAACTAACTGAAAAACTTGTCTCTTGAATGAACCGCAACAAGGAGTATATATATTGGCACATGCTTGGTTTATTAGGCCGGCCATTCAGCTGTTATGTAGTCCAACCACTTCAACTGTTATATAGGCCAGCTTTAATACAAAATGAAAACTATATTTTCCAGCGTGTTCTTCATGGTTTATATATCTTGACTTTCATCAATGTTTGAGAGTTGTTTGTGAGCTCGTCTTTTCAACTTGACTTCCATTCTTCTAGGTCTTGGAACATGTATTTCTAGACCCTTCATATATGACACTTATTTATATCTAGAAGACAAAACATTAGCATGTACATTTTTGTTATCTTTGTCTTCTTCTCTATAAAGTTCATAATTACATAGTTAATATGAACACTGACCTAGTTACATTTCTCAACACTCCCTCTTAACTAGGGAGGTATTCATATAGGTACATGGTCACTTTCAAACTGAAGAATCTCATAAGAAGAGTCAGATTAGTAATCGCATCTGTATAGCATCATATCAACCAACATTGTACTAGTGCAAGGCCTTGACTAACAACCCCATATCTTCAACGAGACAATGGGATTCAATGCTGGTGAGACACATGACTTATAGACACCTTCGTCATTGTCTCTCCAAGGTACATACTCCACCCTGGTGTTCCCAAAGTATGACCTTCCTGGACTATCCTTCTCTTGGGTAGCTAGCCCTCAAAGAATATCGGTCCCCAACTACAACATCCAATGTCAACATATAAATATATACATACCTCATACCTTTTTCCCTTGAGTCATCCTGTAGCAATTTTTAGGAATGAACAACTTCATTCCCTTGGCTTGTTTCATCAATATGTCATCACATCCCAGAAGTATGTTTCTATGATGACCCTTTCTCTTTATGGCTGCTTTCTAAAGGTTTGTCAAAGAGGTTTTTCCCAGAGCTGACTCACCAGGGGTTCCTGCCATGCTTAGATCAGGATGCTACATTGCTTCCTTTTTCCTTCTTCAAACATTTGAGTCTTTTATCCTTCAACATTTTTGCCCTTGATTTGTCTTTTTCCATCTAGTATAGAGACCACTAGTTGAATGAGGTAATTTTCTTGTCTATTTGTTACGTTGTCCATCTTATCGTCTTTTCCAAATCTCACAGTTGAGATCTTATGAAGATATCCCTTCATTCTTTGATACCTCAATTTTGTGTAAATCTGGTCTAAGTGACATAACCTTATTTATTGCATCTAGAATATTTCTTCCAGGTTATCTTATATTCTCTTGATGTCTCCAATCCTTCATAGGTTTTTCATGATTTTACTTTCTTCGAGGACTGTGACTATTTTCCTCATGCAAGGATTCTTGGTAACCCAACCAGCTTATAGATCTCCCTGCAAAAACAAAGTCATTTAACCAAATTTGATTATAGAATGAAAAATACTTACTTGATAAGTGAAGATAAAGTCTCCGGCTTGATTTATTCAATGGTGGAGAAAATATGTGTTAGTGTTTTCTCTTTGAATGATCTTCTTCAAGGGTAAGGATTAGATCTTTGTTGTAATGATGATAAAGCCTTCTTCTCTACACTTTTAGTCTCGGCCTCTTACAGTCTTCTTGTCCTTGATTCCAATACAAAGATCTTTCTTGCTTCGATGTATATCTTTAGTTCTTCTCTAAGTTATCTAAAATCTGTTAGCTCAAGACCGAGATCTTTAGCACACCTTGCAACCTTTCAATCACCCTTGTCTGCACTTTATGGTAGACCTGTATCTCACTAAAGAAGTCCGTGGCCTAACTGAAGTATAGACAGATAACCCTTAGATTCTTTGACCCAATTACTGTGATGCACAATGCTGAAGTTGTCTTCTCGCACTGTTTAACTACTAATCATAGTCCTGATCTTTACAGATGTTATCCGAGATGTTTTATATCCAAAAAATATATGTGTGAGAGCCTTCTTTCTTTGCTGATCTGTCTCCTTACTTTGCACCGAATCCGCAGACCTTATCTTCACAATTCATCACAGAACTTGTCCGAATTTGTTGTGTACTAATGAAGCTGTTGTCTGTTGAGAATTTGTATAACTGAAATTGTATCAAACTTGTATCAATACCACCGAGCTTGTATCTCTGCAATAACACCCAATTTCTTCTTTGTAAAAGCACCAAACTTCTTCTCTCTGAATTTGATCTCAGACAATAATTTTTCTCTAATTCAAATTATTTTTGTCAAGAAGGTGATCTTCTTTTTCCATAGCTCTGAAACCATGTCGAGAATCTTGTAGGGCTATATAATTATCTTCATGATAATTACTTGTGATCTTGCTTATGTATATCCTTCTTTAGTCTTTCATCAAGTCAATTATCAAATTACTCAGTCAAATGTATAGAGATAGAATTATTTTTCACTTGTAACTGAATTTCTTGACAATTAGTTAGGAAGGTAAATCTCTCATTTACCTTCCTTACATTCTACCACTTGTAGGTCACTGTCTTGACTTTGACAAACTCAGCTGCACCAATTATGTACCTTATTTCATCTATCCGCACATTGTACCTTCAGTCATTTCCGCAATTTGTACTCTTTTGTTTCTTCTGCAATTTGTACTTTGCATCCTCTGTACCTTCCGAAATCCTATACCTTTTATTTCAGATGAATCCGCATACTATTCTATCCTTAGATCTGCTCCCTTTTAAACGTTGTTCAACCTCAGACTAATCCGCAATTGTACTTCATAGAGAGGTCCGCACTTCTGCTCTGCCTTCTTCAGAACTAACCAAAAAACTTGTCTCTTGAATGAACCGCAACAAGGAGTATATATATTGGCACATGCTTGGTTTATTAGGCCAACCATTCAACTGTTATGTAGGCTGACCACTTCAATTGTTATATAGGCCAGCTTTAATATAAAATTAAAACTATATTTTCCAGCGTGTTCTTCATGGTTTATATATCTTGACTTTCATCAATGTTTGAGAGCTATTTGTGAGCTTGTCTTTTCAGCTTGACTTCCATTCTTCTAGGTCTTGGAACATGTATTTCTAGACCCTTCATATATATCTCTTATTTATATCTAGAAGACAAAAAATTAGCATGTAAATTTTTGTTATCTTTGTCTTCTTCTTTACAAATTTCATAATTACATAGTTAATATGAAGAACAACCTAGTTACATTTCTCAACAACTTTGATGATATGATGAGGAAGATACATCTTGATAGAGATTTTGGATCATTCAAAGGGTCATATCTCTACCCTTTTTTCACATGAAATGCAAAACTCAAGTGTCATCATAATGGAAAATGAGATTAACCTTTAGCTCATCGCAAGCACGGTAGTGAATTATGAGTTCATAGGGAGCATGTCTTGTATTGAGAAGTGTGTGTCTCAATAGTTTGAAGCATCATAGAGGGTATAGAAGGATGAATCCTTCATTGAAAGTTTGAGAGTTCTTGAAATGTTACCTAAATTTTGTGTAACATCAATGGGACATAATGGTTGGAATCCTTCATTGATGCCAAATTGATCCTACTAGGTTCTAGCCTTGGGAACACCTAGGAAAAACTTGATCCTAGAGCTAGGGATTGGGGTACCCAGAGATTCCACCGTCATAATTGATCCAAATTCAAAGGAGAGTGAGGGGACCCACTAGCACAGTTGTATCTAGGAGAGAAAAGTTTTCATGTGGTTAGATTCCCAGGAAATTGATGCCCTATGTGACCTAATGGGGCTAGACTTGGGAAAAAAGGGGAAAAAAGTGAAAAAGAGGGGGAAATGATCACCCTTTTTTGAAGGACTAGTGCCTGATTCACTTGGGGATATGGAGTCAAGGATAATAATGAAGAAGGATTATGTTTCTTGTTCAAGGAGGCCCAAGAATTCAACTTCGTCCAATGTTAGAGGAAAGAGAAGAAAAGTGACTTCCAAGCATTTATACTTCATAAAAATGGTGCAATATTATCAACATAACATGATCTACATGAAATTTCATCCATATAACAATGACCCATACATAAAATAAGCTAAATAGACACATAATTCCACATTTCATACATGCAACAATTACCCTTAATTATAGCGAAGTTCAATTGGATGCAACAACAAGAAAAATAGCATTAAATTTGCACATGCAATATTAGAGAGTATATCCAACCAGCATCACATTTGTAAATAAGAAGCTCCAAGATATAAATAGCCCAAATCCATACATCAAAATTCATCCATCATCCAAAAATAGTCCTCTAAGGAAAAATGTAAAGTTCTATAAAGATAAAGATATCCCAAGTCAAGTGATGATACAAATGAATACAAATAACTCCTATTTATACACCAATTAGGGGTTCAATTTAGCTAATGGGCCTACATTAGCCCCTAAGCATAAAATAATTTGCAAATAACCTAACTTTTGGTGACAAGCCCACCAAACTAGCTCATAAACGAAATAATAAGCCTCTTAGCAGGTCTAATAATAATCCATGCATGTCGCGAAGCCCTCCAAGAGGCCTGATGAGGTCCATATGTGCCATAATGAAGAATAAAATCCTCAAAAGGTGATGGAAAGGGGGTGGCTCCTTATTCTCCAAGTAGTAGACCTGTGGTGCTCCCAGTGGGTGTGGGGGCACACAAATGGCCCCATGGGTCTCCATGTGAGTCGAAGATGCCTATAGAACAACTGTAAGGGCTCAAATGATGGTATGAACACTGCCATGTCATCGAAAAAGTCTTGGGACACCTTCCAAGTGTGTGCTACTCTTGTGGGGCCAGTAGGGCATAGTCTACCAAGTGCATCATCCTCACCCCAAAGGTGGAACTCTAGTAATTCCTGGACATCGCTGGGGATCCATGGAGTGCTATCTACTGTTATGGAGGCCCATGGCTCCCTACACGCACCCTATATGTGTCAATGTAGCCCTCTGGGAGGTTAGGACCCCATATAGGGAGACCAAACCCAAATGGACACGATCTTCAATCCTGCATAAGATCCAATGTGTCCCTTAGCCTTCTAGTACACAAATTCATTAGAGTAATCGTGTAAAAGAGCTTACAAACCATGGAAAACAAGAGGGCCCTTAATAATGGCATGCCCTTTCGTAGTGGGCTTCGACATGTTCTAGTCTGTCCAAGCTCCAAAGGTGGTTAGCCAAGTACCTTATTAGGTGGTTTCTACCCTTAGAGGGGATAATATTTCCAAGTTACAACCCTCAAACGGTGGTGGAATGTGACAAAGAAAGTGAAATGTAGTAGGGAATGAGAGGGGAAATCATGGGCCACATATTGAGTAAAAAGGGCAACTAGAGAAAGGGAATCCAAAACCTAGGTGTATAATGTGTAGGAGGGAGAAATCATGGTACATGAGGTACCCCGACCTTGAATTGTCCACTCTTCTTAATATGCCTTTTTCCTTTTATGAATTTTGTTCAATTAACTGCTCGAGGCTCAAAGGACAAGAGCATGATGTAGAAGATATAACAGTGATTACTCCGTTTTAGGTAGGGCAGTTCACTTCCCTCAAGGGGTGGGGACAATCACGGGTTCCTGAATGATAAAGGTGGCTCATAGGTCCTATGGAACCAGGTTTATGACTATGGGTATGGGGTAGAGCTCATGTATCGACTTTTGCTAACATGCTAATTATTTTTGTCCTGACCATCTTTTGTATTTTGTGGCACAATTTCCTGTTGAATGTGGCCATTTATGCTTTTAATTTTTATTTTAGCTGCTTCAACCTTCAAGGCATCTTTCTAGGCCTGACCCAATGTGTCGTCAAGGGGATAGGGAGGCAGACCCTATGTGGACCTAGAGAGGCAATGTGGACCTAGGTGGGAGAAATGATGAATCATGGTATATTGTGCGGAAAGGGAGTAACATATGTAGATAAAGAAGCGGGACCATGCAACCAAAGTCGGGGTTTCCCAAGTAGCACCACCCTAGAACCAAATGATCATGTAATATCTCATTTCAGGGATATCTCTAAAACACAAGCAAACTCCAACAAGAGATGGACTGGGAGGGCATTTACCATATATTTCACCTCTGAAAAGAGGGTGAGATCTGGAGGCTATCTGGCCCTTTCCAGATTCTGTCCAAGAGTATGGGGAAAACACATCAAGTGGTATAATAACTGGAATGCATGAGGAGTAAAATAATAGTAGTGCAAGCATACAATAACATATATATAGAACACATAACAGATACTCAAGAAATGAAAAGAGAATGCTGAGCCATTTTATTATGCTGAGAAATATAAGTGAGTACAATAGGTGATCAGAGTGATGGCACCTAGAATTGCTCAAGGCAAGTGAAGAAATACTCTCATAATGCTGATGGAATGGCTGCTCTCTGATCTGCGTCCTAGCTGTTGGAAAACTGCCGTGTAGTTGCTACTGCTGGAACAAGATGAGTATCTGGGGCTGCTCCCCTACTTGGAATAAGCTGAAACTCTGGAATCAGCCTCTACTCACCAAACCCAGAAAAGCCCATAAAGCATTCATGGAATGACCGACCCCCGAAAATCACCTCCTTGAGGATCTACGCTACGCTATCCTCTAAGGCTCTGCGCTGAGGCTGAATGGAAACCGCCAAAATATGGCCACAAACTCTGCCAAAATCCTTCCACAGGAAAGGGCTGGCCCCTTGCTCAATCTCCAAGCTCGAAACCTCTGAAAGAAACCCAAACCGGAGCTCTCGAGAAATGGACTGCGTCCTCCCTCTTAGGACTGCGCAGTCTATGGATGCACTACTCCTCAACGAAGGCTAAACACCAATCCTCTGGCAAAATACTGATGGGAAAACCTCACCCGAGCAAGCACTCGAAGTCTCCCGAGGCTGAGGGTGAGATCTCCGAACGGAGACACTCAATGCACTAAACAGTGTTGCAGATAAGCTAAACAGCCAGCGTGCTCAAAGTCGTAGTGACCAGCTCAATATGCATAAACTCGAATGACCAAAATGAGGAGGCTCTCCTCTCTATATAGCGTTGGCCTCTCTCAAACCCTAAGGCCCACCTCCTCCAACATAGCCTCCCTTTGCCACGTGCTCACTTGGCCTACGTAGTCCCTCCATGTGGTCTACGTGGGCCCCCTCTTTGCGTGGTCTCTTAGACCCCTTGGCCCACTTTAAGTTACAACGTTGTGTCTACTAGGGAGTGCACTTTATTTTTAGAGTGAGTTTTGTCCCCCTATACTCACTTTTACTTATATTTAGCTACATAAGGCAAAATTGATCAAAATTAATATTTCCAATTAGCTATTGCTAATTGGGAATATTACAGTCTCCCCCAGCAAAATTTTGCTTGACCCCAAGCAACTGTAGTGATGGATGCTGCAAGATCTTCTCACTCTCCCAAGTAGCATCCTCATCCGGAAAATTCTTCCACCTCACCAAGAATTCCCGGACTGTCCTGCTTCGCAACTGCCTCTCTCTGACATCAATGATGGCCTCCGGCTGTAGCACCAAATGCCCCTCATCATCTGTAGGCAGGAGCTCCTCTGTCACTGTCACCTGTTGTCCCAAAGCCTTTTTCAGGCATGATACATGGAATATATTATGAATCTTGCTGCCTTGGGGCAGCTCCAACTCATAGGCAACCCGTCCAACCCTGCATATCACCCTGTACAATCCATAAAAGTGGGGCTTGAGATTTTCAGCCCCCTTTTGCTTTAGAGTCGACCGTCGGTATGGTTGTAGGCGTAGGTAGACCAAGTCCCCTACCTCAAATTGTCTCTCCATCCGACCCTTGTCGGCATACAGCTTCTGCTGATTCTGCGCAATAGCCATGTTATCCTTGAGAGCTCGGAGGATGTCCTGACTCTCTTGGATCCAATCCTTGGCTCTCGGAGCCTTGATGGCACCAAACATCACATCAACGAAAGATAGGGCATGATAACCATACAATGCATAAAACAGAGACATACTGATAGACATGTGATGTGTGGTGTTGTAGCAATACTCTCCTAGGTGCAGCCACTTCATCCACGCTCTCTGCTGCCCACTATCATAGTTACGCAAGTAGCCCTCCAGCCACTTGTTAACTATCTCCGTCTGTCCATCTGTCTATGGGTGGTAGCTGGTACTCGGTGTCAACTCCATCCCCACCAACCGAAAAATCTCTTGCCAAAATCCACCCATGAAGCGGCTGTCCCTGTCACTGAAAATGGTCTTGGGAAGACCATGTAACCCGAAGACGTCCCAGAAGAACAACTCTGCCACTTGTGCTGCTGTATAGTGTGCGAATATGGAAAAAAAATGTGCATATTTTGTCAGTCGATCAACGAAAACAAATATACAATCCTTGCCCTGCACCGCGAGCAACCCTGTGATGAAATCCATCGAAATACTCTCCCATTTCCTCTCTGGAATGGGAAGAGGCTGCAACAACCCTGCTGGATGGTTCATCTCTCCCTTGTTGCACTGGAAAAATTCACACTCCCTGACATGCTGGAGTACGTCCTCCTTGAGGCCCTTCCATGAGAACCTCTCTTTGATGGCCTTGTAGGTTTTGGTAAACCCCTGGTGATTTGCCAATGGTGAATCATGAGATGCCTGAAGTATCTTCTTCTTGAGCTGGGAGCCCTTAGTCAAGAAGATCCTAACCCTGTAATAGATAATCTCATCTATCACCCTGTATCTATCGTCTACCACCTGACCTCCCAGAACCTCACAAGAAAACCTATCCTTGGAGTACTCCACCAAAAGTCGAGCCCTCCAATCTGCATCCAAACTCATCAGAGACAACGTGGCTGGTCTACGTGAAAGTGCAACGGCTACCATGTTTTTCTTCCCCTTGACATACTCAATGTCGAAATCATAATCCTGGATCTTGTTGATCCACTTCTGCTGCCTCTCCTATAACTGTTTCTGCTCCAAAAAGAACTTGAGGCTGTTATGATCCGTCCTCACCTTGAACCTGTTACCCACCGGGTACTGCCGGAATTTGGCCAATGCATGCATAATGGACAGCATCTCCTTGTCATATATAGCATACAACCGCTCATGAGGAAGTAGCTTTCGGATCTCATAGGGTATAGGGTGGTCTCCCTTCATCAAAACTACACCGATCCCCTCTCCCGATGCATCACACTCCAAAACAAAAGGCTGTGTAAAATCTGGCAACACAAGCACTGGGCAGCTGCTCATAAACTCCTTGATCTTGTCAAAGGCCCGCTGCGCTATATATGACCCACTGAATGCCCCCTTTTTTTCAAATCTGTAAGGGGTGCAACAAGCTGAGAGAAACTCTTGATGAAATTCCTGTAGTAAGTGCAGATACCAACAAATCCTCGAAGTTTCGTCACGTTTCTCGGCTCTGGCCAATCTCTGACGGCCCTAATCTTCTCCTCGTGGACCCTCACTCCGTCCATTACTATGATGTGACCCAAATACAACATCTACGTCAACCCAAACTCACACTTGGAGAGCTTAGCATAGAACTGTTGCTCCTCCAAGATATGCAGCACTGCCTCTATATGCTGGAGATGCTCCTCCCAAGTCGTGTTGTATATCAATATATCATCGAAAAAGAACAACACAAACTTCCTCAGATGACTGCGGAAGATATGGTTCATGCATGACTGGAAAGTAGCTGGGGCATTGGTTAGCCCTGTTATTGCCTAAATCTACCTTAGGCTGAAAGAAGGCAGAGTTCAGGGTAACATCAAACCACACTCAGTCTGGTAGCTAGCCCTACCAGAACAGGAGAGGGCTCTCTCTGGGTCAATCTCAGCAAAAATAATCAATAGGGCTTGAGATGACTTGAAATAGAAGCTGATTTTAGGCTAGGTATATAAGTAAAGGAGTTTGATTTTGATTTTGGGGGTTTTTATTGGAATCAAAGGGAAACGTAGTTTTGGGTTCGGGGATGAGGCCTAGTTTTTGCAGAGTTCTGATTGGGGCAAGGAAGGCAATTGTTTTGATGCTTTGAATTGAATGAATGGATGGCTCAGACTGATGAGGAGCTGAAGAGGGCAAGAGGATTTCAAGAATCCTCTTCAAACATATGAAAACATGGAAAATTAAACAAAATTGAAGGCAGAGCAAAGCAATCTAATGAATTCCACCTTTATCACTCATTTGTTTAATTTAAGAAGAAAGGAGAAGGGAAATGATACACATAAACATCAATGAACTTACAATCACATAGAGAAACACACCATCAATATACAAAGCCACATGGATCCCAAAGAGTGCTGCAAACCCTGGTCTATTCCTTTGCCAAAATTGCAAAGTTGAAATGTATAATGAAGTGCCAAGCAATCCCAAGTGTCCAACCCTGAAATGACTGAATAAATACATGATATAGACAAGCCTAACTCATTCCCATGCCTCTAGGGGTCGAGCTCATCATTCTAGGAGCTGTTTCAACCATATCAAAACTAGGAACTGGAAAATAGGCAATGAAACAACTTGCCTCTATATGATAGGAAACTGATTCATTCACTTACATTTCACCTTTTGGTGAATGAATCTACTAGAATGAGTAAAAATGTGCCAAAATTACATCAAAGTTATGAAATTACATCAATTTACATCAAGAGTTACATGAAAAATTTAAACTAGCCAAAACTAGGTGAAAATCTGAGCTGCTGAGTGAAAAATAGGCCAAATTTCCCAATGCGCCGCGCCTGAAATCTCTATGCGTAGCACAACTTTGAGGCTGATTTTGAGGGCCTTTCCGGAGTCCAAATTGAGCGCAGGATAGCTCGTTGGAAATCCCTTCCTGTCTGATTTCTAACCCAAGTGGAATTTCTAGATTTGGTTGCCATTTTCCCCTCCAAAAATCAAATCTCCCAACACTGCTTCCTGTGTATGCAAAAAGTGGCAGAAAGGCCATTTTTAGGGTGTTTTTGACCCTTTAGGCAACCCAAAACTTGTAAAAATCCTTAGGTAATCCATAGGCATGCATAAATTTTGATGAAAAATTCAGAAATGCAAAGTTTTCCTCCTAAAGAGCTGCCAATTATAAGCGCGCGCCAAGTCGCGCTACGCGTCGGGCAGGAAAATCTGTGTTTAGGCCCAAAAATTCAAAATTGACAAAAATTTTCCCAAATTTCTTGAAATTTGGGCTGAAGGTCCCTCATAAAGCACTATGCTGAGCCAAATAAGCTTTGGCCAAAATTTGGAGCCTATCATGCCTTTTGCGACGCTTTAGTGCCCTCTTTAGCCTCGCCTTCATGATCTTGATCCTCGCTTTGCAAACATGATTTCGCGCCCAATAATGGTTCTTCATGTGCCTGAGCATGTTCTTTTCCTTGTTGGCCTTCTCCAACAGCTTCTCGAGATGAATATTGACCCTCTTAAGCCAAGTCTCTCTATCAGCCTCAATCTCCCGCTCAATGGGTGTCATCTCGGTTTGGCTTCTTTGGGCAGCTTGCCGATTCTCACAGATGTTTTGCAACTCCATGATTGTCTGCTGATCCTCCAATTTTTTGTTCCGCTGCTCCAGATAGTTTATGATCCATTGGGCTCTCTGCAACTTAACGGTCAAGGTATCGATCTTAGCCTTCTGCTCCTGAATGGTCTCTCTCAAATTTGAGCTTGGAGAGCTCAAAGCCTCATCAATCAACATGAAATCAGTATCCTGGCCTCCTGAAGGGCCCTCATCCTGCATAGGCCTCTTACCTCTGTCCTATACTTGTACCTGTGCTGTTGATGACGGCTATGAGACCCCTTCCACCCCAGGTGGAGATAGTACTCGTTGGGCTGCTGCAAATAATACTCTGGTGCCTCTCTGATAAGTAACAAACACTGGCACACTGATAGGCTCTGTCTCGTGACCTTCAGGCTGATATGAAGGTTCACCTGCATCATGGAAAACCTCCGGAGGAACCTGAGGAGCTGTGAATAAGTCATGGGAAATGAAATCTTCCCATGAAACACCCTGCAATCCAAGCTGATGTACAACCACGATCTTGATGAGTGCATAGTGATAAATACTGTTGTACTGCTGCTCGGGAGTTTTCTTCTGCACAGGAGTGGTCATTCTCTCGATATTGCGGCACATGAAATAAGGAATGTTCATCATCCTCATTCTCGTGAAATGCATCAATAACCTGATGTGGTAGGCATAGAGGCGTGAGAACCAGCCCTCACAACTGAAGTATCTGATAATAAGTTTCATCAAAGGCGCATAGGATTCCTTTAGGAACCAGAATGGGAATACTTTGCTGAGCTGTCTCACATAGCTAGGCCTGATGTATGGTTCACAATGCACTCTGTCCACCTGCTGTCTTTTGTTCCACTGTTCACCCACATTCGGTATTCCTGTTGCTTGAGAGATGGTTTTCGATGTCAAAGTGAAATTTACACCAGCAAGAGTTACCTGACCATCATGCAAATGCAATACAAACAAACGAGCTAACTCCTGATGATGACGAATCCTAGCAATCATCTCACAATACTGATAGCATGACTGCTCTCGAAAACATGCCATGGAAAGTGGGCAAGCCTGCAATTGAGTCAATGAGGTGGGCTCTTCTCTCACATGTTTGCCACCTTTACGAGGCCTTCTCGGTGCATGTAGCTCAATGGTAGAATCACTATCTTTGTCATATGATGTATCAATGTCTGTCTCCATGGTGTTTCAAGGTCTTTGTTTGGCTTGTATGAGATGAAAATGAGAATTTGGTGCTTTGTTTCAATTGCCAAATATCTGTCAAAGGGGAGGGACTGTAGAAGATATAAGGCAGTGGGGACAATGGGGTTTAATCAAATGATAATTTTCCCTTTGGAATTTTGACAAATGTAGGGACAATGGACAACCACTTGACTGTTTGGGGGACTTGGGGTTTTGGGAATTTTTTACAAATGAAATGGGAAGGGGAAAATGATGGGAAATGCTTGGGATAGGAAAATGATTTATGGATATAAGGGAATAGGGGAGGACTGTAATGATAATATTAACAGTGAGAGGGAGGGATAACTAAAAGGGGAATGAAGGATTTGGCACCAAAATCAAATTTTAAAGCTTTAAATTCAAAACCCTAAGGAGCAATTTTTAGCAAGGTGATAGGGTTTATGGTTTTGACATTCAAACTCTCATATTCCCTCTTTCAAACAACACCAATCACTGATTAATGGCAATTACAAGATGACTTGAACTTACTTGGAGCAAAGGAGACCGATTCGTTTTGAAATTTGAGAGAGATGGCAACAAATTTTGTGTTGCGGCCCTGTGCGCCGCGAAAGTTGTGTGCGCCTTGCCATTTCAACTTTGCACGGTGAAAAACGGCCCTATGCGCCGCATGGGTTGCCCAGTGCGTCGCGACGGTAAATTCACCAACAGTTCGGCCTTCCAAACATTTGTTTCGCTCTTCCACAATTTCTCTTGGCTCTTTGATGAGTTTGCTTGCAAATGGATTGTTGAATATGAAAATATCTTATATATACAAAGGATTTTGATTTTTCATTTGGCAAACCCACTTTCTAATGTTGCAGACTTTGGCACTTTTTTTTAGATAAACTCTGTTTTTGTTTGTTTCCTTTGATTTTTGAGCTGAATGATGAATTTATTTTCTGTCTTTGCAGGGATAGCTGGCATGGGATTTTGGCAAAGGCGACCAGGGCTGCGCCTGAAGTACTTTACAACTTAAAAACTTTGAGAATTACATTACATTTATTACAAAAGAGGAAATTGACGATTTTTCATTATCAAGCATTATGACGATGAAATTTTTGCGATGAAAACTTATTTCGAACCTCCCTCATGTACTGCGGCATTATTAGACACTTTGAAGACTAAATTAATGAAACCCTAGACCTATGAGTAAGACCAAGATTTTAAAATTGATTTTGATGAACAGACATGGACCAACAGGTACATGAGATGAGGGATATGAGAGACAAGACCCTTCCGTCAGAAGATCCATGCTTCTAATGGAATGCAGATGACTGAACTGAATGAGACACCTAAAATGAAATGCAACAAGAGAAATTTTGATCTCTAACGGAGGGATGAAGATACCGACTCTAACATTGGCTCCAATGGGGATGGTAGCTCCTGGGAGGTGCCAAGAACTACATATTTCTGGGAGAGAAGGTAGTGCCTTCGTCCATTGGGCTATGGAGTCCATAACTTCGACAAATCAACACAAGACTCTTGACTCATTTATTGACTGAAAATTTGACTCAAACTGACTCAATTTTGAAACTAAAATGACTGAAAAACCTGACTCGACAAACTCAAACCAAAGCTGAAATCAATCTTCAGAATTATATCCTTCACTTCGGGCCCCAAACTGAAGAAAGGATCACAGCACACACTTGCAATGAAACTGAAATAAATGGTATGTACAATGACAATGTAAACAACAGAAAACATTTCAGAAATGATACGGCTTGAGCAGCCGACCATTGACCGGCCCTCCTCGACAATCTTCCCCGTTCATATCTTTCAGAAGAAAAGCATTCTGACCCCGATATGCAGCAATTTTAAAGGGTCCTTTCCAGAGATTTTTGAACTTACCGTGCTTACCCTTTTCCTCATTTCTTGCATCCCATTTCAGCACCACTTCTTCCAATTGAAATTTGTCCGCCTTTGCTTTTCTGTCATATATTTTCTTAATTCTCTCTTGCAGCTTGAATGTGTTTTGGAAAACTTCTTCTCTCGTCTGCTGCAAATGGATCATTTGATTTATTCTTCTTTGCATATGATCATCTTCACTGCCAGCTTCCTGTAGAAGTTTGACCACTGGAACTGCGAGAAAGGTAGGAAACACCGTGTCAACTCCATATACTAACTCAAAGGGGGACATACCAATGGATTTCTTCTGACTCACCCAATCTGCCCAGAGTGCATTGACCAACTTCTTATGCCAACTTTTCTTGTTTATTTCCAGCAACTTTTTAATGATGTTGACTAAAGATTTGTTGGAAGACTCCGCCAATCCATTGCCTTGTGGATGATAAGCGGTTGAGTGTCCCAAAGTGATTTTATACTTGTCACAAAACTCAATCATCCTTTTTGATTTGAAAGCTACTGCGTTATCAGTGATTAACTTATTCGGGCAACCAAAACGAGACAAAATATTATTCTCAAGGAATGAAAATATTACCGAATCTGTAGCTTTCCTGGTGGGAATTTCTTCAATCCATTTTGTGAAATAATCTATCGCTGTTAGGATCCACCTATGTTGAGCTGAAGAAGCGGGATGAATCTCACCAATGAAATCCAAACCCCATTGCTGAAAAGGAGCACTTACCTCAATGGGCTTAAGCGGCAAAGGCTGCAATTTCTGCCTCCCTTCAAAAATTTGACATTCATGACAGCTTTTGACAGTCTTATACACATCAGCAAAAAGTGTCGGCCAATAATATCCCGCTCTCAAAATTTTATTGGCCGTTGTTTTCCAAAAAAGGTGACCTCCACAATCTCCCTTATGAAAATCCTCCATAACCTGCTTTGCTTCTTCTTCCACCAAACAGTTTAACAAAACACCACCGGGATCTTTCCAATAGAGTGAATTATTCAAAATACAAAACTTAGCAGTGTTCAATTTCAGAGTTCTACTTTTGTTTCTAGCCATGCCAGGCGATGGTGACAAATTTTGGAGCACATATACAATATCCGAATACCAAGGAGAAAGCACAAAGATTTATGATACCTGAACTGATGAACTTTCCTCATTCTCCTCGGACATAGCAGCAATAAGATTAATGTCCAAGGCATGCAAATTCGACTCAGCCATTAGCTTAGCCAGCCCTTGTCCTTTGATAAGCTTTGTAGGCTTTATCTCCACATCATACTCCAACAAGGCAGCAATCCATTTGCCCCGTCTCCCCTCTGGATATGTTTGCACTAAAACATCCTTAACAACAACGTTAGGAACATAAGAAAGAATATGAGAATGCAGAATATATACGCGAAAATATTTCAACGCTTTCACTAAAGCGAGAGCTTGCTTTTCAATGATGTTATACTTTAAGGCTGCATCTCTTATGGTTCGGCTGAAAAAAGCAATTGGTTTTTCATGCTGATCTCTTTTCTGCATTAATACTGCTGCCATAGTATGCTCCGAAGCAAATGAAAACAAAATAAAATCCTGAGTATAATCCGGGCTGATCAAAACCGGGGCTGACGAAAGAGCCAATTTTACTAGATTGAAAGACTTTACCGCCTCCTTAGTCCACTTCACTATGCTATCTTTCTTAAGCATGTTTGTAATCTCCCTTAGATGTTTAGCAAGATTAGGCACAAAGCGGCGTAAAAAATTCATCTTACCATTAAAAGATTGAATCTCCTTCTTATTCCGGGGAAGATCAATTTGTTGAATAGCTTCAACTCGAGCTGGGTCAATACGGACGCCATCTTTTGAGATAATATGACCAAGAAGTTTGCCCTCATCCATGGCAAACAAACTCTTCTTCGGATTGAGTGACACACCATACTTTCTGCATCGCTGAAAAACAATCTTCAAATGGTAAAGGTGCTCTTCATTAGAATTGGAAAAGACTGTCAAATCATCAAGATACACAACTAAGAAAACATCTTTCTCATTTGCAAATGCCATATCCATTGCACGCTGAAATGTTGCACCAGCATTCTTTAAACCGAAAGGCATTTTAGAGTAATGGAAAGTTCCCCATGGAGTGGTGAACACTGTTTTGTCTCTATCATCCTCATGGAACAAAATTTGGTTATACCCGGAATAACCATCGAGTAGCGACATACGAGATGCTCCAACTACTCGCTGAAGTATGTGATCCATTTTGGGCAATGGATAATTATCTTTCAAGGAAACTTTATTCAGATTCCTAAAATCAATGCACAAACGAATCTCACCTGTTTTCTTGCGGACGGGCACCAAATTGGAAATCCATTCTAAAAATCTTATAGGAACAATGATACCAGCCTTGTATAATCGATTCACTTCCTTCTCAATTGAGGGCAAAAACTTCAGATTTATCCTTCTCAACTTCTGCCTGAAGGGCTTTTGATTTGGCTTAATTGGAATGGTGTGCTGAATTATATTTGTATCGTACGTCTTCAAATCTGAATAGTCCCAAGAAAATACATCAGCAAAAGAAGACAATAAACTAATATATTTTGTTTTTACCTCCAGTGGCAATGCTTTGGACAATTTCACCATCTTTGGATTTTCATCTGATCCAATGTTCACATCTTCAACTCCCTTTTCGGTTGGCCGCAAGGTTGGTTTTCTAGCTACGTCATCTTGATCAAAAAGCTCCTCTAAAGGTATTATACCTTTAGGAATGACATTATCCTTCTGTTGGCAATATGATTCAGAGTGTTGTCCTTGATGGCAACCCACTTGATGAAGATAATGGAAACATACTTGATGAAGTTGTTCTTGAAGGAAACTGACTTGATGAGTTGCAACCTATGTGTCAAATATGTACAGATCAGCTAAGGAGTACAAAAGAAAGGAACTTCAGAATGGGCCAGAGAAATGATGAATAAGACATGTCATATTACCTTACGGGTTTGTTTAGGAGAAGTAGCGTATGCACGCGGAAAAGTACGTGCCAAGTCGCGTATGCTCAACTACGCTCTAAAAGAGTAAAACCAGGGGTTACTACCATGGTATTCACCCATTGTATTGAGCGTTGGATTTTCTATGTGATCCCGTCCAGGAATACCATTGGAAGTTGTGTGGTTTTGGCTCATGGTATTGTCAAAGGCTAGATCTATTTAAGGAGAAGAAATTCATTGTGCAAGGGGTGCAATATGTCTGGGTTTGAATGAATACTTCTCTTTGAAGAATATCTGAATGGAATGGGTAACATTTGAATCATAGATTTGAATTCATGATGCACCTATGAAGAAAATGATGAAGAGGGATCTCTAGATCTGAAATGTATATGTATTTTCTAGATCTGTTTATGGAATGATTAGATTTGTGATCTGGCGAATCTGTGCTAAAGTAAAGAATGAAGATCTGAGATGTTTATCTATTCTGGAGAGCTACACTGCCCTAAAATGTCTGAAGATATATACGTAGGTTCGTTGACGAGAAAGCGCGTATATACGCGGCTTGTATTCAGAGAAAGCACGTATGGGAATTGAAGTCAACTCTGAAATGTGTGCAGATGTATACGCGGGTTGGTATTTGTTAAAGCGCGTATATACGCAGTATCAGTGAAGAAAAAGCGCGTATGGAATTTAGGGTTTGTTGAAGTACGTGGTATGAAATGTCTGATCTGTTCTGCTGTTTTACTGCTATTTGTCAATGATGATCTGGGTTGTTTGAATATTGATTATGATGCTATAGAGCAAGTTGTTGGTTTGATGAATGTTCCTTGAGCTCAGTGTTAGGTTGGATCGTGTGAAAATTGGTGACGTGGTCCTCAGTGCGAAGGTTGAAGCTAACCGGTCAGAGACACCAACTCCCCTTCCGAGGTGAGAAGTGACAGCAGGAAGGGTTATGACTCCCTTCCCGGTGAGGCGTAACGAAGCGGGGGTCGTGGCTCCTTCCCGGGGAGGATGCCCAAATGTGAGAGAAGGTTGTAGCCTGCAGTGGAATTACTGCGTCTTTGAGTATGAAGTGTGATACATGGTTGTAAGATGTTTTCTCTATAATAAAATATTGAAGACTGAGACAATGACAGCGGTGGTTTTCTCCCGACTTGGGTTTCCACCTAAAATCTTGGTGTTCATGAGTGTTGCTTATGTGTGATGGTTTATTCTGTTATTACTGCACATGCTTACTGTTTATTGAACATATAATGAATGAATGATGGAATGATAATAAGTGAAGAATTATCTGCATAATAAGATTGCTGGACATACACATGTTTTATTAAGTATATCCACGTGTATACGCGAGTTGGCTTCAGGAAAGTCGCGTATGTGTTTTGATGTAAGAAAAAATAAAATTTTTTGAGTAAGTCCTAAATACTGATTCACCCCCTCTCGGTATTTTCTCACAACAGTTGGTATCGAAGCGAGGTCCTTAAGTGACTTGATAAAGCAGAAGGAGATCAGTCACAATGGGAAAAAGCCAAAGAAGAAGGCTACGCAAAAGAAAGGAGATACCTCAAAAAACATGTGCAGCAGAAAATGGAGAAGATGAAACAGGTATTGATTGTTGTTCTTGTGATTCACTTTTGTGTGCATGCAATGGTGAAGATAGTGAAAGTAACAATATAAGTCTAGAAGCAAATCTCAAGATCAATGATGAAAGCAATGATTGGAATCAATTTCATAAGAAAGAATCTATCTACAAAGATATTATCTCTAGAATGAATGGACAGATAGACAAGTATCAAAATTTGTATGTTGATGCAACCAATCGATGTGAAAGACTTGAAGCAGAAATCATCTCTCTCAAAGAAGATCTGGAAAAATCAAATAAGAAGAATGAAGAACCCCTACCAATTGAAAAGGAAGGACTTGAAGCTGAAATCATCTCTCTCAAAGAAGATCTGGAAAAATCAAATAAGAAGAATGAAGAACTGCTACAAAAATGTGAAGAACAAGAAAATTGGTTGAAGGAAGAAATTTTAAAATTGAATGATCAAGTAGAAGAAGGAAAAAAGGGTCGAAGAAAGCATGAAGAAGCAATGCCAAAAATTGGAGGTTGAGGTAAACATTCTCAAAGGTAAATTAGAAGAAAAGGATAAACTCTTGAGGTTTCAAGATAGTACTGGTCTGGACAATATTCTTAGTAATCAAAGGTCTCCTGCTATTAAACTTGGTCCTGGTTTTCATGAAACTGTTAAAGGAGAATCTAGTTCACAAGGAAGTGCTAAAGATTCAAAGGAAGTCAAAGCAAAACCTGAAGTGTTGAAAGAAACAAAAGGTCAACCAAATTCTCAAAGGAAATTATTCAATAATGTTGAATGTTTTAAATGTCATAATTATGGGCATGTTGCAGCAAATTTCAGAAGCAGATCATTTCAATCACAATCAAACATATTCTATTCTGAAAGGTTCTCTGGTTGCTTCAAGGGATATTGTTTTTCATGCAAAAAGTATGGTAATAAAGCAGCTGATTGAAATAGAAGGAAGACCAGAGAAACACACTATGATCCTTATGCTTACTTCTCTGGTCACATGAGATGTTATGCTTGTAACAAGTATGGACATGTGGAAAAAGAATGCAGGATGAACATATATGAGAAATTGGATAACTTCTAGCACACAATTA